>CM067075.1:34481193-35681193 GCA_033980235.1 Diadema setosum | reverse complement strand
TAATCCATTTTAATAGTTTCAATGAGGCGCATTCTACACGTGAGTTGAAGAGCCTTTGCTCACCCCGAGTGGGCATGGATATGAATGAGAATGAGAAGCTCGAGAAAGTGCTCGTATTATATAAAAGATGGTGTGATGTCATTCTGTCTGCTTCTCAATATTTCTAATAGATCGGGCGCAGTGACGTCATTTCCGCCTAGCAAGATCCAGAGTTCCCGGATGTCCTCCCCGATCTATTGCATACAATACTTATGCCTTCAGTTTATGATCAACAAAACAGTGATAACTTGTTTGGCTTACTCTAACCAAGGTGAAAGCTGGGATGCGAACCTTATTGTTTGAGATGCTATGAAGCAGCTAACCAAGAAAATGTTCTTGTCTGACGTCATCATTATATGGTAGTGGTATATTGCCATAATGTGAGTCCACAAAAGTTGTTTCATCATCAAAACTATTATTCAGGGAAGGTATGGTTAAGTAATAAGTTATGTTATTCTATAATGAGATGGTTGGCCTTGTCGTGTAGATCGTTTCCATGGTGATTGGTTCACAGCCAAGTTGTCACTTCATAATTCTGTAGTCATTGTGCGGCCGCGGACGTAGTCCTCATTGTTATCGACTGCAGACGGTTCCAGTATGGCGTCCACCTCTGGACTATTTCCAAGTTCTTCATTTGCCTGGACAGCAAAAAAAAAAATTGAAAATTGATATGTATGACTACATATTAACAAGTATTTATCATTTCTATGTGTCTAACAAGTCTAGTATGCCCTTTTTGAGTGATTCTACGCATGTAATGTTCACATATGAGTTTCTGACATGCTCACATTAAAACAGCAAGTTGCTGCATGAATACCGCTGAACATTTTTCATCAGAGGGTATTCTTTTACTCACATATCCATGACAGGATTGGTTTCATTAATTAGCATGGACATTTCTTGCTTTTTCCAATAATCATATTCGTTTTAATCATTCAAGAGAGAGAGAGAGGAAAAAAAAAAACCGACAGGTACTAGTTGTGGTCCACTACTCTTTGATGGAGCCCTCCTTATGTTAATGATAGATACTGTTATGTTCTGTAAACTCAGGCGACCGGAGTTGCTTGGGGCTCATGATGACAAGTCAACTGCAAGTTGTATGGAATAGATGTTACGTCTCCTTGATTCACATTCCAATGTGGCAATTTTGAGATTCCTGCTCTAATAATACATTTACCACTTTTTTACGATTTTTATGGAACATCACTTATTGATAGTTCTAATCAAAGCATTAAAGTACTCTTTGGTTAACCAGATAATATCGGCATGCGAAATACTCGAAATTCTCTTTGATTCATAGAGTGATCAATGCGATTAAGATTAATGTTATTTTACAGTCAGTATAAGTGTGTAAATCCAATTTTGCACATAGATAATGTTTAAGAATTCACTTGCATTCTTTGAGCTACGTAACAATGTAGAGGTCTATATATTGTATACGACCTGTCACAAACCTATCATGAAAAAAAAAAGCTAAGATTGTAACCTTGTCTTCTTCATCCTGGTAGTCATTGTAGTCGGAGACGGGTGTCGCTGGGCGTGGCTTGTCAATCATTGGTACGGAGGTCTCGGCATCTTCGCATGCATTTTTGGCCTTCTCTTTCTCTTTCTCTATCTAAAAAACACAACAAATACAAAGCATAAGAAAAAAAATTACAAGAAACACTCGAATGCTCAATAAAGTAAGAGAGACGAAATCAGGAAAACTAATTTCCCGTGTCTTTTGTTTTGCTTTCATTGTTATGATCCAATATCAATTTCGACTACCTTTTTTCAGCCATATTTTTTTTTTCTCGTAATATTCATCCTTTGCGAAAAGATTGAGGTGTGATAGCCGAACATAATGTGTAATCTAGCCCTTCATCAATACATTGATTATATAGATGATTTAGCGCAATTTTGTTTGCCGCTGCAATGGCTCGGCGATGCTGTGACCATATCTATTTCTGTTTTTAATTGCGTGATTACATTGATATGCTTGGATGCATCGTACTTAATCGACTAAAAAAAGAAATAAAGTTACAGGAATGATAACCACCATACAGGCATACCACTATCACTTGAAAACCTATAAAGTGCGACTTAATTATTGCAGTAGGGGGCCTACATCTGATGCACAAATGCCCCTACGTTGACTCCGTTGGCCTCTTTTGATAAAAGCTATCAAACTATCAGTAGGATCATTATTCTTACTAATTGAAGTCAGTCTCCTACACAGGGTCTCAGTACCTAATGAAGAATTATAATACTTTCCCATTGATTCAAACCGAAGGGTATATGAACATGAAACATCAAAATTTTGCAATTATTTTGGGGTAAAATGATGAAGACAGGTCTTTTCTTGACGAATGTTCTAATGTGTCGCAAGAGATGAGACATTATACAGTTGTTATATTCAAAAGTTTACAAGTTGTATTGACATTGAAATTGTTCTCGTCAAGATTTCCCAAAACTTTGCTTTATTTCTTTTTTAGCCTTTGTTATCAAAATTATTGTTAAAGATTGATTGAATTATGCCTGTTTTATTGATCTAAATGTTTTCGTATCTTAATTTGCGCGTTGTGGTTGATATTTTACAACTGGGATTGCTGAGCGGAAAGGCAAGATTGACAATGACCAAAGCTCTCTTCACATGCTAACCTTGTCGACGTGTGCGTCCACGTGTAGACCATCTCGACGTACTAGGTCCTTCAGGCACACGGGTAGACAGCAGAGTAGCGAGTCCACCACGTAGAGTTTTAGGCTTGGATGGACCGTGTCGGGGTCTTCGAATCCTGATTACAGTGGGGCACGCGAAAGGGGATTGGGTATTAAGACATTTCATCTTCAAGTTTACAGGTTGATGTAATGCGATGTGATTTGATTTAGTTTTATTTGGCAACAATTTTATCATGAAAGAAAATTATACACCTGCTTTTGCTTACTTCTGGGTTATTTACAGAATGCATGAAGAAATACTGAAATATATCTCGCGAGTTAACGGCTTGGAGTCCATGTAGTTTATAGTGGTGAATAACAGAGCATGTGCAACTTGTCCTAGGTAGTATCATGTATCCATAACCTTAATATTACGTGGAGAAGTTAACTGCACAACCGTGTCCTGTATAACAACAACAACGAATCTCCTCAGCACAGAGTGGTCAATTCAGAGCCGATTTTTTTTTTTTTTTTCTTGTTGTAAAATAAGCCGAGTACATTTACAAGCGAATGAAAGATGTCGTAACAGTACTTAATCATTTTAGACATCTTAAATTAATCAAAGTTGTCGCGCAGGGGATATAGAGCCATCTTTGCTCTTGTATACGTACTGCATGTATTAAAGCCCAATTTGTATGAATTTACTCGTGATTATAGAACTAGATTCTCTTCCACTGTCTACGGGAGTTTCCGTTCACATGAACAAGAAAATATCTGTTTCTAGAAAATGGTTTTAACATTATATCGTCAAGTGTTTATTTCAATTGAAGGGAATACATAAAGTTTTGATATTGAGTGGAATTATCAGCAGGAAGTGAAGTATCATGTAAATATGACCTTGGTGAAAGAATAATAAGACTTCATGCTCGAGTTTGAGAGTAAACAATTAACAATTATCATGTACATGGAGTATTTACAGGAATATCAGGTACTTTTGAGAGTACAGAGACAAACCAACCCACGCACTCGGAAGACAAACTCAAATACGCAAGCAAAGAAAGAAAAAGAAGAGGGAGAGGGAAGGGAGAGACAGATATATAGAAGAGAAAGAAAGACATGGGTAGAAAATGAAAGACAGAGGAGAGAATCAAGTACCGCTTAAACCACAGATCACGTCCTGAGGTGGCCTGAAGTGGAGTCGGCCCGACCATGGTAACTACTGATTTTCACTAGCATAACAAGCGACAATTTTCACAGAATTTATTTCCCAGTATTCCTCCCATTTTTCATGTTTGACCATCGTTCTCTCTTTCAGACCTATATAAACTTTTGATAGTAACACGCATGGTATTCACACCATGGAGGGTCCATGTTCACACGATGCCCTCTTTTTTCGAGGGGGGAGCAATATATGATTATTAGGGTCGACATTTTGACTGAAATTCATGTAAACTAGAATGATTACGTTCTGAAATGTCTGTTTCAACTTAACGGGACAAAGTTGCGATGACTCCTCAACGCGGAAAAAGTTTTCTTTGACCAAAATAAGATAAAGAGTGATATGCATGTGCGTGCTAGGTGTGCGTTGATGGGTTATGTGGAACTGACCTTACCACGAAAGTATCAAAGGGATTGTATAGTATGGTATTTTAACTTTTTGCGAGATACCAAGAAACCACTTATGAAATAGTACAGAGCGTACCATTCTAAGAGGAATTCAAAGTTTATTGATGAAAATCGGTTTTGGTATCGCTAAGATATTAAAAAACAAAGAAAAGCAAAGTCATCGTAATAAAAGGTGGGTCCTACCTTTTATTATTGGATATCTCAGCTATTTCAAAATCATTTCTTAAAATCAAAATAAACGTTGAATTTCTCTTGGAATGACATCCTCTTTCATATTTCGTAGGAGGTTTCTAATTATCTCACCAAAAGATGTTACACCTGAAATTTGATCTCGACCAAAACTATAAGATCCCTCTAACACTCAAATTGGTCTCGTTTCACACTGTCTTTGATGGTGTGATCCTATATTTATCTCGAGTCCTCGAAGGTTTATGGTAGCTCGTGTAATGTGGACTCGTGTAGGAGACATGATAATCACAACACTCTATTTGGTTTGACTTCTTGTGTATAAATGAATTCCTAATTGGAAGACGAACGTTATTTGCGGTTGGATTAAAGTACGCGAGTAAAGCCCCAAAATGTTTGTCTCTCTGGAATGTTTCCTAGGGAGTGGAGCGAGTGTAGCGTAAGTATGGATTTGAATTGACTTCTGTAAAGATGACGTGTGTGTAATTGTTGACAGGCATTTAATTGAACACCAAGTGAAGAACTCTACATCAAATCTGCTTCTACTGAACATACTGGTGGCAACTATAGGAGTGATCACACCAAGAATACCATAATATGAGGTTTAAGTTCTCTCTAATTTGTCTGCCCTCTGTACAAATGAAGTTTTTGTAAGATCGCAACTGCTGATACACATTTTAAGAAACCGAGGGTAGAAAATGTTGAAGAAAACTCATACCCAATCTTCATCCCTCTGCTTAAAATTCACTTGTTTTCATTCAATTTCATTATGATTATACTATGATTATACTACACGTCACATTTCCTCGTAAGCGAACTTACAGGGTTATAAAAGAACTTAAGTTGCGCATAGCACAGAAATTTCGAAGGAACAGTTGCGTTTCAACTTTCAAATGAACAAAGTTAAGGTTTACTGGATCTTGGGTCATAGACTCGAGAATGAATCGAATCAACCCTGATATCTCCGTATCCTGGATATGTTTAAGATTAAGTAAATAGATTTGTCCGAGAAGTGCAGCCGCAATCAAACAATTGTCCCATTTGGTTCGTAAATAAAGGTCAGCAGCCCGTCCTTATTAATATATACTCGCTTGCGGGTAATTCTTTGTCATTAAAATTGTTGACGGTTTTGACTTGGCTGCCTACACCCACGTATACATCCAGAAACCATAATGTCAACCGCATTTGAATCTAAGAATCAAATTGTTTTGCATTTAAACTCCAAGGAAGCAATTGATGCTTGTACGCAAGTAACCACGGAAGCGACAGCTTTAAGTCCCTTTGGTTCGAAGGACCTCACGCAATGAGAATAAAGTGTCTTGCCTATGAATAGGGGCTGGAATCATGAGTCTCGAACCAGGAACTTCGTGATTGAGAGTCCGTGGCCTAAACCACTAAGTGGCAACAACTTCCAAAATTACATGAGAATAATAAATACATTTAACACAAATATTCTGGAAAAATTGCAATATTGTCAGCACATAATAAAAATCCGTTGAGATCAGAAGGCAGTTTGACACGTCGCATCGGTCATCACATGTTATCATAACCCCGTTGTCTGGTATCGGTCAATTTTCATCGTCGTGTGAATGAAATTCAGAAATTCACTTATCTTTTTTTCCCCCTACACCCTTGCCAAAAGTAGTATTTTATCCAGGGTGTTATTCAGAAGATTCCTTATTTCGAGAAACAAAAATTCAGTATACCTATGTTTGTTAATAATAATTAAAAAAGAAAGAAAAAAAGATGCGTACTAGTGACGTCGGAATTACGAAGCTTATTTCGTTTTCGGATAAACGAACCTTCAGAATAACAAGCTTGATTTCATTATCGGAATTACGAATCTTCGGATTAAGGAACTTGAACTTTTTATCCATAAATACATATTCAAACCAATAAAGTTTCTTCTGATTAAATGTGAATAAGATATCTGATAGCGTTATTGAAACTTTGGTTAAGTCTAATCATGAGATCGTATCCCCCTCAGTTTAGTCATGCCATGCTGTTGTGTCTCTGTTGTTTGTTCTATTTTGTCTTGATTATTTTTGTGTTATGTAGGCCTACTTGTAATTGAAGTAAGTATTTTTAAAGAAATTATCAAGTGGTCCACAATCTACAAGCATCGCTTTTTTGTGGACCTCTCAATTCTCCTTTTCTCCCTCTAAACATAACCTTGTAGTTTTCGGTATGTATACATAATTTTTATTAGTCTGTTGACTATCGTTTATTTCTCGTACTTTGTAATGTATATATGCTTATGATAGAATTCCTGATTTACTTTGTGATATGTTTTGTTGGAAGAAAAATGAGAATGAAATAAATGAATTGAATTTAATTGAATTGAATTGTTTATCAATATCTGTCAACGTCGTCGTACCATCGAAAATACTCAAAGATAAAGGAACGTGACTAATCGATCGACCAAATCTTCTTTGGTCTGTTTCTTGGAGAACAACGGGGATTTCTACGTGAGTGACGTCACGTGATGAAGACTGTAAATACCTCGCAGTTTACACGGATGTATCAGATGACTAAATAAATGACTCTCATCTCCATTTGATATCTGTTTCCCGCAAAACAAGAAAAAAGACATAGGGAGTTTACTATCAATAATTATTTGCCGAGTAGATTACGCAAGTCTGTTGACTGCATCTAGTTGTGATATTCACTCACACCGTAAAACAACAAGACTGAATCGGAACTAGTCATGGAACACAGTTGGACACCTATTTAAGAAATGTTTCTCGATTTTACAAGGCGCCACAAGATTCGCATTCGATTCGTCAAATAAAACGGGGAAACGCACATAGTACATCTGTAGTTAGTCGTCGGGCTAGTATATTCCGTCACTGTGCAGGTGCGTTAAAGCACATAATATTATCACGTCTGGTAAAATACCTATTTGTGGTACTAAATAGCTAACTGATAAGAGTTCTCTCACTACCTTACGCATTCAACGCGTTGTGTACACCAGGAGCCTCACGCACTATCTCAGACAACATCCTCGACCAAGAACCATAGCGCCAGATGTGGTCCTTGGGCGATCAACAGTATACGCGGTGCTTGCCACACAGTGAGCTGGTAGTTATTACGACTGACGGAGTTTGAACGTCCACTCCACCCAACCTACACGGGAGAACCTGGCCGCTAGCTTCTGGCGGCGGGCTGTGGATCATGACCGCTTCTTTAAGGTAGTGTTTCTATATCATCAGTCTAAAACTGAATATTGCATGCCATATGAGTTTTAATGGTTGTTCTGTGTGGTATTTGGTATATTATAAGCCCAGACGGTGTAGTCATTTCATCATAATTAAAGATAGATAAACAGATAGGTAGATATATAGATAGACAGACAGATAGATAGATAGACAAAAAAAAAGAACAGATTAGTCTATTCTATATTCCAATATATAATTAAAATGCTGTATCAAGGCATGACTGAAATCACAGAAAAGAAATATCGCGAGAGTGATAAAGATTTTAACAACGTTGCTCTTTATTACATTCCTAGTGGATACCCTTATCTCAGATATACAGGTATGTTCTGTGATGAAAAGCATGGACACTGTATACGTATTTGCTATTATTAAGTGCCCCTTAAACTAACACACATAAATCTACATTTAATGTTTTTCTATCTTCTTTTTTTCTAGGTAGCATACAATCATTCATCCTTGTTTTAAATGTGCGTTGTTAGGTAACACGTGATATTGAAAATGAAATTGGAAGGAACTTGAGTGAAGTGAGAAATTGAAAGGATAGGCCTAATGTGAATGAAGAGTAGACCTGCGTCGACCCACCGATATAACATATCTAGATATGGCTCTTGTATGAGCAGTATGCTTCCTGGAAAAAAAGGCCTAAAATAAGCATTTTCTACTCGTGGAATTGTGGCACAACCTTGTCCTTCTCCCTGTCTAAAGTCGATAACATGTTAGCCATTGACCCGTTATCATGGTTACCGCCAAGACAGAGCAATCCACCAATTGTGTTCTGGCATGAAACACCCTATTCCAGTGTGCGAGGGGTTGAAATTGATTGTCTGACCCAAAGATTTGTGTGATTTGAATAGTTAATGACGCAGGCGGAGTCAGTCATCTTAAAATGAAAGCAACAGACATGAAAACATTAATGTAGTACTTCTCCTTCATTAGTTTTCATTATAAGAACGCGCTCGCATTCAAGTCGAGATACATTATAACCTCCCAACAATAACGTTTTAAAGCAACGGCAGCTGAAATGGAACCTTTAAATCGCAGTTCTCCACACCTCTTTGGATGTAGCTGTGGCTCTACATGCATTGTATTGCAGAGTGATTATCGTCTGCTGAACAAGGAGAGGTAACGGGGTTTACAAATACAGCTGCAAAATGAGAAGAGACAGGAGAAATGAAAGCCCGATGGAAAAAAAAAAAAAAACCCGGGGGAATCAATCGACTTATTGTGACACTTCACACACTTAAAAGATCTTGAAAGGCTTATGGTTTGATCCGTACATCATGCAGACCATTTTTCACCAGAGATTACATCGGAAAGCTTTTTAATGATTTTTTCCCACTCTTCATGTGTCTCGAAAGTCTCAGCATTATGCGGTTTTAACCCCGGACAATCCTACTGTAAGTATAACAATGTTTTGGCGAATGCCAAGTATGATTTGATTTGATTCGATTCGACTCGATTCGATTTGATTTGATTTGATTTGATTTCTTGTCTTCTATATCATCATCGCATCCATTATCACACAGTTCATGTGTGTACACTAACAATGCGAAATGAGCTGAAGCGATATATCAACAAACGGAAGGGCTGTCGCGTTAGCAAAGCCACTGTGGCTGCAGATAATAATAATAATACGTACAATTTCTATAGCGCCATTTTCCATTCTGATTGAATGATGAAATAACTTGAGTTTACGGGTTCGAAGTGACTTGTTCCGAAACAGACGAGGAGATAGAGAGACAGTGAAATGTGTACTGATTGTCTTTATAGCTGTAATACATAGCTAAAAATAAAAAATCAGACTATAGTTGAAATGTCATAGAAGTCTATAGAGAAGGAATTATTGAATTAAACAGTTTCCAATTATCGAAACAGTTATATTAACTACGATCGCATTTCCACACTGATTATGTATGTCATCATCCTCTCACACGTCCCATAACGATCTATAAACAAATCTGCCCTGCATTTTCCTTTCTACAAATGAAGCAAATAAATGAATCATATAATTTGTAGTAGATTACTGCAAAATTGTAACTAAGCAGGGTCTGGGGTCAGTTGCTTGATAACCTAGGGATAAACATGATTTTGTAACATATACAGACATAGTGAGCTGTGACGAGATAACATTATCTTCACATCTAACTTGCATAGTAGTTGTAACCTGATATTACAATTTCATGAAGTAGGTAAACTTTATATTTCCATGACTTTCTGATTTTACTTCTAATTTGCATGGAGCTACTGAAGATCACTTCGCTTTATATCAATCTATTGAGTATAATGTCAACTTGAGCATGGGATAGAGTAAAACGCATTGTAGAATATAAAACTGAAGTTCATCAAAAGATCATCGGTGATTACAACAATGTTTCTCGTCGTCTTTAATGCAATAATTTTATTTTGTATGTCTCCTTTCGAGTATGGGCTGACTAAAAATTGAGTTAGTCTGACTACAAATGCAGTAAAGCCCTGATCAAGACTAATTTGTACCTTGTAGTTTACCCCCTGGTCGTATCTCCACGCACAAGATTATTGTCGCATCGTCGATCTTTTTTTTTTTTTTTTTTTTGTCGCCACAATCTACGTTTATACTGTCAATTCTTGACAATAATAATAATAAAAGCATTCCGAAACCAACAAATAATTTGGATCGTCCTCATGTCAAACTGAGCTGACAACTAATCTTTGTTAGCTACATAAATGCTTCCATGCCTCTCTCGTTTCTACACTTCAAACATTAATTTCCAGGTCTTTTATTTCTTTCAAGAGTAACACTTGAGGATCAGATACAGTACGAGTGACTGCTTGCACACTAGATTTCAATCACAATTCACTTGCGTGCCATTTATAACACATGCGGATGGATACTTACGGTATGAAAAGACGTCAAATGTTTTGACGACAAATATTAACACAGTTTATGAAAACTATGGCAAAATGGTGATTAAGTTACCGCGTTTTTGATAGGGATTATTAAAGAAGAAAGGATGTGTAGGCGTTGGCATATTGACAAACGAAAATCACATGAATAAATACACTTGGGATTATGTTTGCATGCTGTGCTTGAATACCCTCATGGCCACAAGTACATTAAAGCGACATTCGATGATAGGTTTAAAACATTTGGAACTCAACGCCGCAGCGATGTTATCGTATATCAAAGTACAGTTGCATCATTAATTTTCCATAGAATCACTATAAACCCTTTGATGATAGATAATACGATTATTACTGTTTTCATTTATCTTTTTTATTCCGCTTCATTTTCACTGGGTAACCATTTCATTTACAGTATGTCGATTTACACCTTATTTCAAACAACACGATCTGTCAAGATAGGTAAATATCAATCAAGATGTATGATTATTGCGTATGTAAAGGAGGTTAAATTTGTCATTGATTTTACTCGATTTTTTAAATTGAAGTTTTTTTGTTAATATTATATTAAGGGGTATATGGCAAAAGAAATCACGCACCCTCCCTATGCAAATGTTATACATTGATCATTTTACTTCGACCTGAAATCAACAAGTCCCATGCTATAATGCATTTAGCGCGTTTATAATGCTTTCATAATACTATTATGTCAACTGCATTGACTTTAGGATGCATAATGAGTAGTTATAATTTATGGTGAGAGAGAAGTGTGTGTGTGTGTGTATGTGTAGAGGGTGTATGCAATTGGTGTATGCAATCACCCAGGCATGATAAGGACCCCACTACATTTCTTCCAAAGGTCAGGTAAGCAAGGTAAATAGCTACTAGAGTGATCAGCTACACACCCACACACACACACACACACACACACACACACACACACACACACAAACACACACACAAACACACGCACTAACCATAGTCAATGCAATGGACTGAGCATCGCTTTAAAGAATGCTTCGCTCATGCATCGGCGACACTTGACATTTCAACGTGCACGGATCAGCATTTCAAACGAATCAAAAGTGTATCAAAAGAATCAAAATCATTCTCAAAAATATGTGATTAGGGCATTGGGTGAACTCAACACACCTTCAAATATCTCTAAAGAAAGATGATATTGTGTTTGATATCATAACCCTTTTATTACTGCAGAAAAACACGCACACAAATAAACATTTCATGCAAACTTTACTGGAAAGCGACATCTCTCAGAGATCTACCCTTAAAAAACAAGGGTTTTAGGCTGAAAGCAAACTTACCCACTTTTTACATGACTCAAGCATTTCGGCTTTAAGTAAACTAATACTTCGGGTTTCTTTTGGTAGAAGTCTTGAGCAAAGGACAACATTTTCTAATATTTGATTTGTTAAGATGGTAGCAAAACATTTCCAGGAACGAAATACTTCAATTTTCAACACAAGCTTTGCATGGTGGTAAATCACATAGCAGTATGTCTGATATAATATCAAATATTAAATCTGTCAAATGTGTTGCGGATGACGGTTGTTCTTTTGATTGCAGGTTTGATTTAATTGATTTGATTTGTATTTATTTCCACTTTGAGATTACAAAAGTATGGAACAAACATAACTAAGATACAGTGATTACTTCAATTATTACTATGCAATAATATTTTTCCGTTTGGTAACAAAAATAATTGAAACAATAATGCATGTACTAATAACATCACTTGCAACACTTGTAGCCAAAAGAACCAAAGTGGGGAGACTAAATAACACAGCATGGCTTGTATTAGTCCCCCCAAAAATAAACGAACACAAAATAAAAAAAAACAACACAACAGGTCGGATTACAACACAGCTCTTTTATAACGGGGCCAATTAGTATCGTTCCAATCTGTTTCTTCCTAAAGCATATCATTAACTGAGGTCACTGCATGTGGTTGCAAACTTTTAATATCTATATACATATATATCTAATTCATTAGGATTATTTACACATCTGACGCCAACAAGCGGAAGTACTTCTTGGTGTATGCATCGCGAAATATCTGTGGAATGCGAGAACAGCTCTCATGGAAATTCTTCAACAACCAGAAATTGATACGTGTACTCTGGATTAAATTATGAGCCTTGCACGTTCATTACATGCCGCGGAAGACTCGAGAGCCATTAATCTCTTGTCTACTGACCTAGATCATTCTAAATAAATTGTGGAAGGAAAAATTGACGTATTGGCTCCTGGCAATGAATTGCTACCATCTTGACAAAATCAAATAATTGAGAATATTGTCTTTATTTGCTCGAGAATATTGAAGGGCACTCCCAAATGGTACTTGATTCTTAATTCAACACCAAACTCGATACGAAAGGCACCCTAAACCGTTCGTAAACTTACAATGGTTAAAAAAGTACTTTGTTTTCAGCTGAAAGTCCGTTGCTAAGGGAATGTCTCTCAGAGATGGCGCTTTCTGGTATGGTTTCCATGAAAAGTTTTTTTTTTTTGTTTTTTTTTTTAGTATTATTAGTAAGACGACAATTTCCTGCAGTCCTAGACGAAATTACGAAAGTAAGCAGGAAAGTACCTTCCTCTGAAAATTGTTCGAGGTGTGTTGTGTTCCACACTGTGCATGAGCAGAAAAGGCCATTTTTTATTTTGTACCAACAGGCGTGTTACTTTTTAAATTCACTAAGATGCGCCCCGTGATATGATGATCATTGAAATTACAATTTGCCAGCAAATCCTCCTTATTTTACTGCAAGCCTGGTATTTGGCAATATTAGTAGACTAAAGTTTGTTAAAGTATTCAATGTATCACCGTCAAATGGATGCTTCCCCAAGTGTCGATTGACAGTCCATTCTGGTCACGTGATCTACGCAATTACATTCTCTGTTTGAACATGACTGATGATTCAATAAATGATTGTTACGTCGGGCAAGTTTATGTATTATATCGCTTAGGAACGAATGAAGAAACTGAGAGAGAAAGACAGAGAGAGGGAGAGAGAGAAAAAAAAGGTTATTCGTATCAATTTGTATTGTATGAATTGACTCCGAACTGGCTTATACCTCAATCCGATTTTGAGAATGGTTTTGATTCGCTTTTGATTCGTTTGAAATGCTGATCCATGCACGTCAAAATGTCAAGTGTCGCTGATGCATGAGCGAAGCATTCTCTGAAGCGATGCTCTGTCTATTGCACTGACTACCGGTACACACTATGTGTGTGTGTGTGTGCGTGTGTGTGTGTGTGTGTACATTGACCTAGGCATGTTAAGGACCTCCACTTCATTTCTTGCAAAGGGAAGAGTAAATACCACTTCGAGTGGTCAGCACACACACACACACACACACACACACACATTGGCGTACAGTAAAATGGGGAAATATATAAAAGCGCGCTCTTTGCAAGATATAGCATTATCTTTGTAATTTGCTATATCAATCAAAATCGAATATCAGTCAGAATGTTCGTTTGCGATTGTTTCAAAGTAGGTTCGATTGCAAGTTTGAATGGAAACAAAGGTCTTTATGTCCATCAGCATTATTCCATGCCAAACGAGAAAGAACACGACGAGGGATTTGGAACCAGAAACGCTATTAACGCAGATCGTGCAGTTGAAAAGTAGGTTGGAAAAAACTTCCAAGCACTTACAAGAGTATAGCTAAACTGTGATGATTTGACGTGACTTTTTTTATTCCAGACGAAAACTCCCAAAAATTGAAGACACCCTAGATCTACATTTTGCCTCAACTGAGGGAACATGTATGCTTGTGAGACAATAAACGTCATCATTGTTTCATTATTTCATCACAGTTTTCATCTCTATTCTTTTCAGTAGTAATAATCGTCATCTTTAGCATCATAAGGATGACTGATTCATATCAAAACTGCCAAACTCGGAGATAAACATTACAATTGTAACGGTGCATACCAAATGTCCTTGTTCAGTCATGGTTGGGGATGTCTGCGTTTCATTTGCATAAATACTTTTGGCTGCCTTTTTGGTACCACAAGCCGTTTGATAATTTTCATCTGTACTAATGGGTTGTTTTTGTATTTGATATGTTTATCCGACCTCCTCTTCTCTCACAATTCAAATATCACAGGACTCTGTCGGACGTTAAGAGCTAGTGTCTAGGCACGTGACGTCAAGCTGAGCCCGACCAGTTTCATCTCTAGACCACGCCCAATGAGTGAAGACAACATGATGAGAACATCACGTGCTGGAATGGTACAGATTTTCCTCCGAACTTACTAATTCACCTCATTTTTCTTTGGCAATTGAGTTATGAACTCCACCAATACTCCATGAATTATTATTCATAACATTCTCCCGTTTACTGTTCATCTTCAACACTGTCTGTTAGTAGACATGACCGACAAAATCATTCAACAAATAAGTTTTGTTCAAATGCGACATTAAACAGGTCGACAATCATGACAATGTCAATCACTTTGGCATCTTTTGGCACAAGCTGTTAAGTGCAATTATTCAATTTGATACCAAAATGTGTGTAGAGACGAAGATCGTATACCGCTATTATCATGTTGTAAACCCGGTGCCGTACAAGATTATCAGTGAGTTACAAATACCTGTTCAATGTCTAAAGGGACCAAATCAATGCTTCGCCGCTGTGGATTTTGCTCGTACGTTTTAGTCGTCTCATGTAAAGTCTTCCGAAGTAAAAGTTGATAAGTATTTGATATGCCCTAGAATACAATCTAAAGAATGATATATACACTGAGTAGGACATGGCATGAGTTATCATGGCAACTCATAAACAAATTAAGATGAATTTTCTTCAATGCTGTGCAGATAAGAAATGTCAACTTTTAAGCATGATTATAGCAGATCGAGTCCAACTTGATTTATTATTATTCGTGTCCTAACATGTTCTTACAAAGTTACAACATAGCTTTGTCTGTGCATGTTCGAAGCACATGAGCGACAGCATTACACAGCTTTCAAATTGATGTGGCACAAAAAAGGCCATAAGGCATGAAGTCCAAATGTCATTTGAAATGAAGTCTATTCGTCATCAAATTCTTTCAAACTATACTTGTGTCGTAACAACTGGTTCTGTTTCCCCTAACTGTGAGAGATAAGCAAACATGACGTGCACGTCATTCCATTTGTAAAGCTTGTCATAAGTTTTCTAGAAGACGTTCATGATGTGATCTAAACTTCAAGTGGCATCTCGCTCAGCACTTGTCCTATCTACTTGAAGGTGGCTACAATGTTATCTCTCGAGATATGGGGGTTTATTTCTTCATTCCCCTCGTTTTCTTATCAGATAAAAAACGCACTTCTGTTCATGGCGTGTGGGGCTCTTAGCTTTGTTCTTGGGTGGAAATCGGCTGGAGGTGAGTCTAGCATGATTTTTTTTTTTAAACTAAGTCATCAACCTTTGACCTTCCGTGGGTCTATAGACTCATACCCTACAAGCTTTGCTTTTTATACCCTACAAGCTTTGCTTTTTGAGTGGGACCCTCCATTTCCATTCTAATCTTTGTATTAGGTATATACCTCAGAAATGAAATTCTGTTGTTACTCGTGACCACTTGTACGTTTTCCTTGAAATTGTTATAAATTTGTTCTGTAAATGTATTGTATATATATTTTTTCTGTTTATTCAGTGGAAATGGAAATAAAATTGAAAAATTTAAATTGAATGTACCTTAATGATATCGAAACATGATCCTTGTTTGTCTACCTTTTAACAATGATAACAGAAATTATAACAATGATAATACAATAATAACAGTAGTAGTAATGATAAAAACGTAAAAAAGCATAACAATAATGTAAACACGTAAAGGACAGGTAAGAAAATGAACATTTCAGGTCTTGAAGTTACCTTTCCACAGCGTGATTTAAGAATTTCGGTTTTTTTGTTTTTTTTTTTGGGGGGGGGGGAGTGAGTTCTTGACCCATGTTGTAGCAACTGGAAGACAAAAATATGAAAAAGGAGTTATGCAATGAACCGGTGTGGATTGCTGTCGAGTACAGTTTTTAGTGTATTTGTGGTGGATAAAAACATATGTATATATATATATGTACTGTAGCACAACAAAAGAGCTATAAAAGCAGGCACAAAGTTATCTATATTAATTATTTTGACTGCAATAGAATTTGTATGATAGTTATGATAGACAACATCTTATCTTCAAAAGAAAATTTTCCAACGATTTCAATTATTGCTTTCAGTATTTTGAATGCAGATGATATGTCAATATCATGGTATATGAGTCTCCCTTTTTGGTCCGTTTCCAGGTATAACCGCACACGTGTTTGCAATTAACGGTCAGCTTTCCTGAATCGTACACTATAGGGCTCACACCGGTAAATAATTCCCCATAGAGACGTGTGTTCAAATTCAAAATTAAAAAATTCTGTAAAATAGCTGCCAAACTGCAGTTTATAGAGGAATTCATACTCGATATCTACAGCTATTCATTTTTTTTTTTTTGCCAAACTGCATCACTGATTTTTAATTATTTTTTTCTTCATTTATTTTAGTATCTTTGATACGAATTAGTGAAAGGGTCTGGGACATTCCATTTTATTTACAGGTTGGAGCCCTATAGGTGACTGTAAAGACGTTATGATGTGCCATAAGTAGTAACGCCTAATTAAAGCATAAATAACATTATCCAAGTCTGTGTCATATTCAGACACTAAAAATCTTCCATAGGTCTTCATGAATTAATAATATTCTTATAATGAACTTTCTTGTTTCTTCTTATTCCTCCTCTCTTTGTCAACATCCTATAGTGCACGTGCTCAAAATTCAAGCGGTAGAGAAGCGGACACTCCACTCTGAAGATGGTAGTGGACCGATTAACCTGGCAAGCCACACTGAGGACAACACGCCCTTGGTCAAGGGTTCTGCTGTCCGAGTGCTTCGTGAGGAGCAAACGTCGCGTCAGTGGGTCATACTCGCTTCCACAAACCTTGCCTTTCTGGACTTTACAAACAACTGGCTGGAAAGCCTAAAGAGATGCGGTATAACCGACCACGTGTCCATTATCGCCGAGGACAAGGATGTCTACGAGAAACTGCGTAACCGAACCGACATCACCCTTGACGTGCGACTGACTAGCGCCGCCAGACTGTCCAGCGAACTCCTGCAGTTTGGCTCTGAAGACTACCTTAAACTGGTCAACAAACGACCCGAGTACATCAGGGACTTCCTGCGCCAGGGTATCGACGTCATCTTTAGTGACGTCGACACCGTTTGGCTTCAAAATCCTTTGTCGTATTTTACTGGCGACTACGACATCCACTTCGAAAAGGATCTATACGAGGACGCAACGCGTCCAGACATGATATGCGCGGGTTTTGCTTACTACAGCGCCACCAACGCTACAATAAATTTTATTCAGAACTGGATTGACTTCATCGAGAAGCGACCGAACATACCCGACCAGCAGGTTCTCAACAGGCTCATGAAGAAGCCAAACATTAGAAAATCGCTGAACCTGAATTTTCTGGACCCAAGACGGTTCCCGAACGGAAACGATTTCTTTAACGAGGAATGGCGGGAGAAACACGCTGACATCAAACCTGTGGTCGTACACAACAACTGGATAAAAGGGCACGATGTAAAGATTGAACGTTTCAGAAATGTTAGCATGTGGTATTTATGATTGACGTGCAACGTCAGCTCAGCCGAATGACGTCATTTTGGTTTCGCAAATAATGATAATGGTCTATGTCAAAAGTGATGATTCGATACGCCACTTGAAAGTCTTGAGTATATCTTCCGAGTATTTATAAACGATGCCAATCTGAAAAGTGGCGAAATTTACTGTCCTGAGAATATCTACCTGCCCATACACTGAGAGTTATACCTCTCCAGACCATACACCAAATTAGCCAAAGATGTTTAAACATGTCTTGCTCTAAAACTCGTCTCCTTTCTCTATTTCTGTCTCTCGAATTCTTTCTTTTCTGATTCTCCACCTTCCCACTGATCCTCCTTTCTTTTTGTCTTCATCATTAAGTTGATAATTTCTTCATTTGATAAACAGTGGTCAACTATTATGCGTAGTGTCGAAAGCTCGCTTCGGCATGATATATACAGCATTATATATCGGCATGAAAAAAAGTCACCTGGTACAACAAGTATTGCATAATGCTTGTAATCATGAAAAGGAGATGGCACCACTGAATGTTATTCACTTTCATTCATGAAAAAAAAAAAAGAAGAAGTTATGATTAATTCTGTACAAGTACATGTACCACAGCAGCCATTTTAGGTACTATACAATGTATCGATATTCCGGATACACTGTACGTGCAAATATAAGTTTCCTGTGTCCAGCGCTCTGATAGACCTCTATTGTCGTTGGATGTAGATTCCCTAAAGAAGGTAGCCAAACGCCGACTTTCTAAAAATTGCGCTTTTTCTCTTCATCGAAAATGTTCAGTTTATCGTCCACTGGACTCACTATTATCCTTTAACACATCAAGCATCATGAACTGCCAAAGTGCCGTATCCTATTTTACATTTTTTTTTTGTATTCGTTTACTCGAATGTCCAGTCAGTCTGCTCATTCTATTCATTTTGAAATAGTTGAAAGACAATATGCGTTTATGATTTGAATTTTGTAATAAATTTGTATTTTATATCAAACTCATATTTGTGTGTGTATGTGTGTGTGTGTGTGTGTGTGTGTTGTGAACGTATAGTGTGTCTTTGAGTGGGTCAATGCATTTTCGTGACCTTATCATGAATGCGTGACCTTTACGTATGCATGGTATTGTACATATATATATATATATAATAATAATAATAGTAAGACTCTTATAAAGCGCTCATTTCTACCTAAAAAAGATACTCTCTCTATATATATTATATATATATATATATATATATATATATATATATATATATATATACAGAGAGAGAGAGAGAGAGAGGGAGGGAGAGAAAGATAGATATAGATATATAGATATTATATGAATCAATTATTTAAATTGAGCACAAGGAAACCTGAATGAAAGGTTAACTTGAGGTTGTACTTGATGCATTTAATATACATCAGGTAGATCAGGTATCATGTATCATGTGCAAGTTTCAACTCTTTAATACTGTAGCAAATCTACGTCGCTACACCTGCCACAAATTTATGGCATTCCAGGATTTGGTTACAAAGCCAGTGCAAAGTCCCTGAATCAGCAAATTTCTACCGGTGTTTATTTTCTCAGATAAATGAAAAAGAACTCTGCTTGGAGATTATTCATCAAAGCAGTTTATCAAATAAGAATGATATCTAAATTGGATACCGACGACTTTTAAAGATTAATTATTGATAAGAACAGGCTACTCTACTTTTACCCCGTAACCTCGCGCGAGCTACTTCTATAATTTATCTACTCAGTAGATTATGGCAAGATCTATTCTTTGCGCTTTTACTCGGCTTATCAATATTTTGAGTAGTCAAGATCATTTGTATGCGAGAAGAACGGGTTTATCCCCGGATTACATGATAGCCGTCAATTATGAAATGTTCGGGAGGCCACACAGTGAATCCTGTAGGTTAAGAAATGATTATTAGTATCTAATACACAAACACACGCACACACACACATGTATAAATGTGTTGAATTGAAATAGAAGAAGACCCAACAGAAGTAACACAACAGTTTCATTTTCACGAACCACCGGAATGAAATTTAAAACTTGGAACACGTTCATCAGTCTGACGCATATTTTTTCAAGCATAAATGGTTCCAGTAAAGTTGGCAGAGCATGGAAAATAAAGTCAAGAGTTAGGATGATGACAACTAAAAACTACTCATGAGCTTTGCTGAATGTTCTGAGAAGTTTATGAATGAAAGAAACAAGCATCATCAACCTTATTCGAGGGGCAGAGCTAGAAGCCAAGTCACAACCAACCAACCAACCAACAAACAAACAAACAAACAAACAAACAAACAAATAATATCTGAATACGGCAGAATTATATCAAGATCGAAGAGTTAACATAATGGGCATTTAAAGGTACTGTTTACCATTGGGAGCAGTGATTTAAAAATGTTCATGATATAACATTTGATGCAGATATGTAGGTCTGTTGTATCACAAAATAACCTATCATATAAACATTTCCTAATAAAGCCTAAAATATGAGGACATATCACAATCTTTTTTTTTTTGACTAAACCATAACTGTATACGGTTTAGTCTAGAAACATTTTTTACTACAACTATTGTTCATATTTTTTATATCTAACAATACTGAACATTGATTATTCTCATTCAAATTTTTGACATTGCTTGTTTCTCTCCCTGACTCACATTTTATAACTATTTTGAAGCACTAAAGCTGGGTTTATGTTTCATCTGCAAATGGTAAATAATGCCTTTGATCTAAATTAGTATTGGGATGGAAATGTGTGTCTCATTCCACAAAGCCAGATAATCTTAATCAGTAAACAGCGTCGATCAAAAAGACTCAAAGCACTCAGTTCATTCGGGTGCACGTCACGAGACCGACAACAACGAGTCATACAGCTCACGAGTCATACAGCACACAAGTCATACAGCCCACGAGTCATACAGCTCACAAGTCATACAGCCCATGAGTCATAGAGCTCACGAGTCATACAGCCCATTAGTTTGACACTAAGCTAACAATGCCCACGAGACCGACACATTACGTCCCGTGTTGTATCTGTCGAACTCGTGGGCTGTTTTTACCTAGTGTCGACCTCAAAGGGCCGAATTCACGAAGGTGGTACAACCTTGTCCATCGTTTAAACCATGGACAAAGACCATGGGGCGCCAAGTGTCGCATGGAATATTTCGTTACGAAATCAGTCATTCGTTCGTCGAAATGTTCGACTAAATGTTCATTTTGTTACGAAATGTTGTCATTTCGTTACAAAGTAATCATTTCGTCGACGAACGAATGACTGATTTCGTAACGAAATATTCCATGCGACACTTGGCGCCCCATGGTCTCCATGGTTTAAACCATGGACAAGATTGTACCACCTTCGTGAATTCGGGCCATGGGCTTTATTTGCCTAGTGTCGAATTCGTGGGCCGTATGACTCATGAGCTGTATAACTCATGGACCTGTTTTCAATGTCGAACTCGTGGGCTGTGTGACTCGTGGGTGTCGATCTAGTGGGATGACCCCGTTCATTCATCCAGGGAGGTGTAACACTTGTCTGATTCACTAATTTTATCGTACACTAATCATCATCACGAAGTAAGCACTACGTGGAAAAGAAATAAATTGACATTGGATAGACTTACCGGACAAGCCGCTTGCTACCATTCCTAGTGCGACTGTCAGGACAAGCCCAATGAGGGCGTAGTACTGATATGACAAACGATATAATCCGGCGAGGATGTATCTGGATGGAGAAATGATCAAAGAATAGCACAAGTGGTGGCGATTTTAATCACACTGCTGATATGATTAGATTACACAAATAAGCACAACTCAACGATCAGAACAAGAAAATCTGATATAAGCATCACCAATAATGAAATTATAATGATAAATATCATATCCGTCGTAAACAAGAACTGTAAGGAACTGGAATTCCCTGTCGTCAGAAATTGTTTCAGCGCCATCTGTGGGATCATTCCGAAGCCGACTAACGGTTGATCACAGTGGCTAATTATTTTCTTCAAATTTTCTATGTGCTTGTAAATATCTGTAAATAAACTGTATTATAATGTAAATAGCACAGTCTGCAAGAATCTTCATCCTATTGAAGGAGGCAGACTTAATCAGAAGAAGAAGAAGAAACATGCTCTTCAAGGAGAATGAAACCCAAATATATATCTATGAATTAAGGAAATCTAGGAATATTAGTGAAACGCATCAGTGAAGTTTAAGTAAAATCAGTCAATCCGTTCAAAATTTATGAATCTTAAAGTTTTGGTGCAGCCATCGCTGGGTGAAAAGACACACGCGCGCGCACACACACACACACACACACACGCACACAAACACACACACACATTGAAAAAGGGAAAATCCAGTCCAGCACATTTACCTATCAAAATGAAAATTTTCATTTTCTTTTACTAACAAATGAGAAATTAACGAATCTCCTGGACATCGAAGTAATTCTTGACGCGTAAGTCGTGTTGTCAACAAATTTGGATTTTAAAGATATTCCAAGAATATGAACGAATGTGTAGTTGTTTTGAGTGCAGTTTATGAATCAACTATGTAGATGTACTTACCTTCGGTCTGATGAGGGTTCAGCTGAAGTCATCGGAACTTCGGTGAACACGGCTCCGAGCTCGTCGTATGCCGTGGTCGTAGCATTCTTCGACAAGCATCCCGTTGTCATCATCGGACTTCCGTCATAAAATGAGGAGGGAGCTGTGGTCGATATGAGTTTTAGCACGACAACTACAAGGAGACTGATCAGGGCTCCAATAAGGGTTCCCTGAGAAGAAAAACGTAGTCATTTGGTCACCGGTCTTGTTTTATACGACCAACATTTTCATCAAGGGACCTATAAATTACAAGCTCTGCTTTTTAGTAGGTCCCCCACATTTCATGTTTGTAAAATCGTCTTCTCTTGTCTCCTTTTTTTAAATTGCGACGCTATGTCCAGTCTTACGTTCAATCGATTGTATCATGTTATTTGTGTTTGAGATGTGGAACAATAAAATCAAATCAAATCTAATTTCACACAGTCTTTAATGAAAGTGATGAAAATGAGACTTCAATAGGATTCAAGAAAGACTGAACGAAAAAATACGTGCCGCACATCATTCACTTATGGCATCAATATTTCATAGCTGTGTCAAAATGCTGAACACTGAAAATGTACAAATCATTGTGTGTATAGGCCCTACACAAAGCATAATACTCAAGCATTTAAACCCATCAATGAAAGTTTGCTTTCTCAGAACATAGATGATGTACACGTTCATTTGAAACTATATATATATATATATATATATATATATATATATATATATATATAATTACATAGGCTTTCCATTCATTACAATTACTTCTACTTTCATTTTCCAGTCAACCAACGTGCACTCAGATCGTTTGTAATTTTTCTTATATTATGTACACCTGTTTTATGTTCTGTGGGGAAAAATTGAATTGAATTCAAAATGAAATTACAATCAAACTGAAATTTGAATGACACTGTTTGTTAACAATGCTTTGGGTAGTAATGATGACAAAGAAGACGTTATCCTCCAGACAATTCGGGAGTTTTGACTTGAGACATGACGGGAATGAACTTTGGATGTTTATCCGCACTTCTGACATACACTGATCTACAAAATCTTCTCACCTTCGGGTTGCTCCGATGAAAGAATATACCCAGCGTAAAGACACCAAGAGTTACTCCACCGATTACTCCAAACACAGTTACTGTCAACTGAAACATATTAAGAGATAACATACATATTAAAAGAAGAAGCATATAAAGAGATAGCATTGAAATATATATCATATATACACATATACTTTTATATAGTCAGAACTGCCAACTGCAGCAGAACATTACCAATTGTGTATCAAGGGCCGCACTTTCACCAAATTAGTCCTTACCGTGTATAATTATATACTACTTGATTCTTCAGCGGGATGTTTTTAACCAATAGGGAAATTACAACAATAACCAATAACATTTGACATTTGTTTGACCAACTCAAAAAGAATTAAATTATCCTCATTAACTGCAGTTCTTTCTAATTCAAGCTGAAGAGATTTAAATTCAAAATTTGGACTCTGAACCCTTTATTCGCCAATAAGTAAAATGTACACACGTTTCAAATTCCACACACATAATACGTATGGCAAAGAAATCAATGTAGCACACAGAGTCAATTAACTACCGAAACAAAAATGAAAATTTCGTAAGTACAGAGCGATATCATTATTATCATTTTCATAAATCTTGCTGCCATATT
This sequence comes from Diadema setosum, assembly GCA_033980235.1. NCBI lineage: Eukaryota > Metazoa > Echinodermata > Echinoidea > Diadematoida > Diadematidae > Diadema > Diadema setosum. Next base: position 35,656,657 of record CM067075.1, on the reverse strand, counting down.
CGAAGGATGTCATGGCCGAATACTTTTGCTTTGGTTCCGTTTGATGTGCTGATGAAAAGTGAAATTAGTTATTGGTATTCACTCCCCAATCGCTTTAAGGTTGAAATAAAGTCTTCCAAATTAAACATCCATTAATGAGAAAAATAAAATTGCAAATTGCAAAATTTTGTCCTTACAGGCAAGATACTCTGTCGGAGCGCTGCGGCGAGAAAGGCAAAACCGAGAATAACAAATCCATAGAGAATGCCTGCAATGTGAGACATTTGAAATGAGAGAGTGAGAGATGAAAAGACGGGAAATGATGGAGAAAGATTGAGAGACAGAAGGTGGATGAAGAGACAGAAAACGGTAATTGAATTGATGTAGTAATAACTAAATTGGAATTTAGTTATTTCTGATGAGAGCCCCTTCATTTCATTAAACGAGACAATTCCCACACTTTAACAAAGTCTTTTCCACTAGTGGGGTGTGGCTATGTTGACCAAACTCATATAATCCTTGGGCTGACGACAATTTTATAGAATTAGCTGCTATAATTATCAGATTAATAGTGATAGACAATGAGAAGGCATTTCCCCCCCCCCAAAAAAAAAAAAAAACACCCGAAAACACAAAGTGATTACAAACTGAATACTATCGGACTGCCAGTGTGCTAACGGTGGCCAATAATGTACCCTCTGTTATTTCTTCTTCTTTTTTTTTCTTTTTTTTTGCCGCACAGATACAAAATGTATTTATATATATATATATATATATATATATATATATATATATATATATATATATATATATATATTTAAGAATGTATCGCAGCTTTTCGAAGCATCTAAACTTACATCAAATTACATCAATTAATCAGTATTGGTCGATAAGTTCGAAGACAACTTGAACATGTAAGTTTTTAGCTATCATGACTATCTAATTACCGACAAATTGTGAATGGGTTGGAAAAAAAAAAGTCAACATGTTCAACGATTAAATTCAATTCAGTTCAATTCAAATTCAGTGATACAAGATTGACACAAGAATATCCACAATAAAACTTTAAATTCTAGATTTAAATCTAATTTCAGAAGCTAAATCACTTTGTCTCCTCACCTTAGCTTGGATCTATACAAGCTGCAAAGTAACAGGCAGGCAAATACAAACCAATGTACAACATTAGCCGACAAGCATCTAAAACATATTGCTCTGTCGGCAAATACCATGTGTGTAGAAAGTGTATGATATCTGTATTCGTAAGTCGACGGTCTCGACAAAGTGGTTGCTTTGTAAAGTAAAAGAAGTGGAAGCAGAAACATACAGCCAGTATAACAAGACTGTCCTCGCGACAAATTTAGTGTTCAGCCAGCAATATTGCCAGACCCGACCCATCGCAAGAATAGGGCATGAAATGAAAGGTACGTGGGGACAATAATTAGGAGAACGTTTAGACCGCAATAATAATGTCTTCTTTCAGCTCTACTTCATTTCGTGTGTGTGTGTGTGTGTGTGTGTGTGTGTGTGTGTGTGTGTGTGTTCAAACATAACTCGCTGTAAGTACCAGGACAAGTAACACTTGAATGCACATTGTTATCCATGAATACGTATTCCCTTCGCGTTTTATTGGAGGCCCATCCAGTGCCAACGCTCAGGCGACTGTCGACAGTTCGGTGAAAATGAATCGTGGCTCTATTCTGTCTCATGTCAACGATGGCACGATCATCGGGACGCGCCAGTCTTCGCTGCCTGATCATCGTCCTTCTCATTTTCCTGAGGACATGCCTCGAATCGGGTATCGTCAAGACCGTAACAAGTTGTTTCCCTGATATTTCATGGAGTCTTGACTCTTCCGCGACGGATTTTTGGATCGTGTTAGGGGTTTTCGGCGCTTTCACCTATTGCTCAGGTAAGTTACATGGTAACATCTCCTGATCACAGGCCCCACCAATGTGTTTTACTATATCTAGATATAGATCAGTCTCCGTATTCATTTACCAGAACCCTGTTGCATTAAAGCTATGGTAGCTTAGCAATTCATGGTCATTCTGCAATCAATGGTAACTACCATAGCAATGCTATTCCATAGCCCATGTCAACGCCCAAAAATCACTGATGATTACCATTAATTGCAGAGTTAGAGTTACTTTATTTTTTATGCAACATGACCCTGCTTTAAAAGCCACATTATATAAAAAAAAACGAAAACAAGCAAACAAACAAAAAGTAAGCAGACCGAACAACATATTTAATGTGGGCTTTGACGCAAGCAAGCGGATACAACAATGATAAATTCCTAGACGTAAGTCAAGCGGATAAACAAAATCACGACAAAGTAGGCCTATGTAGAACTATCGACAGAGATATCACATTTTATGTTTGCCCCAGTATGTGATACGTGCTCACATAGCCGTGCGAGTGGGGAACAGGAGGAAGAGAAAACACACGCGAGCCCCTATAAAAATGTTTCATTCTCCAGACCTAGAGGAGCTGTAGCCGTGTTCCTTGATTTAAAATGTCGTAATGTATTGGCATGACGTATTATGATATATCATAAATCAAAGAGTAGCTTTATTTTCCTAGTGAACTAAATGAATATATTATATTTCTCAAGTGTTGTATCAACACTTGAGAAAGGACCAATAGCTCGAAAAGTTTTGTGCCGAAATAAATTGTTGGTGAATACGGCATGAACTTGGTTTCAGTTGTATTTTTGATGATATTATCACACCAACACGTGTACAACTTACTCTCTCGCTCTCTCTCTCTTCATATATATATATATATATATATATATATATATATATATATATATATTCTTTTTGTGGGGGGCTGTTCTTGATAATCTTATTTTTGAAACACAAGTTTTCATGTTGTTGCATTTATTACTGCATTTCACAACGTTTAGCAGAATAAAGACAGAAACTGTTTAGATACAGAAAGCGATCTCGGCTGCTTCTTTGTTACAAGACTCGAATTACACGCTAGAGAGTATTTCAATATTCTCCTACCGCTCTACTCCTCTCTACTTACAAATAATTCATATTCAAAAGTTTCATATCATATCCGAGCTGTTAAATGTGATGGTTGGATATTTTGCCAAATAGCTTTTCCTGTTTAGCGGAAACTGAGAGGCAAATACTAGTATAAGGTTCTTTCTCGGATGAACCCAAGCTTGAACCATCAATTTTCTCTATATCTGGTACCGGTACCCTGCTTGATCTACACTGTCTGGATTTTCTTGACTATATTGTGCCTGGAGTAGGAGACTTCTTGGACCTATTGCATCGTTTCCTTGAATATTACTCTCATTCATCATATACCCACGTATCATTTTTTTTTTTTCTGGGGGGAGGGGAATGGGTATATATATTTTTTTCTACATCATAATTATGCATGATAAAAAACAAGAACCAAAATAGACAGGCACTAAAATTTGTGGGTGTTTTCTTCGACTCCCCTGTAAAAATCCAAGGTCTGTGGATGAGCAATATGATATACATTGCCACCATGGTTAGACTTGCCATACTTGGCTGAGAAGAAATGGAGAAATGAGAAATTTGAAGTTCCTTCATGTTCCCAAGCATGTTCATGTATGTCTGTCAAATGATGAACTATCTATTTTTATTTACCAATTCTATTCTCTTTAATAAAGGGATGGTATAGTATTGGTTGAGATGAGGATTCAGCTTCTACCTTTTTGCGAGATATAGAAACCACTTTATCAAATGTTCAAAAACATTACATTCTAAGATGAAATTCAAAGTTCATTTGATTTAAAAAAAAATTCGGTTTTGAAATGGCTGCTGAAGTGTCAAAAACAACAACAAAAAAAAACAGTAAAACAAAGAGATCCTAATAAAAGGCGGCTCCCACCATTTATTAGGATCGCTTTGTTTAGATATCTCAGCTATTATAAAAACTAATTTTCGTCAAATAAACTTTGAATCATTTATTCTTTCACATTTCATAAGAGACTTCTCAAGATCTAAAAAACAAAAACAAAAAAAAATAATTCTCAAAAACGTCTTAAACCTGAAACCCCACCTCAACCGAAACTATACCATAAGTACACCACGAGTTTTCTCGTTTATTCGTTGCTTTCTTCGTTTCAGCGCTTGTCTTTGGCGTCGCGTACCGCTGTTTAGACCCGCCCCATAATGGCCTGATGTTGGTAGCTGGTTCCTTCTTTTCGTCTGCTGGTATCATTATGGCCAGCTTTGCCTTGGATACTGATGGATTTGCTGTTAGTCTCGCAGTATCAGGTGAGTAGGCTTACTTAGCTATGTTTCCTTTTACAAAACAAGAGTTTGGATAAAATTAATGATTCTTTGCATGGATTATTTTTAATTGCTATTGGTAGACCTAAATTATTGCCCATCAATCAGGTCAATAAGCATCGATTCTGTTGCCTCCTGGATATTGTAATACCCCACAGGGTGGATGCATGACGAACTTCCGTAAGTAATTCTGCGATGAATATAAAGTGAAATGAAATAAACAGGGCGGTGGATGATTCATTCGGATTGAACACAAAATAGGAAAGTTTTGGGATTTTTGGGCCATCTTCAATTTTATCGAGGTGAAAATGTAAGTAATCTACAAAGGTATATAACAGATTTCAAAATAACTGCCTTGGTCAGTGTTGGTCGTTTCACCAAATGTGTACACACACACACACACACACACACCCATTAATAATTTTTGTCTGGTCCAGCGCGATTTGAAAGTACTAACGTTACCCGTCTTGTTGAGTAATAGAAATGATTTTAAGGAAATAACTGCAGAAAAAAAAATCTTTCCTTTCCTGCATTCAAAACACGTTTTTATTTCTTTTAGTACATGACATTCTTCCCCCTTGAAGTTAAACGTATTCCTTTTCAGAACATGTCAGAAGTCAAATCAGTATAGGTGTTTCTTTTAAGTGTTACTCTGTTGTTACGTGCTCGATCTGTATTACAATAAGATGAAGCTAAGAAGAAACCAGCCTTAGATTTAAATACCTAATTATTAAATGAATTAACGAAATTGGAAGGGCTTTTAAATTCCTGTCGATCCCATCGTTCTGATTTGAACGCATAAACTTGGAATTAGAAGCTCAAACATAAAATTGAACGCTTACATCTGCATTTCAACTTGTGACCACTGATTTGGGTGCCTAAAAACTAATTTGACAGCATTAAACGTGAAATCATTTGGCCACAGTCACTTCACCGGTCCAAACGTATGAATTTGAATGCACATAAAATGAAAATGAACAATTTCACGAAAGGGGACAAGAAAACGTATATTAGGTCCATGTAGCGAGTTACGGTATGGAAACATTTACTCTCATTGTAAAACGAATTCTTTTCATTCGAGAAGTCCCATTATGTAACATTTCCTTGAGGCCCACAACACCATTGTAATACGCAACACGTGTGCCCTCATCCGTGTCAAGATACTCACAAACTCGAATTGTGCTTTACAGCGATTCACACAGAAACGATGATAAAAAGCTATAATCTACCTTAATGGCCGACTGGCTTTCAGATTTCTCGCAATTATCGTGGCAAATAAACCTAAGCAAGCTCACTTCAGGGCTAGCTAGCTGTTCTCAAACCATCCGATGTATATAATTTCTTTAGCTGGAACGGGATATGTCGACCTACATGTAGATGCATATCACTTGTAAATCTCTGGATGAAATTTTCACTCTTGTGATTTGAACAAGAAATCAGCAAAAACAACCAGGTGAAGGTAATTAGGTAGATTGAAATTCCGATGTAGATCACGCTTTATGAAGAGTTAAATCATTATTAACGAATGTCGTAAATCGCAAGAGTTGTTCATCCATCTCATTTACCTGAAGAGTCTGCCGCCATTTTGGTATGGCTTTCTAACTCGAGTGAAAGAAGAACACCCACACATTAATGGCAGATCAGACAGACAGAACGAAATAGTTTAAACCCTAAAATTAAAAGGTCAACATGAAGCCGTATGAAGGCATCGGCAGGCCATCCTGGGTGTTGTGTCAACAAATATAAATTCTGTAATTCTTTGTAACTCACTACCTTCTCTCATCAATGGCGTAGGCAGACAATGTTTATTCAGTTCAATTCAAATTTTATTTCATTTTTTCGAAAAGAACAAAGACATTTCATTTTCTTTGGTAACAGGGAATACAGTTTCATATGGGCAGAACGAAGTAAACTGAGATGGGTAAAAATAATTGTGGAACCTTGTAGTAATTATAGGTTCTCATGAAAACTTAATTGATCAAAATGAAATAACAATACGAAAAATTTGAATTTTGGACCCACTAGAAAGGCAAAGCTTGTAGAATGTTGGCCCCTCAGGAACAGAATGTCAATAGAAAATAAGTTAATGCACAAAGGGAAAAAAGGTCTGAAAAAAAAGAACAGGAAAAATGCAATGGTCCAAAATTTCAAACTCATTTGCAAAGACAAAATCGGTAAAATGACGGACTGAATGAACGTGCACTGGATGCAAGAACGTTAAACTTTTTCCTTTCTGTCAGTTTCTTTTTGTTTGTTAGCATGTGTGTGTGTATGTGTGTGTTTGTGCTTGTGTTTTGGGGAAAGAAAGGAGATTCCTGCGAGTACATATATGCACAACAGAACTGAATAGACGATGTAAAGTTTTCCTTCCCATCATACTTTTCTGGAATGTTACACACTTCTATGTTTTCTTTGTTCTGTTTCCAGGATTAGGACTCGGCATGTTCACCGTTCCCTCCATTCTAGAACTGAGCGATGAGGCCGGATCCTATTTCGGGCCTCTCCTCTCATTGGCCCTTTATGGTTATCCGGTTGGCACGTTCCTCGTTCCAAAACTGGAATTCTTGATGATTCCTGCCTACAGCTGGAGAGGTGTTTTGTTAATTTTTGGTGGATTAATGTGTAACATGATTCCACTTGCGCTTCTGATTGTCCTACGTGAAACTCAGGATTCTGTTGTCACCGCCACGGCAGAGGTATCCCAAGCTAGGGAGACTTTAAGCAAGGGTAGGCCTAGGGTTATGGGTAAAACACGCGCGGCACGCCGAAGAGCTGACACACGGAGGAAGAGGCTGGGGAAGACCGACACAGCGAGCTGTGTTGTCATGACAACGGAGAGCACGGATGATACGGTTTCTACGTCGGAGGACAGCTCCGATGAAAAAACGGAACTGATATCTGGTCGCAAAAGTACATCTGAAGATTCATCTTCATCCAAGAAGATAGATATACGGAAAAAACGCTCACCACTAGCCAAAAAAAGCCACTACCCTCGCCATGACCAAAAATCCGATGAACTCCATGATGATGTAGAATGCCTAGCTTCCACGAATTCAAATGACAAATATAGAACTACTGACACTGAATATGCCAAAGATTTATCCCATCATAAAACCTTAAAGGACTCACCAACGGAAGTGCCGCAGGAATATAAATGTTTTCAACTCTTGCAAACGTGCCTGCATGCTTCATTGCACACGCATTCCTATTTGACCGTCTTCATAATTGCGACATTCTTTTATGGAATGGTATTTGGTGGATGGTACTCGTTCCTCATACCCCGCGCCTTCGAGTATGGCGCTTCTAACTTCCACATCGTCACCCTGAGATGGGTAGCTGCTGGTTCCAACCTCCTCGGCCGCGTCGTCATGGCTGTGGTGTCAGATCGGTACAGCGACCGACTCCACATCGTCTTCATCCTTGCGACAATTCTGTCTGCCCTGTCTCTCCTAATTGATGTGATGTTCTATAATATCCCCGTCATGTTTGGAGCCACAGTTATTACCGAGTTCTCTATATCGTCTCGCTCCACACTATGTCTACTCATTCCATGGCAGCTGTCCCGAGACGAACGTTACCACATCGTGGCTGGTCTGCAGGTGTTTTGCTGGGGAGCTGGTATTATGCTTGGTTCATTCATAGCAGGTTAGTTCATCACAAATGTACATGTGCTACATAATACGTGCAAATAACAGGTAGCCACTCTTTTCTGACAACATTGGGATTTCTCTATCTGCAATATCATTACCATATCAGATGCCTTTCGAGGCATACAGAAAATCTTGCATGCTACTTTTTTCATGATCTCTCTTGGAAGAACCATCTTGATCACATGACACTGATGTGTCATTTGCTAAATATCTTTTATCAAATTATTAGTACAGACATACTTATGATTGAATATAAACATATCAATATTAAAAAAATGTAAACATATGAATATATAAACATATGAACATATAAATGTGAACATTTTCTGCCTTGGAGGACATTACATGTATAATGGAGAATGGGCAATAACAAAATATGCCTCATGAAAAAACATGTACAAGTTCCGACATCCGCCGCACTTCATAAATGATAGTTTGACGTCACAGTGACGTGATCAAACGCCTATTGTCCCCAGAAATCCGAGTTAGAAGACTTACCTTTGGTGTCGGAATAGATTAACTGGAAATCTATAGTAGTATTGCCTCATCAATAGTAAAAAGAAGTTTCCAGTTCAGAATTCTGAGGAAATGTTTGAATTACTAACCTCTATATAATACAATCTTGTGGAAAGAATCTAATTTTCAGGTTGCAAAAGGGACACACGAACTTTAAGTTGCTCGTAGTGAAGCAACAATCAAATACAGAAATACGCACGCCCAACGAGTGATCAGAGTTTCGATTGTCATTAATTTTTTTCTGTTCTCCTTATGTCTCGTCAAACGCCCCCACAGGCCTGCTGGCAAATATGTTTGGAAGTTTCAACGCATCTTTCACCATGCTGGCGATGGCCGAGGTTCCCACTTTACTCTTAGCAGCTTGGTCCCGCATTCTGTACGCCAGGAGGACTAGTGACGAGTTAGGAAACGACGCATCACGTGGCCACCAAGACTAGCCCGTATAACGGCTTCAACAAGAATATACATGCAGACGTCGACCTGCAGTTGTTTTATCAGTCGTCATAACAAATAAATAGACATAACTCTCATGACCTCACGACATCACGACATTTGTGGCGTTGACTCGAATTCCGACAATAATCATACACAGTCAGGTGTAAGTTTCTTCAATCTGTCTCCCTCTTCAAATTGAAGTTGTTAACATCGCAACTTCTGATCTATAAATTAACGGGCATGTCGGGGAAAAAGAACCAGTGGGACTCGAACCTGTCATCTACTGCTTTCCGGGCAGCGACACTACCACCAGGCTGTACCTGGTTGCAGGAAGTGACACGCTCGGCTTTCTGAACATGGAACAAATTCCCAAGCTCTGAAATTCCGACATTGTTATGTCAAGTAGTTCAAGGCGGACAAGGCACATTAAATGAGAGAAAGATATTATTGAGAGGTGTGAGGGTTCAGGTGTAAGTTTCGTCATTTTTTCTCTCTCTACAAATTTAATTTGTTAAGAACGCAACTGCTGATGTGTAAATTAATAAACATGTCGGAAAGAAGAAACAAGTGGGACTCGAAGCTGTCATCTAAAAAAAAAAAAATAGTCATGATAATAATTTGTAGAGGGAGACAAATTGAAGAAACTTACACCTGAACCTCCACCCCTCTGAATAATATCTTTCTTTCAATCATACATATTGTCTCGAAATGAAATGTTTAATCAATTTTACAAACATATAGGCATAAAAGTTAGGGAAAAATGTCATAGTGACACACTGTTGAAGTATAAAGTGGCCTGTCATAACCTATCAATGATAGATAAAAGGCGATACTAACCTACTAACCTCAGTACCATGCTATATCGACTGCTGCCCATGCTTGGCCAGAGAGCTTTGATGAAATCCTCTCCTGCTGCAGCTGATAGTGAGTTGATTCCAGACGACAGCGAGCTGGTGATTGAGAGCATTACGTGTTTATTTTGTGATCAATCAATGCATTACGTTTTTATTTTCCGATCAATCATTACATCGTCTTACGTTTTGTAGACCCTACACTGTCCTGCATTCCTCCTTGTCATATTACCCACAATTAAGATAATACCACGTGACCTAAAATTGAGTATAACCACGCTAAATGATGAAGATGAGAGACGAAACAATGTTAGGTAAATATGAAAATAAATTCTATCTTCGCTATTTACTTTTGACATAAGCTATTTCATCCTCCCCCCCCCCCCCAAAAAAAAAAAAAAATCCACCAAGTCAAAGACAAATGCCAAAGAATTCAGTCTTTTGTTTTCAATATCTGAGATTGAACGATATTTCTTGTCATGCAATAATATAATGATGAGATGAAAGAATAGATTTTGAGTAAGATGTGAAATTAGTCTTGGAACCTTATACGTGTGCTGAATACGCGTGAATACAAGGCTTGATATTTGTTATTATATTGTGTTGAGATGAAAGCCATACTGGCAATAGCGTTCAACAATAGGTTGCATCCCTCCAACATTCAAGTTAGCTGGGTGGGCTTAAAATCGTCCTATATAGTCTGTACCAGAAACAATCACCCTGTCAATACATACAGCCTGGGCATTCCGCTAAACGCCCGGGGTGAATTCTTCGTCTTCATACGATTACCAAACTTACAGAAATAAATCTTTGAACAAACCGCACTCCATGTGTTCTTGCACTGTGCATGTTGAATTTATATATATATATATATATATATATATATATATATATATATATACATATATGTATTATATATATATATATATATATATATATATATATTATATATATATATATATATGTATATATGTATATAATAATAATAATAATTGATACATACTATTATCTCATAATTAACCTACATACCCTCAGATGGGTGCCTATAAACGACGTACGTACATGTACATGTATGTGCTATAATTATTATATGTATGTATTTAAATGTTTTCTGCTCAAGTTACTGTACATACATTCCATGTCCGAGGACGATTTCGTCTTTGGATCTAGAGAACATTAGCAAACAAAGAGTACAGCTTACCTCATTGATGCGGCTAAGAGGACAGAAACGAACAGTCCAGGCAACCCTGGGTGATCAGCAAACAGGTCCATGACGAAGAAAGGGGCGAGCTGACAATAGAATAGACAAAGTTCAAGCGAGATGCGCATCTACAGTATAGATGATGTTCCTCGGCGAAGAATAAAGATATAATCATAATCATGTATGGCTTTGGTATGCGTGCGTGTGTATGTGTGTGTGACTGACCAGAGGAAAAAAAAAAGGAAAATCAAGCGTGAAAAGAAACTGCTCATTGGTAGATAAACACGAATAAAGAATACTGTGCATCGACTGTATCAGTGTATAGGAATCGCTTTGTAATAACACACAACGAGTGATATTATATATACCATTCAAATTGTCCGTACCAGCTTAACTGAGCATACATTAACCTCGGCTTCAACTTTTCCATGTTACGAAATTAGTTTTTCATTCGCAGATCATAATTCTTTATTCTCACTTGCTGATGGGGTGTATCAATGTTATGTCGATCTCACATTTGCAATTATGCTTCATATTGAATTCGTTTGACTGCCAGATATGCGAAGGAACATGCAATTATGGAATGCAACTCAAATCTTATGCAAACTTTTGGTACTTTTAACTTCCCAACTTCTTCAAACATTGCCTATTCTAGCATTTATTTGGCGGCAAACGATCAGTTTGTACACACCTGATCTGGATGGATGATAGCACCTGCAGAAAGAGGGTCACATCGACTGTAGAAGGCGTAGATCACTAGGCCCAGCATGACACATAGGTTCACCAGAACAATCTTTAGGACCGTAGATATTGCCATAGCTCTGTCGGTAACAAAACAAAACAAAACAGAAAAACAAACCAAAGAAAAATCAAACTGCAAGACTAGGGGAAACAGAGAAAGAGGCAACCATGATAAAACAAACTGCATGTATACATTCATAATATCTAATTTACAAAAACTCTCTTTTGGGAGGTAAGCATAATGTTCGTTTCGTGGTCAAGACTGGTAGAACAAAATTAATGGATGAGCGGCTATCCGTTATGATAGGAGACGTCTGTAATGAATGTAGTAAAAATAATGCAGAACTGCGACATATAAGCAGAGGTCAATTACACATGAATATATTCAAAACTTTGTCGGTCTGGCATGGATTTTACCAAACACCATTTACATTTGAAATAAAACTATTGATTTGGTTTATTAAAAAAAGCCTGAAAAGAAGGAGTAAAATTTTCTTAGCACAAAAATGGGAATTTGATCAAAATCGGATAAAAAAGAAAGAAGCTATGACATTTTGAAGTTTTGCAAGTTTTTTTTTCTTCAGGAAACAGTTCTTGAACAGTCAATATGAATATGCAAATAGTAAAGTCATGATGTCATCGTCTCACAACTTGCCATATAGTTTGTACATAAAATGTTGAAAATTCTAGTTCTTGAATCAAATTAAGTTACGCCTCAGTATCAAGTCCTGAAATATCTAACTGATCATTACTTTGAAGTTATTCAACCAGGAAAAAGACCATATTTTACACTTTGGTAACAGAAACATTGAAATTTCGTCTTTTCTGGTACATATCAATGGATAAATGTTAGGTGACGACATCATCAGATCAGTAACTGTGCGAGAACGGCTCTTAGTTACTACCTCCTTTCTGATTACATGACTTCCGTAAGTTTTACCTGATTTTATCGAAATTTCACTGTTGTGCTCTTAAGATTTTGTCATTTCCTATCAAACTAATTCATAATTGGACTGGAATTCCTCTTTAACCTTTCCTGTGTCAGTTAGTCAAATATGCCCAAATTTTACACACATACATATGTATGGAAAATAAATGTGACACCCAGAGGGTTAAGGAACAAACTTGCTGGTGTGTTATCTCTCATAAACCAACTCAACCATACCAAAGGGGGTACTATCCAAAGCGAGTATAGTACCTCCTGGACCATCCATAACTATATGAAATCACCTCTATATTTTGCTCTTACATTTTGGCCCTCCTTGGCGTAGCTAGACTGAGGTACCTCTGGACGATAGACTGGTTCGTTCCAGTGGTCATCAGCACGATGACGGTCATTCCGGCCACCACTGACCAGACGGTGTGTCGAACGGTGGGGTCAAAGCTTATACTGGTGTACATACAAAGGACAAAGGAGATGGGTGCAAAAAGGTTCAGTAATGCCAAAAAGGAGGTGTCATCTGCTTGGTGATACCAATCAAATAGGGTGAAGCACACTTGCGCCACTGACGTAATTCTGCTCCGAAGCAGATCCATGAACACGGTTGTCATTGTCTCTAAAATATTTCTAGATTTTTTATTTTCTCGTAAGAACCACGATTTTGTGGTAGATATCATTACGCGTTGATTTCATTATGTATATTCCCTTTCATTCGTCTTCCAGCATCCGTATTACCATACGGATTACTAGTATATCTGATATAGCGGGCACTCCCTATGACCAAACTACGAGTGGTCTACTACTCCCGACACCTGTCGTTACTCCATGTTACTCCCTAAAACAAAACAAAACAAAACAAAACAAAACAAAACAAAACAGCAAGAATACTAAGAGCAACAGCAGTGACGGTTAAAATGCTCATCACAAAGATTTGTAAATGAGATTGCGAAAAAGAATATGTGTGGTGTGGTTGTATACAAAAGTGTTTGAGTGTGTAGGAGCTCAAAAAGGAAAGAAATGAGAGTAGTCGTTTAATGGCGAATTTTACTACATCAATAATATTTATATATTCCTTGACGATAGTTGCGGTACACACATAATCAAGCAACAGTCCTTCCTCGTCGCCATTCGTCTTTCTTTAATCGTTTCACCTGAGACTAAGAAAAGTAAAACATATAAATTGCTATATCATTCTTTCAATGCTATCCATTCTTCTGTGATAGATCAAATGCTTAGTGCAGTAAATTGCTAATGGTTCTACTCACATTGCCACTTTGATGCGATCTCCTTGATTGGCGATCCGCCACACCTCTCCCATCCCGCCAACTCGCTGGCATCCCATCACCAAGGCAACCATGATACCAACAAAGATGACCACGCCCTGGAGAACATCCGACCATACTATCGCTTTGATGCCTCCCTGCAGAAAAAAAAAAATCAAAGGAAGAACTTTAATAATAAAAATACATTTTCGTCTCCCAAATGATGCAAATGCTCTGAATAAATCGTAAATAATATTGGTATTTGCATTAGACAATTTGCATAATCATCTTCCCACTTTGACACAAGAGGCGAAACATGTGTATAAGATCTTTTCTTCCGTTTTAGTTTCACATGTAAACGAATGTTGTCACCTTCATTCTTCCGGTATGATTTACGATCACCTCACCCTGCTGAAAAAAAAAAGAACACAGTGTTCTACAGTGTGAAACACAATGTAAAACACAGTGTGAACACATTGTGGTCGCATTGTGAATCTTCAAATCACAGTGTAAAACAAAACATCGCTATGTTAACTCTCTGTGAAAAACCACACCACAGTGTGAAATCATCTTCACACTGCTAAATTCGAGCGTTTTCACATAGCCGACTGTGTGAACACACTGTGAACACACTGTGAGACACCGTGCTCTTTCCAGCAGGGCATATGATCAACTCTACGACGCGGAAAATTAACTACATTGTATTTAAGATGAGAAGTCCTATGTATATTCAATAAAAATCACTGGATTCTATGTATAGCTGTCACAAGTCTACAAATTGGTTAAGTCGAGGGAATGTTATACTCCGGATGGCTATAGATATAAGTTATTTCTGTGGTGTAAATCAAAATTCACGTAAGTAAGAAAATTTTCTTCGGTCCATCTGGGTTCGACTTCGGCGAGGTTGAATGTATTCATATTTCTCTACATGCTCCGTTAAGTGCCCATTTGGGGCAGAAAATTGCGTTATTAGGCGGACATCAACATTAAACCCATGTCCTGTTACAGTTTTGACCAGTTACACTGACGGAATCCCTTTACCCACAAACCTCAACTTGTGAGTTGAAGTTCAAGACTTCATAAACTGTAAAACAACAATCGAAGTAACCCCTATAGTCTCTTTTTAAGCCTTTTCCAAGACTTTTAGTTTTGAGGTGTGTATATTCGGGGAGGGGGTAAAAATGAGGCAACAGTAGGACATTTTTTTTTTTTATGGCTGATTGTAAACATTCCATTAGAGTACATGTATATCTGTATTATCATAATTTTCCTTCATTTCATCTAAGAAAGTAACGTTTGTACTTTGGTTTAGTTAGAATCACTCTTTCATAAAAGAATTAGATGTGGTGAATAGACCCCTCTTTGCCGATTCTTAAAAATAATCCAGAAGAATATATCTGTATTATCATATTTCACTTTCCTTCATTCTGATGTAAGAAAAATTTGTAAAACATCCTGCTTGTTATAAAGTAGGACTAAAACGTATGTCCATTTAATGGACCATGTAGCGTTATAATTTACATCAATCAATTTCGGGAAGGGGTGGTTATGAGCAAGAGTCTATACTGTAAGCACGGTGTAAAGATAATAGATATAACATCACAACATGCTCCTCATGACCACTATACTTGATCTACCGGCCACACCTAAAGACTTTGGATCTGAAACAGACAGGCGTATTATTCTTAGGCTATTGTGACTTATTTCGGATCTAAAGCCTGTCAGTCGTATAGTCGTGAGTCGTATGGTGTGCGGCGAGCTTAACGCATTTCAGTTGTTATGGTAATGACCAAGTTTATGCAGACGTACCAATGTTGAATACAAAATTGCCACCAGCCAGATAATTCCAACACTTGCCCAAAGGCTAAATCCAGTCACTGTAGTGAAAATAGGAAAGAAAATAAGATGGAAACGCATTATGATATAATATATCGTTTCGCTTGAACTTGTTATACATGTAACACATCTGAGATATGGAGATCAAATTCAAAAGGTCTACTACTTGATGTGGAAATAAAAACTGAAATCGAAAAACTTCATGTTGCGTTTAAATAGTTCAGATGGTGTCCTGTTGAAAAAGAGATTTCTGATAGATGTCACAGACAAAACCAGACATTTTATGCATAGTGCGTAGATAGCTAAAAATTCCACGAATCTAAACATGACAGAATGACCAAATAAGCTTTATCAGTACAGTATGTTCTTAATGATTTTGAATACTATGTTATATCACCATATAATATTCGTGCGAATATGTCAGGACACCTAAACGAGTGTTTGGTGATTGAATTCACAACACCATAACGTGTTCAGGTCAAATAAATTACTTCTATAAGCAGGTTACGCTTCCATCACTCTTATATATCTCTCTCGTTATAGTCATGATGATATGTCTTTGTTTCTCACCTGTTTGTACAATCATTGCAGGTGCATATAAGACAACGCCAAGAAAAACCATCTGTCGGGAGAATGAAGATATTTGTAGGCACGTGTATAACAATGGAACGGAAAAATCTCTAATAGAACTTTATTTTTATTACTTTTATTAATTTGAGCTAAATGGATGATGTATTTTTTTTTTTTGGTGAATTTGAGCATCGTTTATGCACTTGATTTACAGGTTATTGTCATCAAACTTCCACATCTATAATAAACATAAAGAAAATAATCTCTTTTAATCTAATAAAGTTAATGATGACGGCGTTTACGGGTCTTATTTCATAAGGCATTGTGAGGGTAAAGTAGACAGTGTCGCCAGTGCTCTAACAACAACAACAACAGCAGCAACAACAACAACATTAACAGCAGCAACAACAACAACAACAACAACAAATTTACGCAAACATTGTGGGGTAGGGCCTAGTCATCGGGGTAGAAAATGGCAAAGCGTAAAAATAGGTAAAATGTAAGGCTGAAAGTTAAGACAAACATAAAGGTAAACTTGCCATTTGAATGGAAAACAGCAGGCTGCAGAAAACACGAACGGACCTGTTGAAACGCATCTCCAGGTACTGATAGAGATGGGAGGAAACAAAACTAAAGAGTTATGTAATCATCTTACCCTTCAGATACTATACCATTTCTCCTCCTTATGGAATCATAGCTAAAGAAAAAGAAAAGAAAAGAAAAGGCTAGCCCTTGTTTTGCCGAATGTCTTAACCTGTAGGATTTTACATTTATGAGCATATTTGTTTTCGAATGTGACCATGCGACGAAAACGTCGAGGGCTCCTATAGAGTAGGCCCTACATGGAAATGGCTTGTCAAAAAATTAGGACATTTGACTTGACTTAATACATACTTCTACGAAAGATCTAACAAAAACAAAACAAAACAAAACATATCAAAACAAACAAAACAAACGAACAGGCAGACGAAGGTATAACGTATATATTTGATTTCGTCAAATTATTTGGTAATATGGTGATAAATGGCTATGTGAGTGAAAAACAGGTGTGCGGGTCCGCTTTTGAGCGGGGCTACACTTTCAATCCCAAACTCGCTAAAAGCCGAGGACACTTGCGGTATAATCCCTTGTACACTTGCCTCGTATGCACTGACCACACCGAGATCAAAGTAGAGGGGAATGAACAGACGACAGACGAGAATGCCGCCGATGATGTAGGCCAGGCTGATCCACCAGAACATGGTGTTATACATGTAGACGTCAACGGGCGTGCCGATGATGTTGACAGCCGCTGTGAAAGTCAGTGTCATCGAAATCGACACGGGCACGACGCTCGACTTACGATTGTCGAGAAGGAACCGCTCCGGCGACCTCTGCACGCGTCTTCTCCGACCGTAGCAGGCCGTCGCCACGCCTATAATGAACGCCAAAGCGAGCACTAGACAGCAGACAACATAGTCCCACGCACCAAATAGTTTCTTGTTTTCGTAGTTCGCCATTATATTTTGATGTACCTTAGCTACCTCAGCTCTAACCAAAGCTACAACATAACGTTTACAGTCACCAGTCGATCCTTCTAAAGAATATGGCAAGAAGTATAGTTTCTTTTATCAAGATATCTCGAACGGAATATTTCGAAGCATGATCATACAGCAGCCACAATACGAGACTGAAACTAAAATGAGTTACCTTTGTACCATTTATCTATTAAAGGTCAACATTCGAAGAAAGCTACAAGCGGCCTTTTGGTTCTCGTCCGCCAGACACGGAGAAAATACATGACGAAATACGCACACACCGACACACAAGGCAGAAATACAAACACTGCAAATTAATTAAGTGATATGCAAATTTTGATGCATCTCAGGGTGAGTGTGTCATGCTACTTATTTTCAACAGTAGTTTTTTTTTTTTTTTTTTTTCCCTGTGGTTGAACTTTGAACATGGCAAGAAGGGAAAAACATTCTGCTTTTTGGATTGTTTTCGAAGTAATCTCGTTAGACTTTGGCGTGCCAGTTTATCAAAATGCGTCAGACTTGAGAAGCGGTACACACATTGACGAATTTAAACCCCAACCGTTCGGAATTCCCAAAATTGGTAACTCATCGACTGGGCGACAAGATGGGATACTTCCAGCCTCCTGCCTGGGTCCGCTTCGCCAATGACACGTTGCGTGCGTTTTTTTTTTTTTTTTTTTTTTTTTAAGTTCATTTCTTTCGTCTTCTCAAACTTTGTCATTACAATAAGAAAAGAAGGAAGACGTGACGTATTTCGCTCTCTTCTCTCACTTTTATTGTGGGGAAGGGTAAACAAAAGGGGAAAAAAAGGTCACTTTCATGCAGAAACCAGTGGTTAATACAATCAATATCTTTTTGTGTATCGTGTAGAGTGGGAAATTGGTCTTGCATCTCATTTCTTTCGCATTATACATGTAAATACAATATAATATATATATATATATATACATATATATATATATATATATATATATACATGTATAATTACACACACACATATATATAAATAAATAAATAAATATATATATATATATAGTATATATATATATATATATATATATATATATATATATATATATTATGTATGCATTTAAATTTAGCATAATTGTATTTTGTATGTGTGTGCTTCATACCACTTTTATTTTATTCTAATTAGTAAGATATCGAAAAACTGGTAAACAGTCACCTGGTAAGATTTTTTGAGGAAAATAAAATGTTATACAAACACCAGTATGGTTTTAGACAAGGGCACAGCACAAAACTATCGTTGATCAATCTAAGTGATGAATTAACCAAACAAATGGGCGGGGGCAAGGTTACTGTTGGATTATTTCTAGACTTTGCAAAAGCTTTCGATACGATAAATCATGACATTTTGCTACATAAATTACAACACTATGGTATACGTGGGTTACCATTAGAGTGGATGCGCAGCTGTATATCAAATCAATTTCAGTTTGTATGTTATGGAAATGAAAAGTCTGCACAACTACCGATTACATGTGGTGTACCACAAGGATCAGCATTGGGACCCATTCTGTTCTTAATCTATATCAACGATTAGCCACAATCCACAGATTATTTCAATTTTCGATTATTTGCGGATGATTTGAGTTTATTTCATTTTTTTTTGCCATCTGGAACTAAGAATATTGACTTAAAGGAAGTTGAACATAATTTACTAGACGTTATGAAATAGTGTAATGCTAACAAATTAACAATCAACACGTCCAAAGCAAAGTATATAGTTTTTAAAAGTAAACGTAGGCATGTGGAGATAAATGGAAATATTATGGTACGCACAGATATTATAGAGCAGGTGCATTCAACTTTGTTTCTAGGAGTTAATATATCTACGAAAACTTAGCATGGCTTCCTCAAGGAGGAAAACAATTGGAATCATATTTAGAATTAGACAACTTGTGCCTAGACAAATCTTACTATCTTAATCATTATAATATAACACCCTTATCCTTCCGCGTATGTCTTACGGACTAGAAGTTTGGGGATGTACATACCACACATATCTTCAATCTATATTTTTGTTACAAAAGAAATTAGTGCGTGCAATCTGTTTCAAAGGACCTAGGGAGCATACTGGCCCTTTATTTCATCGTTTAGAAATGCTAGATGTTTACAGACTATACCAATTTGAATTGGAACTGTAATGTTTGACCTAATTCACCATACTTTGCAGCACGATATCTCCGATTATTGTTTTAAAATTGAACATAATTATGATACAAGGTTTAAAAGTAATATGAATTATAAATCAACAAAAATCAGATCTAATACAGGTGAACACGCCTTAATTGTCATATGCAGGCAGTATAATTTGGAGCTCATTATGTAAAAAAGATAAACACCCGTAACTCTTTTCGGATATCATTGCGAAAGTATTTGTTTGATTGTTTTGTTTGATAGATACTTTATTTTCTGCAAATCAATATATATATATAAATTACATAATCATGAACATGGGAAACATACAAAGTATATTTGAAACAGAGTCGTTTGACTTGCATAAACAACGATATAAAAGGAAATTAATGATATAATATTACAGTATGCATGTCTATGCAGCGGGATTACAATAACAATATTACATTTAAGAAGCGATAACGCAGAGGGCCGCCATTGTAAGCATTGCTTGAAAAGATGGCCGGCCCGAGGAAAAGGTAGGGACGTATTAAATTCGTAACAATACAAATTCTGCTGCGAAGATAGCAAGGGAAAATAAACTCTGATGTGTGATGGTGGTGAATGTGCGTGCAGGTGCTTGAAAGTGCACAGGGGCAGATAGGCTGGAATTTAGAATAATAAAATTGGTTTGATGGAAGAGGGAACGACATACGATGTTGCTATCGGGAGACCAACATGAGTCATATAAATTATTCGTGCTTAACTCGTATTTGAAGTATACTGCAGTAAAATATGCTTCTTTAAGTTTGCTTTGAATGAAAACAAGGAGGCACACTGTTTCAACTCCTCAGGAAGAGTGTTCCATGTATCCGGACCGTGATGTCTAATGGACTTTTGAGCAAGTAAAAGCTTTGGATTACTTAAATGAAAATCATGGGAACGACGGGTAGGGTATGGGTGAATAATACCCAATGGTCATTGGTTACTAGGGCATTATGGAAAAATAGTAATAAATTTCGAATGTGTTTATACATAAATATGGCAGTTAGGTATAAATGTATATCATGGGCCTTTAGAGTTTTTAGGCGATAAAATATGGGATCAGTGTGAGCCAAAAAAATTGAATGTGTGCATATACGGAGAGCCTTTTTCTGGAAAAGAAAAATTGTGTTCAATTTGGTTTTGCTACAGTTGCCCCATACAATATTGCAGTACATAACATAATTATGGTAGAAATAAGTTGTTGTATAACATCATTAAAGTTTGATCATTAATTATTTTATTCTCCTTAAAACACCAGTTGCTTTGGATATTGCTGTTATAATATTCTGGACATGAGTATTCCAAGTTAGATTGCAATTTTCGTAAACTTTTTACTTATTCCACTCTAAGATTGCAATCCATACGTTTTACAGGTGTCAAGGAATGGAATTCTATTGATGGTGACCTTAAATCTAGCACTACATTTTCTAGATTTAAAGTATTATATAAACAGAGTGCATTTAGACAGATGGTATCTATGACTAACTAGACCTCCTTTCTTCCTCTACCTTTCTTTTTCTCATCTCTTTTTCTCTGTATACTAAGGATGAATGTGCGAGTGTGTGCGTGTGTGTACTATGTCTGCCAACAAATTAAGCAAAGATATGTTTTTGTGTCAATAACAGATGACTTAAGTACACATTGTGTTATTTCAATTTGGACTAATCTTCTGTGTGTATTGGTCCATATCACAAAAAGTGTTGGTTGATTGTATGTACAGTATTTTATCCTTTTTGGTTTGAGGGCTCCAGCCACAAGAATAAAATTGCTTCTTAGGAGTCCTGGCATGTATTTGTTTCTTGTTGCATATTGTTCATTGTTTTATATTCTGCCAAATAAATGAAATGAAAAATGAAAATCTAGGGTCACTCCTAGGAACTTGGTTGAATGTTTCTCAGCAATGTTTATATCATCAATAGAAATACTTTGAGGAAGGGTGGCTTGGGATTGAAGCGTATGAAAATGTATAAGACATGTTTTATCAATATTCAATGAAAGCTTATTACTTCTGAACCATTTCGAAATGTTACTTAATTTCATATTCAATGTATCAACCAGTGTTACAATATCCTTGTGGGAATAAAAAACGTTGGTGTCATGTGCAAATAAGATGAAGTTTAAACGAGGAGAGGAATTGATAATATCATTAATATAAATCAAAAAAAGTAGGGGCACGAGGATAGATCCCTGAGGGACACCACATCAATAATGTTATCGATGTATAGTATAAATGATCGCCTATGAAAACATGTAAATGTGTATATATAATCATTCTTTTGTGAATATTGTAAATACGTTATACAATGTATTATTATCTATATCACTGAAAGGACTGGCCTCGACTAGCCTGCACGCTATTGCCAGTTCTTTTTTGCCAAACTATATTTCAACTATTCATTGTTGTCATGGTTGTGACTTTGTTAACGATATTTGTTTGGTAGAAAAAAAAATATTAATTTCAAATTTCACTTCTTATAAAGGATACAAGTGCTGAAAGTCCTTGACGTTAGAGGGAGAATGTCAATATTAAGAGGGAACTTTCCCCACGGTAGGAACTTTCCAGACATTTGCGTGGCAAAATTGCATTTCAGAGCACGTGCGCGCACGCGCACACACACACACAAACAAGCATTAATTCAGAAAGAGGGACATATTTTATGATTTTTGTTTTGTTTTGTGGGCATACAGTGAGAGGCCAAATTACTTATTTAGACATAAAATGTGCCCTTCATTAAAGGATTCAACAATTTCTTCCCCAAACACATCCCCTGCACAAACACCTTAAAACAACCAAACACACGCACAAAGAGAGAGAGAGGGGAAAAAAAAGTGTGTACATTGTAATATGGAGACAGCAATCACGTTCTTGGACAGGAGAGAAGATGAATGAGAAAATATGTGTAATTTTTAATAATCAGCTGGTAGAAGTCAAAGAATGCACTCTTCACTATGAAAACGGATATGTTATTGAATATTAGAATTTTGTTTGCCCCCAACCTCTCCATTTAACCACCATTGATTTCAATAATGATTTCATAACTCACTGAAGTATACAAAATGAAAATAACACTGAAATAGTGTGTGTGTAAATGTATATGTATGCACTGCGTGTTGATTTCTTTGCAAATATATGACCATAAATATAAATACCATACACTTGAAGATGCATTAATTTTCTTCTCATTGAACCCTTGTCATGGGTAAGCTGCAAAAAAAAAAAATAAAAAAATGAAGATATAAACAATAATTTGATAATACTACGAAATCTTTACCCATTTAAGACATTTTGCGCTCAATTTTATGAACCCTAAGGGCATTGACAAGAAAGTATCCAATACATACATTAATGTACTCACAAACCATCGCATTCACTGCACAAGCTAGTCTTACACACAGTATAGATGTCACTCTGCTTGAATGAACTCACAAAGGACACATTGTTGTAGTGTTTCCATACATGAAAATTATACTGTAATGTTTAATAATTACATGAATGGCTTTGGGTTATGCCGGCACAATGATATAATATATGTACACACAGACAGATGCAGTCAGGCATGATGAGATACAGAATAAGAATAGTGAGGAGGAAAACAATGAAAGATTATGCTTGGCTACTTGTGAGCCAACACGCTGATTATCTCCCCATTACATACCCAATAGCTGATAAGAAGCATCAACTGTCACCTATAAGGCCTTTTCTATTCTGATTTGAAATGGGACTGTGAATTCATCTAGCCAAATTGGATGGAAACCTTGAGTAACTTAAAACACAACCGAAGTTGCAAGTTGGTGCTCAACTCCAAATCTCTGCTATTATCAACAAAACATTAGTCCTGGTAGGCCTACATAATTGATCTGATGACTTGTGAAATGAAGCTGATAACTTGTGCATGAACTCAAAGCCTTTTACATTCCACCTTACACAGCCTCAGACACAATAATGAAACGTCCTTATAAAATGATCCCTGGGAGCTATCATAATTCTATACCACACAGCTCTCCCTCTTACATTGTAAATGTGACAGAGAGATAGCCATCCTCCAGAAACTTTGCAGTCTCTACCGACTATTAAGTACACTGAAGTTCAGAAAAAAAACGACAACCAGACATTCACAACAATCTTGTCTGCATTCTCTGCTAACAGAACACGCCAATCCCACTAATGCCCCCATTCAACATATAGGGCAAGACATCTGAAACATCACCGTAAGACAGTAAAAATTAGCAGCTCTGTCTCTGATCTTTCCGTTAACTTTCTCCCAGATTCTTTATGATTCCTATTAAAGTGATCTGACATTTAACTTTCTCCCAGATTCTTTATGATTCCTATTAAAGTGATCTGACATCATGGTCTCCACGGTCTCCAATTTTTTTTGAAGGTTCAAAAGATTCTTTTGGCCATCTTTCAAGAAAATGGTCTTTCAGCAGTCCTTCAGCGATCTCTCAATGAGTGCTCAAGGGTCTTACTGGTCTTTGAATTGTCTTTCAACAATCTCTCAATGAGTGCTCAAGGGTCTTACTGGTCTTTGAATTGTCTTTCAACAATCTCTCAAGAATTGCCACATTTTTAGGGGAAGATCACAGTAACATCATTGGGAGCTCATTGAGGGATCAGAGAAAGACTAGTCTCTCAGGGATCTGGATTAATCTCTTGAAGATCTCAGGGGGCGAAAGCCATATGATCTTTTAGTGATCTGAAATCTCTCAATAGTCTTATTGGTCTCTCCACAAACGTTTGGCAATCTTCAAGATCCCACAGAGATCTACGAGAAATTTGCTGGAAAATTTCTCTTCGGTCTTCCCATAGTCTTTCAAGGGTTTTTAGAAACATTCCATTATGACACTATTTTTATCTGGTCTTGGAGACTGCTGAGGGATCATGTCAATTTTTAGATTTATCAGTGATCGCTCAAGGATCACCTTTATGTAGAATGGGGGTGGAAGAGGCATGTGTAGCAAGATTTGACATGCATCAACTGAATACAAAATCAGAATACAACTGCTTCCTGCACTTATATTGACAAATCTACCAATACAAGAAAAATCAATATTACATGATTTTCATGAAGTATAAAGACAAAATAATATCAGTGGAATACTCAGATTAAAAAAACAAACAAACAAACAATGACATACCAACGTATATTGACAGTTGAATACACATAAGCATACTCCACAACATAGTCATCAAAATTCTACCGATAATAATAGAGATACTCTGGAAGCTATATGCAGGTTTCAGTTTTCCATGCAGTCCAAAAACTAAAAAAAAAGCACCCATACCCATTGGAATACAAATAGTTTAGTTAGAATACTTCACAATTAAAACAGCATGAAGGTAACACATGTCATTTCAAAGTAAGATAGGTAGATAGGTAGAATACAACACTATTGATACTTAACAGCATGAACTGATTTAAAAAAAATAAAGAAAACAATACAACAGGAACAATTTTTGCTGACCTTTCAGAAAACATCCCAGTTGGTCACAAATCATTGGATAATTTAAGAATACATATTTCATTTACATACATTTCACTGTCCCTACACCTGCATCACTTGCTGTAGAAAGCATGAAGATAGAGTGAAGCCAGATGTACAGTATGTAATACTACATGACTGCGATGCAGTGGAATGCCTTAGTCCCATACATTGTTGGCTATGTCTCTACAAGTGTGTACCTCACAGGACATCAACATCAATAGAAATCAAAATCTCATAAAACAGCATGATACAAACATCTTTTCTTCACTTGTTGCTACCCAACCTCCATAAGAGCCCCTCTAAACAACCTAAAAACAGTGAAGTACGCTGTAAGCTCATCCATTAAAAGCTCCCAAATGGCAAGATATAGATGGGATGCTGGTGAAAGTTTGACGTATATTACAGCAGAAGCTAAAGTTTATAACATAAAGAGTGGATTTTGATTGATATCCTACATCAGAAAAAAAACGTCATGTCTATTCCAAATCATTCATAAATTCGGGAAAGATTTGATCACCTATCATTAGAAAATGGAATAGGAGGATGTCATGTAAAACATGATGACAGGTAAACACACTTCCAGAAATGTGTAAGGACTATTTATTCACGGGTAAATGCCAGGTCATTATTGGTAACAGAAATAAGCTATTTCATACATTAAAATGTATAGATTCGGTAATGGAACTCAATCTTGCACACAAGCAACCATGAATGCCTTTATAACTGGCAAGGTAGAATCACAAGGGGAGGTATGGAAACCGTCCTGTAAATGTATCCCAACATACAAATTGAGTGAACATGATTACCAGTTATGATAGCTATTCTTTACTAAAATGTCATTTTAATCTTTCTTCTTTACTAAAAAGGTGATGTTCTCATTACATGTGCATGAGGAGCACATTACCAACTTCATCCATCAAACCAAGAGATCATTTGGCTTTAATAAAATTTGCACTTCATGTGTGGATTTTTCTTCTTCAAAAAATGATGCCACATATCACCTTGTATGGAGCATCTTGATCAAAAGATCTTGTATGTTTGCTGAAGCCGAAAACACGTCAACTGCTGTAAATTACGAATGTTTGAATTCAGAAATATCTTTTGGTTTTAATGTTAAAATGTTTTCATTGTATCTGCTTCAAAGGGTTAAAAGTATTTGAAGTGTTCATCTACCTTGAAATATGGATGTCTAGAAATATAATTTTTTCTTGGCTGATCTGGGGGAAAAAAAAAAAATGTTTTGTTCTTTGCAAACTTGTTCTTCTCTGGGGAATCCCCAGCACTCTTTTTCTATGTCATACCATTGCTGTTTCACTTATCCTCAAGTACATGCAACTTACAAAAGTCAAATGCAGGTATTTCAAAACTGATTGCATAGAGGCAGACCCTTGCACTGGCCTATCATCATTAGGGAATTCTAGAGGCTCCACTGCTGTACACTATTTTCATGCCTTGCTGATTCTTGGATTAATATGCCTCTATGGGACAGTCTCACCAACATGAGCAGTGAATTAGTACTTTTCATTTGGATACATTCAAAATATCTTAAACATGTACACATTATTATGATACAGCTAAATATAACATTGCAAATACAAGTGTACACCTCAACTACAACAAGAAAACAAAGAGAAAAGTTTCCTTGTTGCAGTTCTCCCTACATTCCTTTGATCAATATACCATGGAATGAAATTTACAGCTTGTATTGAAGAGAGAATATGTAAGAATGAAAAAAAAATGTTTTAAATACTCTAAATAATGACAATTTGTAATGAACAGTATACACAAAATATACATAATACATTGTAAACAGTATAACAATACAAAAGTCAGTGGTCATTAAGGCATGTGAATGGTGAGAGTGTTGAATACATCATTCATGTTTCAAAAATATTAAAAAAAAGAACAACCCAAATTTGTTTGACCTTGAAATCTGATAATTCAAATTAAGTCTCTGGGTTAATTTTGTGTATGGCATGGAAATCACCCTGAAGACCAGACCTATATATTGACTTTTTCTTCTCTTTTCCAACAAAGAAATGCTGAATAATGCTCATTACTAGTCTTATTTACATCGACAATACATGTACAAACCAAGAAACAGGTTTACATGAGCATCACGAAGACAGGCATGCCACTCAAACACTGACAATACAGGAACCTGTATGAATACCATGAAAGATGCTGGTGCAGTAATACAGCTATGTGTCCTTTGCTCTCCACAGAAGTTGCTAACTGTTATGTTCACTCTGGAATAATCTCACGCTATAGCACACAGGTAATTTAATTTCATATAAATCAGTCATGCACACTGTAATATTTTTCAAGGTTTGTAAAAGGGATCCATTATGACCTAATCCAGAAATCTTGTCCACGCCAGATGTATCTGTGTACACACAATAGCATTTGGTATATCAATGGACTGAACAACTCAAGCTAAACTTACCTTCACCATACAAACAATGCACATTACCACAGAGCTCATGGCTAGAATGTTATGCACAAGTGTTTAAGGTTTACAGAGCTAGAGAAAATCGTCTGTTGAGAATGAGAAGGGCTTTAAGTCTTCTCGAACACTATGGGTTTTGTGGTCACTTAACGCCCTTATCATTCTCAACCGACGAAATAATGATGGCTTTGACATCACAAGCTAGGATGTAGTCAATACTAGCTCACAAATTAATCTGACTGAAGTGGCTAAAAGACTACCTGGCTATTTGTGGCAAGATGACACATATATCCAGTCTTCTACAGTTAACTTTCCATTCTGACATCTCAAGATCTGACTACTATAAAGTGAGAGTTGTGTACTCCATCCACAAACACACACACAAAGAAACATGCCTTTTGCACAACTACACTGTAGTAACATCCCTGGACAGAAACCAGGCCAAGAATTTCTTTTATCTATTACGCTCATACATTATATGTTGAAAATCTCAAAAACACCCACAAAAGGAGAATGACATCCCTTTCACAAGATCCAAATATGCATACATTTAAGTAGAATTATCATTTTCAGTGCATTTAAAAGAGCTTTTGTTTTAAGATTTCGCCTTCCAAGAGCTATTGCACATTGAGTTGTTTTTGCAATGTGCTGAGGTGCAGAAACCAGTGACTTGAGTGATATCAACAGCCTAAACATGTAGCAGCATTAAGAAATGTATATCCTGATGTAAAAATCTATCTACAGTATCAAAAATAGTTGTGCTATGATGTGATGTTGTGTTGTAGTTTCTCTTCAAGCATCAAACACAAATTTACATGAGCCTGATGTTGCAAGTGTTTTCTTACCGTTTCATCATAAGACACATTGGCACATGATCTGACATAAAATCATTGTTTTAAAAAACACCAAAAAAAATTGGACTAATGTCTTGTGTTTTGGGAGATAAAAATGAATGTGCAGAAAATGTATAAAATGCTTGCACCGTACAATTTTTGCTGTAAAAATTTCTCTAAAAAAAAGAAGAAATAAAATACAATCAGTGACATAGTCTCATTACAGAAAGATACTGTGGCATGTGAATTCGGTGTCGATTAAGATTACTATCTTGACTATTCAGGATATACCAAATTATCTGGCTTCAACATGACATGATTTTGATCACCCAGGTCAATATCCATTATCTATTCAAACAAAAATCCTACAGGAACTATCTTTATTCCATCTTTACAAAAGCCTATGTGTGTGTGCAGTTACTAAAATTTGTGCCCAATTTTCTGATCACATAAACCACTGATATTTCAAGAATTCCGTATGAACTGTCTTTATACCATGCAATACAAGAGGCTGTGCATTGAATAATAAACTGTTGACCCATTTATCACTGAAAAGGCATGAAAGCATGATTTCATTCATCATCAATGTGTCAAACTGATGACAGTCACCTCAATAGTTTTCTATAAGTACATCTGGGATGTTGTGCATGTTTAAGTACTACAGAGACCATTAAGATCTACATGTATTATCTTGGACTTCTTATTTCATACCAGGTATCACAGTGAGCTGTGCTCAGCAGGTTGATGAAGTATAAATGGGCACCTCACTATTTCAGAATCTAACAGCCTATGTGAAAACCAGTCACATAAATGAAAATACATGTATGATTTTCCATGTCATCATTATCCAATGTTTCTGCAGCTGTATGAATTGAGATGCTGTTAGTTTTTGTGGGTAGTACCTTTTTTATTCTCTCTTCTCTTTGTTCACAAAGGCACCCACAAATGCATTGTTTCCCCATTTGCATTTGTCCTCGGTTGGATAGGCTCCGATCCTGAAAGACACATCATAGCTCCGTGGTCATCGTACACCTCTTCGTTGATGATGACGACGTCAGTGTTACGCCTGCTGGGCCCGAGTAAGGCTGCGATGCTGTAATGTTCACGTTGCTGTTAACATTAACGCCCTGCCCATTGGTTGCCATGGCAGCATGCCCTGAGATTGAGGGCGACATGACGCTGGCGTTGTTGCTTGCTGTGTACGAGGCCGAGGTCTTGCGAGAAAGACCCGAAATCTTGCGGACGTTCCCCGCTCCATTGACTGGTCTCGTCTGCGACTCCAGTTGCTGTCGTGGGGAAAGGGAAAAGAACTGATTACCATGACATAAACGAAAACTAAAAATAACTGAGAGACGACATCAGGTCCAACTTTCACACAAAAGATATGCTGTGTCTCTATACTATTTTGCAATATCAAGTCATTATTGACAATCAACAATAACATTTGGCGGGTATGGGCTACACAGAGACACACGATGTACATGGTACTGGTCAAAATGTCTCATTTTTAAATGTCTTGACACTTTTTCACTGTCAACGTATTTATTGAGGGGCAAGTTCAAGATGGTCCCTTACTATTCATGAGCTTGTTTAGTCAGACATTGATCACTATTCTTTGCAGACCGAATGAAAAAAACAAATCCTATAATTGGCAAAGGTAGCACTTGCTAACATTGTCTTCAACAAATATGCCATTCTGTTACTTTCTTCAAATGCATATTATAAAGATCAATCTAAATTCTTAGCCCCTTCACTTTGTCTTTGGTTGCTTTGTAACTGAAGGTCACATGATATTAAAGTGTCAAATTGAAGAGCAAAAACAGACGATAGAGAGAGGAGAACGTGGGAGGAATTCACAATCATTCACAGCAAAAAAACAAAGTTGAAAATTAGGATAAAAAATCTACCTGTAGTGTAAACACTGACTCAATGGGACAAGGAAATCAGGGGATAAGATTACTTATTTTGGAATGTTGAGGGTGGAACCCATTTCCTTACAGTTTTGAAATCTATATGTGAATGGCATTTGCTAAATTTACCTCTATGGAAAGGAAGTACAAAATGTGGTCTCTTCTTTCTTTGTGACAACTCCTTTCTGTAATTCTGACATGTAATATCTTGTATCAATATACTGCTACCATGAATTTAATCACAAGGATATGTACCCTGGGAAAGGTAGATTTTCAGTTTTTGTTATATCCGACCACATCCAAACAGTTTTGTGTGTATTCAACATGGGTTGTGAGGATTTCACTACCAGAAAAGGCACATATTTCTCACACTGTAAGGGTATATACAGAGTCAAAGCTCAAAAATATGAGCAATATAAAAGATTTATGACAAAACATCACTCAATAAAAGGACAAAAAAGAATAGACAAGCAAGAACCGGAAGAATCCATGCCATCAGAAATAATGACAAAGAACACCAAAATCGTTATATACACTCTGTGAAGATGTACTATCATCTAAACTCAGAGCATCACTGAAACAGGTCATAGTATGTTCTGCCTCGTCTTACAGTCCAATTTATGCACACACACGCAGAAGTTACATTTGATAGGGGTCTCTATTTCAGGGTCAAAAATGACCAACACAACACTCAAATGATTATCACAACATAATAATGTGACACTGATGATGGTATGTTGTTAATTAGTATGTTGTTAACAGTTTGGTATGTTGTTAATAGTTGGTCTGGTTAAATGATACACTTCTCTAAACTTGTTATCGATCAAAAGTCCTCAGTTGAAACCTGTTGGGGAAAGTTCACAAGTTGTTATTGGTTACACTGAAAGATCACAGCAACAACAAGCAAACATTCAATGCACAATGCCTTTTATTAGGAGGGGTGCTGTATGAACACTTTCCCTGAAAGGAAGAAAAAAAAAATCATTCCTCCCCCTCTCCATTTATCACTGACTTAAACAAGGAGGTGAAGTCAATGTCTGTATTAATGAATTCTAGTCCAGGCAAATCTGGGGGCAATATTGCTTTCACTGTATTAAGAAATGACCATGGCTTTATAATGAAAATAAAGGTTGAAAGGAAAGCAGCCATTTAGTTTGACCCTTCTTACCTATAAAAATTCATTGTTTTGGGCAAGTATAAAATACAAATTTTGTAAATCACACAGGGGTAAGAGTACAAAAACTTTCTTACTCCTTGATGACAGATGAACTTTTGAAGCATTATGATGCTTGGATGTGCCCATTAAATTACATGGAAGATGACAATGCTGTGCTTATTTTATTTTGTGTGTGCGATGACTTTCAGGAATTGCCTGATCAGGGAGGTTTCACCTCCCTGGCCTGATAAGGGCAGAAAACAATGGACACAATGAAACAGCTTGACTGATTTTGGTGGGGTTGTTTCTAGTGACACACAGTGTAATGCCATGTACTGTATCTTGAGAGCATTGCAATGGTCATGGGATAATGATGCAATTACTGAACACCACTTCACTTCATGGACGCTGCTGACAGATATATCTTTCAGCATATATCTTCCTGAGATATATATTGACATAAAATCATCACAACCTTCTGGGAAGTATGTTCATACAAGCATTCCTCTAGTGAGGCACTCATTCAGTGGATTCACAACTAGGTGTACTGTTTGCAGCAAGCCAAATCTTGTGATACAAGGTAACCAGCAGTTGTTAACCAATTGAGGACGAGCTGATTTTTCTGTAGCACAGATTTTCCATAGACACCTACCTGAGTATACTTAAGATTTGTCTCTAATGGGTTAATGCCAACCTGGCTGTGGTAGATACAGCTACACTAGATCTAATGTTTGTCCGATCTCACCTCAGCAACAAAATAACCAACTTTTCTACCTCCATTCCATTGCACAAAATACATCTCCACATTGCATATACGTGGTAGAAAGTTCATCAAATCCCTAATAAAATTGGGAATTTCAAATCAATGCCTGCAGTTAACTAATCTAATGGCAGGTTAAAACTCAATAACCATGACAGCAAATTTGACCGTCCTGGTGGCTTCATGCAAGCCTATTGACACCCCAGTTGTGAATCCACAGACTTGGTAGAAAAAGTTAGTTGCCCTTTGACCTACTTCCAGTTTACTTGCTGGACTAGCTGAAGCGGGTTGTACTGAGGATGATGACTGCAGTAAATGTGGAGCAGAGAAATACACACACACTGCATGAAATTAATAAAGGTCAGAATGTCAAAACCAATGATGGAACATATAAAATGAACATAATGTCATGTGCTTCAGATGGGAAATGAGTGTTACTGAGTACTTTTCTAGAATCAGCTTGAGGATTAAGTATATGACTCTAGTCTGAAAAAGTTAAGAGTTGTCAATTTCGGACTTCGACAAAACCTAAGAAAATATTTGTGGCATGAATATTCTAAGTGACAATTTCAAAACTGTCATTATGAAAGCCCAATAAACTGATCACAACACTCATGAAAATTTCTACATGAAAATTTTAAGTAATCATCCTCAAAACCAAATGAATGATGTTACTGTAAAAGTGGACATTTTTGCGCATTTCACGCAACCAGAAACTAGCGGGAAAATAAAAGGAAGCAAATATTTCTGCTTGCTATACGTTCCAGTAATTGATATCTTGATTCCGCAGAATTAAAAGCACGCGAAACTCTTCTCATCCCGCTGAACGCGAAAAATTAGTCTTGCGAAAACATTCACTTTTACAGTAAATAAAAATAAAAACCAAACTACTTTTCAAGTGCTTCCAGAATAGAGAGGAGGACATGTTTGCCTCCAATGTCAGGATCTGACATGGCACCTACATTGATTCAACAAACTCTGTAAAAATTCTGGAAATATCTACCAAAATTGTAGTGTCCTGCTTCCTCAAGATGTAAATTATCAAAATGACAAGTTATACAATTTGTGAGCAAGATTTACATAGCACAAAAGTGCTCTTAACAAAACAGTGAAAAGCAACTCTTCTTATTTTCAGCAAAAGTAGTCAAATAATAGGAAGGAAATGGAAAAGAAAGGGACCAGAAGGGGATGAAAATATGATGAAATTTTTATAGCAGGCTCGTAAAGAAATTTCAAGTATGAAGTAACTATGTGGAACTACCCCACCCACCTTGCAAAATATTTACTGAATGCAATCAAACATTTTGATGAAATTTCACAGCAAAACTATTTGTGCAACTATGAATAGGCTATAGATATTGCAAATAACATTTCAGCAGTTTGGATTTTGAAGCACACATTTTGTAAACTTTGGGAGCACATTCAATTAATTACAAATTGAAGAAATGGAAAGAAAATTCCTTCATCTGATATATATGCAATACTGTGCTATAACAAAATTCATGAACAATACTAATGAATTCATAGATTTTTAAACATATCTTTGCATGCAAATATATAAACACACACAAACAAACAAAACAGAGAAAAAAAAAAACTTGGTTCATAACTGTGTAAGTAATAAAGACTAAATCATCAAATACTACACTACTGAAAGAAAATTTATACAACACAACTGCTAAATGCTCTGCACAATGTCTACATGGAACAAATAAAGCCATTCTAACACTTTGTACAAAGACTATAAGCAGTTTTAAACAAAACTCAAACATCATGTTAGGACAAATGGTAATAAGAATTATAAAACCTTTGTGAATTTATTCAATCATTGCTGGGGTGACAAGACATCGAATCTACAAAATGTCAAATGTTCAGGAGAGCCAAAAAACATGGCGGCCAAAGCACTGTAGCGAATGGGATAGCCTTTCCTTTGACATGCCGTGGTGGCTTCATTTTTGGAGTAAGAAAGTTGGGATTTGGCCAGGACATCACTTAACCCATTATTTCACCATTAATCCAAGAAAAGGTCATTTTCACCAAAATTTCAGATGCAAGGTCTTGTCACCCCAGCGACGAAATATACTACTCCAAAAGGGTTTCACTTTTCTGGGGGGGGGGGGGGGAAGCAATGCCATGGGTCATAATCTGACATTTAAATTTGAATGTGTACTCCCTCCCTTTGTCATGATTTTTTAAAGACACCCCCCCCCCCCCAAAAAAAAAAAAAAAAAATCTAGTAACATGAATACAATCTATGAACAAGGGGAGAAAACCATAAATTGTGCCTATGACATAACCCTCCCCCCCCCCAAAAAAAAAGAAGAGAAAATGAATGGAATAAGACCAATTTCTCAATATGGCAACAATCTAGAAATACATAAGGAAAATAAATGGATTGACTTTTGACACGGCCCATAAGACTCAATGAATGTTACACAATTTGAGGAAAGCAAGAGTATCACTCTATCAATCTTTATTCATTGTTCGAATCCTTATTCAAGGTAAACATTGTCGTGGAATTCAACTAGATAGCAAAGTAATGTACTACTGGTGGCAAGGGGAGTCCTCATCCATATTTTAGCTGGAAACGATGCTGCCAAAATTAATATATAATAAATAGATAAATAGATAGATATATAGGTAGATAAATGAATAAATAAATAAATAAATAAATAATCAATTAAGTAAATAAATAAATGAATGATGGATGAACTTCTGGCACTGCTTGGGACATGCCTGTCTAGTTAGGCTGTAATCAAATTAGATTTAAAAAAAAATATATTTTTAAGAAATCTGATTTTTGAAGTTACACGTATGACATGTCATCACCTTTTAAACTACATGCATGCTGCTGCAATAACAACTTGGCAATCAGTGTTATGAACTCCCTGATATAAAGCAAAGTTCAAGTCAAATATTCTACACTCTAGCAAGTATGTTTTTACAGGGAGAAAACACGCAGTGATGAGCCAACAGTTATGAAAAGTACCCCAGCACATAAAAGAAAGAAAATGAAGAATATGTGAGACAAAGGAATAATATCTGGATAGTATAGGCTGAAGAAGTAAGAGCTCTCAAGGGTCAGATACAGCTTTTGAATATTTTCATATTCCGCATTCAAACATATGAAAAACACTTTAAATCTATCACATCTATGGTTCATTCAAATTACAACGATAAAGACAGGTATTTATTTTCCAGATATTATAAATGTAATAGTAATATATTTATCTTTTTTTAATCATTTAAATATGAATCTGTCATATGTGTCAAGGTAGCATTGTGTAATATTCAATAACTGTATCCAGCCTCACACACCTATATCAATCAGGGAAAGCTACTAAACTGTATATGAGTGATGAAAAAGTATCAGGTGATTGTGAAGATAGTGATATTTAGATTAGGAGAGTGAGAATGGGACAGGAGTGTGAGAGGAAAAAGATGCGGAGATGGACGAAGGGAACCCATCCACGTACCACGAGAGGCGAACCCATGACCCCATCACCCACTGCAGACCCATGCTGAGATGGCTGGGGTGTGAGGGCCACGGAGTAGGGGTGCTGTCTGCCGCCCTCTGGTGACGGATTGGTCCCATCGGCCATACCTTTCGTCCTCCCCCGCTGCATCAACTCCGCTTCTTGGTTGCTGACCTTTGGTGAGGTCGGCGAGGGAAGGTCACTCGGGGTCACAGGGTACGTGGTTGCTAAGCCAGACTACGAAAAGGGGGTTGTGGGGGTGTGTGTGGGTGTGGTAATTCATAAATGACAATGACACATTTGTTGAACATACAGTGATAAAACATATAAATATAATCAAACATGCATGTCTATAGAGGTAGGGTTTGGGTGGAGTGATCAGCACTTTATACAGAAGCATCATTTTGTCTAGAGTGAGGTCAATGACTAAAGCCCCAAGAATACTGTAAAACATGATATTTTCGCAGCATGAAATTTTCGCGAATTGGAGGCGACAGCCTTTTCGCGGCATGAGTTGCCTCTCACATTCAATGCCTACAGCATAGACAAGAACTTTCACATGCATTTTAATTTCGCAAATCTTGGCTCTCACGAAATTCGCAAAATTAAAATGCACGCGAACATTCCTCGTTTTACAATAGTCTGGACATGAATCAACAAACCTTGTCGATTCCACTTCCACTTCCACACTAAGCACATTGATCACATACATGTAATATGTGCACAGCTGACAACATAGCTACTTGTACAACTCTCTCTCACGAAGGGTGAGTACATGTAACAATGTTCACAATTAGTCTCACTGGTAAAAAAAATATACAATAAATGGACCATGAGGAAGAAAAAATAATGACAAAATAAATGCACTCTGATCTGATGTTTTGGACAGTTTTCACCACATTACTTCCGCATGCAAGAATGCTAGTTACAATACTTTGGGTATGACCAGTAAAATTCTGTTTTGAAAAGAAATGGCTGAAATCTAAATTGCTGCATATTTTCATCACATGCATGCACTTGAATATGATTAGTCATATATCGCAATTCTTGTACATGAGTTATGATTGCACTCTGTAATTCATTCAAAAAATAAATAAATTATACTCCACCAGAATTCTCCACAACTTATCTGTTTTGTTTTGTTCTGTTTGTGTGTTTTTTTTTGTTTTTTTTTTGTTTGTTTGTTTGTTTGTTTGTTTTTTTTTTTTGGGGGGGCATAAGTCAATAAGCTTTTAGACATGTACTTTTTCTTTAATTTCATGATATAGAATTCTTGGAAAAAGGGGGGGGGGGGTGGGAGAGAAATTATGTCTACCTTTAAGCTTTATTTTCAGGGATATCAAAATTTTGATGACTGAGATAAAAGTTCACACAAATATTTTATGTACTTCATGACTGCAGCCACATACATAGTATACAAACTACACAACGGTGTGCTGTGGAGGGGAGAGAATAGACGTACACATATACTTACATACAGATTCCAACATGTCAACTGAAATATGCAAATATTATGGCAATTTAAAAAAAAAAGATTGAAAGTTACAAATAAATTTAATTCTTAATCGCTCTAAATACAGGTAGTTGCTCCTTCACATAGAATATGTTGCTTGGTGGAAAAGACAGTTTTGTTCTTGTGTTTGTATCTTTTTTTTTTGGTAGAGGATTATTTCTGGCATACAAAAACTCAGTTATATTCATTAACTCATTAACATTTGGATAAATATGGGATGATTAATCTAAAAATCATATCTACAAGATAGATCATCACCTTGAGCAGTTTCCATACTCCAAAATTCAGAAAATGGTACACACTTTTTTTTTTTGTCTGTGTATTTGTATTTTGTAAAGAAATACAACCTGTACATAATGTTGCTGGATGTTCAGTCTACACTATGCCTTAAATTTGGTTCATAAAATTTTATGGCTCCACATACACGGATGTAGCACATTAGGAATACTTGAACTACCTGTTCCAGTAAGAAACCCATCTGTCAATAGTGGCTTGTTATGTCACAACTCCAAATGGGGAGAAGTTTCATAAAGCCTATTGCGTTAGATCTTTGACAACTATATGGTGATGAAAGATATCTCATAGATATGACTGTTTTGTAGAGCAAAACATTTATATGGTTAAGGAGGCTTAACTTGATGTTTAATGCACCATTATATAGACATCCATCATGAAACTTTCTGGCTACTTTCACAGCTGACTTAATTTGTTAGATGCTCTTGTCATTAATTTCATGCTGGTAGTGGAAATAAATGACTAAATCTATTTATTTCTTTCGGAGATTGTGATCCACTTGTTACAAATGATATGTGTATTCGCTTGGGATCCTCCAGAACATACAACAAGATTTAGAATTTAGTATGAGTGTATGTTAGCATGTCATGATATTCAAAGAATATACATGTATGTAAGTACACGTACATGGAGGTTGAAAAATTAAAGGGGGAAAAAAACTCATAAAGAATGATTAGTAAAAGGAATAGATGGTTTATCAAATGAAATGTGTTGTATATACAGTCCCACATATGATGATATATGTTTGCAGACTAAACCACTCTCATCACCATCACCAGAGGCATATGACACCTATATATTCCAATCCATCAACTTGTGCTACTGTGCATATAAATGAAAAAAACAAAACAGAACACACACCAGCACTTGGCAAGGGTATATACATGTATATGATTTATAAATGTTCCATATGTTTGTGCAATTTTTTTTTTTTTTTTTGTGTGTGTGCATATGATGTGTATCATAAATAGACGTATGAATTATTATACAGTATACAAAAATATACACATGGGAGTGATTTTTGCAGTATATATGTAGATCTTCCTCTTGAGCAACCTCAATGGAGAGAAAGCTTTGAACTGAGTAAACATTGTATAATCCCACCCACTCATTCATCCAAGCGGGCTGTGGATGATGATAGAAGTCAATATAACTGTTGCCTTACCCTGAGAGGTACCTTGGGGTCCGCCCCGCCCAGCTCTGAGTTACTGCCCACTCGGACACTACCACTCCCATTGACCACCACGCCACCTATGGGTGAGTACTGGTATTGGACGTTGGGCGTCGGTCCGTTGGTGGAAGCAGCCTTGAGATTCTCCTCCTCCTCCGTACCCCTTTAAAAGTCAGATGTGAAGGAATGATTGACCAATGAGAATGATGCGATGGTTGTTGAATGTCATGTATATCTGTAAACACTGCACAAAAATCGCAAATACTCACAATGGTGCAGTATTCTCTTGGGTACAACAATTGAGAACAGCACAAGAAATCCATGTGCACTAAGATTAAATACTGCTCATATTCTGTTTATCCATTGCAATATCATTGTATGTTAAAATGTGCACAAGTTTCGCTGTACCTGCAGACGATTCTATATGAAATGCAAGTCATAGACTAAACCGTCACGTACCCATCTTGTCTCTTTTTAGCGAACGCACACAATAACAACTTCATGTCTGCTCCCACTTCAACATAGCATGTCACGTTTGAAACCTTTGTAAACCTTCACATAAGAAAATGACAAACACACACACATGACTGCAATGAAAGGAAACAATGTTCTCATAGCATTTACAATCAACATCATGCATAGTAAGAAGAAATCAAACCAGCCAAATCCTCCTCCTGCAAATTTCATTTGAGGCTACTCCTGGTTCACTAAAAGTTGTGATGTAAACTTCCCTGATTCCCCTACTGCACAGCTATTGCCTCAGCTACATGTATACCGGTAATACAAGGCTAAATACAACACCTTTAATTCTATAACATCATCACAGAAACGCACTGATTTTGAAGAAGCTATAAACATCCCCATGATAATGTCCATCTTTGTCAAATTACTTGATTTCAATTTGAAGTCAGCTGCATACAGGTTAAAAATGAATTTAATACATGAATCCTATTTCAGCCATTGATGCTAGAAATCATCTTTCATGCAAATGCTTGAACCTGTCCCAGCTGAGAAAAGAGCCACCTTGAACCAGTCAGACAAAAAGATGCTGGCTGAGACTTTGTCATGCTTAGATATAAGTGACCACTGGCTTTACACTAAAACAAGGCTCTTGCTTCAGTCAAAGACTTTCATGCCAAGTTTGTGGTATACATTTCAGTGAAAGCGCACACAGAGCTAGCAGCCATAGTGGTATCTACATTAAATCAGCTAAGAAGGAGGATAACCTATAGTCAGAACAAAAATATAATGTCAAAATCTGTTTTTTTTTCTTTTTTTTAATCAAGCAAGAATAACTTTTTCACGCAAATTTTTCATTTTACGCACTATGGATATATCATTCATCAGGAGGTATTAGTGTAGATTTAATTCATGGTATGATGTGCATATCAAATGAATATCAGTACAACTTCCAAAAACATCAATTCTAGTTTTATTTGTGGGAAAAAAAGGCAATTCACAAATGACAAACAGGTCACAATTTATTTTGCTAAAAAAATAAATCCACTTCTTCTCATACATATTTCCATCCATAAGGCTGTGTTGCAAGGAAATTAGCAATAGTAAAAATCCTGCATGTAATTTTTCATTAAACTGGACATCTGTCCTGTTATTTGTCCAACTTAATACATGAAGAGCAATGAAGTCTGAATGTACATTTTATAATCCACAAAGAATTTCAATTCATGGCATCAAACTTCAAGGTATCTGTATGCTGTAATAAAAATTGGTGTCTGATTATCACCCACATGTGTAAAGTCTTTTCATATTAAACACAATAGAGAGGCTCAGATTTAACAACGTGCACAGAGAAAAATATTATTGGAATGCATTTTACTCAGCCGTCACAAAGTTCCTTCACAATTCCATTTCCTAATGAGGTCTGGTTGTTTCCAAATGTAACTTCTTATGAGTATAAAATATTGTAAATGCAGTCAGTATAAGAAGCTCACTTTCAACAGAATGCTGCATTACAGGTGTTATTCAGTTAAAACTGTGTTCAAGACAGAAGTAGAAACTACACGTACTTCATGTCTGAGATAGTTAAAGCACTAAATTGCACCCACACTATAAAGTAGTCCTCCACCACACACACATTGATAGTATTAGGGTAAAAGAAAAGCTTTATTAACTTTTTTGTCTTTATATGCAGAATTAATGAATGGCTGTTTGTTATAATCAGCACAAAAATATCTTAGACAAACACAAACAAGCCTAGCATGAATTTGTTACCTCAAACCAAGCACCAGTGCAATGCTGACTGAGACTGAAAGACAAGAATCAACTTATAATACATGAAGCCAAAGCCGTCAAAGTCAAGTGCAGGCTATTGTCGGTATCTTTGTTAAGTCCACAAAGAGATCTATGGGCTGGCACTGCCTGGAATTAAGCCTATTACTTCCGAATATTGCACCACAAACATCGACAAACAGACGTACAGTGTGGAGGTGACTGTTATTATAAAGAAGTCCTCAGGACCGCCAGTTTTCTTTCGTTATATCAAAATTGCATTATACACGAAGGGAATTTGCACCATAGACTTTAATGATGATGATTTTGGGAGCTTAATTTTGGGAGCTGAATTGTGAACTCAGAGAACTCTATTCCAGAGGTCTCTGCAGTAACATGTGTCTCAGCTTCTGTTTGAAGTGTAATAGAATCATTTCAATCTAGGACACAGGGAGCTACGAAAACTTACACATTCCGCATGCTAGAGAACTGTTTGCTGACCCTTTTATGTTCCACACGCAGAGGAGCATCGCTGGAGGGCGGGGGCAGTGAATTGTGACGTCTAGGGTGGGGATGAACAGGTGGAGTCAGAGTGCAGAGAGGAAGGTGGAAGTGGACAGTGGTAGCAGGGTCAGGGGTAGAGGGTGGGAAGGTAGGGGGTAGACGAAAAGGGTGTACAGATAGAGGATGGGGTACAAGGCAGAGGTTAGAAAATAAAAGGTACATGTAAGTGGGAAAGGTCAGAAGGTAAAGAATTGAGGGGGGTTGGAGATAGAGGAGATGGGGATAGGGGATATGATAAGAGGTAAGGGATGGGGGTTAGAAGATTGATGATTGGAGGCATAGGGATGGGGGAGGGGCAGAAATTTGTGAATGGGGCAGAGGTGGGGAAGAGACCATAGGGAAGAAGGGAAGGGGGTGGGTGTAGGGGTTA
Organism: Diadema setosum; assembly: GCA_033980235.1. Classification (NCBI taxonomy): domain Eukaryota; kingdom Metazoa; phylum Echinodermata; class Echinoidea; order Diadematoida; family Diadematidae; genus Diadema; species Diadema setosum. The sequence continues at coordinate 35,614,483 of CM067075.1, read as the reverse complement.
GAATGTAGAGGATGACAGATAGGAATAGGGTTAGAAAGTAGAGGATAAGGGATAGTGGATAGGAATAGGGGAGGGTAAAAGGATAGGGGTAGAGGTCAGGGAATATGGGTAGGAGGTAGGGATTGAACAGTCAGCCAAGAATCAAGGGGTCAGTTTGGTGACCAATAAGAAGATGACAGAAAAGGAGGAAGGAAAAACATCACCGAGAAAATTGGCAGGGCGGGGTGGGGTAAAAGAAAAGAGGGATGAAACAACCAGACATACAGATTCACAGTAGAGTTTGTAAAATACCTTCCTTTGCTCTACTACTACTATTTTGTTTCTTCCTGACAAAGGAAAGAGTCGAGACGTTCCCACACTGGCACCACAGGATTACGGGAGTACAAGAAAAAATTCAAGCTCAAAAAGCATTACAAGGAATCTCTATCATGTCATCTTACGTAATGGAAATTATATCCAACAGATATAATCCAAATTTGCATTTTCTTGACATTTTAAAGGTATTTAGATGACAAAGCTGAATTTAATACACTGTATAAACTTCAGGTTTGTGTTTTAGATACACAAAAGTGATATCGTTAAATGGTTGAAATTGATACTGTGCTACATCTTTTAGTAAATCCAAGTAATCAATGTGTACTAAATATAATTGAAGGAAAAAAAAAATGAATAACAGGAAGTTAAATTCTGCATGCTACTTGCCAAATGATGTTAGTATAGGGCAAAAAAAAAAAAAAAAAAAAAAATTAACCATTAATTCTAAGCAGGCATTGCATAATTTCCTGAATTCAAGTGTTAGAATTCCATCATGCTTTAGATAAGATTAGTTCATGAAAGTTAATCTGAGCAGGATGAAAGAATCAACCCTACTATTGCATTTCCAAGTTAAAGTATATTACCAATGAATTGGTTTGTTCAATTTCATGATTGAGGGGAGCAAGTGTAATGAGTTTTCTTTTTTTTTTCTCAAATATGCACATCATGATCTTATTCTTCCTACATTTTGATAAGAATTTCCTGTAATTTACTGGGGAAGAGTAGTTAATGAAGGAGCAATTTCAGTCAGTTGGGAGAAGGTAATACTTTTCTGCTCAGTAGGTAATGAGAGAGCAAGATGAAGTGATAAGAAGGCGTGTTACCAGGAAGCGTGACAGGGAGAAGGGGGAAATGGATAGCAGCGAGGGAGGAGGGGGATGTGGGCAGGATGCAGGAACAACGTGCGCTCAAGCTTGCCAAAACATTTATGCCCTATCTCCTGGCATGGTTATCTCAGCGGTCCAAACATCATAAAGAAATAACAAGGGGGGAAGTATCACATGAAATCACTTCCTACCAATCAGGATTACATGTGCTCTACTTCCCGGATGCCTCAAACATCATTAGCCTATGTTTCCTCCAATCTAATAATAGTGAGTACATCCCACTAGCAATCAGATTGACACTATTAGAATGACCTGAAATCTATTTCATGTATATAAAGGACAAAGAAAGAAATCAGAAACAATTTATTATGTAAAGTGAGGTAACTTAGTTATTTTAGTCCCTTCAAGGAAAAAAAAAAATAATTTGGAGGTCAATTATTTCTTTCTTGTACAATATCACAGGAAAAGAGAGTTAGAATTGAACTAGAGCCACATATATTCCACCTTCTGACTACACATACAACATGTAGCTATAGATCTTTATATGAGCATCACTATGACATCATTAATTACTTTTTCTGATGCTCATGAAAGTGTTAGGGCTGTGAAGGTTTACTTAATGACGCTGCCAGGCCTAGGAACGCAAGCGGGTGTGCTTTCGCCATGCAAGCAATCCATACTTGGTTAACATGGGGAGGAATATAAATATGTGGCAGCCACCATAAACAAACAAACAAGAATATTACAAGAAAAAGTAATACTACATCATAATAATTCGATAAAACATGTCATCACCAAAACTGTCCATTGCAAGATGGGAGTATTAAACTTGAGATAATGACTTGCATATCAGGTGAGAGAGATGAGACTTCAGTGTTGAAGATAATGTCATAACCTGCATTTGTAATTCTTTTGCTGACACATCAAAATATCTTTCAAATGAACATCTTGTGACCATCAATATGACATTACATCAGCCCGACACTTGTAGATTTTAGTCAAAGTCCTTGCAGAATGGAAAAAAAGAAAAAAAAAGAGGGCAAATAAATTATTGCCAGCAAATTCAACATTTCTCTGCTGGAAATTACAGTTAATCCAGTTGTCTGTCCTGGATGTGAAAAAAAGGTTAGAGGATGATCCCTGCATGGGATGTGGAAAAAGTCATCAGCAATCAGCGATGCATGCATATGAACTGTAATGTAAGTTAGGTGGCGCAAAGTGTTCATTGCCGGTGATTTCAACGTAACAAGTGAACTCATTCCCATGCATATTAATCTTACGACTTAAATATTAAAAATAATCATGCATGCACACACCTTATACATGCCTTGGGATATGGAAAATTGCTGAGACTAATAGTAACTATAGCTATATTGCAAGTTACCACAATCCTGATACAATTTGAAACTGGAGAATATCAAAACCACTGTTAATCCTCTAATAATCTACACACTTGTATTTTGTGTCTGAACTTGATTTGTTTTGTTTACAAGTTGGGCTTCTTTCAGTGCTTACAAATGAAATTAAGATATTAAATCTGTCTTGCGCTATTGATGTAACACTAACAGATTGTTAGTTTTGAACACTTTCATCCGATAACCTGATGTAACCACGCAAGTAATCATCAATTTATTCATGCCAATCTTAAAGCTCATTTTGCTTGAATTCTGTTTAATGCTTTTATGTCAATCCAATCTGTTCACTTCAAATATTTGCAAAGTGGACCACTTTTACACATGACTGCAAGGGCAGTAAAATTATATTCTTCCTTTTTTGCTGTAACAAATGTAACTGCTTTAATCTTGGGAGGGGGGGGGGGGTGCAGGGAGTTATCAGAGTGCCTATAATGAAAGACCCTCCAGAATGCCTACCTGAAATTGCCCTCCTCATCGTAGTGAATGTCGACGTTCTTTGGAGGCTGTAGGAGTTTGTACTTGGTGTCTGTCACTTTTTCTGTCTCTGTGTTTGGCATCCTGTTCCTCTCGTCCATCATGACCTGTTACCAAAAAATATTTATCGTTATCTGTCATTATATTCCACATACTAAGAATCTTGCAGTACGATTGGTCAAGAGCTGATCACGTGATAAAGCATAGTTTTGCCCATTACATCACCTGAGAATAAAAGTTTGTTACACTCTATGATGATAGTCATTTTGTTTCGCTGATCTCTTAGTCCACACAGTCCTAACGCGAGATATAACTTACAATTTTGAGTGCGCGCAAAATAAAAGTGCGTTGCACTGTAGTCTATCATTTGACATGGGTCAAGTGATAGACCACAGTGCAACGCACTTTTATTTCGGTGCCACGCGCGGGGTGCGGAGCAAATTCGTTTTGTCACCTACGCGCATACGTCTAAAGTAAACTACGTACATATGTAGCCTAAAGCCCTGAGGATACCCTAAGACAGCTAACAACGGTTTCAGATGTGGAATAAAATGGGAATATCTGTAGGACCCTAGATGTGGAATATAAAGCAAATAATCAACTTTTAGTTTCAGGCAATGAGACAAACTATCACTTCCTTGGCGATCTGAATGTGTACGCTATCTTTCCTCAGCTGCGCTTCGGAAAGACATCCATATCGCCTCGGAAGTGATAGTTTGTCCCATCACCTTCACCAACGTTGATTATTTGCTTAATGACATATCTTCTTCACAGTGCACACGGAGGGTGTATTACAACTTTCTGTGTAACAACAGACAAGAGTACATCAGATCACTCAAGAACAGATGGCACAGAGGGTGGTCCCATCTGTAATCATTCTTTCGCCAAAATTGACTCACAAACACCGAGATATACTGCAAAACCAGAAATGTTCGCATGCATTTCAAATTTGCAAGAGCCAAGATTCATGAAATTAAAAAGCACCAAAAGTTTTTGTCTACACTATATGCATTGAATGCCAGTGGCAACTGACAAAAAAATTCATGCTGAGAAAAAGGCCATCGGCTCCAATGCATGAAAATTTAATGCCATGAATATTTCTGGTTCGACTACTTACTAAGAAAAAAAAACAACTTAGCACCTCAATTGACTTTAAAAACTGACTTTGTAAAGTGTATGATACTGATACCTTATTACACATGTATGAAATGGGAAGGAGTACAGTGTACAACAAATTAAAAAAAAGGAGTAAATAACAAAAACATGACATAATACATCATGGCTGTTCCCCTAATTTGGCAGGAAATGGTTACCATGGCATCTGCATCATACCTTGAGAGGGTTGACTTTCATGTGCTCGGCAGGCAGCTGGTTGCGGTTAACTGGTTTGGGTTGCTGGTTGTTCTGCTGGGCTCCGATGTGACCGATACCGGCGGCCATGGCACGGGATGTTGAATTAGGCTGGATGTAACAGGTGTCTGTCTCAAGACCCTTTAGCTTGGCCTGCACTCGATCTGACTCACCTACAGTGGCAACAACAACATATGAAAGAAGTCAAACTAACAGCAAGATAAATGAAGTACTGAAGCATGCTAGTTAAGCCAAAATTTTCCATAAATTTTCTTCCAATCTTCATAGTCATCCCCCTCTTTAAATATTCAAAAATTAAATAGTAAAGATACAGAAAGGGAGGAACTAAAAAGGAGAATCAACAAATACAATCACTGTGAAGAAAAAGTCTCTCACTCAGTCCACCGGGTTGGGTGTAGGACATGTCCTCAGCTGGCCTGGTCAGAGCAACGGTCAAGCCAGTCCCTCCAATGCTCGTACCAGACACTGTAGCCAGGTTGGACTGCTTCTCAGGGAGAGGGGGAATGGGCGTCGACCTTCCTACCAGAACCTCTGCCGTGGCCCCTGTGTCGATGTTTGTCTCCGTCAGAGCTCCAGGGATGGAGGGGACAACGGGTGGTTTGGCTTCAGGTGTGGTCACTGGGACCGGTGGTGCTGGTCCCTTAGATGTCTCGACGTGCACTGTGGCATTGGCAGCCACACGGGTGGGGCCCGACACGTGAGGAGAGGTCTTGATGGGGGAGCGCTGCCTTACGTTGGGTGAGCGACTGCAAAATTTGACAAAACAGGACAAACGGGGGTGGTTGAATTAATTGCATACCTGTACAACGTAACAGCAGCAAGGTCAATCTGCTACTAACACATCAGCCCTTGGCACTTGAACAGAGCTGATTCCCAGTACAAAATACCGCAACAATGACAAAAGCTTTTAACACACACACACAATATGAATACACACAAACAAAGTAAATTACAAATGGAAATCTCACCCTCCTGCAGAAGCTGCTGCATTGGAATGAAGTCTGGCAGCCATTTCAGCAGCTAGATGGAAAAGAGTAACAAGGAAAAGTAGAAATTACGCGGTGCGTAAAATATGTCCCCGCCGGAAGTAGCATTTAGTATCAAAATGTACTATATAGGTCAAAAGATCAAGGTCAAAGGTCAGAGAAGTCAAAGGTCAACATTCTGTGTAGAAGTTTTGTAGCCCTCACCTAGTGCCATCACATAAAGCAAACGGAATCGAAATCCGGTTAGAAATGGCGAAGGAGTAGCATTTTGTAGCCAATGTACAATATAGGTCAAAAAATCAAGGTCAAAGGTCAAAGAAGTCAAAGGTCAAAATTCTGTGTTGAAGTGTTGAAGCCCTCACCTAGTGCCATCACATAGAGCAAATGGAATCGAAATCGGGTTAGAAATGGCGAAGGAGTAGCATTTTGTAGCAAAATGTACAATATAGGTCAAAAAATCAAGGTCAAAGGTCAAAGAAGTCAAAGGTCAAAATTTTGTGTAGAAGTTTTGAAGCCCTCACCTAGTGCCATCACATAAAGCAAACGGAATCGAAATCGGGTTAGAAATGGCGAAGGAGTAGCATTTTGTAGCAAAATGTACAATATAGGTCAAAAAATCAAGGTCAAAGGTCAAAGAAGTCAAAGGTCAAAATTCTATGTAGAAGTTTTGAAGCCCTCACCTAGTGCCATCACATAAAGCAAACGGAATCGAAATCGGGTTAGAAATGGCGAAGGAGTAGCATTTTGTAGCAAAATGTACAATATAGGTCAAAAAATCAAGGTCAAAGGTCAAAGAAGTCAAAGGTCAAAATTCTATGTAGAAGTTTTGAAGCCCTCACCTAGTGCCATCACATAAAGCAAACGGAATCGAAATCGGGTTAGAAATGGCGAAGGAGTAGCATTTTGTAGCAAAATGTACAATACAGGTCAAAAAATCAAGGTCAAAGGTCAAAGAAGTCAAAGGTCAAAATTCTGTGTAGAAGTTTTGAAGCCCTCACCTAGTGCCATCACATAAAGCAAACGGAATTGAAATCGGGTTAGAAATGGCGAAGGAGTAGCATTTTGTAGCAAAATGTACAATATAGGTCAAAGGTCAAGGTCAAAGGTCACGACTGAAATTCTGTGTAGAAGTTTCAAAGCTCCCATGTAGTGCTATCATATAAAGCAAACAGAATCAAAATTGGCTCATAAATGACAGAGAAGTAGCAAATTGAAGATTTTGATCACACACGGACGCACACACGGACGGACACACGGACGGACGGACACACACACGTACGGAGCCCGTTTCATAGTCCCCTGCTCGAACTCGTTCGGCGGGGACAAAAAAGTGAGTCAAAAGAAACAAAGTCTTAGGAAAACTTCAGTTGACAGAGATAAAAACAGTGTGACTCAGTGTCAAAGGATTCCCTAATTTTTGGTCACTGTCATTATATAATCACCCAAGCTATTGACTGGCCATGAGCTCAAAAATTGATTAGAGTCAAAGTTATCAACTACAGCTTCTTTGACAGTGACCCAACCACTTGCTGTCAATGGAAACTGAATATTTCACAGTGATGGCAAAAAAAAAAAATCTACAATGGAGACTAAAAATTCTACTGTGGTGACTGAAAATTCTACTGTGGTGACTGAAAATTCTATGGCAACTAAAAATTCTACAGGAAACTGACAATTCTCAATGTTACCAATGTGCAAAAATTTTCTGCGCATGCAAAAAAGCCCTGCTACAGATGCACTGTGGGATTCCTCGATGCCATTGTCACAAGGGTACCGGTTGTCTTGCACATGTCTTAGTTCCCATGCAATTCAATGCAATTTTCGTCTGCTTTTCTTTCATTGCTGTTTTTTTCTTCACTTAGAATTGAACTTAAAAAGAGTTTAAAATGTCAAAGTTTTACTGATTTGTGGTCACTAGAGTCAAGGTTCACTACTGCAAGGCTTCAATGTGCTGGTCACATGATGGAAAGTGAAGAAATCTTCAACAAAAGATACCCCTGGATAAAGATGGAACATGACCAGATGTGCAGCCAAAACTTGGGCAAGTTTGTCTTGTGGGTTATCCCATAATGCATCTAAAACGCTGCTCTGTGCATGGCACGTATGGTATTGGCGATACTGAGAATTCCACTGTGGTGCCTGAAAATTCTATGGAGATTAAAAATGCTATAGTGGAAACTGAAAATTCTGCATGGAAACTTAAAATTCTACAGTCCATTGAAATCACAAAAAGCATACACCCCATCTATCTCAGCAAAAGTAATGGTTGTGTACAATACCCTGTTCTTCATCCCACAAAAAACTGTGTCCCTTTGTGTCTATAGAAGAAATCCCACAGCATCTTCTGATTTTAATCCTGTCTTTGTTCAGGTTAACCTCCTTTCCTTGCACAGGGTGATGACATTTACTTTTATATTCATGTTAGAAGAGAGCATGAACACTCACTCACAGCAATGTTATCATGCCAACAACTTTCTTTTCTTTTCTCTTTCTAAACAGATCTTCATCTCTAGTGTAGTCACACTGCGCTATGGATAGAAAAGTGACAATGTATATTCAAGGAATATCTGTGCTGCCAAACATTATTACTGAAAAATTTCAAACCAAGCCTAGACGGACAGGCAACAGATGTTGGTATGACCTCACTCTCACCTTTTTTCTGTGCATACGACGGCCTTCTGGAGAAGCGTTGGCTGGGTCTGCGTTCAAACTGCCTGGAATGACGTGATTTGTTGGTCTTTGTTGTCTGAAATTCTGTCCTTCCACTGCAGCCATGAGAAGGAAATGCAATTATCAAAACATTATTGAGTTCACGTTATGATCCACACAAGCACAACACCTCAATTAATTCCATGAAGATTCATATCAAACTGCAACAACTAAAAACAGAGGTGAAAAACAAAGAATCACAGGAGATGAAATAATAGCTGGAACTGTTAAATTTTTATCACTATCTGCATATATCACGAATTTGTTTTAAACTTCAATAAAAATTTCCCTATGACCTTTGAACTTGCATATCAAGTCATAGCATCAAAGGACAAACAAAATGATCATTCCAATGCATTGCAGGGCGGAGGTTCAATAGTTTGGAGTTATATCAGGGCAACTACACTTGTACCATGCCCCCCCCCCCCCCCCCCCCCAGCTAAATGCTGGTTAGTGATAAGGTTTATAGAGTAAAGATTAAGGTTAGGGTTAGGTTTAGGGTTAGAGTTTGGATTAGGGTTTGGATGAGGGTTAGGTTTAGGTTCAGGGTTAGGTTTAGGGTTAGAGTTTGGTTTAGGGTGAGGGTTAGGAGAAAGATCTGGGGTAATTGGCCTAGAACCGTTAAGAGCACTGACTGGACTGCCCATGGGGGGAAAGTCTGTGAATGGTACCTATATCTGAATCTTGAGCCCATGCGAATGAACCCTTGTCTGTCCTTGGTCTGCTTGACGGGGCCGCGCAGCCGGAAGAAAGCGTGGTGCTCCACAGCACACTTCCAGAGGTGTTTGCAGGCCTGGGACGACTCTAGTCTGAAGACAAACGTGTGCTGCTGCTCTTGCCCCTGGCAAAGGAATATTACAGAGGAGAACAACATACGTGTATTATCTTTTTACTTCAGTTACGAAATGAGACCACAGGGTGGGCAGGAGGACATGAATCATTTCATGAAATACATCCAGTGAGGAAAACAACATGCAGGGCTAACATGCAGGGCTAAGTGGTAGCCCAGGGCCACTGAAAATTTATGTAGGGCCACATAATTTAAAAAGTCATCTTTTGGTAGCCTGATCAGGCAGCTAAAATTCAAAATGAAATTTCATATTTCATTTCATTTCGGACAACTATATTTCTTTTTCGGGCCACCAAAACTTAAATTCAAAGATTTTAGCGGCCTGAATGGGCCACCAGAAAAAAAAAAAAATACTGAAAATGGTAGTGTTGAGCCCTGTAATATGCGTTTGAATAGATGTAGATGTATAGAAAGCAATCAGGCGGAATGGGAAGCCATATCAGAGAAATGATTGTGAAATCTGACCTGATTAGGATGGAGAATACATTTGCTTCCTTTTCTTCAAAAGAAAACAAAAAAAATAAGAGACAAAACAGGCATCATAGTCTATATTTCTATCAAAAGATATGAATAACCCAAGATCACCTGCTCATCATCCTCAACCACCACAAGATGGAGTTTCTTCCCCTTGAAGTCCAGCCTGGTCACCTTTGGCCAGAAGAATAGACCAATCTTAGTCTCCCCCTCGTAAACCAGGATCCCTGTTGGAGTCAGTCCCAGCTTGTAGTTGTGTCCATCTCGCCCCTAAACATGGAAAACATTGACAAGTGAAGGAATTATCAGAGTTGTACATCTCCCCAATATTAACCTGCACTACCGAGCTGGTCTAGTGCAATGTTCTGAGAAGCCATCACTTAAATAATAAAAAGAAAACTGGAATTATGATCATTTCATGCAAGTCGCGAGTCCTGTGTATGCTACAGAGTCATTTGACGACTAATTCTGGAAGCAAAAAATTAATTTTGAAAATGAAAAAAAAAAAAATCTAGTCAAGAAAACAATCACTCTTTAAATGTATCCCATAGCTATGTCCAGGTTAGTTAGTAGTTCTCAGAAAACATGAAGTTTTCATAATATATTACATTCACCTTCCACAAAGTTATATATAAAACAAACAATAGTTAAATAGAATCACATTGGCAGAACTCGTAAAAAGCAGTCACATCTCATAAAACTGAGTCCTTCTTTTCTGTTGTAATTATTGATAGCTATAAAAAGTCTCTGCAAAATGAAGATCTACAAACCAAATATAGTGAAGCCAGCCTTCTCAATGCTTAATACATACAGACATCTTTTACCAGTTACATATTGGCCTACAGAGTTCTTTACAGAAGTGCTGATTGGGCATTTACCCGATACAGTGCATGAACCTTTTGACCCATAATGCTACTAAATCATATAACCACAAAATTAAGTTAATTGCTCCTAGTCACTTGCAAAAAGAGTTTTGTGTGTTTTTAATTCCGCAGAATCAAGACAGTAAGTACGGGAACATATGGCAAGCAAAAATATTTGCGTGCTTTCATTTTCGTGCTAGTTGCTGGTAGCTCGAAATGCGCAAAAATTTCAAAACCGCGAAAATTTCTACTTTTACAGTAACCCCAAAATTCTTGTTCCACCGCACAGCTCTGATGTCATAATAAACAAACATTTGCCTGCGCACTCAACCATTACAAGCGCGTACTTATGTCACTCATTCTTATAAACAACTTCAACTGATCGGCTTCGCGTACGTACGTACAGGGTGACTGCAACTGTGTGGCTACTCATTCATCTTTAATGGAAAATGGTTGCCATTTCTGTGCTAAATTCAAGAATCTGTGTGGACCACATCCGTTGAGGGTCGAGGTGTTGTATAAAACAAATAGTGTATGGTCTTCACTAATGCAATGGAACAAAATTTTGCACTCGGTGAAAGATGATGTGCAATATTCAACTCGGCTTCGCCTCGTTGAATAGAGCGCCTCTATCTTTCACCTCGTGCCAAATCTTGTACCATCGCACTCATGACCATTCACTATTTGTAAACTACACTGTGTGTGTGGCCTGCAAAAATTAAGATACCTGTACTATGTGTAGATCCACTCCATACATCTCTAGCCATTTGGCCTTGTTCAGATATTGCAGTTCAGCTTGTGCAGGATTCATTCCACTACAAGAGGGTAAGAACAGAGAGAACAAATGAAGAAAATGAGACATGTTGAACAGAAGGTTAAGGGAGACAAATAACATAATAGATAATTGGGGAATAGTGGGAATGAATGGGTCTAAATAGCCTTTTCTGCCCCCTCTGAGGAGTTGTTGTTGTTTAAATGTTGTTGATCTACTGAGACAGGTCAGAATCACAGTGTGTGCCCCAGTAGGAAGCAGTGGTCATGCCACACATTGCAGATTTGGGTACATTGTGTATGGGATGCATAGTGGGCTTTACAATGGAAGGAACGGGTAGGTTGCATTCCAGTTTCCATGTTTGTTGTGGTTGACTTGGTAAAGCTCCTTGGGTATTTTATGTCATACTCTGTGGAATACAACCTACAGCAGAATTATGGGAAAGGAGAGACAGAGAATGGACTAAAGGGGAAAAGTAAATGGAAATTCATTCCACAAGGAAAAGATGATGTTTCAACAAGAAAAAGGCAACTGTACACACAAAATATTTATGAAAGTTTCGGCAACATTAGAAATCATGGATTCAAGAAGAAAAAGAAAAAAAATAACACTTGTACTTTTTCATACTGATATGGATTTTCCTTCCCTATAGAAAAAAAGTTTGAAGTACACAACAATCAAATTTTTGAAGGAGTTACTTCTGCAAAGCTAGTCTTGTAAATGCATCTCTTCATATTTTCTATCAATCTGGTTTGTTTTTAATGTACATGTGTAAACACCCTTGCTGACAAATTGTAGACTAATGATGTCTGTACCAGTAGTACATAAAGCTATACAGGCTGTTGACATATTTTCACCTCCTACCATAGTAAATGCACACTCTATCACTAGTCCTGACTTTGGGATGTTATGAGTCAAGGATAAACAAATAGCCAATTACTGTAATGGTCAATCCAAAGGTTGCATGGTACATCAACACTCTAGTGTACAGGCACTTTTATGAGCAAGTGAGCTAATTATTAACATGGCTTGCAAACAACAGACCACTTGCAGTATTAAAAAAAAAAAAAAAACAGAAAAAAAAAATAACTACACTCATTACAAGTCAGACTAAATATTTGAATAAAGTATGTCAATGTACTCCAACATGTCACTCTATATAGCATGGAACATGAATTAAATGCACCATACATGTATTATAATTTGTTATGACTGGGAACTCAAACAATTCAGAAATGGAAATTTGCTTGGAATGCGAACTATAAGAGGAAATAAAATGAAACAAAAATACAGCAATATTACGCTGTCTCTATATTTTAATAATTTTTCCTTACCCTTAAAAAAGAAATACTGATTCTACCCATTCCCTGTTGAGTATGCATTATATCTACACAGCCGCAAGAAGTATATGGAAGTCATAAGGGATGCTTGATGCTTACGTTCAATGTAAGCATCCACAGTGGGGATAGTCACATGACAAATGGGCTGGTGCTTTACCAATGAACACAGGCATAACTGTTTTCTTTGATATAAAGTGTGAACAAATACTGTATAAGCTGTTACTTTCACAAGGGTTTAATTTTCACAAATTTTGTGAATCACTGTTCTACCGCAAATTACAACACACATGAAAATTTCACCACACGCTAGGTTAACTGCACTTTACAATGGCCTCGGTGTTAAATCACGCAAAACATCTTGTGAAAATGTCAGTGTCCTCATTCGCAAAAATATCTGTACACGAGAATAACAGCTTATTCAGTAACATAAGGAATATTGCTCTCTAAACATGGCATAAATGTACTGTAAAACCAGACATTCACGGTATAACACTTTCACGAACTGGAGCTGACGCCCTTTTGTGGCAAGAAACTTTCAAAATTGCCACTGGCATTTAAATGCATTGTATAGATTTAAAACCTGCATTCTCTACTTTCATGAATCTTGGCTCCTCACAAATTTGTGAAAGTTTCATGCACGCACAAAAAAAAAAATAAAAAAAAATATGGTTTTACAGTATACTGAAAATCCTAAGGTAAAAATAAAAAAGAAAGAAACAAAAAAAGAAACAAAAAAGAGAGACATTTATGCTCTGCATGGAAATGATAACGTTGGGTTGTGAGGCAATGAAACTGACAAGACAGTCTGGGGACAGGACACCACCAGTCTAGGAAGTTTGCAGAGCGTTTGATTAACGAGGGTGCAATATTGATCTTTTTCACCTCGGGCCATCTGTCACTAAACTACTACATTCCTGTTTCCTTACAGTATGGCAGAAAACAGTCTACCCACATCACCAATACTGCCGCTATGGAGATGAGAAAAAATTATTGTATGGAGAGCTGATCCCTGACAACACACTTTTCTTGTACACACAACAGGCACTACAGACACAAACACAAACACACTTACTGACATACATACAAACACACCTACAAGAACACATACAGACACACAGTAACACATGTACAAACACACACAAACACATTACACACACATACATACAAACACATATACAAACACACATACAGGTACACATACAAACACACAGACTAACACACATACAAACAAACATATAAAACACACATACTAATACACATAAAAAACACACATACTAACACAGAAACACAAATACAATTAATGCATACGCCCAGATCATGTATTCTTCATATTGTTTACGCTCACTCAATGATTTTCAATGTCCTACACCATACATGTTTGTATCTCTCCTGATAGCTCATCATGTGAGAATTGACATCAGTCAACTGTTATGCAAGTTTCAGAGAAGTTTTTAGTTTCAGAGCTTCAATTAACAAATGTTAAAAAATCAAATAAGAAAAAAAAAAAGGAGCAAATTGTACTCATGGAACATTTTCTTTTGGCAGGTATCACTGTGAGTCAGTGAGATAGATATTTTTCTTGAAATCACTATGCATAAGAATTAAAGTTCATCTTAGCAACTGGAAGTGTTTAATATTCCACTTCTTTGTGGTCTTGTGTACTGTATCTCCTACTAAATGTTGGTAAACATGGCCAGAAAGGAAGTAGTGCATTAGCTTTAAAGGGGCATTCCAGATGATTTTCATATTTTCACATCATGTAGTACATAAATCAACAGCTCCATAATATAGATTTGTGGAATTTATTGCGTTTTTTGAGCATAGAACCAATACTTTGACAAATCTTAAACAAATTACACTGAACAGTGTTAATTACATAGGAGCCTCACATGTTTAAGAAATCTAGCAGTGTATAATTCCATTACAATACCACTTGCTTTATGTTCACCTGTGTGAAATCTATGCATGCCTTCTTCTTTTGTTCAGCTTCCTTCAGCCCCAGCTCATGCATTCTTGTGGTGAGGCTGCCATGTCATCATCCTTGTTCATTGAAATTTGTTATGAATTTTGATATCATTATTACTCCTCATCTCAATCAATACAAATTTTGAAACTATGTATTCAGAATGACTCATTTATAATTACTCAAATGTAAAAGTTGAAAATAATCAGGAAGAGTTAGAGCCCTTCAAACTTACCCTTTCCTTACCCCCTCTATGAAAGTTTGTTGACTTTCAACCTGACTTGGAGTAAATTCAAGAAACAGTTTGGCCTTTTTTTTCTGAGTTCTATTCCCAAAGTGAAGAAGTGATAAACACAGGCAGCACATATCCAAAGCCTAGGGCAGATATACTATAATAACCATTGTTTGGGGGGGGGGGGGGGGGAGAGCTACAGAGCTCAAATCTGGAATAGCTTTGTTATTGGGGTCAGTTTTGGCAAGCACGTTTGTTTTCACAAGGGTATGGTGTGCATCAAGTGGAAACCCATTATATTTGAGGCCTACCATCAGTGGATATAAATATATGGATATGTATGAATGGGGGAGGGGTGTGAAAATTATGTATCTTCACTCTAGAATTGATTCGGGCATTAGCGAGTTTATTTTCTCGCCATTCTGTTGCATGCGTTTGTGTGTTTTTTATTCCAAAAATCTATCAAATCAAAGGATGTAGTCTACTCTAATTCAGGTTCATTGCATTTTACCCTTACAAAGCACAAATGTGCTTTTATCTTCTTCTTTTTTTCTCCAAAGAATTTTTGCTTATTTCATTTAGATTAAATGATACAATTACACAAAAGTATATAAGTCATTTTTTTTCTTCATCTTAAATGTACAGAACAGGATATATCAGACATTTTTTAATTTGATGCATAAAGTATGCTTTTATCAAGGCAAAACATTGAATGAATTATATTACAAAAAACTGACGAAAAAAACCCAATGAAAACCTTCCGTCCCCACCCTCTTCCTCTACCCATCTACATCTTCTAGCAAAACTGTGACTGTAGACGTGTACACTCACACTCACACACACACTTGCAGTCAATGAACAGATTGTGCCAATTATCAAACCAGTAGTCAATGCATCTAAACACAATCCTGTACTGACGTGCCTACACAGTGAGATGAATGGAATACTTGTATCACATCAGTCACCATGATTTAATGAAACAATGGTGCCTAGCGTGTTGACAGCCGACACAAAATGCACATTGACACATTTTCATTAGTTCTGGCACAACTGCAGAGGGAAAAAATATATCTATATTTTTCCATTAATAACTCAATTCTTGAAAGGGAGATGATACATCTAATACTGACAGATAATACAAGTATGGAAGGTTACAATTATCAAGTGAGAGTAGACTGTTCCTAAATGGAACAGTCTGCATGTAATTAACTTGGGTGTGGTTAATGCTGACTTGCCAAGTTGCATGTCAAATCACCTCAAATTATATGAAATGTCCTGAAATTAGATTTTACTTGAAAGAATAGTTACACCATATGCTCTATGTTTCACAAATACCTCTTTATATAGATGCTATGGTTTTGTAGTTTTTCACATTTGCTTTTATACATGTAATTCATGATCTGTTAGACTGTGCATAAGAAATTATATAACCACACTGACTAAAAAGTACAATGCAGAGATTTGTTCAAACATTGCTATTAAAAGAAAATGTATCATCATCTACTGTCAATGAGGAGAGTTGATAGTTTTCAGATACAAATATAAAACATACTGTGTAAGCATTTAAAGTTACATCTGTACATGCAGTTTTTTATCAACTTTCCTCATTCGTACAATACAGATTACACTTCAGCTGGCAGACCTCCACACAAAGATTCATTTTTGGTTCATTCTAAGTCACTTTGGAAAAAAAAAATACAATAAGAAAGAATGTGGAAGTTGGTATAAAGATTGTGTACTTAACTATGTAAACATGAAAAATATGTGAATTGCAAACATACACATATCTTAAAGGGATAGTTTAGTATTGGAGATGAGTAATGGGTTTTTCACTTTTTGCGAGATACCAAAAAACCACGATGAAATAGGACAGAGCATACCATTTTAAGAGGAATTCAAAGTTTATTTGATGAAAATTGGTTTTGGAATGACTGAAACATCCAAAAACAAAGTAAAACAATGCCATCATAATAAAAGGGTGGGTCCTACTTTTTATTAAGCTTACTCTCTTTTGGATATCTCAGCCATTTCAAACCCAATTTTTAGCAAATAAACAGTGAATTCCTCTGGGAATTACATGTTCTTTCATATCTTATCAGAGGTTTCTCATTATCTCACTAAAAAAAAAATAAAAATGAAAAAAAAAAAAATGTTAGAAACATGAAATTAGGTCTTAGCCAAAACTATACAATCCCTTTAAGTAGAAGCTCAACAAGACTACTGGTGAGCTCTGTCCTTTTCTTTCTCTCTCAATTTCTTTTTTCCCCTCTCTTTCTGTCTCGCGTGCACACACAACACACTCACACACTCTTTCTCTCCAACCACAACATTCTCACAGCAGTACATGGGACCTTATCAGCTGGGTGTTGGAATGTGGAGAAGTATGCATGGAATGTCATGAGCAGACCAGACAATGCTGAGCATCACACTGTCAGGAGTGACCTCCCTTTCTCCTCAACGTCAACATCACACATCACACGCAGTGAGCAACACAAGACATTGGGAAGAAAAGAGAAAATTGCAATCTTTATGAAGAGAGCAACACCAAAGCATGGAGTACTTAGACATCTCAAGGAAAGATTGTTGCTCAAAAAGAAAAAATATACATAATTGAAAAAAATTGAAAGATACAGGCAGACTGTAAAACCAGAAATTTTCATGTGCATCTTGATTCTGCAAATTTCGCAAGACAAGATGCACAGAATTAAAATGTATGCTAAAGTTCTTGTCTACACTATATTGCATTGGATGCCAGTAGTGATTTCATGCCAGGAAAAAGGCTATCGGCTCCAATTCGTGAGAATTTCATGCAACAAAATAATATCTCTTGCTTTATCATACAATAGGATATAGCTGACTTGTAAATTAAGGCGCGATTCCACACAACACTCAAATTAGTATTAATGAGTAAAGTCAAGCCAAACAAATGGAACAGAGAGAGTTTCATCATAGTCAGACATACATACAGCAAATTTATGGAGTTTAATTTTTTTTTTCAAAGTCTAGCCCTGACCTACATTAGAATCTTCAATAAATTTCCTGATTGGACAAGAGATAGATACATCAGACATAGATAGATTGGACATGACAGAAATAAAAAGTCTGTGTCCTTTACAGTAAATCACTATTGTAATAATGTTACAAAGACTCAGGGGGAAGGGTTGTGTGTGATAGATTGACAAATAAAATGTGAGTTTCCTACTATCTTTGTATACAATCTAATGGAAGAACAATTAGCTGAAGATATCACTTCATCTAATTTACATACTGTATGTGCAGTTGTAACTAACATCAGCCAGAAAACACATGAAACTTGTCAAATTTGGATAAAACATCTACCATTCCGTATCTGTGCTTTTCTCTTGACTAAAGTCAACTTGATCGTGGAGTGGTTTTAATGATTGATCTCTTCATTCAGTTGAGACTGAGGAAGTAATTAATATAACTTCTGTTTATAGGATAAAAATACCTATAGATGAACACGAATATCTGGTATGTAAAGACTGCTTTGTCAGTGTAATTACGTTTACTGTTTTATTTGGCCATACAACATGCAGAAGTCTTCGTAATCTCAAAATTGTGGTGAAATACAATGTACTCTCTCATCAAATCTGTCAGTTAGTTGTACCATCACAGGTTCCACACGGAAACCCTACACCATTGTTTCCTTATTCCTATTTACTGCACATGGTTCAAAGGTTAAACTTCCAATGGGGAATGATATACAGAACAATCTTCCCCAAAAAGTTAGGAACTGCACAGCTCTGACTTCACATTGCCATGGCAACGAAGTGATACCCCATAATGACAACTGGTTGGACGCAACCAGGGGATGGGGGCCAAAGCTCGCCGTTCATCGCCCCTAAACCCAGTCACTGGTGGGATTAGATTGCTGCCCCTTGACTTCTGAGAAACACAAGCATCACTGAGACAAGAGGGCCAGAGATACAGGGAGAAAGAGGGAGGCGAGGCTGGGTACAACCACCCAGAAAATGTCTTTCTGATCGCCTCTGTCGACATGACTAGAGCACTGCGCGTCTGGTCTCTATGCCACCCAAAGACAGGGATCTTAGGATTCTAATAAGAATAGTGAGATAATCTTACTCTGGTTATTTATAGGGAGCCATAAATTGTGCCTTCATCTATGATAAGAACTCAGTCTTGAAATCTGTTTTCTTTTCCCATCTATCTTTTGGACCTCAAGGAGTATCAATTTGAAAGCTATTTTAATATGGAGTCCATAACAGAGCCATCAATAAAGGAATTTAAGGAAGAGTAATCAAGATGATTGACTTGAGTTTTTTGGTTGATATTGATAAGGAAACATCTCAGTGTCTGTAGCTTCAGAGTCCCCTTACAAGCGGGTCTCCGAAAGCGGGTCTCTGAAATACAGGTCTCCATCTTAATACAGTTCAGCAAAATCAGTTTCTAGATCTCCACGACAAGAATCTGGAAAGTCTTTTGCATGATACCCCATCTAAGAGTCATTTTAATATCACAACACAGGGCCCAGGTGGTTTTCAGAGCAGTGGCATGACTTCTACTTTAGAAAAAGAAAATTCACCGAAAGTTACAGCAGCAACACCTCACAAACACTTCTTTGTAACATTGTAAGGCATTTTACAACTTGTTTGCACCGAAAGGGACTTGGATATTCAATACGTCTCTTTGGTGCTGAAGTCTGAAAGAATGCTTCCCGCACCATCCAGGCCAGACACGTAAGAAAACAGTACAGTACAACAACAATTTGCCCACCTGATTTGTCTAAACTTCTCTGTGATGTCCAGCTCCATCTGTTCAGTCTGCTCAGGCACAAATCTGAACTCCGAGACGAGTTCTGGTCCGTGCTCCTCCGGGTCATAATCTCCCAGTTCCGCTGCCATGGAAACAATTCACACAAACTTACAGAAATGTTGAAAATGATGTTTCCTCCATGATTGATCTGTCTCAGCTAATTATGACATTTGAATACAAAAACTTCTTTCCTACTAGCAATGCCACTAACTTTAAAACCTCATAATATTTCACATTGACTTCAATTCAGTAACACTTTATATCCACTATAATCCCATTGGTGTCTGTACAATGCTCACTATCAATGCTGGTTTGGAGATGCTAAAATAAGCACTTGTTCAAATGACCCAGTACAGAGACAATGACTTATATAAGGCACTAGATGGTTTCAAAAATTAGATAAAAACACAACAAAACTATATCACTTCTTATTCTTCAGAGTAAACCTTGTGAGGTGGCAAATAATTTTGCATAATTACAAAATACTGTAAAAGCACAAGACCACTGATATTTTTTTAGAACTACTCTATAAACATTCCCTTTGTTTGTATGTTACTTTTCCCTGATCTGTCTGTTTCTCAACGCCTGAAAAAGAAATGGATCAAAAAATTCAACTGATCACTGAGAAAACTCAGAGCACCACATCTCAGTTTAAGTTGAAACTTCTGAACTGTTGAAGGAAACCGAGTAACAAATTACCTAAAGACAGTGAATCCTGCAGTAATCTATCACACTCAACAACTACACTCTTTCAAACAATAGTGATCTTAAATGGGATGTCAATAGGGGTATACTTACATTGCAGAACAAGTGCACATAGATCAAGGAGTGTGTCGTATGATACCTGTAGCCTTCCAGATCTTATGTCCTCTTTCAGTTGTAAGAAAAACAAATACCTGGAAGAAATGATAAACAGACTACTGCATGAATTCAAAAAAGAACTAATCACAATCGACTGAATTAATGAATGAAGGAATTAATGATTTAATGAATGAATGTACTGTAGAGTCAGCATCCAGCATATTATATAAAAAAAATGCCTTTCAACAAAAATTGTAAAAGACATCATTCAAAATTTTATCATCTTGATAGCAGTTGTAAGAAAAATATGCATGCTTTCAAGTTATAATCCAATGTAAATAATTTGTTATTATACTTCATCATATAGAATTTGTAAGATTTTTTAATAACATTTTGGTTGTTAAACGAGTACAGAGTCTACATTGTAGGTCTAAAATCCTTATTACACACACAAGGAAACTATCATCAAATTTGTTATATGAACTCTCCATAAAGTACACTGAACATCTCTGATACTTTTTCATTTTATTGAAAAAACATTTCAAAATGTGCAGATACACTGTATTGATCAGTATGAAACAAAAACAGCATTGGAAGGACAGTGAGACAAACCTTGTGTATTCCTCGTGTAGGTTGTTGGGCTCTGAAGAATAGAATTTGACTCGGAATCGCAATGTGTATGGTGGACCAACTACAATAAAGGAAGAGAGCAAAATATGTATTGATGAATAACGGGTGCAATGATCATGTAACAGAAGAGGTAAAAAATAGGTTTATCTGCTTTCATTCAAAGTAACATTACATGAAGAGAACAAATTACAAAACCAGTAGTTCATTATGAAATGTGGAACAAGATTAGGCAAACAATGTTGCTGTAATTAGGGCATACATATGGTGCAAGCACCCTGTCCTGTGTTGATACTGTGTTGTCATGGCTACCACTTATTCATAGGCAAAAAAAAAAAAAAAAAATCCTCTATCACACTGACATCAATGGAATACCATCTGACTACAGAAATCCTGACAACGAAAACAAAAGAAATTAAATCTTACACTGTCATTCATGGACACCTAAGAATAGACTTTAGAACTACTTTTAGACGAATATTTATAGTGGCCTATGGAAATCATCCACACGTTTCAAGGGAATGGAAGAAATAATGGTCTTCTGAGAGGTCTAGCATATAACCTGACCTAAGTTCTAAATGTAGACCTGAAGGGGAAAGTTATCTGCACAAGAGCAGTGTAACAGTGAGCAAACATTCAAAGATGAAAAATAAAGTTATGATTCATTATAATTCCTTTCATTAGCTAACAGATATGGCAGCAGAAATTCTCACTGACTTGAGCAGTTCTATTTGAGAACATACTTATACCAGGATTTTTCTCGTTTCTTTCCCCTCTTTCCAATGTTTTACTACTATTGTTCACAATTGATTATTCTCCTTTAGGAGGATTCTTATACAAGCTCATGTGCTGAAATCTTGAGGTTAAACTTACTTTTGACTTGCTTTTTGATGGTCTTCGTTGGATCTAACCAGTGCTGCAATCAAACAGAACAGAAACAATGATAATTCAACAAATCGTACCTCACTGATCATTTACAATCATCAGTTGTGACATTCACAATAAATCTAACATGCTTACATATTGTAAAGAGATCTTACAGACTTTTCTCACCATCAAAGTGCTGGTCTATGTTATATTTTTTTTTTTTACATGTTGGTAAGACTATTTTTATAGTTGCTTCATGAACTAGCAAACTCTCTTGGCTTATCAAACAATCCAGTGGTCTGTAAAATATGACAATGCATACAAGACACATACCTGAAGAGAGAAACATTTCACAAGGGCAAAGTATACTGTAGTTGTACATTATGGACAACTGAATTACTGCAGGCAGCTGTGACAATTTCACATTCACATGCCAGTAAACATATATGACACTATATTCTACCTCACTTTACTTTAGAAACTGGCACAGCTACACTTAAAAAAAAAAGTTACAATTTCATACTCATCTCAACCTTCACACTATTACCCCATCAGAAAGCTATACATACATTTTGTACATAATATCAGAGTAAAAAATTACACAGGCTCGATCAGACATTTTTTTCTTTTAAATGGACAGACCGATAATGATATGAACAGCAGTGCGAAGGAAGAGAGTAATTATGATGTTTTCGGTGATAATGTACAAACATGATGATTTTTGAAGCCCAGTTGGCAGGGACTATGTAGAATGTACACTGTGTATTTGTCTACCAGTTTGAAAAGTGCAACTGACATGTTCACACAAATCAATCACAACAGCCATTCACAATGATGATGAAAAATCACGATGTAAGAAGAACTTGCAGGCAACATAACTATGATAGTTGCTAAGCAACTGCATCAAGGGTTAGGTATAACATCACCAGAAATGTATCAAACACCGGAATGTTATTTTTTTTTTAAAGCTTTGCATGGTTGTATGTTTTGTAGTGAGTACCCTCACTGCAAAGAACTGGCCATCATGTCATATGACTTACATATAAATGCTAAATTTAGATCTCTCTCCACTAGTGAGATTACATGAATTACAGATCTGTAGCTGGCAAGACTGCTGTTTGCAGAAACCACACCTAGGTAAAGTATGACAGTAAAACTTCAACATTTTCTCATGTCAGGAACATCACACTTGTTTTTCTTTTACCACCAAAAGTTATGTCAAATACCACATTTTTTTAAATGCTAAGTACTGTATATTGTGCTGAGAATGGGCCAACGCACTCACTAGTGATGATAAAGTCGACAACAAAATATTGTAAGGTCTCACACACATGTAAATGGACATACCATGCACATATCTTGATATAAAGAATACCATTACCACCATCTAGACTACATTCAAACTTCAAAGTATTCTAGAAAGAAGCAAGCGCAAGGTAAAAAAAAACACACACAAATATTATTCATATATGAAGGTCACATACATGTACTTGTATGTAACTTGGCAGTTCCATGTTAACATCACATGATGAGATTGTACACTGTGGAAAACGTTTGAATTCAATGTCAGCATTTTGAGCCGACAAAGCATAAAGTGAACAAACTTGTCTGGTTCCCAGATTTGGTGTATATCATATGACAGGTTTCAGCTGCACCCCCCCCCCCCCTCCCTCTTTCTTCTTGGCTTCCTGACCCCCTGGGGACAAGACCTCGACTTGACCTTTCCCCCATGAGGTCAAGGTGTTAGCAGCTGATCTACTCTTTAGAACAGGGAGAAGGTGATAGCAGCACCCACAATGTCTTTTTAGTCTGATCAAGAAATATTACAGGATCTAAAGGCTTCATTTACTCTGTGAGTCACCCTTACACTAACAGCAAAAGGAGAATAGTAGCAATTACAGCTCCTGGTACAACCTTTATGCATTGTTTAGGCCCTACAAGTGGACTAGAACATCTCCGTTTAAAATATGAAACGGTGAGCTGAAAAAAAAACAAACAAACTTACTTTCCCATCAGCATGTGAAATTCAACAAGTATTGGTTGAACCTCAAAATTTCAGGAAGGGGGCAGAAAGTTGTAAAACTTGAGCTAAACTAGATCACCAAACTATCCATCTAGACACCTCCATTTTGGCTGTGCATTGTACATTCTATACCATGTGTAGATCGTAACAGCACAGGGTGAGAGGTGTAAGTAACAAATCACAGGTTGGCATTTCACACGATTGAATTCATGATCTTCACGTTTATTTTTCTGGGAGATATGGAATGAAATCGCTCAGTGTGGGCTAATAAATCATAAACAGAACTTTTTAAAGAACAAAAAATCACATCTTCAAAAAATGAATGTCATCTCGTCCAATGCTACAAGGCTAAAATCCCTATTGCAGAGACTATAATATGAAGAAGAGAAAATGGATAAATTTACTGAAATTCACAAGCAAGTTCGAACAGAGTAATTCTCACTTCATTTTGATATAAAAAGATGGGGGGGGGGGGAGTAGATACACAACCTTTGTATCTTTTTCCACTGATGGCAAAGGAAAATTTGGAATTTTGAATGATAGTTTTATCACCTGCACTCCTGCTGCCACTATTTTTCTGACCAACTCAAACCATTGAGCCATGACTTCCCGCATTCTATTTTGAGATATGAAATCAGCAACTGCTTACTGGTGGTTCATAAGCTTCTGAAGGACACTGTACTTTTTTATGGCCGATTCAAACACTTTCAAACATGAAAGTTTTCTTAATTAAAAGCCCCTGTTTTAAAATTTCTTTAAGTGGCATTAAAAAATGAAATGAAAATAACATAAAACTGCCAACTTATACCAAAATAGAAAAGTTATTTACAGAAGTGAATTATCTCACAAAGTTTCAAAATGAATTCTGACATTACACCCTAATATGATATGGTGTAATCTATAAGAAGCATTTTGCATCAACCATATTTCTTAACCACAATGTCCTGTGAATGATGGCTACTGCTTTCATAAACAATCACTATGCCACAAGCTAATGCCTGGGAAAAATACAAAATACAAAAATATTAAAAAGATAACAAGTCATGAATTCCCACAGTGATGGATGATTATTTTTTGACATGCAAAATTATTTCTGCAGCCAAATATACATTTATCTAAAAAAAAAAAAGAAGCAAAGCAGAAAAAACAACATCACAACATGGTACAATATGGCACATGTGATTGATAGCTGTGCGGACAGTGTGAATCATTGCGATGGACCTGCTACAGGTGAACACGCTTAAAAATCAAGCTAAATACAATTTGTACTATGAAAGCCATTAGCACAAGAGTGGGCATACAAGACAACATATTATCACTGAGATCCTTCTACATATCTGCAAAATATACAAAATTAAAAAAAAAGAAGAAAATGTATCCTCATTTTTTCACGATTCTGTCTACTTTCTTTTAGACTAGACGCAATAACAAACAATCAAAACATGAAGCAGCATTGCCTTTGAAAAGATAACATACATGTGCTGATGATGTCAGAATGGGTGACATCCATACACATGTTTATTTCCTTTTATATCCATTATCATTATCTTCTTCTTTTTTAATGGGAATGCACCAATACAAAAATTGCAAATATTAAGAATGCCACATCCAATTTCAACAAAATATACAAGTGTATGTTATTCACCAATCAGTACATCTGCTGACTTGCTTTGGTCATCAATCTTTATCACAGATGCATTCATGAGGAAATGTGATGCTATCATGCCTGAGTGGATCTTGTTACATCAAAGTCAAATTGTGCAGGATTCATATCATGGTAATACAGAAGATTGGCATGTCATATGTTGGTCCACAACTTGAAATAACAAGCTTAGAATGTAAGAGTATTGCAGAAATTGTACATGCAGGGAACGCGTATCATGAGCAAGTAGCGTGCAATATTTTGCTTCTTATTTCTCATCATGCTGCTTATGCTCTAATATGTTCTGCCTCATGTTTTGCACAAAAATTTTCTAAGTACAGAAGTTTGAATGTTTCTGAAGTTTTGTACTTGAATGGTTTTAACATGTTTGAATATATTTTATTTGAGCATGTCTCTAATTCTCAAGGATGTTGCACAGCATGTTGCTGGCTTTTGAGGATGTTGCACAAGAATTCGAGCATGTTGTTGCGACACATTCAAACCCCTTGTGGACCACCCTGATGTCAAATATGAGCACAAAGACACAATACTGTAAGGTTGAAAAACAGACATGTATTTAAAATGACAAATTTGTGTGAAATGATGTTCAGACTATGAATTCAAATCTCAAATCAAGTCTTTTCTTTTGTAAGTCTCTTTGACTTGCAGTGATAGATGGAGTCAAAGATGAAACTGTTTTGAGAGTACCAGCCCCAAACTTTGGTGTACTGTGAAGAAACTGTGCACTACTTCAACACCTTTCCACCATTTCAAAGCATGCTGATGCTTTACTGATAATGTAACATATAATGTCATGATACTGAGACACACTTTCAAGCTACAAACATCACAGCTGACAAAGAATGGGCAGCGCGTGATTCTGAACAAAAATGAAAATAAATGTGTTTCTATCACTATACCTCGGTCTCACGGGGAGGTATGCTGTAAACATATGGAACATTCTCTTCCTCATACTGTTCCCATGGAAACAAAACACAGATGCAAACAGATGAGATTTTTACATTACAGGAAGCTTTGCAAAAAAGAAATAATGATAATAATATTGCTTCCTGTGACATTTTGTGGCTGTGGCATAAAAACTCACATGGCTGAACTTACAGACCTGTACTAAATATCTGCCTGTATTGGTATGGCCAATGCTTATTTCCAAGCAACACAAATTTGCGAATTTCACTAATGATTTTTTTTTTAACTCTTTATTCCACATATCCTTTCAGTCCCTATAGAAAAATTATAAAAAAATGTATTATAAATTTTGCAATTTGTCAGTGCCTTATGAGCTGCTATATCAAGATACTCTTTTAAGCTGCAAGTATGCAGTGTTTCTAATAATAATTCATATTTAAAGGGATGGTATAGTATTGGTTGAGATGAGGATTCAGCATTTAACTTTTTGCAAGATACTTAAAAACCACTTATATGAAATGTTCAAGAGCATACAATTCTAAGAGGAATTCAAAATTTATTCAATGAAAATTGGTCATAAAATGGCCGAGATATCCAAACACAAAGTAAAACAAGGCAATCTTGATAAAAGGTGGGTCCCAGTTTATTAGGATTGCTTTGGTTTGGATATCTCGGCCATTTCAAAACCAATTTTCATCAAATAAACTTGGAATTCCTCTTAGAACTATATGATCTTTAAAGTTTCATAGTCCGAGGTTTTACATTATCTCAAAATCATCATAAAAAACATTAGAAACCTGAAGCCTCATCTCAACTGAAACTATACCAACCCTTTAACTGCTAAAGCTACTTGCAAAATAATTCAAACTTCTATTGAAGCTTTGTCTGGGCCAGGTTTCATACAGTAAAATATCACACAGTCTGTGACCAAACAATGGAGATCTGTAAATTGTTGACTACAAATTTGTCAAGAATATGTTTCTAGAGGAAATAACTGCAGAAAAATAAATTTTACTGTGTTTGCTTTCCTCTGATGCTGTTCTCACACAAAATACTGACAAGGAGGTCTTAAACAAAATTTTCAGCTCAGTTCACTTAAGCCATTGTGAGCTGTGGTCTTACCTGGACTTGTTGAGTGTCCATATAGCTAAGTCCAAAGTAATCCTTTTCAATGACATCCAGTGAGTAGTAGACCTGGTCAAATAGCTCCTTGGCTTTGGCATGTTTCTGCAAGAGATGATCAAAACAAACATCACAATTAGAGACATTAATGTTAAACCACCATACAGTAATTCATGTGACATTCAGCATTGCTAGATAATCATTCCAACGCAGCTTGTTGCAGCACATATTATATCATAATTGTACTATACAGGAAACATTTACGGAAGAAAGTATAAGCTGATGATTTCCTGGCTTGGAAAGGTCTGAGGATTTACTGACAATGATATTATAACAACATAAATAATGAAATGATAAAACACAAAAAACAAAGAAAATTGTGGCACCAAAGGAAAAAAAAAACCCAGAAAGGATTATCAAAACATCAGTAAAATCAATGTAACATTAGCTGACTACCTGAAAATGAATTAGAGATACATTGTGCTGTAGTACTAGCTTATTGTGCAACTGTAGCCTGGACAGGAGCTCTGGTTTCATACGACAGCATCTGATTCGCTCAGATAAAGCTGAAATATCAGATTTTCCTGACAACTGCATTTCCTCCAGGTGTATTTACAGTCCTAGTATGGTTAACATTAAAACAGAATTTACCACACCATGTATGTTCCATGTTCGATCAGGTAAAAGTTTCCAAACAATGCTCATTGGTACATGTACCATCTCACAATATCATAAATATGCATAGAAGTTCAGGTGGGGGAAAAAAGTATTCAAACAGAACTAAGGCCAAAAAAAAAAAAAATTGTTGCATTGGCGTAACATGAGATTTTCAAATAGGGTCGGTCGGGCGGATTTTTTTTTTTTTTTTTTTTTTTTTTGCTACCTGCATTTTACGTGTAAAACTCGTGCTCAGCTCAGTAAACAGTTACAACTGCTGCACCAAATGTGCTGTGTTCATCTATTCTACAAATCATTTATGAGGCCGATATTACTGGAATTATACCCCTTCACAGAATTTAAAGATGTTGAAATCCCTATCCTGAATGTTTTCACTTCATATTTTACTATTTTGACTTAGATAAGATAGATGCAAATTGACCCATATGTACGATCTTTTCATCGCACACGGCGATCTCTATTACAATCCCACATATAAAGATTCGTGTAAGTTCTCTAACCTATGGCAAATTCTCTAACCTATGGCAAAACTGTGCACAATACATCGCAGTCTGAATGCTACGTATACACTGAATAAATCTTGTTAGAGTACGTGTCCGTGTTGGAAACAGATGACGTACTGATCAAGGAAGGCTTATGCGAGGCGCTAGATCTCTCCCTCGTACATCCGATATCCCCAGAGCCGTTTCCACTTCCGGGTTTGTGCGATCGCGATCGCAATCAACAAGATATTTGATATCGATAGCAAAAAAAAAATAATAAAAAAACATGGGGTCGGCGGAATTTTTAGGGTCGGGCGGGTTACGCCAATGCAACAATTTTTTTTTTTTTTTGGCCTAATGACTGGTGAGTTATATTTCATTCGATGTAAACCAAACGAAAAAGAACTGAAGGTCAGAAATCTGATGGTCTAAAGTGTGGTACTTGAAGGATATCACTTGGTTGTTGGCACTCGAGGCAAGTCCTACAATGTCTTCATTTAAAAGACGGGGGGGGGGGGGGTGAACAAAATGACTTCCTTATATTTTTTTCAAACTATACAAAGACTTTCATCACAAGAGGACATAAGAATGTAAAAAAAAAAAGAAACAAAAAACAAAGGAATAAAAAGTTCTTCAAAGAATCAAAAAGCAATTTGAGCAGACATTCCATGCATTTACTGTATTTCCTTGAGGCAAATTGTTATCTTTATGCACTGTGGATTGGAAGCTACTGTACAGGTTACTACAAACTCCCCTCCCCCCCCCCCCCCCAAAAAAAAAAAAGAAACATTGAACAAACAAACAAACAAACAGAACAATGTGTGCTGATTGGCACAGAAAACCTGAGAGCATTGAACACTGTCCAGAGTCCTTGGCACATATGAAAGGGTTCAAGCACAAATGTTAGGGATATCCTTGGGAAACTTGATGACAATTTCACACTCAATGCTTCATTATCTGGCGAACTGCATCAATAACTGCATTGATGAAACAAAAATTCTTTACTGTAGTATCAAGATCTGGCGGAACATGAAATGAACCACCACCTCCTGTATCCTTGGATGACTTCAATACATATTCACCAACAATAAATGATATGTTTGCTGAGCTGTGACATGTATGCACCAGATGTGTATCAAGGTCTTGCCTTTGTCTGCTGGAGGTCTCCTATTTACCCACAAAAAAATGTACAAGTTTGTTGAACGATAACACTGCCGAATGTTTGGCGCCCTAAAGGTCGATATACCAGCAATGAGAGGGGAAAAATATTGACACACTCCAACCGACAAAGTGTAGGGTCAACAACAAGTGCAAAAACCAGAGTATAGCATGACAGATGAACGAGACATTTATAGTGTGAAGCTGTGTATTTGGTATTGTGGTTTAAGTTTAAAGACTTGTCACATCGACTAAATTTCATGCACTGTTTGGAAGGTGCATGTCTATTGATCTCTTGCTACAGTCACTGACTAGAATCAAATATCTACTGCATCTTTAAAAACAAATTGTGCAATATCAAATTCTATTAAATGACGTACAATATACTATGAATCTTGACATAAAGGGTTTGTCAAAGTGATTTTTGGGTGTGTGTAAATTCAAGATTATCATCAAATTGTATTTGCTGGTTAATTTCAGATTTGATGAATTTGTCAAACACATTGTTTCCTTGCCCTGGGTATAATGGCTGAGTGCTTTCTGATCACATCATGGCACAGCAAAATGTATACATTTGAAATCTATATGGAAACCATCACCCTGATAAATGCATGAGAATATCATCCTGTTTGTCAGCTGCCAAACTATCATCAAACATACATTGTATCATCATCAGTTGCCTCTGTACTTTCATTTTCAAAAATGCATAATGTGTTTATCTGGAAAACTCATTATCAGTACAATCTGAATCAACTCTGATAAATTACATCAATCATACATCCATCTCAAATCCCTCCTGTGTGTGTGCATACACCTGCACAATAATTCATTATCATCATTACTGTATACTTTTTGTTGTTGTTGTTTTGGTCATTGCACTATAAACATTAGTGAAGTCATCACTGTACAAAGTGCAAATCTCCCTAGACAGACATTTGAATGATGCTGACAATGTTGCGCTGCATGGCATTAGATAAGATGACTCAGTGGGAATTCCCCCTGACACACCCTGCTTCCCTTGTATAGATGTCAACACTACCTCTTTACAATCTCCATGGAGAACGGAGCGATTCAATCATCATCATTGACATTTACAATGTAGGTGCATTCATTGTAACTCACATTGGCAGGGGAAATACCATATCATAGTATTTTGTCATGTGAATGCAAATCCACCACAAAATACATCATGAAATACCATATGTGACCCGCTACAACAAAAGGATCCGAAAGTCGGGGGAGGGCAACTTTCTAAAAATGGCATGATATTATTCCCTTACTCTTCTACTTTAATTTAATATATAGCACAACTCATAAAAGTACTCGGTTGTGGAGATATCAAAGATTTTATTAGCCCATGTCAAGTGGTTGAGGAAATCAGAGTTTCGAGAAAAACGCTTTCAAAGTTGTCCTTCCGACGCTATCATGGTCACGGCGAGGCGAGACAGTTTTCACGGCTTGACAATAGAAGGCATGCTCCTAGCGACCTCCGCCGTGTT
Organism: Diadema setosum; assembly: GCA_033980235.1. Lineage (NCBI taxonomy): Eukaryota > Metazoa > Echinodermata > Echinoidea > Diadematoida > Diadematidae > Diadema > Diadema setosum. The sequence goes on along the minus strand of CM067075.1, from coordinate 35,583,272 downwards.
CAGTCGAGCTTAGCGCCAGCGGTCTACGCACAACCAATTGGTAATCAGGTTGCCACGCACTGACCAATAAGATCACTCCCTCGTTGCTAGGGACAGAGTCTAGCTGCGGCGCTAAATATCAAATCTTCGGACACGTTTCTCTTACAGTGTGTACATTGAAAGTCGGAAAGTCATGGCTCAGAAAAACGCTGATTTCTTGCCTTTCCTTTGATCATTTAGCTTCGAAATTACGGCATATTACGGACAAAACATTAGACTACAAAATTATGCCAAAAACAGAAATCCGATTGTTTTGACCAATTTTGATGATGTGACTTCAAACTCGATTTTCTCGGCTCGGCTGTCAGCGACTTTAGGATCCCTTTGTTGTAGCAGGTCACATATGTGGTATTTATGTAGGGTGGTAATTCAAACTTTGTACAAAATACTGATGTGAGGCTTGATTGTGAATCATGTAAGAAAATACTGCTGATCATACCAGTGTATTATCTAACATGACCTGATACATTCCTGTTCTCTCTCTCTCTAGGAGGTATGAACTATGCGCAGTGCTTACCAGAGATAGAAGGTATCATGGTATTTCATGAATGAGAATGATACCAAGTGGAATACCATGGTAACTATGTATCTCCTTGGTATTTTGCCAATTTGATGGGAACATTGCCAACAAATTACTTATCTTTCAATACCACAGTAATTCAAATATGAATACATCTACTATCACTCCCTTTCCACAGAAGCCAGAATACACCCATCTCATGGAAAGCAAACTATAATGCGAACTGGTAATAGACAAGGGTGAGTCAGATTATTACAGAAATTCCTACAATCTATTAAATCACTAGCTGTATGCATACTAAAGAAACCAATTCATCATTTCACTAACATTGTAACACCAGACCACTTGATCACATGAGATAAAATGTCATGATGCTGAGTAGAGACAAACTTGAATAAATGTGACCCGCTACAACAAAAGGATCCTAAAGTCGCTGACGGCCGAGCCGAGAAAATGGAGTTTGAAGTCACATCATCAAAATTGGTCAAAACAATCGGATTTCTGTTTTTGGCATAAATTTGTAGTCTAATGTTTTGTCCACCATCTGCCGAAATTTCGAAGCTAAATGATCAAAGGAAAGGCAAGAAATTAGCGTTTTTCTGGGCCATGATTTTCCGACTTTCAATGTAAAAGAAACATGTCCGAACATTTGGATTAAGCACCGCAGCTAGACTCCGCCCCTAGCAACGAGGGAGTGATCTTATTGGTCAGTGCGTGGCATCCTGATTACCAATTGGTTGTGCGTAGACTGCTGGCGCTAAGCTTGACTGAACATGGCGGGGTTGCTAGGAGCGTGCCTTCTATTGTCAAGCGGTGAAAACTGCCTCGCCTCCCCATGACCATGATAGCATCGGAAGGACAACTTCGAAGGCGTTTTTCTCGAAACTCTGATATTCTCAACCACTTGACATGCGCTGATAAAATCATTGATATCTCCGCAACCGAGTACTTTTATGAGTTGTGCTTTAAATGAAATTAATGTAGAAGAGTACAGGAATAATATCATGCCATTTTCAAGAAATTGTCCTCCCCCGACTTTCGGATCCTTTTGTTGTAGCGGGTCACAAATCACTAAAACCAGCCAGACACTGAATAACCTGTAACGCACCAAAAATATACACAAGCGTACTGTCATTTGGAAGCACAAATGGAATTCCTCAATGAAGTAGATTCTCAAATTTTGGTTTTGAAATCCATTTTCAACTTGCACTGCACATGTCATGTGATTTCCCCTTTCATATGATCACAGACAGAAGAATTGGAGAGATCTCCTTTAGGGGTGATTTCCTAAAACTGTAATCTGGTTTTAATGCCATCCTGGCTACAGATGTGCAGACAAATCTATTCATGGGCTCTTGTCCACATCAAGCCTATGTAACACATGAAGGGTCAGTGGAGAGGCAAATCCCTTGGACACTGGACCTAGACAGATGTTGGCATAGCTGGTCAGTTTCAAAAGGCTTCTTTATTATGCAAATGAGTCAGAGCCATAAATGAGCATTCCATGCTATCACAGACCTTCTGGTAACTGGTGTCTAAAGAACACTGTATGACTCACACTGAAGTTTGTACTGTAGACAAACACACTAAACATACAATGAAGGTCTACATGTGTCATGTGTGTCTGAGTGTGTGTACTCTGCACATTTTGACTTTGATCCCTTAAACTTTGATCCAGATAGATAGAAGGAATGAAGATGAAAAGCAAAAGAGAAGGAAAAGATACAAGAGAGGAGAGAGAGGAAATGGTGACTGCAACATACTTGTGACACTCATTTAAATGGTTTAAACTTCAAGGTTTATTACCAGCAATTTAAGGATTAGTTAGCCTCTATCCAAGGTAGTTAACCCTCTATCCAAGGTAGTCCCCCTCTACACAATGCTATGGGCAGGTTCTCTCCTTATGACTTGATTTGTACACATCTCAACCTTTAACTTTATCTGTAGGCTCCTACATAAAGATTAGCAATGATATGCAAATCACTGTCAGGACTCAAGATTAAAGGGACTCCTTTTCTCAAAGTCAGAATACTTTCTATCTTTTGGAATCTTTTGTTGACTTTTTTCAATGATTCATGCAACTGTATTGATGTCTTTATGATATTTACGGCCACACTCAATCATATACGGTATTGGAAATGTCCAGTGGCTAAATGGAATCTTCATTCAATGTTACAGCACTAAGGACTCCTTGGCATCATTTTGTGCATTGTATTTTCAGAATAAAATCCAACTTCTTCCTTTTACATCCAAATCTGCAACAACTGAACATTTGCTAACACTTTAATCATTCAAGTATTCTGGACCTTGATTGTGTTCATTCAGTGATTTCAAGTTTAGTTGACTTGTAGCAACGAAGGAGTTACTAGTAGCCCTGACAGCTACACGTACAATATTAGGTTGGTTGGGGTCTTAATAGCGCAGGCTTTCACTCAAGAGAACAGTTAGTAATCATGATTTTAACACACATTTCTTGTAGGATGTTGTACCAAGCGTTCAGGCACAAAGCTCAAGTGTCCTCACTGACTTTTAACTCCTTGAGACAGCTGCATCACAAACACTACCACCTGTCAATTAGACATTAACCCTGAACTGAATCTGCTTCAGTGATGATGAACACATTTTATATGAATCATGGTAGAAGTAACAATACCTACAAGATCAAAATTGGCTCAGCCTCTTCAGTAGTGTTTTATTACGTATGTCAAGCCATTCAGATTACAAAGTGCATGTTTATCAACTCACTTCTGGTGCAGAATTAAGGTTTCCAAACAACTTTCAGGGAGTTTTGGGCAGTTGATATCAAAATGTAAAGCTGTTTTGATAGAGGAATTACAAACATGTTTCTGAAACGCTGAAAAAGTGCAATTGCAAATGCATTTGAGTCAGAAAAGGGTTTCTGTAGGGTTGATAAATGCAAAGATGTTTTGAAGCGCTTTTATAGCTCGGACGTGCCAAACCAAACCCTGTCAACTACATATCTCCGCTCCTCAGGTCAAATTGCGCAGTGACAAGTTATCCCAATCGACTCGCGACAGAGTTGATTAAAGCAAAACTCAAAAAATGATCTGAAAGGCTCTGCAAATGCGTTTTAATAGTGGGTAGTGAAATACAGTACGTTTGAAACATGGGAAAAATGATATTAATATAGACATAGAGGTAATTAGAATCCAGCAAAATCCCACTAGAACTGGAGGACATCTCTGTGCTACTTTAATACAGTGTACTTCTGGCCAAGCATACGAGTTTGAATTCTGACGTATGTGCACCACTATGAATTCATTGGCATGAAAGATGTTAAAAGTGGCTCACAAACAAATTCTTGGTAAGCATGAAAGCTCTCTATGATATCAGTCCAAGGGTGCAAGAGTACTTTGATAAAAAAGGGGGCCAGTTTAACATTTCTCTCACCAATACTTGACAGATTTCCAAATCTTGAAACAGGGCATATTCTGGACCCAATTTGATTTCTCTCTTGACGTCAATCAGGTCAATTAAAGCTGCCTGTACTTGAGGCCCTCCACCATACATCAATAATCACATGATTGGTGATACCATTATCTGATCAATGGTCTGGATGGAAAGGGTTATGAGAGGAAGTTTGGATGACGCCATCTAGTGGTTGGTAAGTGATTTCATTCAATATGGCTGTTCTTTTAATGTTGACGTACATGTATGGTTTCAGCTTCATGCAAATTCCGAACAAGCTCCAAGCCAACACTGCACACTGGCACTGGTCCGACGGTCCCTGACCAGTAAAAATCACTGTTGGACCAGTATATTTCAGGAATGGGCCAATAAAAAATGGAAAAACTAGGTACCTACAGTTGTACTGTATCTTCACTACACAAATAGCGCGCTATTTTTACATATGGCTAGTTTCGCAACCGCAAGATAGCGTGCTATTTTTAAACTTCGGGCTGATGAAACACACTTACTTGTACAGAGCATGACTGTGATCTTGTGGAAAAGAAGATAAAGTGTACAGCAAAATTATGAATGACTGAACAATCTCTCAATAAAAATTACCTTCTTTATTCATGTAACACATCTTCTTGAACGCTCATGGAATAATGCTCCCCAGTACTGCTACACATGTGTATATCATCCAGATGATAGAAGCACATGAATGATGCTAACTTCTTTTCAGAAAACATTAACAACTTTTATGGATAAGTGATATTAAAAGCTGTAGACACTTGTGACTTGTATCCAAGTACAGTACACTGTATGCATGTTCTAAACTGATGAATTCCATAAAATAACACAGGATGTACAGCAATATTTAGTTACTGGTACTGAAAACTTTGTCTGCAAAACTGAAAAAAAAAGGTAGTTATCAGTGCAGCCATGAAATATTTTCACTGTACTTGCTATTACACATGTCCAACTTCAATCTAAAACACTCTGCCACATTATGAATCATAAGAATATTTCAATTTCAGATACTGTGAAGAGCCTGTAAGCTGTTATATTCATGAAGGATTCATTTTGCGGGAATATCCCGAATCACTGTTAGACCGCGAATTTAACAATAAGCAAAAATGTCGGCATGCGCTTGGGTAATAGTGCATTTGCGATACAAATGTAGCTGCAGTGTAAATATGCAAAAACAATATCTCCCGAAAATGTCTGTGATTTCCTCATTCGTGAGAATATAGGGCCTACACGTATGTACGCAAAAATAATAGCACATACAGTAGGCCTACAGCTGATGAATTTAATACATTTCCTCTGTTTCGATCTTCACATGATGAGGGAAGTGGTGTCAAATATCGTTTAACACTAGAAATGGCCCAATGCCTTGAATTGGCAGAGCATATTCTGAATTGTTAAAGACAGTTTTTAAAGACAGTTTTGATGCCAAAAGACATTAATATCTGAAGAGGGAATTATGGGGGAAAATGAGAGGTACACAAGAGGGAGGGCAAAGATCTTGAGAGGAAAATTGCTTCCAGATGCTATTTTTAGTCGCCGTCGAATAAACAAATAATACTAGGCAGGGTCTGATTGCACACAGGGGTGCTCCAAAGGACCCAGCTCCTGAATCTACTTTGTAGTCTAGCTCCCTACTCTGGCCACTTATGGTCTGGCTGCGACAAGAGAAATGGAGGGGGGGGGGGCAGATGGTAAATTTGATCTAGTGTCTACAAATATGTGGAATTTCCATGCTATTTTTATCTTCTAAAAGAAATTCACATAGCAAAACACTTATCAAGGACAGTAAACTACTGAGTCGTTAATACTAATAGAATGCTGAGATATGAAAGCTATCTGTAGATAAGAGCAGATTCAAGACTGGACCAAACATGAAGAGTAAACACAGAAATTACATTTGTGTGGTGAATATTTAAGTAGTACATCATTTAAGAGGGCAAACAAAAATGTTGCTTTCATTTTCACTGCCCAATAGCTGAAAATAGCACAACTGTCTCTATTTCAATTCCACCTCCTATATTTTGTACATGCTGTGTTTCTGACACATGTAGGCCTATGCTTTTGCTTTTACTTTGAGCACCTGATTTCCAGAGATACAAACTGATCAACCAGATTGTTGAAATGCACTTGCATGGAGGGGAATCCCCTTCTTGCAAACACTGAAGACATGATGACATCACTGCATGGTAAATATGTTATGTATTAAATTTATTATTATTTATCATTATCAAAAGAATACAAAATTCTCTGTGTATCGCATAGTATTCGTTTGTAGCTCCATGGTATTTCAAGTCAGTTTCCTTTTGTTTGCATGGATCTGATATTCATGGCATAAACCCAAAAACAAAAACTCTGTAAGCCTTGAGAAGGACTAGCTGTTGAACCCTTACCAGAGTTGACACAGCACCTGTTAGATAGCTCCAGCATGGATGCTCAACCTTTGACCCCGTATACTGATTTGAGTAACAGAGGAGGACTTGATAAATAGGATCATGTCAAAGCCTGAAGCAGCGATAGGTTTCTCAATACACAAGTGAATGTCAAATCACAGACAATTGTAGACAGCCATTCCATTTAAAAAAAAAAAAAAAAAGTTAAAGGAACCAAAACCCAAAGAGAAATGTGGATTGAGTGAAAGCAGCAACATTAGTAGAACACATCAGTGAAAGTTTGACGAAAATTGGACAATCAATGCAAAAGTTATTAATTTTTACAGTTTTGGTATTGGAACTGCTGGATGAGGAGACTACTACTAGAGGTTATGATGTCATGTGTGGACAATAATATTATAGAGAAAATATAAAGGGAATTTCACAAAAATTCACTTTTCTAGCATGATGAAAGAGCACTTGACTAACCGCTTTCAGAAAGCAGGGGGAATAATTGCTAGGGTGTGTACAGTTCTGGTCGAGGTGATGATTTAGCTTTTAACATTTTACAAGATATTCAGAAACCACTCTATGAGATGTCAAAGAGCATGCAGTTCTAAGGGGTATCAAAAGTTTATTCGATGAAAATCGGTTTTGAAATGGCTGAGATATCCAAAAACAAGGTGAAACAAAGAGATCCTAATAAAGTTGTGGCATGTCGCCTTTTATTATTTGCACTTTTTTGGATATCTCAGCCATTTGAAAACCAATTTTCATCAAATAAACGTTGAATCCTTTGTAAAATTACATGCTCTTTCATATTTCATATAAAGAGGCTTTTCATTATCTCACTTAGGAATGTTCAAAACATGAATCCCCACCTCAACCAGTACTGTACAGTCCCTTTAACATATGTCAGTATCAAGTTGATGGAATGTGTAATTTTCATGAAAAATGAATTTTTGTGGAATTCCCTTTATTTTTTTTTTTTCAGATTGACAGTGTCTCAAAATGCTGATTGTGCCTTCAAAAATTAAGCATAAATGCACTCAAAGCTATCACTTTGCTTGGCTGGCAATATTTGCTATGCTTGTGTTCTCATTCGTTGAGCTACTATACATAGAATGTCGTAATACTTACATGTATGTAAAGTATTGTATGCACCAAGAACAAACCTGCTACAACGAGGAGGGGAAATTCCTCATACCGGGCTAATTTAGGTTATAACTGTTTTACATTTTTGGCAGAAGCAAAAACTGGATGCAGTTGATACTAAATCTAATTACGCCATTTTAGCACCAAATCACTTCTTTTGATAGTGTGTTTGTTTTTACTTCTTCTTATATCGTTATCACGTGGTCGCCACTTGATGTAGACCTCCGAAATAGGCAGGCAGATGAAATTAACCGCTAACCTAATTACTTCCTTTTTGGAATCTATTCCGCGCTCTACAACTTCCTGCTGACTGCTCTATTAACGTCCATGTCAAGTGTACTCTAAATCAAGCGTGGAAAATAAGGAAACACTCTTGTGGTAGAATTTACCCCGACCTTTCTCTTTTTCTTCGTCTTCTTCTTTCATGGAAGAAAGAGAGAGAAAGAGAGGATGGAGATATGTTTAATAGATGTATACTTGAAGTGCCTTTAATCCGTGAAGGATGAAGAACAAGGTTACAGATTTGAAATATGACTTTAAAAACTGTGCTGCAAATTTACAATGCATTTCCAACTCCAGTATTTCTTTATCACTTGTGTACAGTTTCATAATTTCCTTATGTTCTGCATCTCCAAAGTTTACTCATATTGTACAGTGTATCTTGTCAACCAATGAGTTACATACAGTATTGTATGTCATTGTTCTTTTCATATGTAATGGTTCACAAGCTCTCTTTCATCTGAATAGTTCCTATGAGACTTTCACTTATATAACTATTACATATCATCCAATTATGGCTGATTTCCAAATGCAGGAATCCCTGTCAGTACATTAACAATGGGCTGTCAGACAATTTCACAAAATGCTACTTTTTCAAAAAATAAGCTTGTTTATTCAGATTCTTTCATTTAAATATTTTTTCATGTACAACAGATCTTTATACTTTTTACAGAAGAATATGGGGAGAGATACAACAAGGTTCGACATTAGCGGCTAGCGGTGGTCCAGTCATCGAAAGTTGATGTCTGGCCACCAAATTTTCCTATTGGTGGCCTGAGGGGGCATCTAAAATTCAAAAGGAATTTTCATATTTCTTTTTATTTTTGGTCACCAAAATTTCATAATGGAAGATCTTATTGGCCAAAACAGGCCACCAGAGAGAGAGAGGGAGAGAGAGAGAGAGAGAGAACAAAAATTAGTGTTGAGCCCTGTACAATGACTGTTCTTAGGACAGAAATACTTTTGATAATACGGTGACATGGTATGATGCACATGTGGTTAAAACTCAAACAATGCTTCAGCTGAAACTAATGATCTCGTCACCAAAGAAGAAATGGGGGGAAAAAGACTTAACACACAGACATAGTAAAGGGGGGGGGGGGCATGCAGACATATCACATGCCTTGTGTCATTTCTGTAACACATTATAGACAGACGCTGTGCATTGTGGTAAGTCCTGAGTATTATTTTAGGGGGTAGAGATGGGGCGGGGATGGCAAACCACCAAGTTCAAGATTACCCACAAGCCAAGCACTCAGGCATCACAAGACTGTAGCTTGCCAAGGGGACACACAAGGCATACGATAACCAACACACTGAGTCTTCACAAGCAGTTTTCCCTGCTGCTTCACATGAACATTAATACCTGCCTTACATATTAAAAAAAAAAAAAAAAAAAATGAAAGAGACAGACACACAACATCACTTGGTGACTTAAAATGTGACAGAGGCTAAAAATATCACCCAAAGGTTACCTCTAAATTCTAGTAAAATGTCAGCAGCGATGCAATGTTATCCTGTAGCCCAGATTGCCATTTTTTTCCATATTGACAATCTTATTTGCAAGATTCAACAGAGAGGGCAGGAGGTATTTGACCACGGAAGTAATTTTCAATTAAGTGATGATTAGCTACAGCCTAGGAAACTTGGATACAGAGTGTTAAATATTGTCAGACTTCTGTAACACATTGTTTCATGTTTATGTATGATTAGGTACATTGTAATTCACACAGATTTTATACCATAACAAAGACAGTACCTGGTACATGTACAGTACATGTACATTGAATTATAGAAATTCAATTTGAAAATGATGACATGCAGGGATAAAGTAAAGATTAGATATATCTATTGTATTAATTGTAACTTTGCTTTGGAGACATTATGTACATGTATCTGTGTTGTATGGTGGTCTTGAATCCACACCGTTGTCCAGGGCCCAACTGAAGGACCTCAAGGAAACTTGTTTGACCAAGATGACAAGGATCTGCCAAGGCAAATATTTGTGATGCAATCGCTCACTCTATAATGCACTGCTTGTATACACTGGTCTACACAAAACGGTTTGAAGAGATGTGTTCTATGCAGGTGTGATACTCTTTGTTTACCAAACCAAGTCTGAATCAGCATTCCTCTCAATAACACACAGGTATACAGAGCTGTAGGAGATTCTGAGTGTTTCATTCACAACAGATACAACACCGAACACCAAACAACAAGCAAAAATACACTGTACTGTGTGTCCCAAAAAAAAATTACAACGGAACCCTCCGCAATGATAACTGTAAAAGTAGTGAACCAATCCAAATACAATTTCAGGGTATGAAACTATCACACACGGCCCACATCTATACAGAAAACCCCATCCGATTTGCTTCTTTTTGTAGAGCCTGTTAGGAATCTCTTCCCTCCAAGTTCTAGTACGTAGGTAAATGTATTCATACATTAATATGCAGTTCTAAGAGCATCCAAGTGCTGAACTTGGAAGAATCAGACTCATGACATGCTGTACAACAACCACATTTCTCTGGGACCGCTTAACCAAATTGAATGGGGTTTTCTGCAAAATAGAGCTAAGATATTACATTTTAAGACCTTGAAGTATATGTAGCATTTAGACAGTTATATCATATTGGGAGTTACAGTATCAATGCGAAAATCCGATTGTAATTTTTTTTTTTTTTTTGGACATACATGTACTGTACATGTGATGTAGCACAAAACCAGTACCTTATCAAAGGACTAGGCTGGTTTATAGTTGCTTATTTCACATTTCACATCAAAACATCTATTTTGGTCTATCACTGTCAAGGAATTTGTGGCAACCATCTTTCTTTCTGGCAGATGACATTTAGAATAAAATTGGCATCTGATATCCAATTTTAGCTCAAAGGAAAAAAACACTGCTCTTGTAGCAGAGATGGGGAATACTGTTCTATTCAAATTTCTTCCTGTAGATGTTCAGGACATAAATTGAATAATACAAACATCAAACTATTGCCAGATGCTGCAACAGCAACTGACCCATGCTTTCCCTGCTGTAAACCCAATTTATGCCAAAGATCAAAAGTCCACAATCTACTTTTCACATGATTGAGCTACACAGTTAACGGTTTATCACTGAATCACATGTACTTTTTTTCGGTACAACTGTAGCTGCTCAAAATAAGAATCACTTCATTCATCAAGATACAGCTAATCGCATAACTTCATACGAATTACGCATGATACCAACATGTGTGAATGGTACCACAATATTCACATTATTAAATTTTTGAATTTTTGAATTTTGAAACAGTGTGCAAGTGACTAATTTCTTTTGGTGAGTAGAGGTTGATATTTCACCAAGCCTCTGGGGGGCTGAAGGTTCAAGCTACTTTGTTCATTGAGTCAACATCTGCTAAAGACTGCACTCACGATATAATTTTCACAAACAAACCACCAAATTTTTTAATTTGCTAAGCCCGAAAGAATTAATTCTTGCAGTGTGGCTATGCTCATTGTCACAAAACATCTCGAATAAAGATGTTCCAGTGCGATATCCACAAAATTAAAGGAGTATCTTGAAGGCATACATTGTAAGTTGCTCATTTTACGAATATGATGTGCTTCGCATGTCGCCGAGCAGCTTGGGGGATTAGCAGGCGAGATGTCCCGATCTCTGTCAGTTGTGGGGATGAGAATAACCTCCCTTGGATTTACTTATCATGACAAGCATGATAACTACAGCAACATTCCTGGTTCACTGGGGCTGTTCTCTGTTCAGTCCCACTGTGACTAATCCATGTCTTGTCTGGAGCGACCTGGCATTTATCAAGCACATGACGCAAACAGCATCGCCAAACACTTGACTATGACAATCAAGAACATGATTGATATTGCACTCATAATGTAGTTTTCTAGGCATGCCATACTCAGATTAGGCATCTCAGCATTGTCAAACAAGTTCTCCAGTTTAGGAGCGGATTTGTGTCAAAAGTCTGACCTAACCTCCATAGCCCTTTCACTTTCATGACGTACTTTGCGCTTGGCTGAAATCCAAGACCTTTCCATAAATTTGTCTACTGTGCAAGTGTTACATTTGAATGCATAAATCTATTAACATGACTATCTGTGATAATAAAATATCTAGATGTAGAATATGTTCTTTGAATCTATAGGCTTGGATATTGTATTAGCAAATATACAATTGAATTCTGGGCATCAAACAAAATGGTCACTTGAATGATCTCTATAAACTGTTCTTTAGAATTATGCACATTTTTGGTACATTCTCAGTTACACATTTAATCTCACATACATTGCACTACACTTGTTGCTCATACAATATGGCACAGGTATTGTGTAAGACTGCACTCAAATATATTGAAGGACAAGTTCAACTTCATAGACATATGGATTGAGTGAATGCAGCAATATTAGATGAATGCATCAGTGAGAGTGTGAGGCAAATCACAATGAATCCGTTCAAAAGTTATGAATAACCCTTTGAAGTTTGTGCTCAGTCACTGCTGGATGAGAAGACTACTACATTTTGTGATGTAATCACATACATGTGTAGAACGATATAATGGGGAAAAAGAGAAAATTCAACATATTTTTCACTTTTCTCGCTTGATAAAAGAACACTTGACTTCCCTCTTTCAGAAGGCAGGGGGAATAATATTACCCTTAACATATGTCAGTGACAAGGAAATGTGCACTTAAAAAAAAAATAAGAACTCTTTATATTTTCCTCATATAGTTCTACGCATGTGACATCATACAAAATCAAATGGGTTAGTCAAATACCGGTTAGTGATTGGCTAAACACAGTCACGTGATGGAGGTACATTCGTTATGTTCGCCCATGGGCGAACATTCTTGTAATGTTCTCCCATGGGAAAACATTTTCACGTAACAAATGACAGAAGGCCTAGGACTGCGCGCGCACAGTGCATGCATTTGGCTCTGCCGAGCGAGCAAGCGATTGCGTTGTGCTGCTGGTGGTTGACATTGACGTATTTGACCAAAGATCGCAAGATCTTTGATTTGACGTGTTTGACTAACTTTTGTTGTCGGGAACATGTACCAAACGTTCCGCCCTCAGGGTTTGAAATGCTATTTCGGGAGGCTATAGGTCCCTCGACTTCGTCTCGGGACTTACAACCTCCCTCAATAGCATCTCAAACCCTTCGGGTGGAACATTTGGTATGTTCCCTCCCCCGCCAGTCATCATCTATACACTGTTTAGTCTTCTCATCAAGCAGTGACTGCGCACATAATATACAAGTACTTCAAAAAATTCATAACCTTTGAACGGATTGTCCAATTTTCCTCAAACTCTCACTGATGTGCTCTACTAATATTGCCGCATTCACTCAATCCACATCTATGAATGTGAACTTGACCTTTAAGAACCTGGCAAAGGTGTTGAAATCATGACATCATAATCTTACTACAACTTTGGCCTCAGTAAAAACAAAAAGACAATGATGCCTGGGAAATTTTGCATCTAGAATGCCAACAATACTCTGGCCTCTGGATCATTCTCAGACCAATGTCTTGATAGATATGTGACATTCTATTTGTAGCTTGGCAAGTTCTTCCTCTGTTGAATCAGTTTTGACTGTAGGCCAGTAACGGCAAGCAATGCAATGTACACTACAACTGAATACGCAACTCAAATAACTGTGGGTTTAGGAGAAATGCAGCATGACCAGATTAGACATATCAAGGATACTATAGGGTGGATGACATGCAAGAACGACCAAACAACTGAAGCTGATAATTTTTCGCCTTTCATACTTGCATGGAAATTTGCAGTGTGTACGGTGCAGTTCAAGACACAGAGCCAACCCACACACAATGAGAACAATCATGTGCACAGAATTTTCACCAAGTACCGTTTTCCTTATTAGAACATATAAAATTATTGCCCAGCCATTAATGCATCATATTGGGAAGTAGATGTACACCTTGTACCAAAAGTAAAGTATACACTTTTATGGACTGTTCTGCATAATGCTAGAATTACACTTGTACAATTGTACACATGTGTGCAAACCAGAAAATATCCAAACACACAAATAAAAAGCATTGTACTCTTTTTGGCAGGGAGTGGACAAGGTTTAGGCATGGTACAGACAAATTCTGTTCATGAAATCAATGCTTAAAGGATTATGGCCTTCATTTTGAAAAAAAAAAAAAAAATCTGGTGAGAGCAACATTGAACAATATGTGCATGTTATGCCTTTCCAAGGGCATCTCTACTGTGCTATAAGGTTGATTGGAGTAAGGACATCTGCCACACTGGGCAAACAATATCATTCTCATTTTTCTTCCTTGTGACTGTTTTTCACCTTCTATTATTGAATGATTTTGCAACAAATAACAAAATGGAATTAGAAATTTATACTTAAGAACACTGATCCTATAAATCAACAAGAAGATCCAAGAGCTGACATACACATGCACACAACTTTCCCTTGAAACAGATACAATTCCAAGTCCTTTCTTGAAGATTCTTTTGATGGGCACAAGATATATTGTAGACAGCATTATCAGTAAAACTACTGTACAGTCCTGTCTCCACAAGGAAAATCAACAAATGGGAAAAAGAAGGTTTTGCATTGGCCAACACAGTTTATAAAGGAAGTGATAAAATAAGGCACAAATTGGGAAAACACAGAGAAACTGGATTTTTTTTTTTAATGAGCAGAAGAGTTGTTGAATCTTCTAATACAGTCTTAAAGGGAAGTCAAACCCAAAGAGCAATGTGGATTGAGTGAAAGCAGTGCTCAACATTAGTAGAACACATCAGTGAAAGTTTGAGGAAAATCAGACAATCGATGTAAAAGTTATGAATTTTTGAAGTTTTGGTGTTGGAACCGCTGGATTAAGAGACTACTAGAGGTTTGAATGACGTATGAGTGGACAATATAAAGAAAATATGAAAAAAATTCCACAAAAATTCTCTTTTCTAGCATGATGAAAGAGCACTTGACTAGCCGCTTTCAGAAAATAGGGGGAATAATTTCTACCCTTAACATACATGTACGATGTATGTCAGTATCAAATTGATGGAATTTGTAATTTTCATGAAAAATGAATGTTTGTGGAATTTTCTCTAAAATATTTTCTTTATATTGTCCGATTTTCCTCAAACTTTCACTGATGTGTTCTACTAATGTTGCTGCTTTCACTCAATCCACATTGCTCTTTGGGTTTGGGTTCCCTTAAAAGCCCCTTTGAATCAGCCATCTTGGCTACATGACCATGATTTTCTTGCATTATATTATGTACCATTTATTGCACAAATGTTATGTGCATGTATTATACTCCCAAACATTTGACAATACTGTATGAAAGATACTCTTTTTTTCTAAAAATAGCTACAATTATTAAAGAAAAATCAATGCCAATGATATCTTAAGAAGATCGTTTTTCCTTCTTTCTTTTCTTACGAAGAAAGGAAATTAGCAAAATAAAAAGAAAGCCTCATGCATACTGGTACTTTATGACCAATGTTTGGCAACCAATAATGCAACTGCCTGGCTATTTAAGACAACTCTATCGGAAATTCCTTCGATGAATATTGTTCACTTTTCATCACTCAAAATGGCATAATCATGTAGATACCCTTACATGTGATTTGAGCCAACTTACATTCTATTACTCTGCCTCACTTGTTTCTATACTTTAATTCAAAGTAACTTGCCTTTTAGGGTGTATCTTTCTTCACACATTATGCAGAATCTTACATGCATGGGAGCTAGGGAAACTGATACAATGTAGGCCTATATCTGTAAGATGCTGCTACACAAAAGGGAAGCTCAAGAATACATTGTACATACCCCACCTGTTACTGCTGATCATGTATCTGTACCTGAAAGCTTGAGTTGAGCTTTGATGCATGATTAAATACACATACATAATTTGTACTCTGGTCACCGACTGTCAACTTACTGCAAACTTTAATGAAGTTGAAGACACTGAAAAGGAGGATCACTACACATACATGTACATGTACACATACAGTGTATTGTACCATGCAAGCTCAGCTCCAGATTGAAGACACAACCTGCACACACTCACCAAAATCTAAACTGCTCTTCGGAAATGAGAGGTTTAATGTGGTACATACACTCATGTGCTACCCTACTGAAGGTGAAAATAATTTGTTGTCCCAAGAAAAATACACTTGCCACAGTGGGGACTGTTTTTTTTTTAACGAAACTCCCTGTAATTTACAATAAACAAAATGACAAATAACCACACGCTATAGACCATGCAAACACTGTATGTAGAATGAATGGAATATTCTGGTGACAACTTTACAGAAATCGCAGTCTAAACTGTTCATCATGTCTTCTGCGCATGCTACAAAATGTATGATCAATATTTGTCATTCCTTGCTTTACGAATAACCATAGCAAGTTACTTTATGTAATTATGTGGGCAACCATAATTCTTTTATTCCTCCCTTTGCCAGATGACACATACACTGTATGCATATAACAGGGAACAATAGTGAAGCAGTTTCAAACTCCTATTTCCAAATTGACCAGACTGTACTATTAACCATGGAGCTACATTTTTGTAGTTAGCTTCATATTACATGTACTAACTTTTGGTAAGGTACACATAGCATTGGCTACAAGTACAGTGTGCCTGAGTATCACTATCAGCGAAGGCTGAATTATAGGGCTATGCAGAATTCCATACATTCCAGTCCATACTTATCCCATTGATGATTTACTACACCAGCTGTTGTGATTGAGGTTTACACTGCAGTGATCAGGTGAGTCAGAATTATTAGGTCCAGTCTCCTCCACATATCAGATAGAATTAGCAGCAGACAAACTACTACTACTACTGTATACAGGTGTACTTTGTGTGCAATATATAAATGTCTGTAGCCTTCAACAGTCTGTACAATATCATTATATGGTATGACGGATTGAAGTAAAGCTGTATCATACAAGATGGATTGAACATTGTACTGCGTTTCCAAGGGGAAAGCTGAATCCAAAAAGTACATTTGACAAGGACATGAACACTCACTTGCATTTTATAGATAACAGCATGCCAACATCTATACGCCAATACAAGTACTGGCACATCACTTGTACAATGTATAATGTGTTCTACATGATACTGCCATTCAAACAATGATTCTCAATGGTAAATGTCACACCTATGCATTCCAAATAGGTGTACAACAGGTTAAAAACATTAATGCATTACTCTTTCAATGCACAAAGTTCAAAAATAAGTATCAAGTGAAGTCTAGATGTACAATTTTGTATAATAACCCAGACCAACTTGCTCATTACAGTGTCCGGTGTGCACTGTCCCTATACAATAGGGAGTTTTTGATTGGGTGAACGAGAGGGATGTGATGCCAAGCGCAAGCGTACGTCAAGGCGTCACGTCTGTACGTTGACCCACTGCTAAAACACATTTCGATTTTGGGCATCACGTCTCGTGGAGTGTGCAGGAGGCAACCTGTGCCTTGGGTGCATACTCTATGCGTAATTTGTGACTTGTTTCTGTACTTGTAATATTTATTTTGTCTTTGACTAGATGCCGAATAAGTATCCTGGGATGAATTATGTGGATTTTAAAACATGAGACTACAAGGTAAATGCACTGCACTAGGCCAAGCACGAGATGTGATTGCGTACAGCATTACGTGTAAATGCATGTGTGGGACTACATTATGCAGTTTCAAAGTGCGAAACAGTGAAAGCGGGCAAATAAAGTAGGTACCAGAGGCTGCAATTTGTATGTCAGCGCTGCTGCTGTGACGTATGAAGATCATAAGCTTTCATGTAATTAGAATATCAATATTCTCTCGAAAGAAAAAGGAAAACAGGTGAACTACAATGTAAGCACAGATTTCCAGAGAGTCATCGTGCTCTTTCGCACGATTTTCGTCTATCGAGAGAGGAGTGTGACGTCATAGATAAGGTGGGTTGAGTGCGGCGCGAGTGAATTGGGTGGACGGTGATAACTGGGGTTAACGCGTTCGAAATTTGGGTGATGAGCCGAGGGCTGACACTCGCGCATGCACAGTTCGTGAAAATTGCATCGACCTACATGTACGGAGACGCCTGGCTCAACGTGCAAATCAAAAAGTGCCTAATAACTATTTATAACAGAGCACATTAAACACTATTTCCATTATTAAACTGAGTTCTTCACAGGCTGGTATCTTACTTGTACAGTGTACATATAATGCAAGCTTGGCAAGACTTGACTTTATAGGACATTTGCTCTACATAAATTACAAGAAGACATCACAGTTTGGCACAAGGCAAGTCCTCTTCCTAACATATACAGTTGAACCTCTCGTATCCGGACAAATCGGGACCGGGGCTCATCCGGATAAGGGATTTGGCCAGATACGAGAGACTCAATGCTTTATACATGTAAATATATATACACATGTAGGTCCTACTGATGTAGCCCATTGTAGTACCACATGTAGTAATGTGTATACTGCAACCTTTTCATTGTTACACTCAGTAACAGACCCCAAAATAGAGGTGTATGTTAATGTTGGAAGTAATATGTAATCCATGTGTGTTTGTGTAGGAGTTCTCAAGGAGTTGGGAATCCCCCTTTCCTCTCGTAATTATTAAAAAAAAAAAAATCACGGCGAGATTGCGTCCGTATAATAAAGAGATTCGGATAAAGGGAGGCCGGATAAGAGAGGTTCAACTGTAGTATAAAGATTGATTTTACAGGTTCAGAAATCCCAAAGTCAACATGGTAGTTAAGAAAAATGAATAGGCCTACCCTGTATTACATTGGGAGTTGCTTTTCACCATGTAATGATATTCTGGCCAAAGAGAAATGAGTGGGAATTAAAATCAAGTTTAAGAATTTTAAAGGATGAATTACTTTTTACCGTTAACTAGAAATGTCGCTACAGCGACTGGTTATACCCCCGCCAAACAACATTTCATTTCATAAGCTTTGGTCAAAACAACATTTCATAAGCTTTGGTCAAAAAACTGAGGAAGTAGTTAATTCTGCAAGATCTTTCCTTGATCTTCTGCCATTAATATGCCGTTACCATGGCAACGTACTTTCGGGTACTGTCGAAAAATGTGTCTTGCACATCTACAACCAAAGGCACACATCTGTACCAAGTTTCATGGAAATTGGGCAAAAACTGCTCAGGAAGTAGTTTGCAACACAAAATTTTCCATCATTTTGGCTCATAATATGTGAGCTGTTACCATGGCAACATACTTTTTGTCACTGTCAAGAAATGTGTCATGCTGACCTATATCCTAAGACAAACATTCAATATGAATTCCATGAGAATTGGAAGAACACTGATGAAGCAGTTTTGCCATGAAGCATTTTGCCCTATATTTTACCAATAACATGCCGTTACCATGGCAACGCACTTTTTGCCACTGCGGAAATATGTGTCTTGCACATTAACATATTCAGATGAACATCTGTACCTAATTTCATAAAAATTGATCAAAAACTGTGGGAGGAGTTCGCGACGCAAGACTTGTACCCATTTTTGCCCATAATATGCCGTTACCATGGCAACGTACTTTTGGGTATTGTCAAAAAATATGTCTTGCACATCTACAACCCAAGGCACACATCTGTGCCAAGTTTTATGGGAATCGGTTGAAAACTGAGGAAGTAGTTTGCGACGCAAGATTTGCAACGGACCGACCGCCCGACCGCCCGACCGACCGCCCGACCGTCCGCTGATTCCTATATACCCCCTTCAAACTTCGTTTGGCGGGGGTATAAATATCTGTTCTTATTAAATATTAAAATCTCTACAAAGTGTGCTTTTGAAGATACATGTGCATCCTGTAAATCTTGGATTTAAAAAAAAGAAAACTTTATTATTTCACTTGCAGGGCCTATCTGATCAACAAAATAATGCACAATTCAGTGGGCAAAGGCTAGAGTTCTAGTCGGTTTGCAGCAGCGGGATTACAGGTGTTTGGTACATGTACAGAATGTCAAAAGCACCACTAATCAGCTCATTACCTCCTGTATCAAAAGAGCAAAACAATTTGACTTCATAAAGTTTTAACTTACTTCATTGGTTAAAACTCACATCATATACATGTAGGCCTACATTCGTACCATTCAAGCCAATATCACAGAACTTAATTTTTGTATGTGTTTATTTACTGGTACACCCTTGATTTATGTCATGCTACTCTTACTTATGTTTTGACTTGTCTGTTATCTCTCGTTTTTTCATGTTTCCTTTTGTATCTTCCCTTTTGCGCTTAGAAACACTGTATTAAGCGCATATATACTATGTAATGTATCAATATTATTATTATTATTTGCTTATCTTGATGAAGACAGCAGTTCTGTATAACAGGTAGGCCTAATACTTTGGATTCACCTCGATACTGTAGGCCTATATGTACATAAATATGTCCCCTGTACATTGTACTTATACAAGTTGAAGTACACACTGACAATTCACTTGTGTGATTTGTTATTATAGAGAAAAGCGCTTTTAGAAGAGAGAAAAAAAAATTAATAGCAGAGACAGCTAGATAGAATGCATAAAGGAGCAGCTAAGATGTGAAACTACTGTTTAGGGAGGCTGTGTGCTGACAGTTCTATACTGCAGCTTTATCCAGGCATCCCACTATGGGCATGGGAACTGCATGACCCCAGCCAGGTCAAAGGTCAGGAAAGGTCGGCACCAACAATTCCCAGAGGGTGTTCCCTTACCAGCTGATGGGCCTTACTGGTTTCCCTCTCTTCACCCAAAGAGAAGATATGTCACACACACTCACACACACACCCAGTAGCCCATTGATACCAAACAAGGCACATTTTGAAGCAGGGAGCTGTAACACACTTGACTTTTGTAATAATAAAAATAAAAAGAAATGGAAAAAGAGGGGTAGACCCTTGCGGTTAGCTACATGTGCACCATCCACACTTGCCCAAAACTGGTAAAGATACACACTACAGCCTGTCATGCGAATATCTATCCTTTGGTACAACTCTGTATAGCCATCCGTACTTCAGCAGCTCCACATCCAGTATACAATTTAATATTGTACCATGATGCTGGAAGATGTGACATAAAAGACTTTGGGGGAAATTTGTAGGGCCTACATGTACATACTGTACATTTGTTTGGCTACTCAGGCTCAGAATTAAGAAACCAAATGTACAGAGTGCTTATCAGGATTGAACATAATCACATTGTACTGTAAACAAAGCCTTCTGCTATGTACAGTACATTGTACACAGTTTGAAGGAGTACAGTTGTATAATGTTCACTATACAAGTGATCGCTTTTCCTTTGGAAGATGAATTTATGTTTAATACCAAATTTTCACCGAAATTTGTTTAAAAAAGAGACATTTGGCATGAAAAGTTAATTCATGTCCTGGCTACAATCTGCACAGCGTCCACAATGTAGTAATTGTACTGTACCTTGTGATTCTGGTGTGGCAAACTCACAGAATGCTGACATTATCTTTTCAGAATTTCACTGTGTCTTTGAATGCTTTGAGGCATCTTTCCCTACACTCGTAGATGTACAGTGTACAATGTAGGCCTAAATGTACACACGTACATGTACAATTCTGTAACATACACATTTATGTACATGTAGAAGTGACATAGCAAATAAAATCCCCTGTAAACTTTTTGTCACTGGTCTAGATGTCAAAAAGCGTATCTATTTGTAATCATTTGACTTCAATCATTTACAATGTACAGTAAATGTACATACAGTGTAATTACTGTATGTATCCACTGAACACACTGTTTCACAATTTAATATAGCACGGTTGTACAATACTGTAGGCGTACACTGCACAATACACGAGAAGTACCTGGTAGTAGAGTGCTCTTGAATCAAACAGTTTAATTATCTGAATCTGCAGAATCTGAGATTGAATTTTGAAAACACCTGACTGCTCCTCAAATAAAGAAAATTACGGTACCAGCATCTGTGATGAATAAATTGTATCACTTATATGTGAAATACAGTACTCACACATGTACTACATACATGTAAATCATCCTTACCTTCCCCCCCCCCCCTTCCCGAAAAAAACAAAAAACAAACTGTGATGGATTACATTAAAAAAAGATACAGGACTGCATTGTATGTCTATGTTGTATACATATTCGATACTGCATGAAACACACACATTACATATTATACAAGCTGTATCATGGAAAAACCAAAGGAATACTGTAAAACGAGGAATGTTCGCGTGCATTTTAATTTCACGAGAGCCAAGATTCGTGGAATTAAAACGCACGCGAAAGTTCTTGTCTATACCATATGCATTGAATGTTTAGAGGCAACTCGTGAAAATTTCATACCGCGAAAATATCTTTTTTTACAGTAGGCTCCACAGTTATTCCTAACATTGGGTATTATGAATTGAATACTGGCATACATGGGTGCGTCATACAGATGTTGTGTGTGGTATTTGTCAATATGAACAAAAATGTTTCACAAGGAGTGGTCTACTTGTTTGGTTGTTGTTATTGTTTCTTTTTCCCTGTTGGTATACAATATGTAAGTGCAGTCAACTGCACCAGTGCTTCATGGCATATCATTTGAAGGACCATGATAACCTACCCCAGAGTGGTACATTCCAATTTTCCTTGTTTGTCAGTGCATATGATGACAACAAAAAATAGTGTGAAATTATTGTGAAAAAAAAAATGAGAGAAGAAGCACATTGTAGTTACACACACTTGTGAGCCTGCCTGAAGCATGACATCACATCAGAATGTGATTCTGCACACAAGAACAACAACAACAAAAAAAAAAAACACTGAGTACAATGTTCATTGTATTTGTGTGAGGGGGTGTTCACTGACAAAATTCAGGGAGTATGTAGTGTATACAAGAGAAAATCCCCAGCATATGGCAAAAGGGCTAAGAACTGCTCAGCCTTGGCAGTGGTAATTTGCATATCAATGATCTCAGATTTCTCTGTCCAAAGTTCACTACACTCTGTGATATGAGATGTAGGTGTGATAAGGTTTACCTCCTACAGCTCTGGCAATGTAATCACATGGACCTGAATACTGAAGAAGGGGGACCCTCCGTTTACAATGAAAAAATAAAAGAATAAAAAAAAAAAAAAGGTTTAGCCTCAGGTATCCATTTGATTATAATGTGTCATTATGAAAGCAATATATCATACCCACAATGACTGCATTGAGAAAGCAAATAGGACTCAGAGTTAGTCATGGTTGTAGTTGTACTTGTTTAGTACCTGCAAATAAATTTACAGCTGTTTAAAAAATAGATGTACAAAAAACATTGTACAATGCACTGATACAATTGTAGCTCACAGAGCACACACAATACACAGCACATCCCTCCCCCTTTTTTTCAGAGATAGTTGTGCACATTACTTCGCTAAGGTGATTTTGCTGTCTAAAGTTGTTTTTGCTGTCTAATTCTATAAAATATGAGGAACCCGTACAAAGTAGATACAACTGTAGGCCTACAATGTACATGTATATTTTGATCCATGAAAACAAGAGAACAAGATATGAAGTAACTTTAAAATGCATTCTTTAACCCGTTCAGGACGGTTTGATTTTGCTACAACCAAGGAGGTACTAGGCGAGCTCGCCTAGAACCTCCTTGCTACAACACGCATTTCCCTTAGACGCTTGCCCGAGTATACTTGGGACTCGTCCTCAACGGGTTAAAGAACAGGTGTTATTTGGTGCAGAACCATCCCCCCCCCCCCAAAAAAAAAAAAAAAAAAAAAAAAAAAAAAAAAAAAACACAACAACAACAACAACAAAGAAATGAACAAAGAAACTAACAAAATGAATGGTGGGATTTAAACTAAAACCAATGAGATCAAAATTTAGGTTTGATGCTACCTGAATGTTAATACCATGATGGTAATAAGGTATCCTATGAGATATAATCTTGTTTATTAACAGCAGGAATGCAATATATTTCTTATTCAAATAGTGGTAGGCCTGTGAAGGAACCAATTTCAATTTTGCTGGCATACATAATAACTTGTATTTCTCAAAATATCATATTCAAGGGAGGTTGCATGCTTAGCCTTGAGAAATAGTATGCACCAAGGTAGACATCAAGGAAGTGTGAAATCACTACGTGTAGCACTCCTTACAAAGCTCTCAACAAAATTTGAGTTCTCAGGCAATAACATTCCCACCTCCCTGCAATGACCACGTACCAGTCATTATAACCTGGGTATTCATGTCCACTGAAGTACCAAAAGCACACATTATTGATAAAGAAAATGATCAAAGACATAAATATTATCTATTTCCCTTAGTCTTACATGTACATACATTTGTTCATTCCTGTCACAATTTCAAACATATTCCACAATCAGATTTATATCTGCTTACTACACCTTAGAACTTTCCAAAGGGGGCAGAGTCTCGTTGAAATAAAATGAAATCACATAAAATATCCACATTATTCATTTCTAACAGATGAAATGGCAGAAGCATCACTGTTCTACTTTTTTTTTTTTTTTTTGGCTGTAATTTTTGTTTTGTTGGCATTATTCTACTGAATGATTAGCTGTGCCAAGATCATCCCATGAGTGCATAATTTGTATTAGGCCCTACCATAAGGGCCATGTGTCTTTAATTACAAGTTTGGGTGTGGGTTTTTCTTCTTTTTTTTTTTATTACACCATAATACAATGTCAGCACCTCACAGACTGATCAGCTTTGTGAGGGCCAAAGCTGTTGCTGTACACAGAATAGTCATGTATCTTGCAACTCTATAGCAGAGCCTCTAACGTGTAACTTTATTCCATGTGTTTAAGCCAACCTGATGAATACTGTGAAATCATGCAACCAAAAGGCAAAAATTCTGCAGCATAATATCATTGACATAATTACCAGTATTATAAAGCACTGATGAGATAAAGTTCTGTGAATGGTCACAATTCCACAACTCTGTGTAGCCGACACCATCATGTCAAGGGTCACATGATAAACCAACTCCTGTCAACACGTCTTACCTCTTAATCTTTTCACCATGACGACAATACACTGAAAAACAGGCTGCCAAAATTCACACAGGTACATACAAAATGAGGGAGACAATTGTACTGTATTACATGTGTAGATTACACTTTGTGGTGTGTTACAGTGTGCATCTGTATGGGCAGTATCGAGACAAAAAGTTTAACACCAATTTCAACAGTTGTCCTAAAGTGGGCCCTATAAACGTTTCATAGGGCCTACTAGCTACTATCAAGTGTTCTAGATTTCTAGCACATGCACACGAGCAATCTACTGTACTGTAGAAGTCTAGTGTCAAAAGTGATTGTCTAGTACAGCATGCTTTAGTGACCTGCACCTCGTCATAGTAAATGGTTTTTTTTTTTTTTAAATCACACTAGTACATTACTGAAATTTCTATGAAATCCCACTCACTTAAAGGAAAAATGCTGAAGATTTAAATGGAACCACGAGTTCAGTGAGCGTTACCAGAAATTTGCAGCTATAGTATTGTCGTCAAATGCAAATGATGCGGAATTCAGACGTGTGCAGGTGACCATGATGATGATACTGATAAACAAGTATTCCTTATTATAATGTAAGGTTTTCAAAAAAAAATGTTGGTTTTCACCTCAGTTTGCTTGGTTGTGGTAACCCTGCAAAGTTTCTAGCGTACTGAACACAGTCCCGGGCAAAAATGTTTGTTCAGTGCACTTGTAACTTTGTAGCAATTTTACGCAGGGTGAGATATTTGGGCCCCTGACAAGGACAAGGTGGTGGCGCGGGCACCTCATAAGTATTTAATTCAAATGAGGGATAAGCATAGCAGTCTAGTGTAGTAAACAAGTAATACTATTTTATTTAGTTGTTGGCCCTTGTAAATTTAATAGAGTCTATTAGCGTAGCAGTGATTACTAAGTATTAGGGCCTACTGCTGTGTCTGTGTACACTTTGTATGATTGATAGCACTACCAGGTAGGCCTATAGACCGATTCTGTGACGCACTATGTGTATTTTTGGCATGGGCAGCGTCATTACAGCGGTGTCTCAGCTGACCCCCCCCCCCTCTCTCCCCACCCCTCTCGCGCGCACGGAATGAAAAACTGATGCATGGTTGTTTTAGCCAATGGGCGTCTCGTACCGAGTGCGCGAATGCTTGCTTAGTGCGCGAACCTTTGTTACAAGTGCACGATAAACATGTTGCCCGTGGGGTGGGGAAGAGGAGCTAGGGGGGGTCGGCTGGGGCACCGCAAAATGAGCTTATGGCTGCGCCAAGGGCCACAAATTGTCTGCTGCCCTCAACGAACCCGAATTGGTCTATAGACGATATCTATGTGTAATTAAAAACGTCAGTAGCAGCAGGCTTTCCTTCTTTTTTTTTTCGAGATGGAATTCTTACGGTATTACGTTACCAAGGATACAACCAACAAGATGAACCACTGCATTTCTTATACTCATACAATGATATCACACCACATGAAGAACAGAAATGTTAATATACCTTGACTTCGAATGTTTTGTCTGTCCCATCCAAGAATAGTACACGACAAACCAGAACATTCTTGTTTCGAGATGGTACATGGACATGGGTTCCATGCCCGTGCCTTCCCGCCGAGTCTATTCTGTCGCCGGGTCGCTTGCGTCGGGAGAAACGCTTAGAGAGAAATCGCATCATTTTGTCCCATATATCTTGTGACACAATCCAATCGACTAACGAAGTGGCATCAAATAAGATACGCTGAAAACTATCCGCGGAATTGAGTTTTCATCAAAGTCGTGTGAATAGGAGCAGACTCAGAATTTTACCACCAGGATCACCCGCCCCTCTGATAACCGCTAAGCCAACGCTGCAAGATTCAACTGCGTTGATTTTACATCCACTTTACGTACGTGCACATATAAAAAGCACGAGCAACACTACGGAATAGGTACGGTATGTACGCCAGAAAGATGCCCAACTTGTGGCTGGCTACACCGCCCCACATGCCCAGCTAGCTAGCTAGCAGCGGTAGCGAGATGTGGATCGAAGTTCTCTACACAATCTATTACACATTCCATGAAACTCGCGCGGCGTGCTCCCACTATATGTACGTAGACAGCAGAGCGCGCGCAGATCATGTTAGTTTACTGCGCTGCGTGGATTTGTGTTCAAGATTGCGATTGCCGACTTCACAAGCACAGTCTAAAATATAAAAATAGAAACGAATAGATTAAAACAAATAGAGAGAAAATTCACTATAATTTCACTTTTCTATAGCATAATGAAAGAGCACTTTCATTCAGAAAGTAGGGGGGAATAATACAAGTCGATGGAATGTTTACTAAATAATGAACAATGAAATTTTGTGGAATTCTCCTTATATTTTCTTTGTATTGTTGTTCATACATGACGTCATGAACTGCAGTAGTCTTGTTATCAAGCAATGACGACATGGAAACTATAAACTTTTGAGTCAATGGTTTGATTTTCCTCAAATTTTCATTGATGTGTTCTACCGATTTTACTACTTTCACTCAACCCGCATTAATATTTGGGATTTGGTTTCCCTTAAAAGGCTTTTATTTTTTTTATTATTATTTTTATTATTATTATTAATATTATTATTATTATTATCATCATCATCATCATCATTACTTTCATCATTTTATCAGGGGGAATCCATCAACGTATGTCAGTCAAGGGACTGTGTAGGCTTACGTACTTTTCCTTTCAAATACATCATTATAGGGCCTATTTGTTTGGGATATCTCTGCCATTTCAAAATCAATTTTCATCAAATAAACGTCGATTCCCTCTTGAAACTCCATGCTCTTACATATTTCATAAGAGATTATCTCACCAAAAAATGTTAGGTCTCAATCAAAATTACGAGTATGCGAACCCTTTAAATCTCAGATCTCCCCTCAAATTTATTTTATATATGCAAATGAATAATGTTGGACTATACGTATACTGTTCTTGCTCTTCATTCCATTATACTGCCCTTTGACATTGTTGTTTCTGACATTTATCATTAACAGCTGAGCCATGACTGACGTGTCAGCTTATCGGCATAACTCAACAAAAGCAACGTAACATAAAAATTAGAAAAAGAAAATACAAACTCATCTGTCACTCATTACATGCACACATTTTAACTAAACTTCAAAAATTAAACAGTGGAACTAACAATACTTAATTGTTCATGAATGATTTTCCCTCAGTTTAACGTGTGTGTGTGTGTGTGTGTGTGTGTGTGTGTGTCTTTTTACTTTTTTTCCCCCTGTATTCACAGAATTCCCATTATCATGTTTTAGTCCAAAATTCCCCTTTAAAGAAGTCGATTGTGCAGAGAAATGAAAAGAACTATATAGCAAAACTACAGGTTTGGATTTCGACTAAAATAATTATTATGATGAGGAAATTTTGTTCTCCTTGAAAACTCGGACCCTATACCTCAGCCTTATATAATTAATGTTACTTAGATATTCAATATCTAGTAAACTGCGACAAAGGCAGCAGGACATGAAATATAAGATACATTGGTATACATAATATAGGATGTTTGTTTGTTTTTGTTTTTTTGTATACGCATATCGGACGAACCCATGGACGGCCTATATTGTATATATCCCATCAAAAGTTATGGTGTTTCTTAATTCACACGGGGAGGACCCAATAGGTTCTTTTGGACTACATAATGAAAATGCATGATGTAATGTAATCAATTATAGAAGAATACCGTGCAGCATGTTTAAAGGACGAGTTCACCTTCATAATACATAATGGATTGAGATAATGCAGCATGTATAACTATATAAGTGGAATACATCAGTGAATGTTTGAGGAAAATTTGACAATCCGTTCAAAAGTTTGCAAAATTTCTCTGCAGTCACTGCTGGATGAAGACTACTGCACTTGATATTGATGATATCGCATTTATTTAGCACGATATATTATAAGGAAAATAAGTGAATTAGACAAAATTTCATTTTTTTTAAAGCACCCCCTCAACTTCTAACGGACAATTATTTTTTAATGGTGATATTACTCCCCCTGCCTTCTGAAAGAGGCAAGTCATATGCTCTTTTGTGCAAGATAGAGGAAAATGTTGAATTTTCTTTATTTATTTTCTTTGTATCGTTCTATACACATGACATCACAAACTGTATGTAGGTAAAGTCTTCACATCCAGCGATTGCAGTAAACTGAAACTTACAAAATTCTTAATTTTTGAACGAATGGTCTGATTTTGCTCAAACTTTCACGTATGTGTTCATATTGATGCATTCTCTCAATCCACATGTTTATGCAGGTGGAGTTGTCCTTTAATTTGACTTCAAAAATGGAAATAAAACAAAAGGAAAAGAATGGTAGAAGTTTCATGCGATTGCATGAACACGAATTAGGCCTAGCATGTTATAGGCCTACTCAGAAAATTTCGTTCCTTTTTTCCTCCACAATCGTTAAATCAGATGTCAATGACATGGAAAAAATAAACTATATATAGAATAAACTAATGGACAAAGAAAAAATATATATATCATGGTCCAGATTACACTAAGTTACGGGTTTGTATAATAATGATTGTAACAGCTAAGTGTAAATAGCCCAATTTTATTTATGTACCGGTTATTATCTTAACAAGAATTAAACGAAATTCAGGGAATGTTGTAAATGTAGGCCAATATGGGAGACTTGCGATAACATCTTCACCCCTTGATATGCAACATTAATTGCAACCATGAAGCCTTATCCCTTACTCTTAGGGTCAACATGAATGCCACTTTCAAAACCCCATTCTTTGTCGTTTCCACATCCGGATCGCCTCCTGACCCCTTGGCTTTGAGTGAATTTAATAAAGGCATTATTTACCATTTGCAGATAAAACAAAACCCAGATCTAGTGCTTGAAAATAGTCCTAAAATGTGAGTTATCGGGACAGGAACAACCAATGCAAATTTTTTATTCATTATAATCAATGTTAATTAAGTATTGTTAAATATGCAAAATGTGAACAGAAGTGTTTCTATCATAGACTAAACCGTCTACAGTTATGGTTTAGCAAGAGAAATGGCAATATCCCCTTATATTTTAGGCTTTATTGCGAAATTTTTATATGATATAGTAGGATGTTTTGTTATATAACTGACCTACACATATGCATCAATATTTGCATCCAAAAGTACATCCATAATACTCAATTTAACAATGAGAAACGGGTGTTTTGAGTTTATCACTTTGCAAGTGACTCGCGTTCATCCTAAAAAGGGATGGTGTATAGATTTGGTTGAGATGGGATGGGGCTTCAGGTTTCCAACTCTTTTTGTGTGAGATAATGAGAAATCTCTTGCAATATTTGAAAGAGCGTGTAATTCTAAGAGGAATTCAAAGTTTATTTTGATGAAAACATTGGTTTTGAAATTGCAGAGATATCCAAAACAAAGGGATCCTGTAGAATAATAAAAGGTATGGCACCCACCTACTATAAGATCGTTTTGTTTTACATTGTTTTTGGATATCTCCACCATTTCAGTACAGATTTT
This sequence comes from Diadema setosum, assembly GCA_033980235.1. Taxonomy (NCBI): domain Eukaryota; kingdom Metazoa; phylum Echinodermata; class Echinoidea; order Diadematoida; family Diadematidae; genus Diadema; species Diadema setosum. The sequence goes on along the minus strand of CM067075.1, from coordinate 35,552,954 downwards.
CATCAAATGAACTTTGAATTCCTCCTAGAATCACATGCTCATTGACATTCCGTCAATTGATTTCCAAGTATCTAGCAAAAGGTTAAAAGGTGAATCCTCACCTCTACCAGCCGGTGCAAACTTTGACTATTTTTTTATTTTTTTATTTTTTTTTTATTGTGGACGGAATACTACTAGTATACTGTAGATTTCTACTTCAGACAGTGCCGTAAATGTCATGCAGCGCCATCATACGCTTCAAAATGAGCAGGTATGCGCAGCTAGCTTCAACTCAAGGCTGTCCTTTCCGCGTTCCATTGCTAACCACGCACATCGCAGCGCGCTAGCCTAGTGCTAGTAAGTAACCACTATCACTATATTGAAACGAACTCCTGTACAATGAGGTCATCAAAAATACAATATGTCAGCCTCCATTAGCTGACTGTTACGTGAGGACGACTATCAAAATGTAACACACGACACACTGCATACTTTAGATTGAAGAAACACGAATTTCAGTAAGTATATGCTCATGATTCTTAATTAGTTTCATTCACGGCCTCATTCACTTTGCTTAGACCAGATGAGCTATTAAAATCTGAGAGTAGGCGAGTGTTTCTTGTTTAGACCAACACGTTTACTTTAGCACAAGTCTTCTACTAGTCTAGTCGATCTATAGTCTACACGCGTAATACATGTAGGTTGCACGTGCACAACGGCTGTCAACGCCCATCGCACCCCGGTCCCGGTCGGTCCAGCGTCCCGCACGTAGAAGCGAGCACGGCAGCGGCCCTCGCGTCACACCGTAAACATGGTATACAAGCCCGACTGGGTGCTGGCTTGCGACTGTATTGTCTGTGCAGTGGCGGAGGCACCGACAGACGTAGAGAAACCAAACTGGATCTGGATCTGGGAACACTATGGGCAGTATGACGTCGTAGTAGAATCTAGAGATTCTACAATTCTACTGGACGCTAATGTTAGAGAGCTTAGAGGGGCTGGTTGTGACATGACAGTTTGTGTTTTCGTTTTTGTTTGTGACTTTGCGTGTATTTTGTTTGAATTGTATGAAATTCATAAATAGACCCAATTAACGTTACGGTTAGCTGACTTTAACACTCATCATTTCTGTAGGGCCGGGCCTGCTACGATTGTGAAGGTACCACCTGTTGTACTGTATCGCCACCATTTAGAAGGATCTGTTGCTCGTTTAATCCAAAAATGAAACAAGTTCGCCAGAGTTTCACCTCAAATGTGCCGTAAATACTGCAGTTTTAAATCTCGTGGTCATCCTGTTGATTCTGAATCTCTGTACTGTAACCTTAAGTTAAGGGGAATTAACTCCAAATATACATATGTGGATTGAGTGAATTAAGCAATATTAGTACTGTAGATGGCAGTCATCAGTGAAAGTTTGGGGGAAATTGGATGATCAGTTGAAAAGTTATGAATTTTTGAAATTTGGTGACGAGAACATTTTTCCTTCCTTTGATATGTCATACAGCTGGTGAGTGCATTGTATTTATCAGATGTTAATTTACTGTATAAATTTAACTTTGCTGATCAAGGACTGTGATTGAATAAGATCAGAATGTAAATTGAGAAGGGTGAGGTACAGTGTACCTTACCTGGGACCTCCATAGGGACAGTGGTTAAGCATTCCCCCACAGTGGTGTCCATAAGAGGCTTCCATCTGTCAAAGTAAAAAAAAAAAATCTTAAAAAAACACCTTTAACAGACAGATTTTACTGTGTATAGTCTACAGTATGCAGGTTGCCCTGTGCTTCATGAGTTCTTGTGGAAAGACTTCCATATGTCCCTCCCCCCCCCCCCACTAATTTTGTCATACAACTGCCTCTCGACTACCCTACAGGCTACAACCCACCACTTGCCAAATAAAATGTGCATGCGTGTGCTGTTTATGCAAAAGCAAATGAGTAGGGTAGGGAATGGTAAAGTTCATCGGGGGGGGGGGGGGGGACATAAGGAATTGTTCCCACACCTTCAAACTGCTGTGCGGACATTCATTGCAATAGCTTGCACACAAGATTGCATGTTTTAATTTGCATTCATGCTTTGATATGGTTTGCAGACCTATTCTTATTCTTTCTTTTTTGTTTCTTTCATCTCTCAGATTTCATGAATACTTGGACTGTGGGAAACCCAAATTGACAATGTCGAGGTTGACAAGATTTTTGCGGAAGCCTCTGAATTTTGGCATCGTTGCTGCCACTAGTGCTGGCATTGTATTTAGCATCAAGACAGCACCTCATCTCTTTCCAAACTACCTGTACCGCCCCGTGTTTGAGGCATATCGGACAGGCAACTACTGCAAGCTGACAGAAGAACAGAACCGGGAATTTCTGGAGGTCTGCGATGATCTGGGTATAGACCCTGCAAAATACAATGCCTTTGTCACCAGTCGCTGGGAAACCAAGTCAGTTGGATTGCCATGGTTCCCATCTGGATGCCATATTGGTGTTCCAGCCACTTTGGTGAGTGAGCCAGACTTGTCCAACATTCGCTTCTCTGGACCCATCAAAGCAAACCTTGACAGTAGGGAGGGACTGTGGCTGAAGGACTCTCTTCAGATGGGAAAGGAGGCCCGCAAGTTTGCCGTCGGCCAGCAGATCGCACTGAGTGACAGTAATCTCCCATTCTACTCCATTGTCTTGGCACCTTTAGCCACTGTGGCAGGATTTGCAACAACATTTATTGTCCAGATACTCTCACCACTTGTTCCCATCTATGTCACTGGTCTCGCTGTGGGAACATGCTTCTACTTTGCCTACAGCTTCTGCATGGCTGGCCTCAATGAAAGGGTGGATCTGAGAGTGAACCAGCGGCTGGCAAACCTGAGCGATGCATACGTCATGGGAGGGCTGGAGTTCTATGAGAAACTTCTGCAGCGGAACAGGGGGCTAAGGAAGCTCCTTGGGAGCCGAGGGGAACAGCTGTACACATACTACGGCAACGAAACACCAGGCCTTGTGTATTCTTCTGGAGCTACAAACATTCAGAAGAGGGACATCCTGAAAGAACTCTTTGATCAAAAAAAAAAGAACGGTGTGCTACTGAAAACAGATAAGCTACTGAATCATGATATTGGAACTTTCTCCAGCAAGAGATCATTTTTTAACAAAATACTATCATCTAAAAAGTGCAAGTCAACCATGTCATGTTATGCTGATGGTTGCATAAAACTGGTCATGCATGAGTTACCATGTAGCTTCCATTGCATGACACTGATTATTCATTCTTTCCTTGCTCCCTATGAATTATGACATCCAATGCAAGGATGCTGTAAATTGCTTAGGGCGACTTTTGAAGATTGTTTGCTGAGGTACCTTGTACATTGGGCTTCAACAGTTGGAATAGGTGTGGATTTCTTGTCTGACTTACTACAAAGTCCCTTTGAAGCAAACCTACTTTTCATTGCAAGTGATTGACAAATTGCCCTACATCGACGTCATAAGCACTGAATAAATTCGGTGATCAGGAGGTCGTAGGTTCGAATCCTGCTCGAGTATGTACGCCCATGATTTTTTATCATGGCTACTACTAAAACACTGATCAACCCAGTGCTTATTGCGTCGATGTAGGGCAATCTGTCAATCAGTTGCAATGAAAACATCTCGACAGAAGAATTTCATGAATTTGAAAACCTACTTATGTTTCTTTAAACCTGTCATCATCAAATCTAATAGGACATCTCCCACTCTCTTCTGTGGTTTTTATGTGCATGATGTCAGAATACTAGACATAGGAGTACCATTGGTAGACATTTATTAAAAAAAACCCCAAAACATCCATATTTGCTTCTCAACTCTTCATTAGTTACAAATTGAAATTTCACTCATTTTAGTCCCCTTTTCAAGACAACAGCTGATCGTCCTCCTGTTTGTATTTGACCAGTGAAGTGCTTTCACATACAATTCTTCAGAAAGATGAGCTTTTTCAAGTACATCACAGTCCCGTTTCATAAAACTTAATATCAGTAACAAATGCTATATTTCTATGACAAATTTGCTTTCGGCCGTTCGGATGCAAGAATTTCAGTAGCTTGTAACAACTATCGTAACTTGTTACAGAGAACAACTTTTATGAAACGGAACCCAAATAATATACAGTGTTTTGACCCACACCTTTCAGTTGTTCGTACACAACCATGAAAGCTCTAGTATACATGTCCTTTTGAGCAGGCTCTGATGGAGATTCTAAAAGCCTGAAGACCACATTTTGATTCACTGGTGGTTGAGGATAGTTGATTCTGCGAGATCTTCCATGCTTGTGAAAAGCTACAAAATGTGATGTCTTTGTAGTACAATCATTACTTCTTCTTTCATTTGAGACAGCTAGAAGTGTTGCAAATCTGTTGCAGCCAGGTCTTTGCACTAGATGAGCAGATTCAGGGGTAGACCCAGGAAGTATGAGAAGGGGCGCATGTGCCACCATTTTTTCTTTTTATTTCTTTTGTCTTAACAAAAAATAAATAGGGGCGTGCACCTTGTGCACCCCCCTCTGGATCTGCCACTGAGATCACACAATTCCGTCTCATCTTCTGGGTATTGGCAATATATTTTCTCATCCATGTTTGTTTAGAATTCCTTTCAAGTGAACACTTGTGAATGTTTCATATCTAGTCATAATGACTACGGTCGTGAAGTAAACCTTGCCCAGAAATTCTGTCACCTGTAATAGAATACAGTTGAACTTTGTTCAGTAGAGGTTTGATTAAAAACAGAACAACAACAACAACAACAAACTCTTCTACATATAGTCACTTTGCAGGTCCCAACTTTTTTTCTCTTCACTTTGTACCTTGACTTTAATAGACAAAGACCTGATGTAACAAGGTAATTTGTCGTAGGTTTTATGACCTCATTATAAGAAGGCTTCACTGTACATGTATTTTTTTTTTTTTTGCAAAACATGTAAAAGATGTCACTTGTTTAAAAGCATCAAGATTATGTGTTTTTGAATTTTCTATAAGCCTGAGAATATTTTACCTCCTATTAAATGTACACACCCACTTTGACACTTTTTATATCTTGAATTGCAATAAAGTGCATAAAGAAGAAAAAATGCATATCTCCTATTTCAAACCATTTTCAGTTACTTATGACCACATACATTCTTGTAGTAGTGAGAAGATGAATGAAAATTGTTGACTGATGTTTTGAATTCTTAGAGTTGATTTCGTCGGTGAACTTTTCAGTTTGCTTTATGATAGAAACTTTGCTTTGGAATAAAACGATAGGTCTGTACTATGAAACCAGAAGTTTTTGCGTGCATGAAACCTCTGTGAATTTTGCGAGCAGCCAAGATTCAATGTGCATGAAAGTGTTTGTCAACACAATGCATTAAATGCCAGTGGTGCATTGAGAAAGTTTCATAGGGTTGCCTCCAATTCACAAAAGTTTCTTGCCAGAAATGTGGCTGGTTGTACAGTAAATTCAGCCCCAAATTTTGTGGTTAAAGTAATGCAGGAATTTTGTGGCCTTCACGCAAGATTGATTACATGCGCATTACAAAAATGTATCTCCCTTTCCTAATATTCTGAGCTGGATATGCATTAGTATCGCTTTAACCAATAGCTAGCTTTAGATGTGTGACACAAACGCTAAGACAATGGAAACAGCAGTCTGGCTCATGTGTAGAACATCATTTTTTGCCTAATATCAGAATTTTTTACCGGAACTCCATTTTAGCTTTAAGGCTTCTGCTCAGTCACTAACACTTGGACAACTGACCATGCACATGTTGAAGACCTGGACACACACACACACAGACGACGTAATTGCAGACATGCATAGTTTACTCACATGCAAAGTGTAGCCTAGCAGGGAGTTAACTGGCATCTGGTCATGATTGAAACACTTTGCTGGGTATTCTTTTTGTGTCCATTAATTTTTTTCACACCATGTAGTATCACCCGACTTTAAATTTGTACACAAGGAAATAAACTTGCATGTATGTGTTGTATTTTTGTGGTTTTGAACATCAAATCTCATTGACGTAAATGAGTTGGTGATTTGTTGGCTTAGAGATTTGGACTTACAATGTATCATCAGAATTTCATGTACAGCAATCTCGGGGAAATTGCAATTCAAGATATTTAAGAGGGAAAAAAAAATCTATCCCATAGAACACAGCCTGGCACTCCACTACAAACATACACACACCCACACACATACACTCACAAACTGGCACCTCAACACAAGAAGATAATAATATAATCACAAATTATATACATGAGTCTATTCATTTTTTTTCTAGAAAGCAATTTGTTTTGCATTTTATTACAATATCCATTGAGTACAACCATGTACAGTCAGTCACTCACAACAATCATTGTAGCTGGACATCGTGAGGATTAGAGTCATTGAACTTCCTCAGTGTACCAAAGCTAGGACATAAAAATCTCTGTCTGCTTGAGAACAAAACAAAACCAGGTGAAAAGAAAGTGGACGACCATAAAAATGATGATACAAATGATATACATATGTATAATATGCTGGGTTCTACAATGGCATACATTCATAAGGTAATTGATAAATAATTTCTAAATTTACAAATAATGTTCTATATCATAATCATATATATAACAACATGCTTCCGTCTTTGCTACACCTGTACCACACACATGTTGGTCTAGACCTAAAACCTGTAATCCAGCAAGACTGACATCATCCATCTGGTCAACTCGCACAAAGAAACAGAAACCAATCACAAATCAAATGTCAAAATCAGATAGTAGGCGGAAGGAACAAATGTTAATGATACAGTGAGTGTATTTGATACACTTTAAGCATCAAGTCTGGGCCTGGAAAAACAAAAGCAAAGCCTACCAAATCGTTAGTTTTGTCTTCTTCCAACCCTTGTTATTATCCTGTGCACACTGTGAATACATAGAAAGTAATACTTATGTATGGTTGTTATTCTACCTCGGGACTCGGGAGGTTTTTCAATAAATCTGACTGGTGTGTATAAAAACTAATAGTGTGGCAAACCTAAACTTATGAAAGACAAATTAGATTTTATAGACAGTATATGATTCAGTATGGTGTGCAGGTGCAAGTTTGGACTTGTAATGTGTGCTTGCATCATTTATACATCTGTCTTGGACACTGGAGGACAGGTTACACAGAGCTGTAGCCCTTAAAGGGACATTCACAGTGAGCTGTAGCCCTTAAAGGGACACTCACAGTGAGCTGTAGCCCTTAAAGGGACACTCACAGTGAGCTGTAGCCCTTAAAGGGACACTCACAGTGAGCTGTAGCCTTTAAAGGGATGCTCACAATGAGCTGTAGCCTTCAAAGGGACACTCACAATGATAGATGGCTGTTTTCATTTCTAAGCTCTTTCTCTCCTTTTCTTCTTTCTCTCTCTCTCTCTCACTCTCATTCTCTTCCAGGGCTTGTTAAAGTGGGTTTACAAATTCCTACAACAACTTAAGGCATATAGTAATGAAATTCCTTAGTTTCAACACATTTGTATATGTCTTGTTTCATATAGGCAAGCATACACACATGCACACACACACACACACACACACAAAGACGCTCAACAAATTTTGTGAAGGCCTTCCAATGTGAACCTTTCCACTTTGTGTGAATTTCTATACCATCTTACTGAGGACCCTACAGCATAGGAATATTCCAGGCAGCCATGGACCCAATTTCTTTACATCTGCTTGATGCAGCCATATCAGTATCACCCCTCCCCAAACCTTTTCTACATGACATTTGCTTCATACAGACTGAGGACACCCATGGACTGTGTGTGTGTTCCTGCCATGGTCCTCACAAGGAGGGATTCATACACACTGGCCATAACCATACAACATTGATATGCTTGTCCAGATTCTTTGAAGAATCAAATATTTATCTTAATTCTTCAATCACCACGGCTACACTTAGTACCCCTTTTACATCAAATCATACAGAGTATCAGATCAGGTATAACTGTACAAACAACTCTTACATTATTCTCATGTGAATTGGTCAAGGCTATTTCTGTGCATATCACATTGAAAATCTGTGGTGCCCAATCAGATACCATATCCAATCTTTTTATGAAACCCCTTTCAGTCACCCAATGGCAAATAATATTCATAATTTCTTTCCCATCACATACAAAACAACTCCTTGCCCAGAGTTGCAGAGGTCGTTCTGTGGTGCTCGACTACAGGGCATATACTTCTGTCAAGTCTTCATAAGACGAGGTGTGAGAAAAACAAAACAAATGTATGTTGACCATATGTCACCACGGAAATATATGAATGTACAACATTCTAGAAATGCATGGTATACACCCAATCACACCTGTCTTGTTCCTTCCACAATACAGTTGCTGGAGAATAGAGGGAAACAGATATTCAGTAATCAATCTGTATCACTTTTCATCGCCCCAGACAACGGCATAAAAAATATGTCATTCTTGAGGCTCTGTATGGTAACATTCTGATAGCATACACTGTACAAAAACCCAGTCAACACTGAAAAACAACAACTGAACTGACTCCCGGACTACAAGAGATTTCTGTTCTATGAACAGAAATGACAAGTAGAAGTTAAGAAATCTCATAAACGACATACATTTCAATCACAAATGATTGCAACAATATGTACATATCTCTAAAAAAATGTTAGAAAAAAAAAATCAAGTCCACTATGCATTTCTTTGTTTCATTAAAATATCTGACACATTCTGAGGACTATTCATGAAGGACAATTACAAATATATAAATTAAGTCACCACTTCTCTGCATATACATATACATATACATATACAACATTTGCAATTGACAATTGCTAAAAGGAATAGAAATGCGCAGTCCACTTCCTTTACATTGAGATGGGTACAGTATCAGTCTAAAACTATGTACATAATAACATATCATTTTTCTCTCAAAAAGCTTTATATACAGTGTAAACAAAATTTTGCAATGCTTGTCACTGCATGATGAAAAAATAGGTATGTTGAAATATAGAGCACTTGAACACTCATCATATGCTTCAGTAGTACCAGGGAGGTGCACTCTCTCACCTCCCTGGTAGTACCAAAACTCTTCAAGTCTAGATACAACAGCTGTGCTAGAAATGTTGAAACAAGTGGGAGGCTCATGTAGAAAATGACAAGTTTAGAAACCAGATGCATGACAAGTGTTTGTACAAGAGTTTCTCACAAATCTCTGAAAATGTATCTACACTTCAAAATTCAAAAGGATTCGGTAAAATTGTATGTGTGAAGTGTGTGTGTGGGGGCGGGGGGCAATGATCAATTCTAAGATAAAATAAAAGATTAATTCGAAATTTTAGCCTGAATAGTTATTCTTCCTATTCAGATTTCATGCAAGATAGCACAATGCTCAAAAATACCAGTTCAATAGTTCAAAATACACTGAACTACATTGTAAAAGTGGAACATGATCAGGGATATCCTATAGGCACTGTGTGCTAGATTCTTTGCATTCATGTGGAATTCTTTTCTTTTTTTTTTCATATATTTCCATATAACTAGGGACATACTGAATTTTGAAAGTGTGCAAGGAAAGCTGAGAAAATGACATACAAAATATGGTTCTGTAGTAGACATTGGTACACCATTGTAGTTTCTCACATTGGTCCAGATTTCATTATCACTGTAATGTGATCCACTCCTGTATATGCCATATATATCACAAGGCTTTTATTTTCGCAAATTCAATGAGTAGGATGCTATTCGCAAATTTAACAATATGCAAAAATATTAACTCTGATCTCAATAAAAATGTTGTGTGTATGTATACATTTATCCGCTCATTACTGCACTCCACACTCGTGAATTTAACCAATTGTCAGGAAGTCCTGATTTGCAAAAAATTAGACGCGCCAAATACATGGCATACATACATTATTCCTCATGTCTATTTGGGGCATATTGACACAAAATGACTTCTGGTAGTTTCAGAACACATACATGTAGTCAAACAGCCTTACTGACAGCTGAACAGTGTAATGTCCTTGGTATGAGGTATGGTCACAAAATGTCTACTCCTTGATTTCAACATTGATTACCGAGTCTACTGAGACAGGCCCCGACACATGTACAAAATACAACATATTTATTTTTTTCTCTCTCTGTATTTTTTTCTTTTTAATGTCTGTAGCCACATGTATTTTTTTTTTTTGCCTTTCTTTTGGGGAAACTTTGAATCTAATTGTCAAAGGATGTGAAATTACTAGCATCCAAGTCGACCAAGTTTTCATGAAAGTTTCTGCAAACATTGTTTGACAGAACATGTAATTTGTAGAGGGCATGTCAACATTGATGGTTTCGGTTTTCAACTGCATTTGCACACCTCCATACATCTGATGAATCTCACTATGATGCAAACAGGCAAGATTTTTAATATATATAGATATACCGTATAGCATGCGTAAAAAAGGGGACAAGTCTAAAAAGTTTAACATATGATATCCACAGTATCAGGAATTAGGGAATGTATACATAATGGAGAGTAGAAAGTTACACAAAAAATGCTTAGACACGGATAGTTAGACATATTCATAAAGTCTGATGCAAGAAGTCTGAACAAGGTCGAACTGAAAAAAAAAAAAGTAGTCGGTTTTTATAACCGAGGCACTTACATGTGTCAATTATTCTCACGATCAGGGACTTGACAATATAAGATATTGTTCACAGCACAAAATGTCTAGTATAGGCCTAAACATGGGGGTAAAATTGTCTCTGTACACACCATACAGTGCATGTACAACACCAACCATAGCTAGGGAACACACACAATGTTCTTCACTGGCATATTTACGTGTACTTTATTTAAAATAATCTGCAGTGGCACGGCAGTGTGGTGCATGTCATTGCAACTCAAAAGGCTTGTAAAGTCTGAAGGAAAGCATACCATGTTACATTTGAGATGTCCTCAACCAAAGGCTGACCCACAAACTGCAAACTTCTTTCACAATCAATGCCTTCCTCCTTGGTGTGTTCCTGGCAGACTTGATCGTATCTGCAGTTTCAAACTGATGACTCTTTCATTTACTTGACATTGGGGATTCACTGGTTTAAATACCAATGATAACATTTTACTCCCTTTAAATCAACATCACCATTTGGATCATTTACTTTACAGGTCTTGCAACTCCTTTTCAAGTCACACTGCCGTCACAAGGTAAAGACATTCAAGAAGCACTGAAAAGTTTGGCAATTCACCAGCTTACATTTTGCTTGCAAGCTTTGAGACTTCTGCTTTCATCAGATATTATGTAATGCACAACACGGCTCACAGAAATGGACATTGACGAGAACGGAGGGAGCAAAGAGGGGAACTCCTCCTTTCAGGTGCACCAACATCTTATGGCTGAAGCCTTTTCACTTTAATTTCACAACATGCACAAGTGTACTTCAAAGTTTATGTCAATATCAAAATATCTGCAAGTACCTACAGTCTCCCACACTGGACAGAAGAAGTAGTGGAGAGTGCTCGTAATTATTCCGCAAGGCATAGTAGTCAAGAAGCGACTACAAGTCACTACTTGTGCTTCATTTGCATAGATATAAAAAAACACTTTTTAATCTTACAGTAAGAATGGATGCCCACAAAAGCAAACATTTAATGGATGGTGGAGAGGATCTTGACTAGTGATGCCCTCACCTTAGCTTAGCAAGTATTACGGAGGGAAACATATCACAAGAAGAAATGGGAATTCCCCAAAGAAGACGGCTATCTGTCAGGTTATGAGTACATTAGACACTCATCTCTCATGCTGGAACATATACATGTATCTCTCAAGCTTAAAACTGCTCATTCCTCAACTAGCAGCACAAAGAGACAATTTCACAAGTGTAAATAGACCAAATAATTATGATGATGGTACTAAAATACTGAAGAAAAGAATGCAAAATTAAACTACACTCTCTTTGCTGGTTTTCAGACCTGACAAACATGTTGAATACAATATGCTGATGTTGTTGAAATCCTGATATATTGATAAAAGCTAATTCAAAAATGAATTCTGAATCTGCAGCTGTTAAAATTTCTTAGCAAATGATGAAAAAAGATAATGCTCAGTTTTAACCAACAATCTACAATGCAGACGTGAGTTTTTCTTTGGTATTGGACAGACCTAAAATACAACTCAACATTCCCTATAAGTGTACCCACACAAATTGCTTCAAAAAAGACTTCTGAAGGTAATGAATGTTCACTTTGAGTACAAGGATAATGTGTAAGTGTTCTGAAGCAAATGATAACATGTTGTGATGTTCAGTGCATTGCTTGCAGATCTCATGGTGGACTTAACTTTATTGGGAGAAGAAATAAAGCAGTACCAGCACATATCTCTTTTTCATTGTATGCAAAATGGCATTCTTCCTCTTTAAAGTTGAAGTGCTTTGTTTTTGTATCTTTTTACCCACTCACTTAGCAAGGCACAGAAAGGAGTCTAGTTCTGAAGACTATACTAAATCAAAATTGAATTGATCAGTCCCTTATTTACCATACAATTCATCACTTTTCCAAGTATGTGACACAATGGAAATAGTAGCAAAAAAGAAAGAAATATACATATATATCCTGCTACTATTATCACACTAAAATTTTGTGAACAGACTAGACTTCTGTCAGTACCTTCCTCCATGTAATCAATTAAAAAGTAATGATACACTTCTCTTTTCTTAAATTAGTGGTTTGTAGAGAAAAGTCAACATTGTGAAATTACAAATGGGCAAAGATTTAACAGGTAATAAATGTAAAATTTTCATACATTTACCACAAATATGCCACGCATACATAGTATACTGTATATTCACTTTAATTTAAAACTTAACATGCAAGTTGAGCCATTAGAAAAGGAAAATTCAAGCATAGGAAATTATTATCACCATTTTCATTTCAGTTTGGTCCACCTAATTCAAGTTGAATTCAGATGCTGTTTAACATTGGTGGTGATCTAGTATGCATGGATCTGTTTACTTTATATTATATATTAAAATATCCAAAGTCTGCTGAATTAGTACTTTGGGGTATTCTTGACTCTAAATATATCACAGCAATTCACTGCATCCTTCTCTCAGTCAAACAATACAAATGCTTTATACCAAAGAATTATCACATACTTCTTCTTATTTGTGTAAATAATAACAAACAAACAACCAACCAACCCTTTGTATTTAGTTTCAGAGGAATCAAGAGGGCAATTTAAATGTGGATTATTTGATGAATTTTACGTCTATACAAGACAGTACACAGACAGTACGGGACAGTACAAAGTGGGTGGAGAAAATTTCTGCGATCTCATTGGTTAAGAGGTGTGTGCTGATTTTTACTGGCGGCTCATTGCTTCACTGATGATACCCACTGTTAACATGCTATCATATACCTGAAGCAATAGTCTGCATACTTTAGCAAGCAATTGCACTGATAGTAAAAGGTGCCTTCTGGCTAGCTAACCATGCCTTCCGTAAATTCACCAGGCATCCAGTAAATTTGCTATCAGGTTACATGATTAAAAAATGGATTTCCACCAAAAGATCTGTCCACCATGCTGCAAACCAAATGATGCACCTGTTTTGTTTTGTTTTGTTTTGTTTTGTTTTTGTTTTTCATGTATCAGTAGGCATAGTGTACATGCAGTAACTACTGAAACAATTCCATAGTTACCTTATGCACACAATTCCTCCTGATGTACTCATACCTATGCATCATTAGTGTGTTGTTTCTTCATGATCAAGCTCAAAAAGTCTGCTCAGGAGAATTAATGTTTATTAAGAATTTATTTCATGTGAATGGCCACATCTGCACCTACTACTCATTGGAAAGAACTGCTAAAAGAAGAGAACCAATGTGGGCACCGCATTCCATCATGACCATTACATCATAATCCCTCACATCACAGCAACTAGCCCACTTCAATTTCTCATCACAACAAAATATTGCATGGTGTGAAAAGGTACTCCAAAAATATGTGCTGCAATCACCTCTCTTATATCAACTGAAATCAACTCAGTACAATCTCTTAAAAAACAAACAAGGTCATACGAACATCGCATACGTCATTGCATTAGTTACATTGAACACTAGCAAAAATCTACAAATCTGATCTTGTCTTCATTATTTTTGCATCTTCTTTAGCAAACAACAGACATGTACACAACAAATATATATAGATATATATTTTTCTTCTTTTTTAAATATACAAATCATGCCCAAAAGTAGATTTCTATTTTCTTCATTTATCACAAAAATAACTCATCTACTCTTTATCAAAATGGGGAGCAAATCTAGAGAGATGTACAGCACCAGGCGTGTCGCTCGTTTCCGCTGCTTGAGCTCGTTCTCCCTCATCTTCCCTCCTCATCCTAAGCTTGGGAGAGGCATCGCAGAACTTTGGCCACCGGTATCAACGATGCGGGGTAGCAGAGCTGGGGAGCACGGGAGAAGCTTCCTTCCTTTTACTGATTGCAGACTCGACAAGCAAACAAACAGGGGAAAAATTGGCTGGCAAACGACAAATGTTCGATAAAACCATGGAAGACTGGATGGTTGAAGCTTGACTCATGACTTTTCTTCTACCAGCGGCCTCACGATCCCATCTGCATAGAGATATAAGGGAGCAACAATACAACAATAGTCCATTAATCTTGGTTTAATATACACTGATCCTGAAGGCAGATTCTGGCCAAGCTCTAGGACTGTTCACACATATTCATCTGTTCAGGCTCTAGACTTTGCAAACTCTACATCAGCTCAGCATAGGCATTTTGAGTCAGAGATATAGAGGCATATGAAAGGTCACACATATGTGAAAAGCTAGCATCAAACAAGGAGAGATTTGCATCAACAATTAGAAAGACTCTGGCTTGCCTCATGTCTCCCTGTAACCACTGGTGGGTGAAACTGGATCAAATCTTCATAGACTGTCCAAACACTGCAGGTTGGTTCTGGCCAGCTGCGTTATCTTCACCCTATTCTTTATTTCATTTTTACATCACACTTATCAAAATCTGCAAGCCTTACATGCAAGTTTCTGCACCAGGGGGATTTTAAAGTACAAATTACCCAAACATAACTTTTTATCTACTTTTCAAGTGGCAAGCATATCTTAATGGTTAATTTTTGGTGATATCAAATCTTCTTTTTCAGCAAAAGGCAGAGAACAGATACAGTAACTAAAACATTCAAAGAGCATCTCAGAATTTGAGGAATGATTTCATCTCTAAAGAAAAGATATATGACCAAGATTTTGGCATCTACAATTTTCTAATCAACTGTTCAATGGCAGATACAGCAAGCGTGAATGAGCATAAGCTGCCTTGAATTCTTTTAATTTAAACTTGATCCACTGTTATCAAAAAAGAACAAAAAATTGCCCCCCTCAAAAAAACAAAACAAAACAAACAAACAAACAAAAAACCCACTGGTAAATACAGCAACAACATTCATCATAGTGACAGGAAAACATATTGTAGTTGGCAATGTGTCCCTTCAGTAACTGTTCCTCAAATGTGTATAAACAAATGTCTTTGACTCAGTTTAAATGCATTAGATTGGCAAGTTCACCTTTACACCAACCTAACATCCTACAAAAATAGTTGATGGATGAGATGAAGAGGAGGAAGTCATCCTAGTTTGTTCACTGAAATCACCACGAAAAAAAAAGAACATCTTGCCTTTCTTTTCTTTCCAAAACATTTGTCAGAGATTATCTTACCCATGTAGACTCGGATGATGGCCTCACAGACAAACTTGTACTGAGCAGCGGTCTGGATGAGCATCGGTCGTTGGTCCCGCATTGTCCGGACGATGTCCAGTGGGTAGACAGGTTCATTGGCCTCAATCAGGCACATTGCTGTCTCCATGGTGACTAGCACACCTGTCCTCCCTATTCCAGCGCTAAAAGGTAATAAGTTAGAAAAAAAAAGCTGTAAATACCCATTTTTTTTTCTTATTTTAGCAAGTTCAGATTTACCTGAAATAACTGCATAACAGGAATAATCTTTTGTTTCAAGTTTATTTCCTTTTATTTCACTTTGAAATCAAAGTTTCATATATTCAACAAGACCACTGAAAAAAAAAGAAGAAGAAAGCAAACTACCATGAAAAGTTTATTGATATTACTCGTACAATGGCACAAGTTGCCCGGTTAAGACAACTTCTATGCTTTATCATAACGGTATCTTTTCTCTTTTAAAACCACCTACCTGACAGGAATATTGAGACTGTCACTATACTAAAATGAGAAAAACAGAATAACTTTTTGCAGATACACTGCCTTCAGAATTTGTAAAATTGAATGCTTTTTGATTAACAAACATTTTCTGCTAGATACAGTACTTGGCTATAATGAACACTTTGTTGCTATCAGGTGGATGTGCTGGCAAACAACATTTATAAGGATTACATGAATAACCATTACATCACAGATGCCTCGCAGGACTGGGGGGCTGATTGGGCCCCCCCCCCCCCACCCAGATCTTGGCCGTTGACCACGTGATCGCAAGGAAAATTGGCACTTTATTTGGTTATTATTTCACAAATATTCAAATTTATTTTTAATGAATTAATTATGCTAATTTATGAATGAATTTTAAAAAAATGGCTGTAAATCTGTAATTAAAGGTCCAAAACTGCTAATTTTTGCTTTAGGTACTCTGTGTAGGATTCTTATTGAATGTTCATAAAAAAAACAAAAAAAAAACGGCGGTATCAAAATTGGTTTCTTATGTATTTTATTGTTTTTAAAATTTCTTGTGTGTTTCATTGTTTTCAACTTTTTGTTTTTTATTGTTTTTTTATGGAAATCATCGGCCACACTATTTCGATCATTAACAACATGAAATTAATTGATTTTGATCAGTAAAAGTAAAAATAAAAGAAACATTTATGAATTTTGGTCAGGAACAGAATTTGCATTGGACTTGTACATGAAATCACGTTTTTGAGCAATTTCGGGTCTGACATGCACTTACAAAATATTGCGTAACTTCAGAACCGCGTACCCGGGCGTCGTGAATTTTGTCTCAAAAGTTGGGCAAGACTTAAAAGAAAAAAGTCACAAAACATCGCGACGCTAAATTTTTACGTTCCAGATTTATAGCGAAAAATGTCGAGGGGGGGGGCCCAAAAAGCCCCCCCCCAGTCTTTTTACGGTTAACGCAGTGAATTTAAAAACCGACATACATGTCAGTACAAGTGACCTTTTTCTGCTTGTGCTCAAAGGGAAACTATGAACTGGCTTATTAGCGTTTTCGTAATACAAACTTTAGTAATAAGCACTTTATAAATGATATTTATTATTATTATGAGTAGCAGTAGTAGTGAGTTTTGCCACAAAGTGCTGGATTTGAAATTTGGTATTTCAAAGGTGAATATAGTAAATTGGGATGGGTGTCTACAAGCACTCTTGCAGGTGGCTTTACTCTGGACACTTGATTCTCCTGCAATCACTACAGCAAGAGGGTCTTAGACACAGGTTAGAATTAGGTAAACCTTCATGGTACCTGCCATCATACGGGTGAATCTGTGAAATTTGAGAGAATCTGCCCAGGAAGGGTGTCTGGGCTCACTACTGACCTGCAGTGGACGATGGTGGGAACCTCCATGCCCACCCTACACTGTCTGACCCGCAGCACAAAGTCCAGGAAGTCGGAGGAGTCGTCCGGCACACCGTGGTCCGGCCACGCCACATACTGCATCTGGAGGACCACTCTCTCCTCTTTTGTCTGCAGGTGAGGGGTGGGGTGGTATGAGGGGTGGGGCAAGAGGTGGGGTGGGGTGGTGGTTGGGGAAAGGTAGGGGTGGGGTAGGGGTGAGGGGTGGGGACAAGAGAGAAACCCATGAGGTTCTTAATTCCCATTCTGTGCCTGAGTTCTGGTTAAATCCTTGAGAGCTGGCATTAAGAAAAAGATAATCTTACCCCACATTACACTGCTTTTTTAATCAAAATCCCACATTCACAATGAGCATCACTTTGAGTCAGGGACTCAGATCACACACACGCCTTTAAAGAATCTCCCAACAAATACTGAAGAACTTGTGGCTCATGATGACAGACAAAAATTGTAGGAAATCTAATGCATTCAGCATCAATTGGTTTTGGACCATGAATAAAAAATTATATATGAATAAGTTACACATTTGTGTCTACTTTGCACAACTTTATGCAAAAATTTAAGAAATGACATTAATGTATGGAACAATTTGACCACTCAAATTTGACCTCTAATCCACATCCATGAATCACCATGGAGACAAGAATGAAGCTAGAATCACACCTCTGTGTTGGCAATGATGAAATCCCTGTAGGCAAAGGACGGTGTCTCGTCGCAGCGTGTGCAGCGGATCTCAAGGTTGGGACCAAACTCGAGCGTGTCTTCATAGTCTGGCCAGTACTTGTGACATTTGACCTGGACAGGTACACCAAAGAAACAAACAAATATTGAGTCATCAGATTTAACACAAATTAAACGTAGAGGAGACATTGCCTCTCTCAAGCTCGATTGTAAGTCCTTTGTCTTTGACACTTTGAATCTAATGGCATGAATCAGACATCAGTTATTATGACCAATGTGTTTAGCAGTGGTAAACATGAACATTCTCTTGTTCCTTTGCTGTGATAAATGCATGAGAACAACTGCTTTAGCTCTGATGATTTGCAGTGAATCATACCAATTCATTCTTGGATGACTGTGATCAGAAAAAAGGCCAGGATCTTACTCATCCATGAAAGAATCTTCAGGGTGCAACACAAACCAATGAAGTCTGAGTTTCTCACCATGCAAACCATCCAAGAACACAGTGAGGTGGTAACATTGCCTTTATACCATGGTGAATATGATTACTCTTAATATCAACATTTCATCCAAACCTAAAAAATAAAACACCATCCCCTCCCCCATTTCTTCAATCATGCTGTTATTATTTCAACCCTTTCCTACCTTCACCATTGTGTTGTTCCTGATCTAAAATCTCAAGTGAGGTTACCCACTATTCATCTTCATCATTCACAGGTTGCCTCCTATTATCCTTGGGATCATCACCGGCCACCTCTGCCTTTTGTCTGTTCAACCCCTTGCTTTAATCCCCCTACATACCTGTTTGGCCCCCTGCCTTTGATTCCCAGCGTACCCCTTTTGTTTTCTTTGTTCTGTGTCCCTAGTCCCTCACAAGTCAGTGCATGCAATGTGTAGTCCATATATGCGTGTGCTTACTTACTGTATATGTTGGTCATTTTGCCTCTGACAAAGATTCTGCTGAGATCAAAAGCTCAGTCCCATTTTGACACAATCAAACATAAGAAACATCAAAATGCCATCATGATCTTGGGGTACAATTCTACCGACACATCTACCACTCTACTCTTCTGAATTTACTTAACCTAGCTCAGAACTTTGTGTGGAATTGCACTCTAAGACCAAGACATTCAAACTTGACCGACTGGTGGCTTGGCCATTAATACAGCATACTTACTCTTCCCCTTTCCACATTAGTGGTAAGCATGACGATGAGTGTCGACTTCTGTTCCCACACCATGTACCAGAAATCTGAGACGGTGTTGGGAAGGGGCCCCTGGGCTGCTATGTACCTATTTACTAGACTTGAGCCAGGGATTGCCATCTGTGAGAAAGGAGGGTTAGGATACAAGATTCATAAACATAATTATGCAAAAAGGAATACTCAACATTGACACATGGACATTTTGTGAGTGAATAAAATGGAATGGCATGGAAAACAATCACTACTGTAATTGATAGCAACACTGCGGACTCGTTTACAAAATTACACGTTAATGATACTGTGATACAAGCATAATGAGTTGCAATTAAGAGAAACATATACATGTAAACATCACAAACCTAATTATTAATTTAGAGAAAATCAGTAGAACAGGCTGGTGTCATTCTTTGACATGTATTCAAGTATCACTTTGACTCTGCAAATATGATTAAGCATCTATGATATTTTAAATGAGTTAGAAACGCAGATAATCAATGCTCTTAAAAAAAGAACAAAAACAAAATAAAAAAACTATTTTTTTTTTGTCTTTTTGCAAGAAACAAACATCCACTACTACAGAAATCATACATCTCAAAGATTAATGTCCTTCCCACAGTCCATACTGAATCAACCTCCTCTAGGTTGGCTGCAAATGTACTACACATCAACCGCAAATTCCCCTCTAACCAGATGCTGGCTTAAATACTGAATAATTGTCAACTGTGTTTAAAATACATTGAATTATCCTGATAAGAATGTGGTTATTTTGTCTAAAACATTTCTTTACTTTGAAAGTTTATTGATAAAGAGAATCATAATGCAACAAGAAGAGCAATGATGATAGATGGAGAAAGAATTGGTGTTGAAGTCATCACGACTGAGTTGTCCAGAGCCTAACTTTGTTTCTCTTGCAGTAATTGAGTGCTCACAATGAGACACCAGCACATAGCGGTTAAGCTCTGAGACTGTCCCCATCCAATCCCATGAAGACAAGTGTGTGGTACACTGTATCATGTTGTACTCTATGTCACTATACAGCACTGCTTGCCTACTGGGTGCTCTAACTGGTGAAGGCTTTGAAGATCATGGAGCTCAACTGATCACAATTTTTATCTTCAATCAAATAAAGTAACAGGTGTCTTCCTATTGGCATGACATAAGAACCAACATGGTCCATCCTCCTATATTTGCCAGTTTCTTTGTTTCTTTTATTTTCAGCTCTATAAAATACCAGACAAGACCAAACTTCCTTGAAGAAAGAAAAATATGTTAGAAGTTTGAGAACTTTAATATAACCTTTTTGAAACAAACAAACAGTCACCACTGAATAAGGAGCATGCATAAAAAAAATGCAAAAACTAACCTTTCTTATTCTATTTTTTATGTATGATTTACTTTTGTATTGTGATTGAACGGGAAATGTAACATCTAAAGGTATTTAATCACTGCCTGAAGAACGTCTGGATAATTACATAAATGTATGAAACATGTGTTACCGGAGAAGGAATATTTGCTGTACCATAACAGTCATCATGAGAAGAATTGATGTGATCCTCTTTAACCCATTGAGGACGAGTCCCGAGTATACTCGAGCAAGGGTCTATGGGAAATGCACGTTGTAGCAAAATCAGTCCGTCCTCAACGGGTTAATGGACTGAGCAGAGGAGAGCACATACCCAGCGTGCCCAGATACCTGGAGAAAGAGATACGTCTGTTCTCCGATTGCGGTAACGGAGTGTTTTGGTACTCACATTAATGAGGTTTGCATTGATGTAATCTCCCGTGTCGGCGTCTTGTAAGATGACTCGGGTTGCATCGTCTGGATGAGGGAAACAGAAAAAGCAATAGGATGAATTGGAAAACATAGAGAGACAGAGAAGATAGGAGAAACAGAAAGTAAGAGAAGGAGATATAATAAGAAATGAAGAGAGAGAGAGAGAGAGAGATAAAATGAAATAGATAAAAAGAGAGACAGAGAGGGAGAGAGAAGTAGAGAGTAAGGAAGAGAGAGATTATAAGATTTGGATATATAAAGAGAAAGAGAGAGAGAGATTATAAGAATTGGATATATAAAGAGAAAGAGAGAGAGAGATTATAAGAATTGGATATATAAAGAGAAAGAGAGAGAGAGATTATAAGAATTGGATATATAAAGAGAAAGAGAGAGAGAGGAAGAACAAGGAAAACAGAATAAAGAGCCACAATATGGAGAGAACAGGAAATTAGAGAGAAAACATATCAGAGAAAGAGGAAGAGAAAAAGAGACAGTGAAAGAGAAAATCCAACAAATTTAGATTCTCAGAGAATGAGAGGGTGGGGAAAGGGAAAAGACAGTTCATAAACATTTATTGGGTATAACAAAAGGAAGGAAGAAGGGGGTGAAAAGTGATGAAACATGCAGGAAATAGATGGAAAGAAAAGGAAAAAGACCAGATAGCATTTAAATGCTTTGTCATACCACTAACAAAACACAACAACACTAACATACACAGAGACAACTTTTAATATTATCTGTATAGTTGGCTTCTATGTTTCACATTGTTTGAAAGCAGTATACTCACATGGTGATATATCTCTATATCTGTTCTTGGCAATATTCTCTGCAAGTCTGCAAGCACCCATCGTCATGCCTGGCTTTTTCCTGTACAATTGCTGAAAGACAACACAAACACACAATATACCACGTGCAAATGATTTCCTAAAGTAACTTTGTGGAATTACAGTGCGCAGGATAGCATGTGCAGCTTTCATCAAGAAATATGGTCGAAGCACCAAATTTGACATTAGGTACTGAATCTGCTGTAGAATCTATACACACATGTATGATTCTGCATCTTTCTCAGCAGCGCTCTTTGATTATTGATACATATGTGAAATAATGTCAAAAACTGGCAAATAATTTGAGCAAAACTGTGAATGAGATTTGTCAAATAACACATATCCTCTCTAAAGGAAATGTGGTTCTCATTAAAAGATCCTGCCAGCCACATCATCATCAGATATTGGATTTGGTCAAGAAAACTTGACAAATTCTATTTCCTGATTTCATTTCATCTCTCAAAATGTCATCTGCATTATGTCAGAGACTGATTAAATGAACTGAAGTTCCGATCAAATCTCCTTCCTAGTCGGAGTGTGTGAAGATCTTTAAGACATGCACAGCTATGCCTGCATCTACTTCCTTTCCTTCCATGTATTCAAGGATGAACTCTACTCATCTTTACCACAGTGATGACATAGGAGGATACTTGGGGTAAGCAAGACCATATTGGTATCACTGCTCTGATTGCTACCTTCCTCTTCTTTTTTTTTTTTTCTTACGACCAGTGACTTCTTCCACACTGAATTTCTTTGCAATTGGCTTTAGTCTTTGTGTAACATTGCTTTTTGCACAAATTGAAGGGGAATAAACCCAATATATACTATGTATGTGGACTGAGAGAGTGCATCAAAATTGGTAGAATACATTAGTGAAGTTTGAGGAAAATCAGATAATCCAATCAAAAGTTGTTAATTTTTAAAGTTTTAGTGGTACCATCCCTTGATGAGAAGACTATAACAGTTTGTGGTGTCACTGCAGAATGATACAAAGAAAATATAACTTAGAGAATTCCACAAAATTTCATTTCTATGAAAAGCACACTTCCTTTGACTTGCTACTGATGTATGCTGAGGGTAATATTATTGACCCTGCTTTTCTAAAAGAGGGAAGTCAATTGCTCTTTCATTATGCTACAAATATGGAAAAAAATCATAACTTTTGAATGGATTGACAAATTTCTCTCAAACTTCAATCATGTATCCTACTAATATTGCTGCATTCACTCAATCTACATGTGTATTTGGGTAAATTTCCCCTTTAAATAAATACATGCTAATCCTGTTTCTATTGAAAAGATATTCAAAACTACCTTGCTTTCTCACTAATCTGAATTTATTCATAATGGCTAATTGCCCTGTCAATGTTGTGTCTCGATTCTAATTGTTTTCAATGTCAAACACTACGTCATTGGAGTGGTGTCTCTCAAAAGTCATGGCCCTAATCCCATGGCAAAACAAGCATTTTTCCAGGAAAAGTCTGTTGTGGTTTGGTTGATTATTCTATTTGGACTTCATATGTGATTCACAGCCACAATGTTATGTGAACCACACATAATTCATTCATCTGATTTCATCTACAGGATAATCTAATAAAGGGTTTGTTTCTCAATGTCATTGTGTGAGGGAGCTTAGGTTGCAGTTCATGGAAAGCCAAGCTGACGTCAATCACAAATTAAAGATGAAATCTCATGAAACTTCGGAAGATTTAAGAATTAGGACTGCGTATATTAAAGGTAAAACATAGTTTCTATGTCCGCAGAAACTGTTGATTTTCACTCTAAAATGGAGATATACAAGTATGCATAGGAAATGTGTGAAATAATGCTGTGATAACACAATTGCAGTTGGGTAACGATGAAAATGTAAAATATTAGCCAAAAAGGTACGCTGACAGTATTTGAATCTGCAAACACATCTGAACATAGTTGCTACGTAACATTTTGTGATCGATTTCAAATTGGGCCATAGCAGTATTCATTGATCTTCCACACGAGAGTGAATATAGGGAAATACTACTGCTAGGGCATGATCTATCATCACCTAACATTCTAAATACCCACTACTGAATGGGGAGGGTGCTTCTGGAACAAGTCAGGTACACCGCTGGAAATTATTTTCAACTTTTGATCTCGAAATACTCCAAAACAATCCATTATCCTGGCAAATTACATCAGTTAGACAAGTTTCTTGGTAGACCCTTCTGATATTACAAGCAAAGTTCAAGTGGTGGAAGATGAATTTTGAGCCCTTTTAAGGTGGTGCTGTAACAGTTTTTTCATTGTTTTTCTCTATCTTTACCAGACAAACCTAGGGAGAGAAAATTGTGGAAGACTCACATCAAACTGGGCTTGTGCCATCCCTGTCTCCAGAGCTTCCTGGAGCAGCATGATGGATTCTGTCAGAGAATCGATCTCACCGTTGATGATGCGAGGACTCTCTGGGATGTACTGAAAGACGGGCTCCTCCACCTCCTCACCGACATACACTACGAGACAGACGGACAGACAGACATAACAGAATTACCTGGTGAATGCAATGCTCAAATACATGAGGATACACCAATCATTACGTGAAAAGCAAAGGTTTTACGCATGAATACACTGAGATTACACTGTGTTGATACACCTACAGATAAAAGTTGAGAATCAGATATTGTCAAAGAGAATATTTTGGCGTGAGTAATTTTTTGCGCTCGGTCGGTTAAGACAAATTTAGTGGGTTTTTAATTCTGTGGAATCAAGATATCAACTACTGAAACATATGGCAAGCAAAAATATTCACATGCTTTTATTTTTGCGCTAGTTTCCAGTTGCGCCAAATGCGCCAAAAATTTCACTCTGCAAAAATTTCCACTTTTACAGCAAGATACTACGCAATTGATGAGACAGAGGAAGGTCAACATATAGAACATGGAGTAGAGCAAAAAATTTCTGTATGTAGACCACCAACAAGTAGCTTAATAGAAAGAGATAGATAGAACAATAAGAACGAATGGATAAACTTAAACACACAGAGGTGAATAGATAGTGGTCAAATACACCGACAGCAGATTGTACACGTAAGTTGATACATGTAGATGGATTAATCGATAGACAGACATTGCATTTCAGTATCAAAATGAAAAATATGAATGTGCAGTTCCAGATAAGAAAAAAACTTGAAAGTACACATGTAAAAACATGAAAGTGGTCAGACCCTTCTAGGAACGAAAGTACTAAGTGTATATTACAACCTTGTGTATGTCCACAAAGCGTCAGTTTACAAGCAATAAAAAAACAAATACCCATACATACTTATGAGAATTTTTCATTGAAAAATAAAAGTATATATAAACAGAAAAGTTTAATAAACTTTGTACAGGCTAATCCAATTTCAATTTTCACACCTTATTATACTTAAAGATTATAAAATGAATCACTACCACAACTGCGCTATTCTCCAATTTTCACATTTATACTTGAAATGTGTCCAATTTTCACATTCATACTGGAAATTACACTACAGTGTAAACTGACTGCATGATGGCAGGCACATGTTAGTAATCTTGTTCTGCACGACATTTGAATGCTGCCAAAGGTGGGGGCCTGATACCACACAACATCCTGCCTTGTGCAATCAGGTGTCATATCAAAGGGTGTGTACAATTCTGGTCGAGGTGAGGATTTAGCTTTTAACGTTTTGCCAGATATTCAGAAACCACTCTATGAGATGTCAAAGAGCATGCAATTTTAAGGGGTATCAAAAGTTAATTTGATGAAAATCAGTTTTGAAATGGCTGAGATATCCAAAAACAAGGTGAAACAAAGAGATCCTAATAAAAGGCGTGGCCTGTGGCCTTTTATTATTATCCCTTTTTTGGACATCTCAGCCATTTGAAAACCAATTTTCATCAAATAAACGTTGAATCCTTCTTTAAATTACATGCTCTTTCATATTTCATAAGAGGTTTCTCATTATCTCACTTAGGAATGTTCAAAACATGAATACCCACCTCAACCAGTACTGTACAGTCCCTTTAAGCACCATTCAGCAAATACTGAACCAGTTTAAGGCATGCAGACTCCATGATTGTTTTGTGGTCTAGCCATCCAATGCTTTTATTATCATTTTGAGATACGCTGTCTCTTTGCTAAGCCACTATGATCAGTTAAAACTGCATACAGGGTATTTGCACAGTCACATCGGTTTTCAAAGTTACAGATTCTTTTTACAGGTGAGCATAAAATAAAATACAAAATTCTGACACACAGAGGATGTTTGTTTTGAGGTCTAACCACAGTATGCTTTCAATATCACTCTGGAATACATTATCTCTCACATTACCAAGATTGGTTTACACCCTACCTATAGATTGTTTGCACATTAAACAAGTTCTCAAAACTACATATTCTTTTTCAACTTGAGCTTGAAATTAGAATATGATATTTCCTCTGAAATTTTCCCTGAACGCAATACATTTATCAAGCTTGCTTTCTAAAAAAATATACCACAAACGTGATCATCTACCCTATCTCCACCACACATGATTCAGTATTTAGACAAATCTAAATAGAATAAACTGTATGCTTTGCTCCAATCCAATGTACGGTGTACTGAAATTGAGAAACATTGAATCTACCTCAATGAGATATTCCCCACAGTATTAAAACATAGAAAGGGTGAATATATTTGAGCTAGTCATGTGAACTGAACATGAACTATTGTGCAATGATATAAAAGGCAAATCAATTTTACAGAGAAGCAGTTACAAGGCTTCTGATTGTCAAAATATGCCATGGTGACTACATAAATCTCTCTTTCTTCTTCTTCTTTTTCTTCTACTACTACTTTTTTTTTTGTATTTAATGCTTCAAGATTTCTGTACATAAGCTGGCATCTTTGCTTGCAAGGCTGCTCACAACCTTTCTGTCAGACTGCAGTGCATTTTCAATACAGTCTACACAATAACCTAGAGTGGAATCACAAAGAAAGTGCAAAATTAAAATCTTGGGTATGTCTTGAAGGGATCGTATAGTTTTGGTTTAGACCTAATTTCAGGTTTCTAACATTTTTGGGTGAGATAATGAGAACCTCTTATGGAATATGAAAGAGCACGTAATTCCAAGAGGAATTCAACGTTTATTTGATGAAAATTGATTTTGAAATGGCTGAGATATCCAAAACAGAGCGATTCTAATAAAGTGTGGGACCCACACTTTATTACGATCGCTTTGTTTTACATTGTACTTTGTTTTTGGATGTTTCAGCCATTCCATCTTTCATCAAATAAACTTTGAATTCCTCCTAAAATGGTATGCTCTGTACTATTTCGTAAGTGTTTTCTTGGTATCTCGCAAAAAGTTAAAAGCCCAATTCTCATCTCCACCAATACTGTACCATCCCTGTAAGCTTTACAATTTCAACATGCTGTGGACAAAACATTGAACAAAGAATACCAACGTAGGAAAAAATTATGATGTGTAATGACAATATGAAAATTAAGCCCTTTATAAAGTGTTTGCAACTCTTATGGTAGTATCATGGCAGAGGGTTTAATCTTCTTATATATGATCATTGATTTATGGCAAGCCACTAGGCAATGTATCAGTTTATACACGTTACAATGTATATCAATTTTGTGCACTCAAGAACAAAAATATAAGGGTAAAAGGCAAATAACAACTGGTAAAATTATTTATTGCAAACAATGTCTGTGATACTACGTCATCATGTCTATTCCTGAAAGAATTTGTGAATGCTTCTTTCCTCACCCTGCCTCACCCCCCAAAAAAATCTGACTTTGAATAGTTTCATTGTTTGTTTGCTTTTTCTTCCTTTCTTGTTAAGCATCTTTTAGTGTTGTGTCTCAGCGGAAAAGCAGGAGGGAAGAACTGCACCTACTTTTCCGTTTTTGTCTCTTATGTCAGAAAACACACAGTGATAATCTTTACATCTTGACACTACACACAGACACATATGATTTCCTGAAAAAAAACCCCACAAAAATACTGAAGGTGGCATTGACACAAGCCAGCATATCCTAGGCATGAGTCATGATTGAGGCTTGTTTGTTGCCATAGCAACAGACCTCTGACAGGGTGAGTGACAGAAGAAATCATGGCTTCTCATTCATCATGTGCTGAAAATTTACATACACACATCAACTAGCATTGCTAGCTGCAGCTCTTTCTTACAATTCATTGTCTGGGGGAATAAAAAAGCATTCAGTGAATGAAAAATGATGGCCTTGTACAAAGGAAATTCAGTAATAGGTTATGATCGATCACTGCAAGTACAATATATAAATATTAACTTTAACTTTGTCTAATTAATGTCTACATTTGTCTGAAGAAGGGAGAGGGGAAAGTAAGATATTGTTCTACTGCAGTTAATTTTCTGTGTAACTTGTGTACGCTTTTCACTTCCAAAAACTGTAAGGATGAACATTCAAGTTTTGCTGGCTACTCTTGTGGCAGGCAGTATCACACAAATTCAAAGAAACAGCTTCTTCCTCTTCACCCCCCCCCCCCAAAAAAAAACAACAAACAAAACAAAACTAGAAATGTCGCTACAGCGACTGGTTATACCCCCGCCAAACAACATTTCATAAGCTTTGGTCAAAACAACATTTCATAAGCTTTGGTCAAAAAACTGAGGAAGTAGTTAAATCCGCAAGATCTTTCCTTGATCTTCTGCCATTAATATGCCGTTACCATGGCAACGTACTTTCGGGTACTGTCGTAAAATGCATCTTGCACATCTATAACCAAAGGCACACATCTGTACCAAGTTTCATGGAAATTGGGCAAAAACTGAGGAAGTAGTTTGTAACACAAAATTTTCCATCATTTTGGCTCATAATATGTGAGCTGTTACCATGGCAACATACTTTTTGTCACTGTCAAGAAATGTGTCATGCTGACCTATATCCTAAGACAAACATTCAATATGAATTCCATGAGAATTGGAAGAACACTGATGAAGCAGTTTTGCCATGAAGCATTTTGCCCTATATTTTACCAATAACATGCTGTTACCATGGCAACGCACTTTTGCCACTGCGGAAATATGTGTCTTGCACATTAACATATTCAGATGAACATCTGTACCTAATTTCATAAAAATTGATCAAAAACTGTGGGAGGAGTTCGCGACGCAAGATTTGTACCCATTTTTGCCCATAATATGCCGTTACCATGGCAACGTACTTTTGGGTACTGTCAAAAAATACGTCTTGCACATCTACAACCCAAGGCACACATCTGTGCCAAGTTTTATGGGAATCGGTTGAAAACTGAGGAAGTAGTTCGCGACGCAAGATTTGCAACGGACCGACCGCCCGACCGCCCGACCGCCCGACCGACCGCCCGACCGTCCGCTGATTCCTATATACCCCCTTCAAACTTCGTTTGGCGGGGGTATAACAAAACAACAACAACACTCTGATTAGTGTTTTTCATTGCGTGGAAACTCTGTCTCTCTGAAAAGACTAGACTTTAATATTCTACCTTGTATATACTGTAAATTTGTCCAAGAGCTAGGAAGAGATCTCATACACTGTACTTCTTACATAGAAGCTGTTACACTTTTTCAATCAGTTATATGAATACAGTGGACTTCCATTATAATGAAGCTCTCAGGACTAGGAGTTTCCTTTCGTTATATCGAAATTTCATGATAACCGAACAAATAAACAATACAAAACAAAGAGTGGATAAAGTTGCGGTCTTAATTTTTACTTTGTTGTAACTGGAATTTCGTTATAACCGTGTTCGTTACAATGGGAGTGCACTGTACAGCAGAAAAATGCTTCATACAACAAACAAATTTTTATGGAGACAACAAGGTTCTGCTGCTCAAAGGACCATTTCAAAACCTAAGCCTTCACTCACTGGGAGAGTGAAGGGTTGATTTCAGCCTATGTCATGTGTTTGGGAGTAAAATCTGATCCCTGACAATGTACATTGTACATGTGAGGCAAACGTTCCGGCACTTGCAGGAACGTCCAAATTTTCTTGGCTGGGATTGTGTTTTGGAGGAAATCCTCATTGGAACGGGATGACATAATCATAAAATGTGATTTCCAATGAATGAGGGACTCTGAATAGGGCTGGCAGTGCTGTTACCATGGCAACGGCTATAGTCACAACATCCTGTGGTGAAGTTAATATATCTCATCTTGACAGAAGAAAGAGAACAGGTGGACAAGAAAGAAAAAAATATGTTTTCCTGACAGAGTATTATGTGAATATATTTTCTTTGTTCTCCGGACAGAGATACATATCTGGCAAAGGAGTGTACAGTTCAACTCTAACAAGAGAACAAACATGTATATATCCATGATATCACAATTTTTTTATGCTATTCCTAAGACATCTCTTATGGTACTTACATGTACTTTCCATACAATCTCCTTAAGAAAGAAGAAGCCAAATTAAGAATTTGCAAGTTTTGTATTTTTGCTATCCTGCTTTCATCATTTACCCACCATTTGGTCGTACAGTCAGAACCAAGTCCTTGTTGCCTGCATCCCCTATGGCACGAATGATTGCAACCACCTGATCATTAGTTGATGAGGATACATCTTGGTTGTTCAGTCTGAGAATCTGGTCTCCTTCATTCAATCGAGGTATGCACAGGTCCGCCTGTAACGGAGGGACAGCACAACCAGCAAATAGGTTACTCTGCCAAAGCACCAACATCATAGAATTTCATAGTTTCTTCAATATATCTGCCCTGCATGTTGATGAGGTTATGCATATGTATGCAAAACATGAAGAGTAAAATTTGTGTCTTTATCCTGTCTGCAAAAACTATTGAAACACATGGAGAGGCATACACATACATCTTTTATCTGTAACATCTTGAAGTATAAGTATGACTTGAAAGAAATATCAAATACGGTTGCTACTTCCATGTCTTCTTTTTCTTGCAATTATGTCCATTTTGCTGCTTGTGAAATCTGGTTATAAAATCAACCAGTATTATTCAAATGAACAATCTATAAAAATCATCAAGAAAAGGGACTGTTTATCTGCAAATTAAGCCTTTACAAACTCCCTCCTTATTTCCACGGAGAAATGACTAAACCATATAATGTTGATAAGGAGTCACATCACACTCAAGAAATGACCTTATTACATCAAGTAAAAGAAAGTTCCTTTCTATTTCTGGAATATGCTGATAAATTCTCATTCTAAGTGATGAATATCCCAGATAGGACATCATGCCTGTTCTGCCATGATTCAGACTTTATTCAGAAAGTAAATTTCTGATGCAATCTATTGTATGTTTCTATCTATGTTCACGCGATGAATCATGAAAACCTTGCCCACGAGGTCACGTAGCGCTGGCCTTATAAAAATATACTGCCACGCACAGACGTAGTAGGGTGACAGGGGGAGTGTAAACAATCGCACAAGGATATCAGATTTCATTCTTGGTTAAGGAGATGAACAGTGAGTGTGGGTGACACATATATTCTATTCAAGGATCTGTGGAAGGAGAGCTTGGGAAAGAGGATAGTATCTGTTATTTCTCCTGTAGCTGGCTTCCTTCCTTCCGATTCCTACCAGTGTGGCAAAGAAAAATGCGCCAAGTCCACAGTAGTGTGGTAACAACATTTATGAAAGACAGCAAGTCAGCTCACAAGACTAAGGGTGTGTTTATGCTCAATTTGCGAAGGCAGAATCAGCGTTTTGAAACGCTGATTCAAAACGCTGATTCAAAACGCCGTTCACGGGAGCACTGTTTATGCTCACTTTCTTCGAGTCTTGGAAAGAGCGTTTGCGATTGCTTCGCTGACCTCAGCAGAGGCAGGTCAAATTGTGGTGCGTGCTGCGATTGGTGGCCTGGCCTGGGAGAGCAGCTGGGAAAGACATGCGTATGCACAGTACATGTGAAAACTGCACAGGCAAGGGTAGCTGGCTGGCCGGGCGTGTGCTTTTTCACATGAACCGGAAAGGCGTTCAGATGCGCATTTAGAAACGCTGTTGCGTTTATGCTTCCCCGTCAAACATGATTAGTCAGAAACGCCGATCGTAAACGCACCTTTTTGTGCGTTTTGGATCCGCGTTTTGAATCAGCATTTCTATCGAAGTGAGCATGAATGCAACAGCGTTTTGCACTATTCATGTTTCAAAACGCTGATTCTGGCCCGAAAAGGGGAAGCATAAACACGGCCTTAAAGGGTCTTGACTACCGGTTTCTACACAAATAATCCTCTACCCAATGAAATCATCTTCTTGC
Source organism: Diadema setosum (assembly GCA_033980235.1). Taxonomy (NCBI): domain Eukaryota; kingdom Metazoa; phylum Echinodermata; class Echinoidea; order Diadematoida; family Diadematidae; genus Diadema; species Diadema setosum. Next base: position 35,520,646 of record CM067075.1, on the reverse strand, counting down.
ACAAAGTCTAGTCTGAGGTATAGAGGACTCGTGGATTGCATGATGTGCTTACAATAAGAAAGTTAAGGGTGCAAGCCCTGCTCTGGCATCTCTGTGAGACACTTTACCCACAATGCAATTTCCTTTTCTCAATAGTTCAGCAAAGATTAATCTTTTGGAAAAAAAATGACTGCATTGCAAAACATTCTATACTACCATAATGGCTTGTATTGTAATTTCAAATGACAACTGTTGGAGTCAAATAATAATGATAATGGTATAGATGACGACAGTGGCATGAAAATGACAATGAAAATGATGATGATGATGAATGATGATTATGATAATGAGAATGATAACGCAAATGATACTGACAGAGATAAAGATTGTGTTGATGATGATGGTAATTATGATAATGATTATGATATTGATAATGGTAATGATATTTGCACAGATTGTGTTGATGAACATGCCACTCCTGTGCAGGAAACTTGAGGTAACGTACCGGTGTGTTTGGGGCTACTCTCGACACAATGATCGGGGCACCCTGGTCTGCTCCGCCTTTCACGTTGAACCCAAACCGCCCTCTGTCGTCTGGCAGCATGCGTATCACTACTAAGGCATCACCGTTTGATTGCTGATGAAAAAATGGAGATTACGCTCTTTTGTGTGTGTACAATCAACCATGCATGAATGGGACACTTTGTGTATGCTCACAGAATCAACACTAAGAATAAACCAAAACCAAATCATTGTAGAAAAAGCTTGAAATAATACGCAACTCATATGACATGCTTTGAGGTATCACGATATATGGCATACACTGAACAGCTGGGCAATTCAGGCAAATGCGATTGATCAATTTCATGTCTCTTCACTTTCTTTGCCTTACCTGTTGTCTCTTTTTTAATATGGTATCAAACTTGACAAATAGATGTGATATTTTCAACCTCCATCCCTAAACAAACAAACAAACAAAAACCAGTTCTCGTTGGAATCTGAATCACATTGAGAATGCTGTTACACAGATATAATCACAGATGAGAAATGTAACAAGCAGTTTTCTCGTTCATTTGCTTTGTCCAGAATCTCTCAACATATCAGTTGAAATAACTCCATCTTCTTCTCAGTAATATTCGACTTCTGATTACCGTACATGCCATATATTTTGGAGGGCTTTTATTTTTGCTAATTTCGTGAGTCAGATACTGTTCGCAGATTATACAACATGCAAAATATCAAATCTGATCCTGTCATATATGCACTGTGTACACATATATTTCTCTCTTCATTACTGCACTCCAATCACTTACGAAATTATTGGCAAGTCCCAATACGTGGAAAATTAGACTCGCTGAATACATGGCGAATACAGTTCTAGTACTCTTGGACACACGCTAACATGATCAAAGATGTTAAAGAAGTGCACTGCATGTAATGTAGTTATGATGAGGTACAACAAAGACAGAAAATATCATAGCTCTATTGGATAAAAATTATGTAGTGTAAAACCAGAAATGTTCACATGCATTCTAATTTCATGAATTTTGTGAGAGAGAAAAAATTGTGAAATTGAAATGCACATCAAAGTTCTTGTCTACACTATATACACCGAATGCCAGTGGCAATTTGCGGAATTTCATGCCGCAAATAAGGTTGTCGGGTCAATTCATGAAAGTGTCATGCCGCGAATATTTCTGATTTTACAAAATGACTGATGTTAATCTAACCGCCAATCCATATCATGTCGTGCAGGGTCATTGTATTGCAATGACAACCTGAACACGACATACAATGTACACTTAGAATTTTCTTTCACTTTCGTTTTACACCCTACATGATAAGCACACTTAGTTCAGAAAGATTAATGAAGCTATATGTATATATAACAATCCTTCCAGGGGACCCGGAAAAGTCATACACATCGAAACACAAAAGGACACCACAATAATTCCTTCTCTCTGATTGCTTCCTGAATTATAAATTCCTTCATTATTCCTTCTTTCTGTCTCTAACGCACTGGAGGTCACATCAAGTAATTTCTTCTGTTGTAACACCTATTCCTGCATCCAGAAATGCTAACCAACTATCGTCACAGCTTTGTTACTATGGTTACACACAGCAAAGATGCAATGAGAGAAATGTTGATTATGATGTATCCCTTGCAAAAAGTAAAAAAAAAAAAATAAATAAATAAAAGAATATGACAGCACATATGTTGAGATGACTTGTTCTATGTGACCATGAAGGAAGCATTTAAAAACCGACAGCTTTGAGTCCATGAAGGACTACGCAATGAGGATGAAGTGCTTTAAACCCAGGGCACAAACTCTGCAGCAAATGGACTTGAATCAGGGACCTTGTGACTGACAGTCTATGGTCTTAACCGCTGAACCATAACACCTCCTCTGATTCACAATAAAAAGCAAAATCATGCTGAAATTCTTTTTTTGCTTGTTTGTTCCTTATTTTCCTGAGCAGCTAATATAGAGAATCTTGTTTCTCAAGCAGGAAAAGACTTACCGTCTTGTAGCCGTTGCCTAGCAACTCGTATGAGTTACCAGTACCCAGGCTGACATCACTCCCACCGTTATCGTCCATGTACGTCATGTGAGGTGGTACGTTCAGCATCTCAGCACTCCGTGACAGGCCATTCTCTCTAAAAATGAAAAGAAAACTAGAGTTTCACTGCTGACTATCAGAACATAGTAAGTTAGTCATAAGATAAAAGATTGTAAGATGGTCAGCAGATGGTCAAAAGTCAACCTTGCAGAACCAGGTCGACTGCTGTCTTATTGTTGACCATTTCTTCCAGTCTACCTTCTATGCATTTCAATAAATGTCAATGGGTTGCAGAAAATTGATAAGTGTGCACAACAGCTTGTAACTCACAGACACTTCCTTTTCTTTGGTATAAAGTTTCATTCATGTTACAATATCTTCCCTTCTTTGATGTTGCAATTAAAGTGTGGGTGGATTTTCCCTAAGCAGTGATAACTATGCATGGATAATGATTGAAGAGTTCTCATGATTCCTGCAGTACATATCACAAATCCACTTAACAATATTGTTAACAACATTATTCCGTTACGTTTAATAATGTGGAGTACAGATATAACATGTATCAACACAAACACATGTAAATAAAAGTGACCTAAGATACTTCTGGGAGAAGAAACTTCTCAGCACAACTCATGAGGGATACAAATTTACATTAAATATACTTTCATGACACACAGACAGACAAATAAAAGATGTTTGTGAGAAAAGAAAATTAAATTTGCACATGATCAATGTGGATGTGTGTATACACCAAAATAGATGCATGGAGAATAAAATATAAATTTTTGTATTGCCACATGGATTTTATTTTTTCAAAAAAACAAAAAGAAAATACAATATGACACAGGCAAGTGAAAATTGCAAATGGTGAGTTAAAATAGCAAAACACATGACTACAATTTGCTTCAACACTCAGAGCTGGCAAGAAGAGGAGAAAAAGAGGAGAACATGAGATAAGGAGAGATAGATAGGGAAAGAGAGATAGCTGGAGAAAGAGATGGAGACATAGATAGATAGCTGGAGAAAGAGATAGATAGATAGATAGATAGACACAAAAAGAGAGAGATAGATAGAAATAGAGAGATAGATGGAAAAATAGAAAGAGATAAATAGGGAGAGATACAGAGATAGAAAAAAAGAGATAGAGATATATAGAGATAGAAAATAGAGAGAGAAATAGATAGGGAGAGGGAGAGAGAGAAAAAAAAAGAGATAGAGGGACAGAAAGATATAGAGATAAAGAAAGATAGAAAGAGAAATAGACAGATAAAAAGGGAGACAAAAATAGAGACAACACCCTTGAATTTTTATTCAACCGCAACTGATCTGAGAGTGCTTGAAGCAAAGTCAATTGAGTGGAGTGAGAATGAAGATAATCTATGGAGGGAACCTCTGCTGATCAGAAGGAGGCCCTCGTGTGACTGTCAGAGGGGGGAGAGGTTGAGGAGAAAATCCCAGAGCTCTTCTTTAAAAGGCTTTGCCACACACACACACACACACAGCAGAACAATGCCTGGTTAAATGTCCATGTACTGTCAGGGCATACAAAGGTCTTTACCCTCCATGCGTCCCACTCTACATTCAGTAGTCTTCACAAACATATTCACATTTGCTTCATCAAAGTGTATTACCTCAAGCTCTTGTTGTTTTCTTTAATTTCTGAGCATCTTTGTCACATTGTATCTTGAAAATAATACTTGGTGATGCTTAAATTTTTTTTTTTTTTTTAAACAGCCAGAAAATTAGTCAGAAGTATCTGTGAAGTAGATCTGAGTGGCCAAAAAAAGAAGTTGTGTTCACTTACTGCAAATAGCTTACAGAGGTGTCATTATATTCAATTTCAAGGTCAAGTTCAAGCGGTATATTCCTCTTCTTAAAATCATATATTGTCTTATATTACATTATATTAAATTTATATTATATTATATTACATTATATTATATTATATTATATTATATTATATTATATTATATTACATTACATTACATTACATTACATTACATTACATTACATTACATTACATTACATTACATTACATTACATTACATTACATTACATTACATTACATTACATTACATTACATTACATTACATTACATTACATTACATTACATTACATTACATTACATTACATTATATTATATTATATTATAATATTATATTATACTATATTCTGTTATATTATACAAATAGTAAATGGTCACGAGTGCAATGGTAGATTTCGCACGAGGTGAAAGATAGAGGCGCTCTATTCAACGAGGCGAAGCCAAGTTGAATAGTGCGCCTCATCTTTCACTGAGTGCGAAATCTCGTTCCATTGCATGAGTAAAGACCATACACTATATGTTTTATACAACACCACGAACGTCAACGAATTTGGTACTCACAGATTCTAGAATTTAGCACAGAAATGGCAACCATTTTCCGTGAAAGACGTATGAGTAGCCTCACAGTCCAGTCACCGTGTATGTACATGTTAATGTGTATGTACGTATGTGAAACCAAGTTGTTTACAAAAAATAGTGACAAAAGTACGCGCTTGTAAGCACGCTTGTAGTTGTTGAGTGTGCGTGGCACATGTTTGTTTATTGTGACATCAGGGCGCATGCAATAGAACATTTTGATCGAACCAAAATTGCACGCTGAGACAGCCAGAGCGTGTAATAGAACCTTTCACTAAATGTCACGTGATAGGCAATCGACCAATCGGATAGCTACGTTCTAAATAGGTGTTGTATATTATATTACATTATATTACATTATATTACATTATATTATATTATATTATATTATATTATATTATATTATATTATATTATATTACATTATATTACATTATATTATATTATATTATATTATATTACATTATATTATATTATATTATATTACATTACATTACATTACATTACATTATATTATATTATATTATATTATATTATATTATATTATATTATATCATATTACAATGATATTACATCATATCATATCATATCATATCATCAGCATAATCATTATTTTGTATTTCCTTTTTATCACAGGCAGTTGTAAATGAAGTAAAATTTAGAGAAGTAGTTACTTGTAACTAATATTGACTGTAAAATGACAAGTAAACGAGGTGCGACAAAGGTCATGGTTCCTATCAAATTGTACTTGTGGGGATAAAATCAAATCATATACTGTTTTCTTTTGCACACCATGTATACATGGTACACTGTTTGTAATGGTTTGTTCCCTGAAACTTTTCTTTCATGGTTGACATATCATTACATTGGGATATCAGTAATTACAAGATTTATGGCGGGATAAGTATGAAGTTGTAGCAGCATTATATGAGGTACAGTAAAAGTGTTGCTGTAGACTTCTTGCAATTCTTTCAAACTTGTATTAAAGCATAGTTTCCATTGAATGAATTTGTAGCCTGTATCAGCTTGGTATTCATTTGTGGGTCAGTGTGTGTGTGTGTGTGTGTGTGTGTGTCTGTCTGTCTGTCTGTGTCTGTGTCTCTCCAAGTATCTGTGTGGTTGGTGAAATTGATAAAGCTAAAAAGTTACTGATGCTATCGGTTCTTTTTTCCCCACTGGGTATGTGGTTGGGTTGAACTTACCTAGGCTGGCCATTGGGTGAGGCAGGGGGGACCTGGCCATCAAAACTGGGCATTCGGCTGAGTGAGTGAAAGAAGAGATGAGTGCAGCACCAAGGCAAACAAACCCCACGGTGCATGAGCATTAACCCTTAGCATACCACATCACCATGCCAACAAATGCCTTTTCACCATGACAACCAAACAAAAACATTCAATGCAGATTTTTATTTTTTTTTTTTTAAAGCTATGCAGAGCAGCTTTGGATGGGTTAATTGGCAGAAAGCTTGCATCCAACTTTGCATACATTGTCCATGTTTGTGCAAAAGCCACCTGTTCAATTTGTTTACACATCCAGAGAGTACCACTAGTGCTATATTTGAACATCAGCACTCAAAATGGTGACCTAAAGTGATCACATGTGATCGTGTCAGATCTCACAAAGTTTTCTGCATTCTCAAACAACTGTCTGCACTTACATTGCATCTGCTGTGAACTCTGACACTACAGCACCTCTGTACATCTTTATGATTTAAGTTAACCACTCTCAAAACTGCTCTGTATAAATGCAATTTTCCATAAAGTACAAAATAAAGGACAAACAATGTATGCAAAACAAAACTGCAACTTTTGTAACACTGTGGCACAATGGCATGAGCACAAAATGCCCACAGACACGAGAAGTAAGAAGAGAAAATGACAAAGACATTCAGTTGTGTGCAAATGTTAACTGTGATGCATCACACCTATGACCCGATCAAGAAAGCAAAGAGGATTTAAAGAAAATAATAATATTCCAAAACAAACATGCAAAGTGTAAGATGGATAAGTGATCCAAAAGCTCCCATTACTGAGTACGAAACCACACATTCACTGGTAATATAATTCATGCAAGGAGATAGGAGGGGGGATCATTAGCTGCAAGATTCACTCCCTCTCCCCCCTAAATTTACTAGTACACCTATCCTAGTTTGGCTTCTGTATTCTATTGAGTTTCAAATATTGAGTTTCAAACATAGAGATGAAATAAGGGTTACAGCAAGAAACTCATAGAAAACAAACAGGCTGAGGTACTTTGGGATAGCCTGATAAACCCTGTCTGTGTCAGGGACGTTTGGACAGTGTGTTCAATGCTATGAGGTGTTCTGTGCCTGGGCACGCTAAGCCCACATGGGGTTAATAATGAAAATCAGAACAGAATGACTGAGAGATAAAGAAAGAAAAGCATAAAATTATAGAAATGACAGACATACAGTGCTATAAGACTGTAAACTTAAGAGAGATGTAGAGATGGAGACAGATGGATAGAGAGACAGAAAAGATAGAGAGGCAGATTTAAGTAAAAAGAAGGATGAGCAAAGAGAGGTATCCGTGGATGGACAGGTCAGTTGTAGATAGTCGTATCTCCAGAAAAGCAGTCAAAGGCAGGAAGGTATATGGGCAGAATTGACTAAACTACATAGAGACAGACTGATGAAAATCCTATGCAAATAAAACTAAACTACCCATTTCATCCTGACATATAAACTGATGTATTATTTGCTGCATAGTGAAGGACACACAGCAGTTGCTTAGTGTGAAGCATTGCTACTCATCCATCTAAGGCACTAAAAAACAACTTAAAGCAATGTGATGATGCTTTTCTTTTGATTTATAATAAAGTTTGAGAAAAAGCTTGAGAGGGTGCATTGATGCAAGACTAAAGTAAAAAGGCAGCATAAACTTGTTGCAGCCACGGCTATGATTACAGCCGTGTTGTGTCGCTGTCTAGTACTCAATTCAAGCTTTGCATTCATGCACCATGATGTAGTGACATTTTTCCCCAGGTTTAAGAGTGGAACAGTGATGATTGCAAGAGGGCTTGAGGTTAAGGTACTAAAGGGAGGGGAGGGGGAGGGAATTTGGGGGGAGGCAAGGGGGACCCGGGAAGAGGGAGGGAACTGGAGTTTGGTAGAGGCAGCTGGGATGAGGGGATTGGGATTCTGCTAGCAACACTCACTGGTTGTCTTTGAGTGGCTTGTACTTTTGGGTGGTCCTTGAGGGCAGGCTTCGCGTTTCTGTCCGGATAATCTCCGCCACCGTACCGCCCACTGTCCGCCGGAAGGCACGCTTGTTTGGCGACGACCTGCGGGTTCAAATGTTATGGGTCAAAGGTTGCTAGTGTACAGGTAGGGCAGAAGAAGGACTCTGCTTGAATAATCACAAGAAATCACTGATGAAATGCCCCCAAAATCCCACCAACTTTAAAAAAGCTGTTTCGAGGAAAAGATTCCTATGTTACAAGTCAGCTGAGAAGAGGAGATTGATGTCATAAATGCTGTTCTACAGCTTGGTATCATGCCCAGTACTCATGGAACATTTGTTGTTCAACTACATTTCCTGCAGTTTCCACAGGATACCGGTGGTTTTGACTAAGATACGGCAAGAAGGGAAGGATTTCCACACACAATCTGGTCACAGACATAAACTATTCAAGGAAAAGGGGGAAAATATACCTGCACATCACTGAATGACTTTACACCATGGGAAAGGAAGGGGAAATGGTCTGCTCTTTAAAAACAAAAACAAATAAACAAATACACAAATACACAAACAAACAAACATACAAACAAACAAAAAACTCAATTCTCATTTAACGGCCACCTCATCAATGTCATCATTGTTCATCAATGACATTTATAACTGAGGTTATTCTGGGCCCAATGACTTAACAAGCTCGCTTCTATGTAGTCCCCATCATATTTCTCCTACTTTGTAAGATTATAGTCACCAACACTACTGTAAATTAACTATTATGTTTACCTTCACATCAGGATAGTTGTACATTCTGGTGAATGTTTCATTTAATTTGAACATTGCAACTGCTGTATAGCTCTGTATAATTGTATTTTCTTTTTGTGTATTTCATTTTTCTTGAGAAATATGACGTTAATTGAAACTGACATTGACAAAACTCTATCCATCCAGACTTATTTCAACACTATTTCTCGTGTTTCATACACACCACTGATTAGACTCAAAACTCAAAAACAAATATTCTGAAAGCAGACAAATGTCAATAGTCTGCGTTGCCAACCAAACAAAGAACATGACACAAGCAATCTTATCATGACTACTATTCCACTGAGATGAAAAATGGTAGAAAATGGGACTTTACAGAACATGAATTTACACATAAAATTTGCCTATTTTCTTGCACATATCAGAGTTATCTTGCCTTTACAACCAGACAAGGACACCTTTTAGCTGGGAGTTATATATCATGGTAATATTATAGATGCCTAATTGTCTTTTAAATAGATGTAGAGGGATGGGCAGATGCAGCCTCACTCCAGGGCTTAGAACACTTTCCTTGTCTTTTTTTTTTGTTGTTGTCCTGGACTACTCTTCTTCTCCTCCTATGGCACAATATGCCTGGTTGATATGGACCATTCATCAACGAACAAGATCAATGACCAAAGGGGGCTATCAACAGTTTTTGCACAGAAACTACCTTCAACATTAAACAGGAAACCACCTAAACATTTTCTCTGCACCCCCACCCCCATTCCCCATCATGTCTAACAGTTTACATCAAGCTCAAGTCAGGAACTGAAACAACAACAAATACACAGTGAGAAGAAGTTATAATCTGCATACCAAGTTCATAGAGACAAGCAAGTCTAAGGAAACACAAGGGAAGGCTACCGAAGCACAATAATGAGGACCAGAAAGTTCTACAATCGAGACCAGCCTAGAGAAAAGGGGAGGAGGTACCAAACATGCTAGAGAAAACATGGGGGAAGGGGAGGGGGAGGGAGAGGAGAGGGGGAGGGGAGGGGGAGGGGGAGGGAGAGGGGAGGGGGAGGGGGAGGGAGAGGGGAGGGGGAGGGGAGGGGGATGGGTATGGAGGGGAGGGAGTCCACCTAGATGTTAAAGGTCTGCTCAAGAACTTATATGTTTTCTTTCAAATATCTATAATGTTTTATTATTCAGAAATCTTTCTTTTTCCATTTCTGAAAAGAAACAAGATTCGGGGGGGGGGGGGGGGGGGGGGAATGTTTGAAATAGGATATAACAACAACAAGAGACCCGCGGGTCTAGCGCTCACCTGAGTATCGCAAGTTCACCTTTCACGCAGTCACTAATCTAAATTATTCACAGCTCTACTAAAATTTGACCAGGCATTCTCAAGTAGAAGATGAAAATGTACAATAAAAAAAAGGCCCCAAATTTTTTTAAGATTCCTTAATTTGGGGGGATTGGGGCCCCCTGGGGCCCTCTGGGTGGGGCATGGTGCCCATTTTGATAAATTGAGATCCTGACCCCCTAGGGATGCTACCTGCCAAGTTTGACGAAATTCCATCATGAGGGTTTTCAGGAAGAAGATGAAAATGTACAATTCAGGCCCCCATTTGGACCTTCCCCCCCCCCCCCCCCCCCCCCCAGATCTGCTATGAACAAACTTGAAACTACAGTCATTAATGTACTCACTCATAGTATTATCTTAGCTCTATAACTTCTGATTCTAGAGAAGATTTTTAAAGATTTCTTCTTTTGGGGGGCCTTTGGCTCAGGTGAGCTAAAAACATCAGCACTTTATCATGGACAATGTCCTCTTCATAAGACTGCTAAAGAATAGGACAATGTAGACTGTAGACACTGCACATTTCGCAACCAGATTCGAACTGGACTTTAAAGCAAAAGTTAGGCAGTACAGCAAAGATGGCAGTGAAGATTCCAGAACAGTGTGATGGAAATGTCAAATAGCTTTGATGGTTAAACAGTTATTTTCAGGGGGGCTGGAATGCCATGAAACTACAGGGGAATGTCATATTTAGGAGCAAAAGGGTTAAGACAAGCACAGCAACAGGTGACTTGCTCACTTCATATCAGCTCATACCGTGATTTCAAGGCAACTAGAAAGCATCATTAGATATCAGAATGTTTTAATCGCAAGTCACATCACGTTCTCTCAGTAACAGCTCAAGAATTAGAGGAAGGCAAGGCACACGATCGCTGGATTCTACACAAGATGGGGGGGGAGAAGGCATATCGTGTAAACGCATACGAGTACTCTCGCAGAGTTTTGGCAAATTGTGGATTTTGCGAATAGGGGAACAAACAGACATTCAAGCACAGCAGGGGAAGCTAAGGGGGCAAACAGTGAGGAGAGGCCTACCCTTTTGACTCCGGCTGAGAGCTGAGAAAAATCTCAGCATTCCTGTTGCTGCATGGGTAATGGTGTTAAACAAGAGTCATACAATGTTTGATATTTGGGTGCTGGGAAATGAATGGGAATCGCACATAAAACAAATTTACCAGTCCTCCTTTTGTTTCATAATTTTATTGTTGTATTGACACAGAGCTAAATATAAATTTCAAGAAATGAACAACTCAAATGAGTTTTGAAGCAATGCATTTGAAAGATCTATGCTTATCTAGTGGACAATATCATATGCATTATATGCAGCTTTCGAAAGTACATAAACACCTTCTAAAAGCATAATTGAAAACAGGATCTTAAGTACGACCTTTCAAGAGTAAGCTTTAGCAAAGGCTTTTGGCAAATAGACAACTGAATGCTTCAGCATGTGGTGAAAACTAAACTCATGGATATTTCAAAGCAACCAATCTAAATGAAGACTGCGGAAGCCGTTCAACAATGCTGTCTTGATTTCAGTGTGGGCCAGGTACACAGAAGACATGCTAGCATGATGACACACCAACCTGCAAATTTCTCTCTCTGCTAATCTCTTCTTCGTCTCTTCCATCGTCTGCGTTTCTGTCCTCCCGCTGCAGACAAGGAAAAGAAAAGAGACAGAACCCTTCTAACTAACCCACACCATACTGAATTCTGAAATCTGCATAGACTTAATACACAGGCTGCCAGGTTCCCGTAGGGAATGGGTTAAAGGGATCATACAGTTTTGGTTGAGACCTAATTTCGGGTTTCTAACATTTTTTAGAGAGATAATGAGAAACCTCTTATGAAATATGAAAGAGCATGTAATTCTATAAGGAATTCAACTTTTATTTGATGAAAATCGGTTTGGAAATGGCTGAGATATCCAAAAAAGAGCGATTCTAATAAAGTGTGGGACTCACACTTTATTTTTTAATGTTTTTAAATGTTTCAGTCATTCCAAACCCGATTTTCATCAAATAAACTTTGAATTCCTCTTAAAATGGTATGCTCTGTACTACCCTATATCATAAGTGTTTTCTTGGTATCTCACAAAAAGTTAAAAGCGAAATTCTCATCTCTACCAATACTGTACCATCTCTTTAATCACTCATCCATGATCTACACATACATCATTATGTAACAGATATCGTAACATATAGTACTTGCAACATCATCAATTGATTCACAGTCATAAAAAAACTTTGTATCACGCACAAAATGATCAATGAGAAAATGTTTTCTCTTTTCACAGCAGCACCAAGAGACAGTTTGATCAGATTGAAGATTCGGAGCTCAAATTTAAAGTATGCATTGAGCGTGAAACTGTCTGCCTAAAATTCATCAATTTCTGTATGTATGTGATTGCTGTGTTGGCAGAGTGGTAATCAACATCTGATGACTACAATTTGAAACTTCAAGAAAAAAATGGTGTGATTTAACATCAAATTTTGTTTGCTATCAATAAAGTGCTGTACAAGGGAGGTAAGAGGCTTCTACTTTCAAGCATCAACTCTCAATTCTGTGGTTCTGTTTCAAGCCTGCTAAAAGCAGCAGCCATGCCCCTATACAAGACTCTTATATTCATCTAGTAGTCCTCCAGAGGGGAAGCTACACTGTATAGGTCATCCTGCAGCTTGTTAATAAGCTGTCAAAGCCTCCTTATTGGCCTTGTCAACTTGATTCAAACACAAACAAACAAACAAACAAACAAACAAACAAACAAACAAACAAACAAACAAACTACATTGTAACTAACTTCTATATAAGCTGTTATTTTCGTGAGGTTTTAATTATCGCAAATCTCGCGAATCACAGTTGGAGTGCGAATTCAACAACATGCGAAAATGTCGTCATGCGCTAGGCTAATAGCGAATGAACAATAGCCTCGGTGTCAATTCGCGAAAACGGCTTCTCACAAAAATGTCTGTTAGCTCCTCATTTGTGAAAATATCTGTATGCGAAAATAACAGCTTATGCACTAACTAATCAACAAACGAACAAATGAACGAACGAACGAACTAACTAAGCCTGCCAATTAAAACATGCCCAATAAACCAGAGTTCAAATGTCATGATTCTGTTCACTGACCTGTATCTGAACTTTGACCCAAGTTGAAAGAAAGTTCTCCTCTTGGCAGGTGGCTGGGGGTCCACCATGCGGAAGAATGTATGGTGCTCCACACAGGACTTCCAGAGATTCTTGCAAGCTCGGTAGCTGGTCATGTTGAACCCTATTACCATGTCTCTTGTTTCACCCTGTGTTAAGCAGAATCGGAAAACGGATATGAAAATTACTTTTACAATTATCATAGTTTAAAGTCATGATCTGAATATGAAATACAGAAATACAGAATGATCTGAATATGAAATATAGATTATCTACAATGACCATGATATCAAATATAAATAAACCTAGAAAATTATGTTAACTTTCTCTTTGTAGCTAATTATTACATGATGCAAATTTAAGCAACTGTACTGATGCTACTATTGAGGTTGAAATGAAAAGTTGAAGAGTTAAGGCAAAAATGATAATACTTGATGTGATAAACATGATAATCCAAATCATCAAAATAGAAAAAAAAATTAAAAAAATCATCTTCATCATCAACACAGTTTTCAGTTCTAATGCATATTAAAAGCATTAGAGACAAGCCTCACTATACTGAAAAGGAGCAAGGTGTTGCATCATCCTGAACACTGGATTTTTTATTTCAAAAAAAGTTGGTACATGTACATGATAATTTTGGATGGTGGTTTCAATACCACACAACGGCCATCCTTTAAATATTTTGGCTTGGTGTCAACACTCTAAAAACGCAAATGTTGAATCAACATTTAAAAGGGCCGAGGAGTGACAGCATTTTTTGAAGTGTTACATCCAACTTTTAGAATAACATTTTAAATGTTGAATCTAGCAGGAAAACCAACACTTTGAAAATGTTGTCACTCCTCGGCCCTTTTAAATGCTAATTCAATATTTGTGTTTTTAGAGTGAACACCACATCAGATTGGCGAACCGGTGAGAATTGTGTGACCGATGCTCTTCAGTCAACAGTGTGTTTCTCAGCACCTTTCTTGCCTCTTGGCAATTATTATCATCATTTTTCCCCCCCATTTTTGAGACAAAGTGATCTCTCTCTCCATACCATTTGAATGTTGGGAAAAAGAGGGTGGGGGAACTTGTACATAACAATAATTTTGGCTGGAGGTTTCGATCCCACACGGGGAAATCCTTAAAAATTCATTGCTTAGTCTCAATACCTGCCATATTAATGAACCTTCAAGAATTATGTGACTGATGCTCTTCATTTAATAGTGTGGCTCTCAGCACTTTCCTTGCCTCTTGGCAATTCCCTTTCATTATCATTATTTGTTTTTGAGACAAAGTAACCTCCTCTCTCCCCTATACCATTGGATTGTCGGGATAAAAGGGGTAGGGAGGTTGCCATTTCTGAATCACAATGACTACTTTGCTCTGCTAACATCCAGACGAATTGACTCCAGCGTGAAAGGAGTTTGGTTAAAGCCCCCTGGCAGCAGCTGTACCTCCAAGCACCCATCTGAGTCAGCTAAAACTGAGACGCATTCCCATCCCGATGGACAGACGGAGGACACTACGAACTCATTCATGCTCTCCCAGCGAGGCCTTCCTAGAGAGATTACTAGGCAAATCCTTCCAGACGTGAGCCCAAGACGTATTGCCTTCCGTAAGGGGGCTGAGCTAAAAATAAAAAGCTACACTTGTATGGCCCCCTCACTGGATAAGAGGCATTACATACCCATTGTGATTTCCCGCAGCCACTGCTTTCGTTAATAGCAGTATGAACTTGCCAGTGTTTAATAGCACTGATGAAAGTGAGCACTTGCAAACATATCTAATTTTGTTTCTTGAAACTTGCATGGAGATGAAACTACTCTTCAGTTTTCTTTCAAAAAAAACCCACACACACCAAACAAACAATTGCAGCACTCTCACAAAAAGTAACAAAAATCTATGGCTACTACTGCAACTTATACTTCATCTGGTATTACACTGTACTTTTCCTGCAGCTACCAGTGTGATATAATTCATATTACAAAAAGAAACAACAAACAAACCCATAATATTTCTGTTGTTCCTCCCTCTCCTACCTCTACCAATTCTACTACAACTCCTACTACCACTATGACTACTTTGACGACTACCACTTCTAATAATACAACTATTCATACTACTTCTACTACTACTACTACTACTTCACTATTTTTACTGCTACTACCATTACTACAATCATAACCATAACCATAAACCATAACCATCACCATAACCATAACCATAACCATAACCATAACCATAACCATAACCACAACCACAACCTTAACTATAACCATTACTACAATTATCATTACTATTACTACCCCCACTATTACCATCACCACCACTAACCACCACCCCTACAACTTCTACAACAAATAAAGCCACTACGACAGGCATCCTTACTATTTCTCTCCTTTGTTGGATGAAGAACTGTTTGCGTTTGAAGGAGATCTTGACGATCTTTGCCCACGAGAACTGGTTGATCCGGACGCCGTTCTGGAAGATGCTCAGCCCAGCTGACACCACCCCTATGTCGATTTCAGTCCCAAGTTGATCCTGATGAAATTAACAAGATAGACATCACTAAGTTAGGCCAGGAGGATCTTCATTAGCTCTACATCTTGTGTATTTATTTATCCGTTTTTCTATTACAGTATACCTATCACACACTGACCAAAACAACAACAGCAAAAAAATCATATGACTGATTTTTTTTTCTCATACAGCTGTATACCTAACAAGTGCAAACTTAATGTCTACAATGTTGTACAAATGTTGTGTTCTTTAGTCTACTAAACAGGGGATGCCATGATGATATCAGGAGTTTTGTGTTTTGTATTTCAATTTTGACGGACAGCTGTCTAATTCTCCAAAACTTTTTTTTTTTGCTTCCTAAAAAAAGCAAAAAAAAACAACAACAAACAAACAAACAACAACAGCATACACACAGACACAGACACATACACTCCCAACCAATGCAGTCTCTATTCCTCTTGAATCCAGAACTGCCAAGCAATCAGGATATACTTGTCTTTCGCTGTGTTGCGTGTATATCTCAATCAGCGAAAGAATTCCCAACTGAGAGAGATGCTTTCACATTCTCTTGCAAGGACAGAGAGAATATTTACTCTTTTGGTAATCCTCCTACAGAATCTGCTATCCCCATTTCCCTGAATAAAGCAACATGAAACATGTCTCCTCAGTCCCACTCATTCGCTTTGATATTAGGTGTCTCACTTCTCACATGGTATGTACCAAATTAGAGCCAGTGGGTGAAATCTTATAAGTCCTATGTAGGATCATGAGCAACAGCCTTGTGTTTATACATTGTAGCACTCTAAAGAAGCTGTAAATCTCACTTTCCTTAATGAGGAAAAGTGTTACTTCTAAGATAAGAACAGAAACATGGCTAACTTTCTCTCAACTATACCCTTCCCTCAAAAAAACAAAAAACAAAAACAAAACAGATCAGTGAAGAGATGTGTATTGGTTTCAGATATCAGAGGAATAAAATGGTAAAAGTATGCAATGTAAGCTGAACAGAGCGTGAAAATAAATATAAACCAGTGAATCAAAACCCTCTTTTAAATGTTGTCGGGCTAGCAAATTTTATTAAAGATAAAATTACATTATTAATGTGATATTATAAGGGAGAAATGCACATTGACTTACATTTTTTTAAAAGTGAAATTCTTCACTGCTGGTATTAAAAAATGTTGGTATCAAAAAGGTGCCTTTATGATCTCCATGTTCTTATACACTCACCAACTTGAATATCTTATTAGTGACAAACTAAAAATAAAATGATAGAGCTAGGATACTTGTATCACAAGATGCAAGTTGCTTTTCCCTTTCTCTGCTTGTTTAGTTTTGTATTTCCCATGCAAAGTATGATGTAAGCCCTTTAGAGTGCTCATTCTCTTTTCAAGTTCAGCTTTAGGATATAAACTAAATTCAGAGTGAACAGAAACTAAAATTCACAAAGACTGATGAAAGATGACGAAGATGAAAATATTTGATCTTCACATTTTCTCCTTTGCAACGCATTTAAAAGCGAAACCATGTTGCGGTCAATACAGCTTGTCCAAAACCTACTGAGACTCATTGGAAAGGGTTGTTTGCCACTCTTGGGGCTTGAAATGACAGCGCATGTTGCCCCCTACCCCCCCCCCCCCTCCCGCCACGAGCTCAAGACAAATTAAACCCTGCAGCTTTTGATGATATTTATAATGACCCATATACGGTCTAATGGGGAGAGGGTGCCTGTGTTGTCAGTCAAGGGAAATTTACTGCACAGAGAAATTGCACTGAATGGAATGACAACTGACAACATTAAAGAAAATCATAGCAACTGCTCATCCCAAAATTGTATAAATTCAAACAGATATAAAGAAACCATGGCAATTTGAAAAACAAGAAGTTATTGCACATGGCTTTGATTTGCAGCCTAATACAAGTCATTTTTCGCATGACTATACCATTGCTTGTGCAAAATATTCCACTTACTACATTGTGTATGTGTGCAAGAAGATCAAAGTATAACAAAGTATGAATCTGTATGAAAAAATTAACCTCACTCATGGTACGGAATATGTCACAGCATTACATTCTTAATAAATTCCAAGTAGAATCAGGAAGACAGCCTATTTTATCCCCCTTTATATCTGACTGCACTGATGCAAGACAGACTCTTTTGTTTTCCTACGATCATCAAAACAGCATACTACATGGGAATATTTAAAAAGAGCACATCAACCTCTAGACTAAAGGTAAGACATAGTGTCTATATGACTGCAGAAAGTGTTGGTTTTTTGCTCTGAAATGGAAACATCAAAGAAATGTATGAACTATTGCTGTGGTAACACCATTTCATTTGGGTAACAACAAAAATGTGAAATAATACCCACAAAGGTACACCAGAAGCATTGCAATCTCAGAGCATTGTTGATCATGGTTAATACAATATACTGTAAAACGAGGAATGTTCGCGTGCATCTTAATTTCGCGAATTTTGCGAGCGCCAAGATTCGCAAAATTAAAATTCACACGAAGGTTCTTGTCTACACTACATGCATTGAATGCCTGTGGCAATTCGCGAAAATTTCAAGCCCTGAAAAAAGCTGTTGGCTCCAATTTGCGAAAATTTCATGGCGTGAATATACCATGTTTTACAGTATGTGATTACATCAATTAAACTACACTGTATATTGGGCCTTAGCAGTAATCATTGCACAAGAGTGTCGCACGTGCAGCTTGTTAACTGCATGCATACAATTCAATACTAGTTACTACTGCTGGGGCACATTTCATACATCACATACAATGTACCAGTCACATTCTACCTAAGATATCACTACTGATCGAGGACAGTACTTCAAGAATGAAAGTTTGGTGCACCGATGTTATTTCACACTTTTGATGTCATAATACTCCACAACAACTTGTTAAATTCTGACATACTGCAAAAGACACACAAGTTTCTTAGTAGAGCCTGTTGATATATTGCAAGCAAATTCTAATGGTGGAACTTCCGGAAACTATGTAAGACTTTAAATTGTGCTGTCATAACATTTGCTTTGTTTTTCCCTGTGAACTGAAATAGTACCTGGTTTTGAGTGTTTAATGTGGTCAAATGTATTGATAATCAGGTATGCAATGATACAGTGACCATCTTAAGTGGCCTTAAAAAAAAAAAAAAAAAATGTATTTGTTTCGAGGGTCATTTTGTAACATAAGACCATACATTTGCTTGGTTTAGATGAACAATAACAACCAGATCATCATGTCATTAATATGACACTTTGCCAACTTGTCTCAGTTTCTATGCTTTATAGTATATTATATAAACCCTTTACATGCCCATAAACATAGTGCTATCTTGCCCAAGTAATTTCCAAGGTCTTTATAAGATAATCCCTCTAAAACTTGATCTCAAGTGTAGTGTTTGACAACCCATCCAGGCATAACAATAGCTCATTGTCTGCACACACTGCCTCAAGCCCTGTTTTAACAGATCTCACCATGGCAAAGTCGCAACAATGTTCAAGAACAAAATTCCTTGCCTCTGGCAATAAAACCGCAGGAGGGAGTGAGGGGTAGCGTATGAACAGACACAAACCAAAAACCTTACCTGGGTACATCGTAGGTTTCTATGAAGGGGGTGTGTTCACTGATGCGACTACCCTGCTGCCTTTTGTTCTATACTGTGCACATACAAAACGTGGTTACAATCACTGATCTCAACTACAGTGAGATCAGTGGTTACGATCCATGCACTCAGTTGGAGTTTGGTACGTCAATCATTCTCTGTCTGCAATGTTGCACATGCCGGTTGAATGTATAAAAGAAATATTACCACAGTTGCGCTCCAATAGGAGAGTTGCCAAGATAGTGTGGCAGTAACATCAGGGTAATATCGTGGCAATAACCCCTCGCTGGATAGGGTAGAATTTGGCAAAAATTACCACGGCAGCATATTTGCGGGGACTGTTTTAACAGGCATGGTGAAAAAAGATTACCTTGACATTACCTGGATGTTGCCACGGTAACTCTAGTTTGAAAGGCTCTGCAAAAACGGGGCTTCAGAGGCCAAACTCCTGACTGAAACACAAAGTACTCTTGGGATGTGTTCTATGGAGATGATGAACTCAAAGTCGTTTTGGAGCTGGCCCACGCCAACCAATGCCACCTACACATCTCCCCTCCTTGGGCCAAACTGCACGATGAAGCTGTACAGTGACAAGGCCACCCCCTCCACTCACGATAGAGATGATATTAAAGCACAACAACTCAAGGAACGTGATCCGAAAGACCTTTGCAAACGCATTTTGATAGTGGGTATTAAAACGTGTTTCAAACATAGGAAAAATAATACACGCAGCCTTGGAGCCAGAGAAGGAAATCTGGATTTGGATTTTGTATGTTACTGTATCAGCACAGGTTTATGACCATAGTACCATTATCATCGCAAAAAGGTTGAAATTTGGATCGCGATTTGGTGACATCTTTTTGAGTCATCGTTCTCGCAGCAAAAAAATTTCAAACTAGGGTCGTGATTATTGGCGAAGAGCTTACGTAAGCATGTACATGAATAATATGGTATGCTTTATACTGCATAACAATGCCAATTTAATTGATCATGCGCAACACAGTTGCTAAAAATAGCACCCATATTCGTAGGCAAAACACATGCAGTGTACTGTGGGATTTAAAATTCCAAATATTTTGCAGTTAGGCCAAAAAAAAAAAATTGTTGCATTGGCGTAACCCGCCCGACCCTAAAAATTCCGCCGACCCCGTGTTTTTTTATTATTTTTTTTTGCTATCGATATCAAATATCTTGTTGATTGCGATCGCGATCGCACAAACCCGGAAGTGGAAATGGCTCTGGGGATATCGGATGTACGAGAGAGAGATCTAGCGCCTCGCATAAGCCTTCCTTGATCAGTACGTCATCTGTTTCCAACACGGACACGTACTCTAACAAGATTTATTCAGTGTACTAGTATACGTAGCATTCAGACTGCGATGTATTGTGCACAGTTTTGCCATAGGTTTCTTGTGTGGAGAACTTACACGAATCTGTATATGTGGGACTGTAATAGAGATCGCCGTGTGCGATGAAAAGATCGTACATATGGGTCAATTTGCATCTATCTTATCTATGTCAAAATAGTAAAATATGAAGTGAAAACATTCAGGATAGGGATTTCAACATCTTTAAATTCTGTGAAGGGGTATGATTCCAGTAATATCGGCCTCATAAATGATTTGTAGAATAGATGAACACAGCACATTCGGTGCAGCAGTTGTAACTGTTTACTGAGCTGAGCACGAGTTTTACACGTGAAATGCAGGTAGCAAAAAAAAAAAAAAAAAAAAAAAAAAAAAAAAATCCGCCCGACCGACCCTATTTCAAAATCTCATGTTACGCCAATGCAACAATTTTTTTTTTTTGGCCTTATAGTTCACATTGTACAGATTCATGTCTTTTCGCAAAAAAAAATCACACAAATCATTGAGATTTGGATCGCGACCAAAATCTCCCGAAATAATGCATTATTTCTGTCCACATTGTAAAAATGTAGAAATTGGGGTTGCAATTCTTGTCGCAACCCAAAATAATGCATTATTTTGAATGCAATGAGAATGGTACTCATGTGACATGGAGCATATGTGTCAGTGGGACATGGATGTACAAGTAAAAGTTGTCCTAGTTCTTAAACGATGCAAAATCACAAGGGGGGGG
Organism: Diadema setosum; assembly: GCA_033980235.1. Classification (NCBI taxonomy): domain Eukaryota; kingdom Metazoa; phylum Echinodermata; class Echinoidea; order Diadematoida; family Diadematidae; genus Diadema; species Diadema setosum. The sequence goes on along the minus strand of CM067075.1, from coordinate 35,499,033 downwards.
GGGGGGGAGGAGGGATGTCCAGGACAAAATAACCCCACCTGGCACTGGGTAAAGGGCCCACTACTTTCAGCCAGGGGTAGCCCTAGAATACAGCTGTAGGATAGCTGCTGCTGCAGGCATTTGTACTTTGGGTCTTACATCATTCGCTTAATCAGGTGAGCTAGAAGACCCATGACGTGACAGTGTTTCAAATGACCGAAAAGAGTAAGACAAACTAGGTCGACTGCCAAATTATGGTTATTATGCATTCCATGACATTAATCAACTGAGAACCACCAGAAAAAGAGAAAAAAAAAGCAAGTTGATCTAAATACAGGCAGAGACAAAGGCTGTATGGAATCTGTGGAATTTTGAGCAAAATGAGACATATGATGAGAGATTTATGATATTTCATCTCTCATTTCACAGCCTTCTCTCGACAGCTGTTTTGTCATCCAACACGGATATCTTCCTCTACTTCACACCCAAACAACCCTTCAAGATATAACTTTTTTCCCTCTAAACTCATGAAGGATTCCACTTCCTGCATCTTCGTTTATGTCTACGAAGAAAATATATCTGATGCAATTAGGCAGAATACTGTCACCGACATAAATAGAGCACAGGGAAATATTTCTGTCATGAAATTGTAAAATTCATGCCATTTCACGAACCACAAGAAATTACGAGGAGTTTCACACCCGTGATGTGACTGAAAGGACTCATTCACACTCTCCATGGGGCATTGAGGCAACCGACTCATGAACCATTAAATGGCTGTAATTTCCTTTTCCTACTCATTAAAGGACAAGTTCAACTTCATTAACATAAGGATTAAGAGAATGCAGCAATATTAGTAGAACACATCAGTGAAAGTTTGAGGAAAATTGGACAATCGATGCAAAAGTTATGAATTTTTTAAACTTTTGTGTTGGAACTGCTGGATGAGGAGACTACTAAGGCTCGTGATGTCATATGAGTACAACAGCATAAAGAAAATGTAAAGAAAATTCAACATATTTTCACTTTTTTCGCATAATAAAAGAGCACTTGACTTGCCTCTTTCTAAAGGCAATGGGAATAATATTGCCCGTGACATATGTCAGTAACGAGTCAAGGGAATGTGTACTTTTTTTCAAAAGATAAAATTTTTTGAAATTCTCTTTATATTTTCCTTATATTGTTGTACGCATGTGACATCATACACTGCAGTAGTCTTCTCATCCAGCCGTGACTGCACAAAAACTTCAAAAATTCATAACTTTTGAACGGATTGTCCGATTTTCCTTAAACTTTCAACGTTGCCTTCTACTAATATTGCTACATTCTCTCAATCATTATGTTAATGAAGGTGAACTTGTCCTTTAAGCATGATTCTATTCTCTCTTGATCCAGTGCTCCTATATCATTTCTTCATTTAAAATGACTTCCTGCCTTGGGTATCTTTCCTCTTGGAGGTAGGCAGACATCCCCCCACTCTCTTCATCACTCAAAAGCTTGATTTGATCTAACATTTCACCATCTGGTAGGGTACTCTCTTCTCTCATACATAATGCACTGTAGCAAATTATTGATATGCAGGGGACAGACATTACATACATTTGCAAAGCTTCTTTTCTGCCAGTACTCATGGCATGCTAATGTTGATGTCGGCCTGATATTGTATGCTAATAATACCAATACACCCTCTGTGCATCCCTAAAGCACATGAAGACCATGGCATCCAAGCTATGCCTCCTCTGTATGTTTATTTTTTTTGGGTAAATTTCTGTGACTACTCTTTGATTAAACAGACAATTGTGGGACAAAGGACAGTTTATGACATGTCATCCGAAATTCAGTCTGCAGGAAATGTCTTCAATTTCATGCACTTTCCTCCTGAAAGTGAACATGCAATCCACTTCTGCAACCTTTCCTTTTCCTCTTTAGTTTTATCTGACCCCCCCCCCCCCCCTCCCCCTTTCTCATTGTATTGTTTCAAACAAGCTCATCTCAAAAAGTCAATCCTGGATATACTTCTCTCCATATGTCACTGTCTAGATCAATTTAAACAGACAGCCTCATCAATTGCAGTGAAATCTCTCGGAGGCAAATCTCGAGGCCTCTCCAGCCAGCTCAACATCTGACATGGGGTGCGCAGAAAGCCTTAATGATAAATCTAACCTTTTTTTTTCTTCTACTCTTGGGACCCCCCACTATCTCCCCATAAAAAAAAATGTAATATGGGGGTCACCTTGCTATAAGTGCAGCCAAGTTCGGGTCCTGCAATATTTATGACAAATCTATTTTCATAGACGTCACTGGCTGAATGCAAAAAGGGCACTGATGCATATGTGTTTTTGGTAAATCCATTGTTGCAAGGCTTTTAAATATTCATTCTTCTGGCATGCATAATTCCTTTCCATGTTACCATGATGGTCTCGTTGGGAAGGGCCCCCTCTGGAGCCAAATGACTGCTTCCAAATCATGCCCCTTTCCTTTTTAGAATCTGACCTTTCATGTTTAAAGTAACAATCACACAGAAATGTAACTAGAATATTGAAGAGTTTTTGAATTACGGATGAGGTTGCATGAAAAAAAAAAGAGACAGACACAAACCAAGAACACAAACCTCAGCATTCCAGAAGAGTGACATACTCCTTTTTAGCTCTCTTATACCAGATGTGTCATAAGTGCGGAGTACTGGTAGTCAGTCATGCCCCACCCACCCACTTATGTACATATCAAATGAAGGAAAGATATGTGAATATCACAATAGTTGGGATGGATGACATAGCTAACGTGTTCGTGGCAGAATGACGAATGGGGAGAATGTCCCATGAAGGAATTTGTGGCTGTCGTGATAGGAGAGTTACGGCGTTGGGATGGAAACAGCGCCTCCACGACTGGACGGAGATGACAGATACTCCTCCATTCTCCACGCTGCATCCGATCATCTTTCTTGGGTGAATGGAAACCAAACAGGATGTCTGGCTTCCTAATAGGATTCAGACACATAATACCCTAATGTAAACTGCATGGTTTTTCGCGAAAGAAAGAAATGATCCATCTTTCAATGTAAATGCAGAAAAGCGGTAAGGATGGATCGCTTGTCAGCTTTGGCGCCAAGAGTACGCACAAAGACATTTGCATATCATTGCTGCTACTCTTGCAATGGTGAAATAATGGTGAAATACCCCCTCCAAAAAATTAATCATATCTACTAATCAAGAAATCGAATGAATGAGTGAACGAATGAGGGGACAGATGAACAAAAGAATAGATAGATAAATATGTAAATATATGAGGAATACTGGGGAAGTGCAGAGTGTTTTGTCTCAAAACACATCGATCAGAGATATGGTTTATGTTTTGCTGGCCAGTAGTCACATAAACTCTCACTGAAACTTCCAGAGAAGTGAACAGAGACACAACTGATCCAGGGGATGAAGAAGCCTAGTGGTAAAGCTTCAGGCACTAGGTCTAAAGGTTGCTGGTTCAAATCCTGATAGACACACAACTGACAATCTGGTGCTGCATCAAATCAAAACTGAAACAGAAAATATAACAGGCATCATGTATTCTATCCAGGGCAGGTTGGAAAAAACACAGAAGTGAAAGGACCAATCCCACAATGCAGTGAAATTTAAGACTTCCTGTGAAGAACTTCCCGCCTTTGTGCAAAGATATGTCCTGGTGATAGGTGACTTCCTTAATGATATCACATACACACAGCTTGGCCTACTTTTCACACAATGTATAATATCCTCAGTTTCAAAAAGGGTTACCAAACTCTCCTACTCAAACTTTCAATCACGATGCCTCCTGTGATATGAATGATTAATAATCACAGCAATAAGCATCACCTTTCACTATTTCATCCACCATCTTTCTCCTAGGTTCTTTATTACCTTCGCCAAGGGAGGAGGTTATGCTTTCATTACCGTTGGTTTGTTTGTTTGGTTGTCTGTGCGCAAAATAGCTCAAAAATTTGAGCACGGATTTAGATGAAACTCCAGGAAAGGTTAAGAATGACACAAGGAACAGATGATTTAATTTTTGTAGTGATCCGGTAATTTTTGTAGTGATCCGGTAATTTTTACGGATTTTATGAAAGATTTTTGATATTTTGGAAGGTAGGATCAATGAACTTGGGAGTTCAAGCTGCACATTTTTTAAGGTTTTTATACGCGCAATAACGTGCGTGCTCTAGTTTCTGTTAGGGCGAGGCGCGCCGTGCAGCTGAAGGTTTATGACATAACAAAGGCTTCTGTATTGGGAAATTGGGCAATTTTTCAGCATGCATACTAGTATGTATGGGTGGAAATCACTGATCTCTGTGGAAGAGCAAGATCATCGGTGGAAATGATCTCCGCTTGGCAAAGGTCTGTGCTCGCAGAGTGCTTTTCTAGTTCTTATTGTTTCTTTGTTCCTATGAAATAGAAATAAAAGTACACTTCTTTCCTTCGTCTTCTGTTCTGCTTTCTTCCCATCTCCTACTTTTTTCTTCTCCTCTAGTTTCTTCTTCTGATAAATTTCCTATACTGATAAAATTTCATCAACTGATAAATTTCCTGTGTTATCAATTCATTCCATTCCTGTTATCATGCTTGCTATGCCTGCCTGCTATTTTGAGTCTCTCTCCATCACACACACGATACGTCTTGTCTCGGTCTATTATCCTAACAAGTGTTATTCACTCAATCGTGTTTACTTGTAATGGAAGGCTAGATTTGGCAGGACGTGAATTTGTATTTTCTTCCATATTGCCTACTACAGCAGTCACTCACTGGTAATTCATGCAGTCAGACATTGTTTGAGCACAGATATCAGGCTGACCACTTATTTCTGCCAGACCAAATACATTAGACTCCACCTTTTCCAATATTGGGAGATACGCCTCTCCTACAACACTAATATGTGGGATGCCAACTTTGTGAACAACACTGCTGTATTCTGAGGGCTGGAATGGCAAATTCTTGGCAAAAAACCCCCAACAAAACATTATTTTCACCTTTTCTGCAATAGATGTGTTAAGAAATAAAAAAATGGGAAAACAGTATTTTCCATGAAACCTGCAGTATTTGTGGCATTAAAAAAAAAATAACACACAGTACAAAATATTGCAAAATGAAGCACTTGGCATCTCTGCTAATAGGTCAGCATGGACACTTGTTATTAAAGATGTGTAGAATCACACTCATGTGGCTAGGCCAGCATATTTTTGGAATAGCCTGAAACAAAAATAAGGACGGACACAGGAGCAGTAAACTGGCTTCCTCCATTTAGCAGAGGCTGCCGGTTACATAACGAATCCACGCAGTGCACAACTAGGTCTCCACACACTGGGTCACACAACTGGGCAGAAATCATTGTCCTTATCCCAGTTTCTTCTGACAGCAAATTGGCAACACAGCTGACTTTTGGGGTGCATTTATAGCAAACTTTTCAGTGTAGAAACATAGTTCAGAAACTGTATTTTGTGGTTTAAATATTGCTATATAAATGGTACTCATGATTACAAATACAGTTTTTGAAGCACGGTTTCAAAACACACTGTTCAAGTGTAATTCAAAACGGTGTTTCACTAGAATCAAGGTTTTGAAAGCCTAATAAATGCAACCATGATTTGAAACCACACTTTATATGACATCATAGTTTCACATGCCCCATGTGATCAATCTAATTTGCTAAGGGGCAAGCTGTGTATAATAGGGAGCTTTAGATTTTAGATGCGCGGACGTTCAGAGGGGAAAAAAAATGTTCTGAGCGTGCGCAGAAGCGCGCGTCAAGTCGATTTATTTTTAGCTTGCGTCACCTGATTTTTTCACTACGCGTACTGGGCTATTTTTTACATCCACACAGTTTGCAACGTAGAGAACTACTTCATGCACTGATCATATGGGGGCGCCATTTCATTTTCTATACATTGCGTCCCAGTGTAATCTACAGCTACTTTTCAGCATGACGCAGTGGAGAGGAGAACATCCAGCACACTCGTCATCTCAAATGTCCGCGCATCAAAATCTAAAGCTCCCTAGTAAGATACACGATGGCACAGCCTGAGCAAGCCAGAAACACCCTTGGGATAAGCTCTTATAAACACTCCTCTGTTAAACCATGTTTCAAAACTGTGTTTCAAAATCATGTTTTCAACACAATGTTTCTTGGTACCCAAATCTCATAATGTCTTGGCCAAAGCAATTGCTTGGGATCGCCAGCCATAACAATCCAACATTTAATTATCAAATACAGACATGCAGAATAAACCCTTTACAAGTTGAAAACAGGAGCTGGAGACTTTTAAAGGTCCACAAATTGTGATGTCCCAAGGAAACGGTAACTATCAGATGTGAACAAGCTTTTGTGACAAAATGTTGCAATGCCCAGTAGAATACACTGAAATGATCAGGCCTATAATAAACCTATAATGAGACTGTGAAGTGGCCATGAGGTACAATGTAGGCTTAAAGAAAGTTAAAACAAAAGGATTGGGTTATTTTTACCAAAGTAAACTTTAGTATAATTGACAAAATGTACAATTACATCAGTTTGTAGTACAAAGTTATTTGATAGTAGTATATCTCCATATTGTTCCTGGCGTAACACGGCATCTTATCTAAAAAATAATAAATTTAGGACAGCATCTTTTTTTTTCTTCTAATCTTTGTACAGTACTTGCAAAGTAAGATCACTGTTAATATCAAATAATGTTGAAACATTGTTTTGGATTACATTAAGAATTGTAATGGTCAATAACTGAAATCATTTTTTTTTTTTAAAATAAAGAACTTATGGTTTATCTGAGATACAATAATCTTGCTAGGGACAATATGTCATAGTCTCCACACAGCTCTGCGTGAATCAGCTGATATCTAAGGTTCTTGCAAAAGTACATCTACCTTCGTCTGATCTATACCTTTCATAATGATGCTGGATCTACACTTGTGGCAGAGAGAGAGAAAAAAAAAATGTGTGACTTAAAAGTGAGATCTGTAAAAATAATGTTCAAACTGCTGCATCTGAATGATCTAAGAATCATGTTTACCAAGGCCGTCCATATGACTCAAAGAAGGTCTGGTCAGTTCTAAATTTAAACCGAGAACTTCCTCCAAGGAGGGGGGGGGGGGGGTATGGAGCATCCCCCCAAATCTAATAGAGCAATAAAATTCATCTCATCTCACCCTTGCGTGGTGCAGATCCACCCCGTAGAGCTCCAGGTTCTTGACGGTGTTGAGAAAGTTGAACTCGGCATCGGCAGGAAGCTGCCCGCTGTCGAGGGAGGAAATAAGATGGTGGAAGATGAGGGAGCCTGGGGGACGAAAGCTCGGGGACTGCTTCACGTTGGAAAATTACTTCGTAATTAAGGAGCCCATGCCCCGTTCACACCGAAAAGCCTTCACACAATGACACTCTTTGTAATACCACATGCACTCCACGTGCATAATAATCACCTAATTCCACAGAGACCTTGTTTGCTTTTTTTAATAGATGTGAAGTACTTTTAACCTTTTTTCATTCAAATTCTTTACTCATTCATCTACAAATGTGATATCTTCATAATCAATTGCAAGTTCGACAGTTCATTTAATTTTCAAGGTGTACAACTCATTTAAAAACTAGACAGTAAAATAATTACATTCATTGCTCATATTTGATTCCTTCTGTCCAAGCTCTATCAACAGTGAAAGAGGCGCTCATAAGTGATTTTGACTATAAGGACTATAAAAGTGACAGAGAGGGGTGTAAAATTTGTGTTTCGGGGGGGGGGGGGGGGGGCTAGTAAGTGCTACCCTTCCTCCACACATTTTCTCTACTCTCTGTGTGTATGCAGTATATAACTTCTATATATCTCTTTCTGTGGTGTGTGACCCATGTATGAACTACACTTACAGCCACAAATAGCAGAAAATAAACTGTCTTTCAGTCTTTATTGACAAGATGAATATCTCAAGTCATAGGCCAATCCCCTCACATTAGAGTAAAGACACGATACACCCCCACATATAGCTCTGTGTGCAATGCGATTGAGTCACTTATGGAAAGCACAAGGCTGGCATGTATTTTAATTTGTTTCCTTGGTATATTCCAGAGTTTCATGGGATCTTTAGCAGGGCAGTGCTCTTTATCGGGTCCCTTCAATTTCTTGCTTGCCCTGCTGGGTTGGAGGATCACTACAGAGGGTTTCCTTGGCTCATCTTTGCATCTTTTATACACTGATAGTCAGAGTCATATGTGTGTAGTTTTACTGGCAGTTATCAATATAGCATAGCTAATCACATTGACTAACATACATTTCCAAACAGCTCAAAAAGAATGTATTGAGATTTTATGCAAGACTGGCACATATTGGCCACCCTCTTTGGATGTGATGATACTGCAAATGTAGTTTATTTTGGAGCAGTCTGCAGTCATTCAGATTATTTCACTGTGATTCAGAGCTCTGAGCAGTTCCATCAAATAAATGTGCACATTTTGATCTGAAAAAGAGAAGAGCGTTAAGTCCAGGTAAACAACCACAAGCAGTGACACTCCAATAACAGTGATATTAACACTATAACTTTATGTTTATCACTATAACTTTTCTCTTTCTTTGGACACATGTAGAGCTGATGATGGAAGTGTCATGGTGCAGACGATACACTAGCAAATGGGCCCTGTTGCACAAAAAGATGCAATTAACCACAAGTCAGTTATCAGCCAATCAGAATTCAGTATTTACAGAGTTATGTTTGATTTTCTGACTTATGTTTGATTGCAACTCTTATACACCAGGGCCAAGGATAGGAATACACCGTGTTGAATGGAGTACTTACAAGTTTCCCTTGTGAAGATGGTGCACAGTGTCGGTGAACTCCTGTGTCTGGAATGGGACGAATTGGAAGCGACTAAGGTAGCCCTCAGGATGATCCTGGGGGTCGTAGTCTCCAAGCTCAGCTGTAGAAGAATCATAAAGAAAGGAGGAGGAAGAGGAAGAGGACAGAGATGAAGAAAAGATATTGAAATGAAAGATATACAAAGGAAGAGGAAGGAAGATGAGTGTGAGAGAGACAGATATAATTGAAAGCAGAGCATGATTAGAAAGACAGGGAAAAAAGACAGACAGAGAAAAGAGAATAAATAAAATTGAGATAGATGTTAATACAAGTGGAAGAAATACAAGCAAAAATCATAATACATTGACCTACTTCAAAGTACAGTAAGTCCCATAGAAGGTGTGCTCATGGGTACATTACAAAGATCACCACATAGCAAAGATTCCATGGCATTCAAAACACTCCATCAAAACGTTGGTGTCATCGATTGCAAAATATATGCATCACATGGGAGGTAGTCTTCACCGTTCTTGTCTGGTCAGAATGCCAAGGGACACTAAGGACACTATTTCCAGGGAACAGACTCACCCAGTTTTTGATGACTCTTTCCCAGTAAGACACAAGGCATCCTGTGCACTAGATAATCTGCAGTATTCAGAATTCTATATGTGGAATAATAATGAGTGATTTTTTTCTCTCTCTCTTTTTTTTTATACAGTGGGAGATACACAATGCATTCATCACCATTTTCTTCCTCTGCAAATCTCTTGCAACTCTTGTCTGTCAAAACACTTGGTGATTTTTTTTTTCAAAAGAATTCTCTTTTCTCTGTTTTATTCCTTGTTTCTGCCATCTCGAACGTCTGTCTTTGTATCATAATCCTTTTTTTTTTCTTGTGTATCTATAAAAATGTATCCCATATATCTGTTATGCTGTCTTCAGTCATTCTGTCTTTCATTCCATTTCAAATTCTTCTTTCTACTGCATTCCCTTCAGGAATTCATCATATGAGAATTCTTTGCTGTAACAATCGCATTTGAGGAATTTCACTTAAAGACCCTGCAGCAAGGGAATTTAAATGGAGTGGGAAGGTTGGCTCCTGTTCAGATACTTTCAAGAATTCCCACAACGAATGGTATATAGGCTTATCACTGATCTCTGTGTAAATACACACATAGCCAAAGAACCTCGGCTCGAGTTGACTTTTACCAATGAGCATTACGCTTCGGTGCATATATCTATTAACTGACAGGTGCTACATGTTGTTCTGACAGAACATTGGTGTGTAGCAAATTAATCAGATCACCCAATAATCCCCACTCTACCGAGTTTTTTGTTGTAATATCAAATCAGAGACACAATTATGGTATTGCAGAGAAAAGAGTCCATATCATTATAATATTAGAAATAATGTCTCTTACTCTTATCCCAACTTAGTTCAAAATAAATCTTTCCTAATGTCATTTCCCCTTTTTACTTATTTTATGCACAAACAAAAGTGCACATTTATATATATATAACTCCTCCTCTACTCTTCCTATTTCTGTTTTAAGTCACCATCTATCCCGAAGTTCCTTCACCACAGACCATACAAACATTGTGTGGAGGTCAAACTTCCTTCACCCGCAGACCATACAAACATTGTGTGGAAGTCAAAGTTCCTTCACCCACAGACCATACAAACATTGTGTGGAGGTCAAAGTTCCTTCACCCACAGACCATACAAACATTCTGTGGAGGCCAAAAATATGTTCACATCTGATCAAGATGTATAGGTCTGTGCACTTAATTACAATAAGGACCAACAGTCCCACCAACTGCATGCCGTCTTAGTGTCTCTCTACTTGTAATCTTCACCCCCCCCCCCCTTGTCTCTCTAGCTCTCATCAAGCAAGGCTAAATTCAGACAGGTCTTTTGTTTATTTCACTGATCTTTTCAGAAATAATAATCCCATATATACATTGGATTCTATATGCAGCAGCCCTGGCCTGGAATTGGGACAGAATTTTTATCATGCAATTCACTAGCATTTACTTATCAGTCTCTCTTTCTACCTCCCTCTATTTCTCTACATGCTTCCCCCCCATGCCATCTCTCCCTTTCCCTATCAAGTAAGTTACCTCTGGCTATCTACTCTCTCTCCATCCACCAGATTGAAAATCTAGTTCTGTCGTGATCCATCACCTGTCTCAGTTTCATTTTATAGCGCTGTATATTGTTTGTTCAGTATAAGTGTTCAGCACACACATGATTCCCCTGTGTGTGGGTAGAGGGGTTGGATTTGTTTGCATGGTGTAACTTTGCACTGCTCAAAACATACAAAAAGCAGAAGTCTTTTGAGGAATCTTTTTCAAGAGATCTTCTTCTCTCACATTACATCCACATCGACTCAACATTATTTCTCCTAAAAAACCTCCTCGATCTTTTCTGGAATCTATTTCCCTCCCTTCACAATTACCACTGATGCCTCTTTAAAATTCTCTTTACTATACCACTAGCTGTTTCTCCTTTTTTCATATTTTCCCACCTAATTACACATATCTCATCCCTCTTTTAAAACAAGATTCAAAACGTAAAACCATAACGTTGCTGAGGTGACAAGACCTTGCATCTCAAAATTTGTTGAAAATTACTTGTTTGGATTAATGGTCAGATGATCAGTTACGTGATGTCCTGCCCAAATCCCAGCTGTCTTACCTCCAAAATGAAGCTACCATGGCATGCCAAAAGAAAAACTATGTAATTTGATGTAGTGCTTTGGCCACCATGTGTTTTTACTCTCCTGAACATTTGACATTTTGTAGATACGAGGTCTTGTCGCCCACAGCAAGATTCACAAAATTAAAATGCAAGCAAAAAGTTCTTGTTTACACTATATGTGCATTAAATACCAGGAGCAATTTGTGAAAATTTTGTGCCGCCAAAAAAACTGTACACTCCGATTTCGTTAACCAATTTCATGCCGTGAAAATATCATGCTGTACAGTATCTATTCTGCGACACGTTTCACACTTGCAGGAAAATTTGTTTGTTATCATATTTCATGTTTTTAGACAGAAGGGGTGTTCACATAAGTGAATGAATCTCCATGCTGACTTTTAACTGCACGACACTCCATACAACAGTTATGGAACAAACTTCCTTAACTTGATAATCGGGAAAACAGCTCTTGGTACAATTATCATAAGGAATTTGTACCTATTCAGACCTCCCAACCTTTCTGACTGAAAAAATAGGGATAATTTGACTGAAAAGTAGGAAAGAAAGAGCAGATCCATAGGAGTGTGTCGAAAAATCATGAAAATTAGGAAACTCTTCTAAAAAACAAGAGCTCAGAATGGTCAAAATTGAGATTCTTTCCTTCAAATTCAGAATGGTTGGGAGGTTTGCTAATTATATGCACCAAACCGAGTTTCATCTCTGTGTGCTCAGACACTCAGCTTAACTTTAACCCATTGAGGACAGTTTGATTCTGCTACGACACACATTTCCCATAAATGCTTGCCCTGAGTATACTCGGGACTCGTCCTCAACAGGTTAACGTAACAAGCTTCTACATTAGTTTTCTGATATCCCTTCAAACCTGACCTTAGATATGTACTTAGCAAGCCCACTCAGGTGTAGCAGAGTGCCTTAGTCTATCAGTAAGGCCATGGTGACACAATAGGGGATTGGGAGGATTAGGTTTTAATCTATTCATGGATAATTACTTTCCAGACATCTGTAACAACCAGAAAGCAGTCAAGTGCACATACCAATCAAGGAATCAAACACAGCATTGACAAGTTAACTATGTATATTTTACAAGCCAAACTATTTGAACTGCAAATAAATACCTGTAATTTGTGCAATAGCAGATTAGAAAACACTTTCACACTTTAAATAGAATGGCAAGGCATGACTTCAGTATTAAATAAATGTTCTCAAGATACCTGATTTAAATTCACTTTCTGACTTTCAAAGAGTTACTCTGCCAGCATGTTATGTGTTTCTAAACACGTTTACAAACAGGTTTTTCTGTCAATCTGAAAGGGCTCTAATCCTACACTCATAATGGGTTTTTGAGTTCAGTAAAGGGGCCAGATCGATACATTGACTGTAAATCTGTCTGGCAAGGCTTCAGTGAAATAGGAGTCAGTGGGCTCCATTTAAAAAACATTTAGAGGTGTGAGGGTGGGGCTGTTCCCACTGTACTTCAATTCATGTCACAGGCAAAATACAGGTCTGTGAGGCAGTAGCAGTCTCATGTGACATATCTAAGCCATAAATTAGTAAAAAGGAAAAAAAAAATGATGCCAGGGTACATTAGGCTAATTCAGGCTTACATGTATCTTCTTCTGATGCAATTTTTTCCCCCTAATACAGGTTTTCTACTCTTTCAGCTCTTGAACATAGTGGTCTGAAATGTACAGCGAGGAGGTTCACCTGTATTTCACGCACAGCTCTCCCCTATTTTTTTCTCATTCTCCTTTGCTCTCTCATGCATGCACACACACACACACACACACACACACACACACACACACATGATTGCATACATACACACACATACATACATGCTTAAATACATACATATATGGGTATATGCACTTGCATACATCCTGTATGCAGAATATGTCTTGACCTAATTCTAGAACTGCACACCATTAGCTTCATCACTTCTCCATGCAATAAAAGGGGAAAAACAATGTTCTCCACATTAAGATAAAAATGCTTCAGGCAAGGCTGCTGTTACCATGGTTACATCAAAAAGACAAGATAAGTTGCTGATCATTGTCTCTCGTAACTCGTATAACAATTACATAGCAGACAGGAGAAATACTGGGCCTATTTTTCCGGACTGTCTGGGCTGAAGGTTGCAACAGAGTCTGATGATCACATCTCAACCAGCCTTCTGTGAGGGTAATTTCACCTAAATTTAGCAACTTCGCTGTTACATGTTCTTGATTCACTGAAGATATTTTCTTCTATTTATGGATGCAGATCTATTCAGTCTTCTATTTAAAGATGCAGAAATCTGATCAGGCAATGGTGAAAGAACAGTTTCATATTTCTTGACAGCAATTATGAATCATGTTTTGTACGTTCAAACATGCAGGTCTGTGCATGAGCTGAGAGAACATAAAAAGCATTAAATTACTGTATAAATTTATGTCAATATCAACAAGAGGCGGGATTTAAAAAAAAGCATTTCCATTTCAAGAGTCAAATTTTTAGCGTCAAAATTCCACTCTGCGACCTTGGGGAGGGGGAAAATGAAGACTACCTAGAAATTAATGAGGAATAATACCAGTAAGTCCTACAGGAATACTGTATAAGCTGTTACTTTCGTGAGGGTTTAATTTTCACGAATTTCGCAAATCACAGTTAGATCGCAAATTTAACAGCACTCAAAAATGTCTCCATGCGCTAGGGTAATAATGCATTTACGTTAGCGTCGGCATCAGTTCGCGAAAACAACATCTCGCGAAAATGTCTATGACCTATTCATTCGCGAAAATATCTGTACGCAAAAATAACAGCGTATACAGTATCATTACTGTCCTAAAATGATACATGCCATATTTACATTTAGTTTACAAGCAATAAAGAAAAGAAAATGAAGAAGCATCTGAGAAACCTGAATCTTTCTGCTTCTCATGGCTTAACAATTAGACAAAACTTGTATGTATGCAGTATTGAGAGCAATCTTGAAAATCTAAGACCACTGTTCCCAAGTGATTACATTTTATACATCATCATTTTGTATGAGATCGAGCATCTTGCATCATTCAGGATTCTGAAGACACTGAAATGTATTTGGTATCAACATGTGTACTGTGTGCGTGTGGTGTATATCCCCAGTCCCTTGTATGTGAAATCCTGTTGGCTTGCAGTCCTCAAGTAGATCTGACCGTACCACAAATGAGCGTGTTTGCAAAGCCAGGGCAGACAATTGACTCCTGCTCTATCGTCCCAACCTGGGCTTCATCTGGGTTACCATTGATCAATAAATGTGACTCCAATCATTTAGGTCCAATAAAGCTGGCCCATTCTGGAGGGAGCATCGTCCCCGATTCCCCTCTCATAAATCCAATCTGGACTCATTACCCCAGCCTCACAATGATTTCATCTGTCATATGAACTCTGCTTCTCTCTCCTAACTCTCTTTTATTCACTCTCCTTTATGAATGCATCTCTTTCTTTCTATCATCCTCTATCCTTCTCATCTCTTCTTTCTCTCTCCCCTTCCATCTCCTCCTTCCTCTCCTCCAACCCCTTTATTTCTACATGCAGCTCTTTCTTTCTATCTCTTACAATCTCCATTTTTTCTGTGTCTGTTCTTCTGTCAGTCTCAAGACTGCTTCCTATTTTTGTTTTTGTTTTGGTGTTCATATTGTGCTTTATCTCTTCCTTTTCTCTCTTGGCCTTATTCTTTCAATTGCCCTCATCAGGGTGCATGTATTTCTCCTTCCCTCAGCAATAGTAGTCTTTTCTTCTTCTTTTTTTTTCCTCCTCCTCCTTCTTTTGTTACTCTTTCCCACTCTCCTTTTCCAACCCCTCCCCTCTGACTGAATCTCCTCTATCCTGTATTCTTCTTATTCCTCTTGCCTTTCATCTCACGTTCTGGTCCTCTCCTTCATTTTCTCTGATTGATTTTCTCTCAAATACATCTGCTTCTCCTTCTCTCCCTCCTCAATTCTTTCCTTCCTTCTTTCTATTTCTCTCCTCTTTCTCATTCTCTGTCTCTATCTCCCCTTCTCTTTCTCTCAATGATCCTCCCTGTCAGATGAAATTGCCAGATATTTTCAGTTATTGCTCCATGATCAGGAAGATTACTCTGTACTTTCACCTCTATCTTCACCTACCACCACCCCTCCTCTCCCCCTCCCCCCTCCCCCCTCCTCACCCCATTCCAATTTTCAAGCCCTTTCAGGATCTTCAATACAGTATCCATTTGTGACCGACACAAAGATGACTCTGAGGGGCATTCCAGTGCAGCAGATATTGGAAGAAAGCTGATGCTAGGTTGGACATCTTTGTTTGGAGTAATGAAGAATAGATGCAAAGTACAGAGAATTGCATTGTACAAGAAATAATGTCCATACTATCTTACTATTCCCGTTTTACCACTACAAACCCTGAATTCTATCTCACAGCCCGTTCTGTTCTGAAAGAGATGACAAATCATATTCATGGAAAACCTCTCAGTGCTTCAATTTTGTGTCTTTGTGGAAAGATTTAAACATACTAGGTGCATTCACATTGGAATTACCATGGCAACAGATACCATGGCAATCTGTTGTCACTGTTCTCATTGATAAAATACCATGGTAATACTAATAGATGCCGCAGTATTTCGGCTTTCTTGGCAGAACCGTCGCTACTGGGAGGTGAGAGTAAGGTGGATAGGGCGGGGTCTAGGAAAAATGGGTTCATTGCCCTTTTAAAATCAACATTTAATATGGAACATTATTCACAACATTCAATGCATGATCAGGAGCATCCAACGGGTAATGTGGATTGTTTCTCTCAAATGACAAGCACAAAGCTGTATGCATTATGTAAAAGTACTACAAAATTCTCAGAATTTGCCGTTGATAAAATGCATGACACCCACACATCTTGAGCGGAAATTTGATGCATGGTGGCTTGTACACCAAATGCCACCTTCACGCGGAATCACAACGCAATAGAAATATGTATGGCATTACAGACGTACATCATACTTGCAAAATTCTGTGTGTTGTTTTGAATTATTACAGGCATTATCGCTGATTGTGCGACCATACACAATTTAGCATAGAAAGAAAAAGAGGTGATGTGCAAGCGGGCAGGAGATTCCGTGTACAAACACACACACCAAATTTCTGACATTAGCATGATGCTCCCAAACAAATATGAGTTGGTTAGAAAGAGAAAAAGACCAGGGAGAGAAAAATTACACATTAAATTTGCGCATCATGAGTGAAAGACTTCAGACTGTCGAGTCTGTCTTCTTCATAAGATATGAACATATTTCTGTATTTTATGGCTAGTGGGTCTTGCAAGTTGGTGTGGGTTCAGTGACATATTTTGATTAAAACAATTTGAGGCATGTCACTTAACAATGTAATTAATCTATTCATGGCCATGACTTTAAAAATCAGAACTTTCTTGGTAGATTTTGCCTCCAAGTGCTCTATTTTGTTTAAAGACTGGCCTTGTTTGGTAATGGCTTGTAATAGTGCTGGTGGGTGTGGTGGTGGGAGGAAGAGGAGTGTCAGAGAGGGGAAGATGTCGGGGGAACAGAGCCATTTATGTGCATGCGAGATGTAACGTACACAAGAATGTGCGCATTTCTCGTCCTCCTGGTACACTCAACATTTTTGTCATAACAGCTGTTTCTCTACATCACATCTCAGTCTCTTTCCCATTCTACCATTTTGACCGAGTCTTCTGCATGCTATCAGTCAAATTACTGCCGTTTCATCACCCCTATTGTCTCAAGCATGTCCGGATTTGGTGTCACCCCATAGAGAACATGCTGAATGCATGTAAGGCTGTGAGAAATAAAATACCCCTTTAAATACCTATGAAGTACTCTGGCTTGTGCCAAACACCAGGAATGCAATTCATTGCTTGCCTCTTCTTCTCCTTTTCTCTTTCTGGGTTGGAATTCATCACCATTGTTCATGTTGTTTCATTTGCTTGCTTCATCCTTGGCTGGGATGTGGGGTGTTACCATGGCAACAGTCCTCTCTGGTTTCCTCCTCTTCCTGGAGGATGATAGAGAGTCCTCTAGCTTTTCATCCAGGGTCCTCCACACTCCTAAAAGTCTTCAGATACAACCTTTTACCTCACAACTCTATTTGAAGAAGTGAACTTGTCAGTTTTGTGCAATACCTTGCCAGCGAATGTGCAGGCAAATGGTGAATTCATTTTGTGTGTTTCTTTTTTTTTCTTTCCTTATCTTTTAGGGGGATGGAGTGATGTCTTCATATGATGGTATATGTGACAAAAACCTGTTGCAGCTTCTCCTGAAAACATTTGAGATTGAAGATGTCATCCAGAACATAAGAAATTGCCCCTAACCTGTTTCGATATCAATCAAGAATTTTATCAGAGCTAAACACTCAAGAGCCACTTGAGGCATAGTTGCATCTTTTCTTTTGATAATCCAAGACTTGTGTAGTGTTTATGCCTCATACACATTAAGTGCTTATGTCAAAAAACATTATTTCTTTGCATACATGTGCAGGCTTCATAATCAGAACCAACCACCCTGTTTTGAAAAGAAAGGGGGGGGGGATGCAGATACTATTTATGCAATAGAAAGATAAACCACTGTTTAAAAAATACAAAAACAAACCCTAGATATCACTGGTACTGCTCCATTGGACATGTTTTAGAGAATACAAAAGACGGTGATCATCAGTTATTTGGGACTTGGAAAAACACAAACACCTCTTTAATTGTCCAATATCACAATATCATTGGCAAACTAGATTATACACGCTGCTTACATGAGACAAGATATCGGTCTAAGGAGATACATTTTCTGTCAGATTTTCATCCCCCCCCCCAAAAAAAAAAAAAAAATCTTTGTAACAAATGTGACTCATGGAATCTCCTTATGAAAATGTAGCTTTGGATTTACAGCAACAATGTATCATGCAGCCTACCCATCTGCTGAGCCCAGCCTAACTCCTTGATAAAATATGCTCTCATTTGCTACTGTGCATATAAATCCCTGTTAATTTCTGACCCCCTTTAACAGAGACATGTGCATAGTGGGGGGAAAAGTCTCAACCCTAAGTTACAACAATTATGCCTTGTTGATTGTATCAACAAGTCATTAATTTCTTCCTTGAGACATTCACACTCACAAAATAGCAGGATAACAATTGCAATCCAAATACCAAGATTTTTTGCACCCATTTAATAGATGGACAGAAATATCCTGCTAATTGCTGATCGCGATAATTTGTTGACCAAACTGTGCATGCCCACAATCTATACCAAAATGGCGACCCATGCCCTTGTGTTCATGTGCTGTTGCAATGTGTGAATGAAAGATTAAAAAATCTTAAGATTTTTTTGCTCCAGCGTTCACACACTCGCCGCAGTACAAATTATCATGCTATTTCTAAAATAATCGTGACAATTCCAAAACAATCGCAAGATTTCTTGAGATATGGATCACGATGCTAATCATGCTATTTAGTGGGATGTTTATGTCCACTAAGGTAAAAAATATCTGGATTGCGATGCAAATCTCAAGAGTTGTACCCCACTAATTTGTGTCAGTGTAAATCCCACTACAGTTCTGTGAATGGCATGTGAGGTAGGATGAGAACAGAGATTGCTAGTGGCAAAGCACACAGCCTGCTAACCTTCCACAGAGAAATGCCAACTCTAATTAGGGTCCAAAATTAGGGACCAAATTTGATTTGAAATTTCATTCTTAATTTGATGAACCACGCACTCCTGCAAAGTGGAGCTAAAATATCAAGGGTGAATGGAACTAAATTCAAATTTTACCTGTCATGCATGTGTAAATGGAGGAAACTTCTTCCATTGTTTAGGAATTATCCCCCCCCCCCCTCCCTTGGGAAAATTCTTTGAAATGAAAAAGTGACACAAAAGCTTGAGATCAACAGAAAATTCAGTGACACTAAAATCACAACTTTAAGAAAGTCTGCAAGTCATTACTAACATATGGCAACCGATGACTTCTATTTGGGTCACATGATTGAAATATTGCTCTGCTACACTGTAAAACTTGAATATCATAAAGTGGAACTTATTTCACATTTATATTCTCAATGATTTTGATCAATGCATATTGCAATCTTCATATTCTCTCTTATTCACAAAGACAAAAGAAATTACTTCCTTCAGTGAACCTCAGAAGAATGTTTTGTGTAATAATGCAAAATATAGATGGTTTTCAGAGACTTTACTATAGCCATGCGACCAAAGTGATTCTTTTGCAGTGCAAAGATTTTACATTGGACATCCATATTACGGATAGTCATTATTTTTCATTATTTCTTGTTAAATTTCTATGTGTCCTTCTAGTATAAGTATAAGGTAGTTGAACACTGAGCAAATTCATGTACTGTAAAAGTGGAAATTGTTGCGCATTTTGCGCAACCAGAAACTAGCGCAAAAATAAAAGAATGTGAATATTTTTGCATGCCATATATTCCAGTAGTTGATGTCTTGATTCCGCAGAATTAGAAACACTCATAGTGCTCAGGATATTTATTACTAACCAACAGATCACCGAAAGAGAAAGTGTTTGATGAGGCATGTGTCAATAGATCACTTTTAAATATCATTAGGAAAAAGGTAAGATCAGACTGAAGGTCAAATAATTCTATTCCATTCAATTCAATTTGATTTTATTGTCCATTTCTGGAAATTTGTTTTGTTTGCATACATACACATTACATCAGTACATAGGCCAACATATACAAAGCACACATATAACTCGTCTGTTGAGAATGAGAAGGGCGTTAAGTGGTCTTGAACACTATGGGTTTTGTGGCAACTTAACGCCCTTATCATTCTCAACCGACGAACTATACATATGAGAACTGAGAACAGGATGTATTAAAAAGAAAATAAATATTGACTGGCAAATCTCGGGAATCAGATGCAGAGGTGGAGCTAAATAGATGGATTGATTTGGTTTGTGCTAACTGGCATCAATAATGCAAACATGCTACAAAATGACTTAAGACAGAAGAAGGTGGAAAGTTGTGATTGCAAATGTCTGGAACAGACGAGGCACCGAACAATCTAGCTCTTCTCTTTAAAACAACCCTCTCCACGATCCAGCTCTTCTCTTTAAAACAACACTCTCTCTAGCCATCTAAATCCTCAATGAATGAATGCTCTGATTTGCCAGAGGCCTACTAAAGTCATATTGTCTCCCCCCCCCCCTTCCCAACTATCCCCCCCCACACACACACACACATACATGCTAAACAATTGCAGGTTACTGAAATATTTGGATTTTAGATGTGTGTGAAATGGATGATTTCAGACTTGCCTGTCCCTGACAATTTAAAGGGGATAATAAAAGGGAACAATACATCAGTAGAATTCCAGAGAAGTTGCTGGTGGTGAATCCTGTTCAAACACCCATCCCCTCGTCTTAATCAAAATTCGTATCGTCTGTAACCCTAAAAATAATATGTGCAGTGCCTTTGCACTTTCCAATTCTAGCGTATCTTGAGGGTTGGATGGAGCTATGAGTCATGTGGATCAGAAAAGAGAAATGTTGGTTTAATAAGGCCATACCTAGAAGGACTTTATGTTGGCTGGGAGATTTTTATCAAATTCTGAATTATTTGATTGCGGGTGTGTGTGTGTATATTAGCATCCAGGTGGCCAGTGAAGCACATACAGTATGACTGCTTAGTTTGATCAAAAGACAAAGCTTGCTTTTGGAAGACATCCAATTTCTGTATATTACCTATTTCATATTCTTTAGTAAATTCTTTAATAAATGGCCGAGAGAAGATGCAACTTTGATGATTTTCTTCTTAGTTGCCATGACTCAAACCATTGTGTCACCACGAGGTCTGGAAGAGAACTTAATATTGTCATTCTCAATATCATTGGCATTCTGTTAACCCGTTGACAACAAGTTGATTTTGCTTAGATGCATTTCGTATAGACATCTGCTTGAGTATACACAGGACTAGTCTTCAGCAGGTTAAAGCCCGCCGTACACTACACGATTTTGCCCCGATTCACCGGTCTTAAGACCTTAAGACTAGAAGTGTGACGTCACAGTCTTGCCACTTTCTAGTCGTACGACTGGGTCTTAGCGCCAGTCGTAGAGATTTGACATGTTGAATTTCTACGACCGGTCGTAGGCGTTCAGCCATTCACAATGCAGTAAAATGCAAGCGCACGCAGTGCGTACTGCACGCGCTTTACAGTCGTAAGCCCACTCGTAAGGTTCGGTCGTATAGTGTGTGGTGTCTGGTCGTACGACTGGTCTCAAGACCCAGCTTGGCTTAAGACTTTAAGACCAGTCTGATCGTGTAGTGTGCGGTGGCCTTAAGGCTTCCAATGTCATCATCTTAACCCATTAAGGATGGGCTGATTTTGCTATAACACGCATTTCCCATAGACACCTGCCTGAGTATAGACCAGTTCGTAATTCCACTTTGCGCATGAGCAGAAAAAGGTCATTTGTACCAACAGGCATTTCAGTTTGTAAATTCGCTGAGATAAGCATCTGTGATGCGATGATTATTCATGTGATCCTTATCTAAATGGTGCTTGCCAGCACATCCACCTGACAGCAAGAATGGTATTTCGCAATATAAAAGGAAATAGGCTGTTATTGCATTCAATACAAAACAATGAAATGGATGCCCGCTAGATTGTCAACTGATGGAGTATTCTGATCACCTGCTCTAAACGCGAGATAATTCTTTGTTTGAACATGAATTCCATAAATTGTTACGTCAGGCAAGCTTAGGCATTATGCCGCTTTGAAAACGAGTGAAGTGCCTAACTAACTGAGAAAAAAGAAAGGTCATTTGTACCAATGTGTACATGAGCTAATTACGAACTGGCTTATACTCAGGACTGGTATTCAATGGGTTAACCTATACTGGTCTTTGTTTGGCAAGTGGTACAGGTGTATGGAAATAACTATCACTGAATAGAGATTAACTAATCCTCCTAATCTCTATTGCATTACCAAAGTCTTCCTGTTATAGACTGAGGTTACACTGCTATGCTACACTGGAGTGGGTTCACTAATTTTATAACTATTGTCAAGTTTAGAAGGATTACCATTAAAGTGTATCTTTGGCCAAAAAATACTTTTTGATATGTGTAAGAGCTACATACACCAAGAATCAGAAAAAAAATGTTCAATATTAGCAAAGAAAAATACATTTAAAGTTATAAACATACCACTAAAGCCAATGGGTCTGAAAAGAAGACTATAACTTTGCTATTGTTCCCAGGCTGCCTAATCTCTTGCTGGTTCCTTAAAGATAATAAAAAGTTTTGGTACCTCAAAAGTGTCCTTGAAATTCCTTGTCTTAGTTTGTGTTTCAGGTTAAAGTACCTTTCATATAACTAACACTGTGAGACTTACTCGCCCCAAAGTGCTCTCATGTCTTAGTAATCATGCAATTAACTGCGACCAGCAGCCCCATACGCATAGCGACCAGTAGTCCCATACGCATAGCGTAATCGGGCTTCGCATTGTAGCATTCAGGATCATGACAGATTTAGTATCGCAGGGTAAATGTCAACTTAAAATCCCATAAATTCTTCAATTTGAAGACTTACCAATTAAGTTGAAGTATTGAAAACAGGCTTCGGGCAACGTTTGGTTCTGCCTATAGTCCCTTTCTGTTCGAATTGATGACTGAATGTGACTCGGTTGACAGGACCTCAGGAGAGCTACATAGAGTACACTGAATACTACAGCCAGTGCATGCGAACACATCGCATGCACACAAATTTCAAATCCATGAACGGATAAGATGTTTGTGTGCGCATGCGCTGGCCATGGTATCCAGTGTATGTAGCTCTCCCAAGGTCCTCTCGACCGAGTCACATTCAGTCATCAATTCGAACAGAAAGGGACTATTGGCAGAACCAAACGTTGTTCGAAGCCTGTTTTCAATACTTCAACTTAATTGGTAAGTCTTCAAATCGAAGAAATTTTTGGATTTTAAGTTGACATTTACCCGTGATACTAATTCTGTCACGATCCTGAATGCTACAATGCGAAGCCCCATTACGCTATGCGTATGGGGCTGCTGGTCGCAGTTAGCTATGCGTACAATGGGCTGCACGCTGCTGGTCGCAGTCAGTGGTTTCGTACAATATTTATCGACGCTGTACAGCGTCGGCTCTGGTACAAAACCATTATTGTATGACTACTAAGACATGAGAGCACTTTGGGGCGAGTAATTCTCACAGACAACGTACTTTAACCTGAAACACAAACCAAGACAAGGAAATTCAGGGAAGCTTTTGAGGTACCAAAACTTTTTATTATCTTTAATCCCTTGCTGGTTCCTGAGAACAAAAGAAAGTTGACAGCCTTTCCTTTCAAACTCACTGATTTAGTTCTTATTTTCTATATCAAAATGTACTTTTTCTTCATTTATATGTAACATTTTTTCATTTGTTGGTGCAACAGATTACTAAAATACATCTCTTTCACATATCAAAAAATAATTTTTTGACCAAAGATACACTTTAATGATGAAAAAGCTTGGCCAGTTAAACTAGTATCATAAAGTGTCTGGTCACTCAAAGAGTTAATCACATACTAGAGTCTTTTTTTAATTTTTTTGGTCAATCATATACTTTGGTAAATACCTCTTTGAGCCGAGTAACTGGGACATCATAATAAAGTTACATAACTTAGAAGGTTACCACCATGATAAAATTACTGATGACTGAGGTGCAATTTGTAGATCTATTGAAAGAGACACAAAAGTGAACACGGGCACAAAATCCAACAAACTAGAACGTTGTTACTGTATACATGGTGTATTCCTTTTGTGTTTTTTTTTTTCATGTTTTTTTCCTTTCATAAAATTGCAAGTCAGCTGTGAATATAATATAGTGTATTACTCCTGTAACATACATGCCTTGTGTCACCTTTATTGCGAAAACTTTTCTCATGAAAAGGAGAAGCACTTATTTGTTTATTTGTACGGCATGAGTGTGTTTTTCGTGAATTCAACCATCTTTAAAGCTGTCTTTATAAATGTTTCAATTTGCAAACCGTTATACTCCCAATATAAACAGGAGTATACAGTACTTCCTACATTTGCTGGATCATGTTGTATGTCTTTCTTCTCTTACGTCACAAAACCACCACTTCATCACATGATATTGATCTTGTTGTACTGTTTGATACATGAACCATCAATGATAGCACTTTCTCAAGGAGGTATTGAACACATTCCTCACTATGCTACTTGAGATATTTCAAAGTATGTCAGCAAATGATCTCTCTCATCTGCAATGATATTGTATGTTTGTATCTTCATAAATTTAATGGGGGAAAAAAAAAGAAATGCATCTCACAAGGTGTCCTGTGAGTATGGCATACCATTCCCTCAATAAATCACATAGATTTACTGAATTCATCAAAATCAGCCAAAAGAAAAAAAGTCCACCCTATTGATCTCTCTATAGAGTGCTGTATAGATCCACATTCTATCAATTTTCAAATGCAAAATGGTCCACTTCAGAAATAGTGCAATACCACATTTCATAGATCTACTCAATCTATTCTCAGTGATTTTCATATTTCTTTTAATTAGACAGAATTATGTTACTATCACTATAGTCTCAATCTCAGTTCGATTTTCAGTCTAATTTTGATATTCTTGATCATGCTCATCTTTTACATTCACTTATTTTCTCATATATTATATATTATCATTCTTATGTGCATATATACATTTTTTTGTAATGTCGATGATTAATCTGTATGCATTTTTACACTATAAAACAGATAATTTAAGCCCTTGGGATGTTAAGTATGGTTTTATGGGAAATTAACCATTGCTTGAATATGATAACATATACAATGATCTAAAAATAAGTTCCTGTTCATATTCACCTTGTCAACTGCCGAGAGAAACAATGGCTCCCTCTCAAGTCCAGAAATACATTTCACTATTTAGCAGTCTCCAGAGAAATAATAACTAAGGGTGCGTTTATGCTTCCATTTTGGGGGCCAAAATCAGGCTTTTGAAACATGATTAGTGCAAAACGCTGTTGCGTTCATGCTTGTTTCGATAGAAACGCTGATTCAAAACGCCGATCCAAAATGCACAAAAAGGTGCGTTTACGATCTGCGTTTCTGACTAATCACATTTGACGGGGAAGCATGAACGCAACAGCATTTCTAAATGCATTTAGAGTGACGTCATCTAAACGCCTTTCCGGTTCACGTGAAAAAACGCGTACCCGGCCAGCCAGCTACCCTGGCCTGAGCAGTTTTCCCATGTACTGTGCATACGCATGTCTTTCCCAGCTGCTCTCCCAGGCCAGGCCACCGATCGCAGCGTGCGCCCCAATTTTGACCTGCCTCTGCTGAGGTCAGCGAAGCAATCGCGAATGCTCTTTCCAAGGCTCGAAGAAAGTGAGCATAAACAGTGCTCCCGTGAACAGCGTTTTGAATCAGCGTTTTGAATCAGCATTTCAAAACGCTGATTCTGCCTTCGCAAATTGAGCATAAACACACCCTTAAGTTGCTCACAGAATGTAACCTTCAGAATATAACTGGAGACTGCATGTATGCAATGTACTAAACTTGTTTTTACTTTCTTTTGTTTTTAATCAAAACAATAGCAACTACAGGAAATATCTGTGATAATATTTGAGGACAATTTCACGAGAAACCATATACCTATTTTTGTTTATAGTAAGTATCCTATTTCACTTAGCTCCTACTAACTCCGCAAGTTATCACATTTCTGCAAGTTATTACATTTCTGGAAAACAACCAGGGTTTGGGGACTTGCAAAAAAAAAATGCTAGTAAAAGCACAGGTTCTAGATCTACATAAGGAAATTTGTGATGGTATAAATATTCAATACAGCACATGGTCACAACACATGCACAAAGGATGCCGATTTGTCACCAAGAAATTTAGCTATATTTGAGTCTTAGCACAAGCTGTATTAAAGTTGAAGGACTTATGAGAGGTACCAGCATGTAGTACAAATCATAGAACCCATATTATCAAAAAGACAAAAACAAAAAACAACTAGAAATGTCGCTTTAGCGACTGGTATGCCTCCGCCATAATGCATGACTTTCCCAATAGGTCTAGATAGTACATGTGGATCACATTTTCACAAAATTGGCAAAATATTGGAATGACAAGTTTGTCACAAATGTGTTGAATGTTCACCTTCCTTGACCTAGGTTTTGGATGAATAGGAGAGCATGTATCTAGGGATTTAAGGACTTTAACTCGACTTTGACCCATTCATACATTTAGGCATTGAGTAATTTTCAAGGTACAGGTGTGGAGAAAAAGTGCAATTTCTGAATTGAATAGTAAATTGTTACCATTTTCATCTGGCCCTTGACCCTAAAATTCATGAGATAATTACTTTCAGGTAGAACATGCATAATATGTACTAAGTTTCAAGGTAACTCAAGCCACTTCCGAGATATGGAGGAAAAAGTTAGTTCAGCACTTTCAATTGATCTTTGACCTTTTGACCTTTGAGGCAAAAAGAGAAAAAAAAAAACTTTCCAGAGAATTTCTATTAGGTTACACACACATACACCAAGTGTAAAAAAATAACCCTGCTGGCATTGCATAAATATGGGGGTAATAGTAAAATTTTGAAGTCTTGCACTTGACCTTTGACCCCTGACCTTTGACCCCATGAACCCTACATTCTCTAGATAATCACTTCCAGTCAGTACATGTATATACTATGTTCCATGAAGATACCTTGAACAATTTTCCAAGGTACAGAGAAAAAAAAGAAGTTTTATTATTTCTACTTGACCTTTTGACCTTTGACCTTTGACCTCATGACCCAAACTTTCACCAGAGAATCTTAATTGGGTAATACATGTATACACTAAGTTCCAAGAAAATATCTTCAGGCATTCAATAGATATGGTGGAAATAGTGAAATTTTATGTATTTGACCCTGACCTTTTGACCTTTGACCTTTGACCTCATGACCCAAACTTTCACCAGAGAATCTTAATTGGATAATACATGTATACACTAAGTTTCAAGAAAATATCTTCAGGCATTCAATAGATATGGTGGAAATAGTGAAATTTTATGTATTTGACCCTGACCTTTTGACCTTTGACCTTTGACCTCATGACCCAAACTTTCACCAGAGAATCTTAATTGGGTAATACATGTATACACTAAGTTTCAAGAAAATATCTTCTGGCATTCAATAGATATGGTGGAAATAGTGAAATTTTATGTATTTGACCTTGACCTTTTGACCTTTGACCTTGAGCATGTGCACCCAAAAGTTGATAGGCACAACTTCACCCCCTAATACACATACATGCCAAGTTTCATTAGGATACCTCAACAGGTTTCGATAGTTACCTTGTCCACAAAATTCATTACGGACGGACGGACGGAAGGACGGACGGACGGACAACCCGAAAACATAATGCCTCCGGCACCACTTCGTGGCGGAGGCATAAAAACAAAACACTGTGATCCTTTTATGAACAGGGAGTAAAATCAAATCAGTATAATGGTGGACGCTTTGTTAAAATGAGACAGGTTTCACATGATAGTATCGATGTAGTGATATTGGATATAATCGCCTATAGCAGTCATGTTTTCTTTTTGTTTGTTTTCATTTTCCATCTGATGTGATGGCTGGATAGCCCATATTCGGCTGCACTAGTAGGTCTTCAATGGGGTATAGGTGTGAGTACTTGGGGTAGACCACTTCCCCAGGTTATGCATCCTGCTCGATGTGATGAATGCATGAATGAAGCAGGATCTTTTACAAACATGAGTTGTGATTCTCTCACAAACAGTACCTCCATTTGGCATCCTGTCTGAGGGACAGAGCATTTCACCTAGACTAGAGTAACACTCACTGGGATTTGAACCCACGCCCGAACCCAAAACATCCATTGTAAGGCAGATGCTCCACCAATTGAGCCACCTCGACTCCCTGTCATCACTTCAAAGCTTTACCACTCATGTGCATATAAATCTGAACCTAATTTCTACTTGCAAAGAATGAATCATGTGAAATTACTGCTGAGTGTAAGTGGTAATAAGTTGGTAATAACAGAAAGTGTGATTTTTAATTTCACAAACACACAAGCAGCGCTTTATGAACTACGGTCAAACCTGTCTATAGCGGCCACCCAAGGGAAACAAAAAGAGTGGCCGTTATAGACAGGTGGCCGCTACAGACAGGTTATCCAGCTCTGTGTGCATTGTCTATTTGTACATGTTTCATTGTTGTGTACTTCAGTAAGTACATGTACATGTATGTGTATACGTATGCACACGTGTGTTTCATGCATTGAACAATGCCGTTGTTTATGAAACTGTTGCACAGTATAGCATATGTGCAGTCGTGAAGAAAGCTTAACACTAGTGCATTATTATGACTGAGATTTGAATGCAGCGATGGCGATCACTGAACGTTGCCCATGAATGACTAGAACTGCTACAAAGCAGAAAATCACGCTGAATTATCAGCTCAGCTCAGGCTCCATCGGGTATGTGGCCGCTATAGACAGGTTAAAATCTACCGCGGGAAACAAAGTTTGTGTCCGCTGGCCGCGTTAGACAGGTGGCCGCTATACACAGGGTCTGTAACAGGACTTTTCTCTTGGGGGGATTTTTCAGTGGCCGCTAAGGCAGGTTTGACTGTCTACAAAAATGTGTGAAATTTCAACATTTAGTTGCTTTCATGCATTCTGTTCAGCTCTCATAAACTTCTATTTAATTGACTCTTTTTGAATAGTTGAAGTCAGCCTGAAGATAGAATGATGCCTCAACTCACTGTATCATGGTTAACACAAACAGAAGGAAGCTGTTTGGACGTTAGCGTGATCTCAACTGAACGTAAACGGATCTCCAGGATGCTACGTAGGCTATAACTCTGACATTGTAACCATCCCAGTCCACTTAATCTAAATATAAATTGACTGCATCCATGGGAAAATGCAACATGAGCTGCAATCTCCTGGCCATTGTCAGCTAAAATCACTTTCTATACTTCCCAGGAAGTCACAATGTACCATGCTTGGGAATTAATGACATGATATGAAATCTCCACCAGCAAAGAACTGATCAAAATGAGTGAGTGATGGCAGTTACAATACTGATAATTGTTACAACAATAACAAGAACAATATACATTATTTTGAATAAGTGCTTGGTACTGCAAAATCGGAAAATAGCATTCAACACAGACATACTAAAGCTTTTCGACATGCACTCATCAGAGTAAAATTACATGAATGAACAGAAAGCCAGAAACGAAACAATATATTAACAGGAAGCGAAGGAAACCATACGGGCGAAATGGCGAGCTGTGATTGGCTTTATAAATCCTTTCAATATCCTCTTGTGGAATTAATGTCAGTCTCATAAAATAATCAAACCTGGCATTCCACAACAACAACAACAATAACAAAAACAAAACAAAACAAACAAACAACAAAATAAACTACCAGTTTTGCAATAAATGATATAATAAGCACAGTGTGCAATTAACATTTTCACTTTGTATTACAATATTAAGTCCTCATTACCAAAAAAAAAAAAATACTTCAGATAAACACTCTTGAGCAGACAAGCAGAGACCTTAACAAACATTTGTGTGCTTACCTTGTACAAGGTATGACGCTAGTAAGGTTCCGACTTCAGCTGTGCATGTAAGGCTGTGAGGGGTCAAGAAAATACAGAAGAATGGAGCAACATGTCAAAAAAGTAGTAATACTTGAAAAATTATAAAAGGCAAGTTCATTAATTTACAAGAAATTGTTTATTTGGAACCAACAAACGAAAGATTGGAAGTGTACCAATATTCACGCTTTAAGTAATGATGATAAATCTCTAGTAATTAGCACAACAGTAATGTAAAAACTCATGTAATAAGATACAATGCGACTCTGAGCAACTTGAGTTTTAAGATGCTGTTCACACTATCTGCAATGGAAAAGAACATTTTAATCATTAGTAACTTTCGCTGAACCTTAGGGATATATGTATAAGTGTAAGAATTTGAGGGAGTAGAAAACGACCCCTTTTACAACCCATAGTGTGGAGTGTGAGGACTAGAATACATCACTTTGAATATTATAGGATTTATTGTCAGAACTTATCTCACTTTGGTTGAGGATCAACAACTGCTAGGAATAAATGAAATGTTTCATACTCTGTCTCTTTTTGGCTTTGTGTGTTCAACAGATCGGACGCAATGTAGCTGCTGCTAATGTGCCACCCACTCCCAAGGGCTCACCATTCAGAAGTGAAGGTGACAGGAGATAATCTATCAAAGCTAACACAAGTTCAATGACTATCTACAGGATGTTGATGCATTTCAGTGATTATTCTTCACATAGCCTTCGACTACGGTTACACCTACACCACCAACCTGTGCGGAAGTCTGACAGATTGCCTAGTTATAATCGTCTTTAAAAAAGCAACAGACACTGCATACCAGTAAGTCCCTCAAAAGAGAATTTTGTTTCATATTTATAAAATATGTGAGTGTGCATATGTCTCCCCTCACATTGAATCTAGACAGAATTCCTGAAGGAAGTTGATTTTAGAAGGTATTACAGTAGTTCTCAAGAGTCTTAAAGGTCCTGTTCACCTTTGGGAGCAGTGATTTTAAAAAATGCTCAAGATATCACATTTGATGTATACACGTGTACATCTGTTGTATCACAAAACATCCTACCATTATATACAACTTTTCCAATAAAGCCTAATATATAAGTAGATATTGGCATTTTTTCTCAATAAACCATAACTGTAGATGGTTTAGATTTTCATCACAACTATTGTTCACATTCTGTATATTTAAAAATACTTAACATCAATTTCACTGATTCAAATTCTTACACTGTTTCTATCCCTAACTCACATTCTAAAATTATTTTAAGGCACTAATGCTGGGTTTTTGTTTTATCTGCAAGTGGTAAATTATGCCTTTAACTTCAGTTCTGCTACACTTGGTGACAGGTGACAAGAACACAGGCATCATACAGTTGTCCAAGCGTTCCATGTGTGATTGTAATTTGCGAATAACAGACAGATACATGCGGACATAATACCGGTTGAATGGGGAATAGATAGACATCATTTAGAGTGGAAAATGCATTGGACAGACAAAGGAACGAAAACAAAAGGGGGAAGAAAAAAGTAAGGCAGGAATTGCAATTATCTCTGATGATGACACCAATCGGAAAACGGTCATACAAGAGCAATCAGGAATTCACTATCTACCGCAGCTATCACCAACATTTCCTCTATCAGGAAAGAGAGATAAGGCCTGCCCCCGATAAGGATCTGCGTCCTGTTGGTGTACAGAAGCCGCAGAGAGTCGGCGGCGCAATGACATTGGGAGAGGGAATTTCACGCTCAATTAAGCATGGTCATGACAGGGGAGAAGAATTCCTGATTGTTGTCATTAATACAAACTATGATACCACAGGGATATCATTATGCTCCCCCCTCCCCTCCTCCTTCCAAGCAAAATCCCCAGCTATTATAGAAAACATTTCTTATTCATAAAAACATGCGCGTGGCTAGTATGGTGATGCATCTCTGACATATACATTGTACACTCCACTATAGGGGTGGAGAAATGCACAAAAGGCACTACAAACGAAGTTGCATGAATATATGTGACCCGCTACAACAAAAGGATCCGAAAGTCGGGGAGGACAATTTTCTGAAAATGGCATGCCATTATTTCCTCACTCTTCTTCTTTAATTTTATATATAGCACAACTCATAAAAGTGCTCGCTTGCGGAGATATCAATGATTTTGTTAGCGCATGTCAAGTGGTTGAGGAAATCAGAGTTTCGAGAAAAACGCCTTCAAAGTTTGCCTTCTGACGCTATCAAGGGGAGACAATTTTCACCGCTTGACAATAGAAGGCATGCTCCTAACGACCTCCGCGATGTTCACTCACGCTTAGTGCCAATGGTCTGAGCACGACCAATCAGTAATCAGGATGCCGCGCACTGACCAATAAGATCACTCCCTCATCGCTAGGGGCGGAGTCAAGCTGTGGAGCTAACTCCAAATCTTCGAACACGTTTCTGTTACGTTGAAAGTCGGAAAATCATGGCTAAGAAAAATGCTGATTTCTTGCCTTTCCTTTGATCATTTAGCTCCGAAATTTTGGCAGATGATAGACAAAATATTAGATTACAAAATTATGCCAAAAACTGAAATCCGATTGTTTTGTCCGATTTTGATGATGTGACTTAAAACTCGATTTTCTCGGCTCAGCCGTCAGCGACTTTAGGATCCTTTTGTTGTAGCGGGTCACATATGTACTGGCGAATAACAAGAATAAGATGCCAATTATCTCAAAGTACGACCACTGCAATGAAACAATGCTGAGGCGTAGGGTCCTGAAGGTTTTAAGTGTTCACCCTTGAAGAGATATGGAATATTCAAAGAACACTGTTCGATTTTCACCATCCAGTCACAGGTGGTTTGATGCTAAAGGTCCTGTTTACCTTTGGTAGAAGTCATTTAAAAAATGTTCAAGATATCACATTTTATGCTCATGTGTAGGTCTGTTGTATTACAAAACATCCTACCATATAAAATTTTTGCAATAACATAAAGCCTAAAATATAAGGAGATACCAGTATTTTTCTCATTAAACCGTAACTGTAGACGGTTTAGTCTGGAAACATTTTTATTATAACTATTGTTCACATTTTGTGTATTTAACAATATTTAACATCGATTATACGGATTCAAATTTTTACAGTGGTTGTTTCTATCCCTAACTCACATTTTAGAACTATTTTAAAGCACTAATGCTGGGTTTTTGTTTCTTCTGCAAATGGTAAATTATGCCTTTAAAATTTGACCAATGCAAACCTGATGTCAACATACGTGCTTGAAATACAGAGTGATAGAAATTTGCGGGATATTTACGAGTAAGAGAGAAACTCGAGAATATGTCAGTAAAAGTAGACAAAAAAATATAAATGAGTACAAGAAGTAGAAAAGATAAATGTAAACATGAATGCCACTGTACTGTACTGACACACTTGTCAGACAAATTCATAGACAAATGTTCACAATGCAGACATACAATTAACCAAAAGGTTGTACACAGGATGCACAAATCATAAAGCTACTGTATCTAGATCTACTTCAATACTTCTAAACAGGTAAAAGTAGACTAATCACAATGGTCATAAGCAAAATTAATAGGTAGAGCTTTATTCTGTACTTCATTCTAGTTGTCCTTGACAATCAAAGTCATCAATTTGATATGGGTACCAGAGAGGAATAATTCACGCCATCCCTAGATCTCATACAGCATCAATCATCATCTGCTGGAAGTCCTCCTAAAATGCTCCATTTTTTAAATTCTCTTCCCCCAATGATTTCTTGTTTGGAAGAGTGAGGTCATTTTTCCAACTGGGATGAGGCCATGAATTAATTTCCAATGCAGTCCAGCTTTAGTCCCATCTATAGGCAAACCTGCTGGATTTAGTTGGTGGGGCCAGCTTGGCTCTTCCGCTACCGACCGCTGACCGAATTATGCTCCACATGAAATGGGTGGTAATTGGGGCAAAATATCGATTCCATACTTCCTGCCAGAACACCGGTGCGGGCTGGAATACTGACAAACGTAATAAATTGAAACATATGACCCGCGGTGGAACGTCAGTGACAGCTTAAAGGGGAGAATCTATATGCAGTGCAGCTGTACAAAATTTGCTACATATGTTCTGCTTTTTGCCACATCAGCAAACAAACTGCATCATAATGCCACATACACTAATATGTGTATATGAATAGCGCAATGCTACAGTAAAAAGTATAATCAATTCATATGTCATCACCTGCTCATCATTTCATGAACTAATTAGTTTGTAGTGACGAAATCATTTGATTTCTTTCTGCACTTTCAGTGAAAGGTACACATCATGCAATGTTTGCTCTATGTCATTTTTTTTTTATTTTTATTCGTGGGACGTCAAATACAACTTAAATGTCAAATTAGAATTTTAAACTTTTCTTTCCTCTTTCCTTTGTAAAGAGTATGTGCCATCATATATTCACTCACAGATATCATGGTGTGCTCCACACACAACCATGCAGAAAACAAGAGTGATAAAGTACCAGAATGAAATTTTCTGCAAAAAAGTCTTCCTAGTGCAAACTTTATCAAAAGTAAAACACATTTGCCTTGTTGTTTTTTTTTTTCGTTTGGATTTCACATTTTTTCTTTTATTCCTCAATATATCAATATTATCCACTCATCCATTTTTTATTTACTTTTATTATCTTATATCAATCCATGCACTAATCCATCTTTCTATCTACATTACCTTTTTATATAATTCCTTGATGTATCCATAAACATACATACAAATGTAAACATTCAAATTTATTTCTTTTCCCTGCTTTTCAATTCATTCCTTGTACACCTACAGTGTATCAATCTACATGCTGTATCTACCGTGTAACCCCTTACTTTTGTGATTTAGGTCTAGGCCTACATCATCTAAGGCTTGGACTGGACTTGGTTGACCAAGATTTATGTGTATGAAAGACAGACACACAACTCGATGGGATTACCTCCCTTTCACACTAGAGACTTCTCATACCGATATAGGACATTATCATTTGTCTGACTGCTCATATTTTGAAATGTGGTGTATGGATACACTGTATCCATATGACATTCATTCATGCTTGAATGCTCTCATATCTGTACGTCATATGAGAAGGCGGGGCTCATTCGCTATGCACAATAGGGTTTGCGCAAACGGTTACAGCTCGTTATTCCGAAGGTTCGTTATTCCGAAGGTTCGTTATTCCGAAGGCCGAACGAGTTCGAGCAGGGGACTATGAAACGGGCTCCGTACGTGTGTGTGTCCGTGTGTCCGTCCGTCCGTCCGTCCGTCCGTGTGTCCGTCCGTCCGTCCGTCCGTCCGTCCGTCCGTGTGTCCGTGTGTGCGTCCGTGTGTGATCAAAATCTTCAATTTGCTACTTCTCTGTCATTAATGAGCCAATTTTGATTCTGTTTGCTTTATATGATAGCACTACATGGGAGCTTTGAAACTTCTACACAGAATTTCAGTCGTGACCTTTGACCTTGACCTTTGACCTATATTGTACATTTTGCTACAAAATGCTACTCCTTCGCCATTTCTAACCCGATTTCGATTCCGTTTGCTTTATGTGATGGCACTAGGTGAGGGCTTCAAAACTTCTACACAGAATTTTGACCTTTGACTTCTTTGACCTTTGACCTTGATTTTTTGACCTATATTGTACATTTTGCTACAAAATGCTACTCCTTCGCCATTTCTAACCCGATTTCGATTCCGTTTGCTTTATGTGATGGCACTAGGTGAGGGCTTCAAAACTTCTACACAGAATTTTGACCTTTGACTTCTTTGACCTTTGACCTTGATTTTTGACCTATATTGTACATTTTGCTACGAAATGCTACTCCTTTGCCATTTTTAACCCGATTTCAATTCCGTTTGCTTTATATGATGGCACTAGTTGAGGGCTTCAAAACTTCTACACAGAATTTTGACCTTTGACTTCTTTGACCTTTGACCTTGATTTTTGACCTATATTGTGCATTTTGCTACAGAATGCTACTCCTTCGCCATTTCTAACCCGATTTCGATTCCGTTTGCTTTATGTGATAGCACTAGGTGAGGGCTTCAAAACTTCTACACAGAATTTTGACCTTTGTCTTCTTTGACCTTTGACCTATATTGCACATTTTGTTACAAAATGCTACTTCCGGCGGGGACATATGTTACGCACCGCGTAATTTCTACTTTTCCTTGAACTAATTAGTTTGTAGTGACGAAATCATTTGATTTCTTTCTGCACTTTCAGTGAAAGGTACACATCATGCAATGTTTGCTCTATGTCATTTTTTTTTTATTTTTATTCGTGGGACGTCAAATACAACTTAAATGTCAAATTAGAATTTTAAACTTTTCTTTCCTCTTTCCTTTGTTAAAGAGTATGTGCCATCATATATTCACTCACAGATATCATGGTGTGCTCCACACACAACCATGCAGAAAACAAGAGTGATAAAGTACCAGAATGAAATTTTCTGCAAAAAAGTCTTCCTAGTGCAAACTTTATCAAAAGTAAAACACATTTGCCTTGTTGTTTTTTTTTTTCGTTTGGATTTCACATTTTTTCTTTTATTCCTCAATATATCAATATTATCCACTCATCCATTTTTTATTTACTTTTATTATCTTATATCAATCCATGCACTAATCCATCTTTCTATCTACATTACCTTTTTATATAATTCCTTGATGTATCCATAAACATACATACAAATGTAAACATTCAAATTTATTTCTTTTCCCTGCTTTTCAATTCATTCCTTGTACACCTACAGTGTATCAATCTACATGCTGTATCTACCGTGTAACCCCTTACTTTTGTGATTTAGGTCTAGGCCTACATCATCTAAGGCTTGGACTGGACTTGGTTGACCAAGATTTATGTGTATGAAAGACAGACACACAACTCGATGGGATTACCTCCCTTTCACACTAGAGACTTCTCATACCGATATAGGACATTATCATTTGTCTGACTGCTCATATTTTGAAATGTGGTGTATGGATACACTGTATCCATATGACATTCATTCATGCTTGAATGCTCTCATATCTGTACGTCATATGAGAAGGCGGGGCTCATTCGCTATGCACAATAGGGTTTGCGCAAACGGTTACAGCTCGTTATTCCGAAGGTTCGTTATTCCGAAGGTTCGTTATTCCGAAGGCTCTTTATTCCTAAGATTCGTTATTCCGAAGGTTCATTGTTCCGAATTTCATTTTCGGATTAACCAATCTTCGGAATAAAGAACCTTCAGAATAATGCCACAAATTTTCGGATTAATGAACCCTTTTTCATTTTCGGATTAACGAACCTCTAGGTATAGGGAATTGCGTGTTTCGGATTAATGACCCTTCGGAATAACGACCCTTCGGAATAGCGAACCTTCAGAATAACGAACAGCACCCGCGCAAACTGCCAGATGAATGCACTGATATAAGTATAAACACAAGGTGCAAAGCCCGCACAAAAGTTTGTACCATACAAGGGAGTCTTCCCATGAAACAGGTCAGTGCGCAAGGTCTCATGTTGCCATATGATTACCATACATGTACATAGTATCGGAATGTTGTGTCTGAATGCTTAAGTATCAATATGTTGTATATCCATGCATCATATAAATATATGATAACTCGGTGTGAATGGTTACATATCATTATGTCATATATCCATCATGACGTATGGATACTGTGAAGCTAGAAATATTCGCAGCATGAAACTTTGATGCATTAGAGCCGCAGCCTCTTCCGCGGCATGAAACTTTCGAGAATTGCCGGCCACATTTAATGCATTGTGTAGACAAAGACTTTTGAGTGCATTTTACTTTCATGAATCTTGCTCCTTGCAAAATTTTCGAAAGTTTCATGCACGCGAAAATTTCTGGTATTACCGTTTATGATAACTCAGTGTGTCTGAAAGCAGCATCATAGAGAAGGGAGAAGGTAGAAAGGCAGAAAGAGAGAAAGAGATAGAAAGATGGAAGGAGAGAAATCAAGAGAGAAGAAAAGAAAGAGAGGGAGAGGGAGAGGGAGAGGGAGCTAGTTTTACACTGTATCAATTACAGGGGAATTATCTGGGGGAAATAGTTGTCTGTCTGGACATGAGCCTAATCCCCTGGGCCTTGTGATATCAGGTTCAAAGCCCGATACAGTTACAGCTATGAAATTCTATTGCATGAAGAACTGGTTAACCATGTTATCTGAGATGGCTGATAATGCAAAATCTCATCTTTATACATTCTGATTACTTACAGGTGTAGGCTCATGCAATTAAACGAAAATTGCGAACAATGGCTGATAAAATGTGTATACCTTGTCAAGTGCAAACAATGTCATAATTAGGTACAATCACTTCTATAATCACATTTCACAAAGGTTAGTAAATATTGAGGGAGAAAATGAGTTGCAAAATATTAGGTTTGGACCTATTTTTGTTTTATCTTTTGTCATGTACCCCTAAGTATATATTCTGCATGCTTCATATCTTTATCGGAACAAAGGAAAAGCCAAATATGAAAATCCATTTATTTCCTGGATTGTTTGCAATCAAATCCAACATCTGCCAGGGATCCTTTCAGCCTTTTTCAGGTGTTTACTGTATATAAACCTGAAAATTAAAAAGTAATATTGAAGAAGAATGAAAGGGGTAAAAAAAAACACACCTGGTGTTTATTCAGGTCTACTTAAAGGGATGGTACAGTATTGGTGGAGATAAAAATTGGGCTTTTAAATTTTTGTGAGATACCAAGAAAACATTTATGATATAATACAGAGCATACCATTTTAAGAGGAATTCAAAGTTTATTTGATGAAAATCAGGTTTGGAATGACTGAAACATCCAAAAACAAAGTAAAAAAAAAGCGATCGTAATAAATATTAGAATTGCTCTCTTTTGGATATCTCAGCCATTTCAAAAGCAATTTTCATCAAATAAACGTTGAATTCCTCATAGAATTATATGTTCTTTCATATTTCATAAGAGGTTTCTCATTATCTCACCAAAAAATGTTAGAAACCCGAAATCAGGTCTCAACCAAAACTATACGATCCCTTTAAACAGGAATTG
The DNA here is from genome assembly GCA_033980235.1 of Diadema setosum. NCBI lineage: Eukaryota > Metazoa > Echinodermata > Echinoidea > Diadematoida > Diadematidae > Diadema > Diadema setosum. The sequence goes on along the minus strand of CM067075.1, from coordinate 35,459,850 downwards.
ATAACCTTCCTGTATAAGAGCACAGGAGGAATGGTACACATTTGTGATAGTCATAGTGTAAAACCAGAATGTTCGCTTGCATTTTAATGTCGCCAATTTTGCAGAGACAAGATTCGCGAAATTAAAATGCATGCGAAAGTTCTTGTCTGCACTATATGCGTTGAATGCCGGTACAAATTTGTGAAAAATCTATGCTGCGAAAAAGGCAGTTGGCTCCGATTCGTAAAAATTTTATGCCACAAAAAATATTTTGCTTTATAGTATTTCCTTTTTTCTGGTGCTTTCCCTAAATCTACTCTCTGCAATGAAAGTTTGATTCTCCTGCAGCCAACATAAGAGTAAGGAAGGAGACCAAACAAGCAAAACAAAAGAAAACTAACATAGGCTCAAAGAGGGAAAAGATGTGTTATCTTCTTCCCTTCCTTCCTTGTTCCTTCTCACCTAGTGACCCACCTGTTCCATGCAATATTCCCTGCCTGAAATTTGGTAGCAATCTTAATGTCTCAGCCACAGGGTCAGGAGTCACTGTCTCTATCTCAGAAATGGCTGCATAAACATGATAATTCATATAATTTGCCAAGTCGTAACTTGGGTACCGTCACACCCTGCAGGCTAAGGTATTGTGGAGCACTACCTTGTTTACTGTAAAACGAGCAATGTTCACATGCATTTAAATTTTGCGTGACCCAAGATTTGTGAAATTAAAATGCATGTGAAAGTTCTTGTCTACACTATATGTATTGAATGTTAGAGGCAACATGTGAAAATTTCATGCTGTGAAAAAGGCTGGTGGCTCCAATTCATAAAAACTTCATGCTGCGAAAATATCATGCTTTACAGTACTTGATATGTACAGTCACATGTAATTAAACAAATTGGTTGACTTTCAGTTGGTGAACGGGTTACCAAATACTACATCAGATTCTTGGTTCTAACTTTCACTTTACTGAGCTTTGATGTATCCAGATAGCCACAGAGGGGACCCATCTGTAGTGTGGCTTTCTCTCCATGCTCTGCTCTTGATTGGTTGGAAGTATTTACTTATTCACTCATTTCCTGTATCTATTTCCATTAATGAGTTGGAAATCCCATTCAGCAGGGCTGATTTTCAGAGGGTCAAACACGGACATGAACAAACATTTTCCTTACAACAGGAAGGGTTAGCATACATGGCAGTTTACATTTTGTTTAAAGTTAGAACATCTTTAATAATAATTTTTAATCAATTTTGTTTAAAGTTAGAACATCTTCAATAATAACTTTTAATCAAATTTTGATAAGATTTTCAATGAACTCTTTCCTTTGCTTTGATGCCAACATCCTTCTCAGAGAATAGATAGAATAATGTCTTCGTCAAAAGGATCGAACCAATTCTGACACCCTTGCAACTAGTTTGGTTGAAACTCCAGCACCCAATCAACTCCACAATAGTTTGCAGTCTGAGAGGCTTCAAACAGTCACAAAAACCACCTAAGATTACATTTAACCATTGGATATTTTGTTTTGTGACATTTTTGTTTCTGCTTCAACTGCCCTCTCCCACTACAACAAAAATAATGGGAGGGCACCTCCTTTGTTTCCTCTCTATCATTTTCTTGGCAGTTGTTCACGGGATTCAAAGACAATTACTTTCAGCTCTTCACCATGTATTGGTTACCATTGTTCTGAAAACATGTTCTCACCAAGTACCTCATAAAGGTGGGGGGGGGGGGGGAGGAGGAGGGGGAACTATCTCAAATAGAGATTCAGAGTTTTTTTTTTGTTTTTTGTTTTGTTCAGTATGGAGCAGTTGATTAAGAGAACATAAGTTTTCAGCAGCTGGCAATTGGTGAGATAGCTTGCCTCTACTTTCTGATCTCGCGGCTCGCCTCAAATCAGCAATTACAGATTTCAGAGGAAAGAGTTGAAATAAGTACAGGCACACATGGGAAACCACTGGCCTAGCTTGTCTAGGATGGCTAAAATCTATTTCATAAGGGGGGGGGGGGAATAGGCAAATACAGATACTATAGAAAGAAACAGTGCATTATTTACAAACTAGCCTAATGATTGAAGGGGGAAATCATCCTGAGAAAAACGAATGTAAACTGTGAGTGACAGGATTTGGAAAATGTCCTGTTATTGCTGGATTTTTCACCGTAAGGGATTATCAGAACAATTATGTCTACACCACATTATCGTAGTTATATGGGCTGACGGCCATCATTTTCCTTCAGTCAATTAACCTGCTCTCTATTAAAAAATAGGGAGGTTAATTACCGAGCCTTGTCAAAAAATATCAAAATGCTCATTTAACAGGGCAAGGTTATATGGTCTTATAATTGAAATATATGACCTTCCATCTTAAAGGCTCTTCCGTTTAGGTTGACTTTCAGAGGTAACACAAAATCAAATGAAACGGTACAATTTTCATGAACATCAAACAAAAATACAAAGAAAAAGATAAGAACAATGATATTGAACAAAGTCTTAGACAAATTCATACAAAATAATGAGGTTACCATAAGGCCCGTTCACAAACAACGAAAATCGAAATTTCAATCGCGATCCAAATTTCGATTTTTTTTTTTCGACCGTTCATACACAGGGAAAAATTGCACTTCGCAGCAAGGAAAGAACGATCAGTGGCCAAACTGCGCATGCGCGAATCTTGCATGACCGAAGACTGACCCCGCAGTCCCAATAGAGTTTCGCACGCACTACGAACGATGGGATTAAAAATACCGATTTCCGAATCTCGATCGCGCTCACACACACGACGCTTGGCAAAATAATCGCGATTATTCTGAAAAATCGCACTAATAGTGCGAGTTGGATCGCGATAAGAATCGCGGTAATTAGTGAGATTTTTCTGTCCACACTGGAAAAAATTTCGAAATTTTGATCGCGATAAGAAAATCGATTTTTAAATCGCACTTTTTCCCTTGTGTGTGAACGGGCCTATAGAGACACTTCAATAGTCTTCTACTGATCTGCACACATACTACTGCTAATCTTTTTTTTCTTTGATATATGAAAAACAAGAAAAGTCTTTTTATAGTTTAATCATATGTTTTCAGAACATATGGTAATTTACCAAATATGACTTGATAAAGGAAGACTTGTTATATTTGCTAAATCATGGGCACAATGGAAACTGTATGTTGTGTTCATGTACTCGCCAATATAGGCATAATACCACATGTAAGAGAATGCTGCAATAAGGGGTACCCCCTAGTTCTTTCCAGGCTTTACAGTATGTGAAAGTGGTTTCTTGAGGTCCATCTTTTGTTACCTAGAAATCTAGATGTGCAGGATGAACCGTGTCTGCAACTTTCTCTTTGAAAAAGAAAATGTCTTCACAAATGGAAGTGGAAAGTATCAAGGATCATCCACTTATCTGTGAAATATTAGAGTCCCACATACTGACAGAGAAAGAGAAAAGAATGCGCAGGGAAGAAATTTTTGTGCAAACACGAAGAAATCAGGTGAGGAAATGTCAGGGAATGCCGACGAACTGTCAGCGAGTAATTTCAGCTTGTTCACCTGAACCAATGCCGTGTCAGAATCAATCAAAGTGTCTGCACAACACTGATCAGCTGTAGGCTCTAGGGAAATGCAGCTCGCTGCGCGTTTCCCAGCTCAGCCACTCTCCTCGTGGACTCGTCGACAATTTCTGATTGTGCAAAGTCATTTGAGCAGGATTTCACTTTTGCAAACTTAACCAGAGAGCTGTAAATATTTCAATGGATGGTGAGAGAGCTCAATAATGGTGCTTGTTCAGCTTCTTTATTTGTCCATTTCTTGCATTCAATTTTTGAGTGCATTCACTTGCCGTCTACATCACAGACATGACACGATATACGATGTGAGTGGGGGGCTTTCATTGTGGTTTAGCAGACAAAGCTCTAGACTTTTGACAAATCTTGGGACGAAGTGTTTTACCAGCTATGTCCCCCTTGACCCATGAGAAAGATGAACACCTGGTAATACTGGGGTAATGATAATGGAGACACCTTCTGGGAGAACAGTGGGTGAAGGAAACCATCATGGTATTGTTGTTGTTGTTGTCATTCTCATTATTATAATTATTATCTCTATTACCATAATCATTATCATTATCATTATTAGTATCTTCTTCTTCATCATCATCATCATCATCATCATCATCATCATCATCATTCATAACTGTTATGAATACTAGCATGAGCAGTACAGTATGTGCTATACCATGTCATCAGACATACACCCTCTAAGAGCACACGCATCATTTCATCGCTGCAGAAGATGTTGTATCCATGCTGGTCCAGCAGAGACAAATCTCATTATTTAGCCAACATTTCATGTGAGTTTGAAACATGTCACTTCTCATTTATTTTGATTGGGGAGAGAAGGGAATATCAGAACATTTTTTCCTTCTTTTTTTTTTCATTTTGTTACGACCACAATCACTCTGAGAATGATCGCACAAAAGAAACCATCAACTAATGTTCAGGCGGTTTATTAACAGTGATATTGTGGGTACAGACTCGTAATCGGTTTTCACATCAGTACAATAACGATCAATACAAACAATTACAAATCGGTAATAGAATCACTTACGTGCATTACAGTCCAAAATTTGAAAGCAAGTAACCCTTTTGACAGTGTCCAGATACGATGTTCGATGCACAGATGAATGATCCGCGATGCGCCGATGAATGATACCTCAGACGTAATCCAGAGGCGCAGGTTGTGATAATCCTTGTTATTAATCCGGGGTAAAATCCAGGATATACGTCCACAGCAAAACGTGTAGAATCCAAACGTTATGACGACCTCGTCCAGTTGATGCGTTGAATGATGATTCACTTTATATTGTCCAGCGAGGAATCCAGCCGGTCACAGCTTTGCCGTAATAATGTCCGTTGACACTAAAATATGGAGTCTATCTCCAACGTAGGCAAATTAATTCTCTGCAGGCAAAATGTCTCCAGGCCTTATCTCCACAAACACAGTTTGTATAGCAGGTCAGCAGGTAACATAGGACTGACTATAACAAGTCGCTTCAGAGCCAGAAGTGACGTAACTCTCAGAGCAGAGGTGTTGGGTACTCTGCCTACTGCAGAGTTTCTCCAGCTTATATACTATCAATTCACCCCTTTCTAGTACATTCTGTAATTTTCTCCAACCTTGGGCCACATACCTGAACAAACTAGCAAGTCCAAATTCCAGGAATCCTGGATGACTCACTTCCTAATATGTGCATAACATCATTGCCAAAATTAACTACCAATCACATTGGGCTACAAGGGTAGTGCCTCACTCAGCCAGCACTTCCTAGAATTTTCTGGAATGGGTTAAATCATTCTAGATTGAGTGAGCTATAATGTATTTCCTGTCACATGCATACATGTACTGTAGCTACATTGTATACCACATAGAAAATTCTCCACTGATCTGGTCAGCCTGTATGTACTATATCTATATCATATAGAATGTTCTCCATTATTCTGGTCACCCTGTGTACATACAATGTACACATTAAAACAGCCATGCATACAGCCTTGATACATGTACATAACTACTTGTGTGTACATTTGTGACAATTTATAACTTTCTCTCTGCAATATTTTATCACAAAATTTGCAGGCATACCTTTGTTTGCTCGCTAAAAATTTGACCATGATCGATGGCAATAATAAAGTATAATGATGTTACAATCTAATGTCATAGCTTAGGTTGGAACCAGGTGTGAGCATGGTGAGCAACAATATACTGTTCACAGAATATGATACCGTAAAATGAGGAATATTCGCATGCATTCTAATTTTGCAAATTTTGTGAGAGCCAAGATTCATGAAATTAAAATGCACGCGAAGGCTCTTGTCTACACTATATGCACTGAATGCCAGAGGCACTTTGCGAAAATTTCATTCTGTGAAAAAGGCCATCGGCTCCAGTTTGTGAAAATTTCATGCCGCTAAAATATCATGTTTTACAGTATTTGGGTCAGGTGAGGTTGTTTAGAACCAGTTTCCATGGAAATGAATAGCAATGATATAACACTTCGGTACTCCAAGCTACTTAGTTTCAAAATCAATGTATTTTGAGAGATGCTTTGACAGAGGTTTGGTATCTTATGTAGCATGATAGTTGAACAAGGACTTCCTTTATTTCTCTCACTAGAAACAAACTGGTTAGGGAAGAGGAAGTGTGAGTAGAGTATAACTTACTTTCCTTCGAGGAGATCCTTCTTGAGCTGAAGTACGTACTGATAACGGGTGTACTCCTCAAGGAGTTTGCTGGGGTCCGTTACAAAGAACTTGACCTGGAAGTGAAAATACAAGGCCCCTGGTGGACAGATGGGAAGGAAAAGAAAGAATATGAAAACCAGATGGACATTTTTAACACAGATATCTCATGCATGACTGAAAATTGTGTAGGTGCATTCACATGAAAGATTATCCACCAACAGTGGTATCAAATACCACGGTAGTTTGTTGGCACAGTTTTCTTTGGCGAAATGCCATTGCAATCACAGTAATTCACTTGGTATCATTCTCATTTACGAAATACCGTGGTATTTCAGGTAAGCATTGTGCATGTGCACAAGTATGAAAAGACACAGAGTATGTTTAGAAGGTAATGTGAGTAATATATATCGAGCTGTACAATCGATGGTATATGTGTTTCATGAAACGATTAACACTAAAATCTCGTATGCATATTTTGTGCAAAGTTTGAACTTAATCCTCGGTACCATGGTATTTAGTGATGCACTTTGCAGTGTATTTTGTGGTTGATTTGTGTTTACTTTACAAAATGCCACGGTAATTTATTTCACCATCAATGTCAATGTACCTAGTGACACACTCTCCTTTTCAGATTTTTTTTTTCCAGGTTCATATAACACACAAAATATTTGTAAAATACTTGTGTATATTATCTGCCCTCTTCTTCAAGAATGTAATAGATTCATCATGCAACGAGTACACCAGGGCTGCTGGAATTCTTCATATAGCGACATTAACAAAAAAAATATATTTATATATATACACACACACACATACACACACACAGAAACACACACAAACCTATCACAACTGGAAACTGGCTAATTGGGTGGAAATTTTGCAAAGAGTAAAGCAAACATTTTGCATCAAGACCAACCCTAATACAGGGGCTACCAAAATCAAATCATTTAACATCATTTTCCAGATGTAAAGGTACACATAAATGAATCATTCAAAGCATTCACAATGCACAAATTCAATGTTGCTGTTTGATAATTTGTTTCTATGTTCTTGATTGATAGCTTCCAGAGTGTCTTAGATTTGAGGCTACAGTTAAATGTGAAATATATTATTCTTGCATTAAAGCCACTATTTATCATTTGCAGATGAAAAAAAAAAAAAAGCTTTAGTGCTTCAAAATAGTTCTTAAATGTGAGTTAGGGAGAGAAACATCCCACATCAAAATGTTAATCAGTATGATCAATGTTTAGTAATGTTAAGTATACAAAATGTGAACAACACTAAATTATCAAAATTGCTTCTAGAATATATACTGTCTACAGTTAAGGGGTTTATTGAGAAATCTAGTGACATCTCCTTACATTTGCGGCTTTATTGCCAAATTTTTATATGGTAAAATGTTTTGTGATACAACTGAACTATATATAGATATGCATCAAATGTGATAATTTGAACATTTTTTTTTTTTAATCACTGCTCCCAATGGTACAATGGTGGCTTTAAGCATTCCTTTGTTTTTAACCCGTTGAGGACGAGTCCCGAGTATACTCGGGCAGGTGTCTATGGGAAATGCGTGTTGTAGCAAAATCAGTCCGTCCTCAACGGGTTAAGAAACTTCATGCACAAGCAACTTCAGTCTTCCAGCTGGCAAAGTTAATGTCTAATGTAACAAAAATTTGACAAGATTCATAACACAAGAAACTTATTAGAGTATACCTCAAAAAATCTCATATCATGGGCCAAATATTGATACATAATTCATCATCCCTTGCCCATAACAACCACCCCCATAACTCTTGTAGTACTCTTACAATTGTTTTGGTCTCACTAAGATTAAAAATAAATTACAGCGTGTAGGAGGCATCACATATTATCATGTCTTCTCCAGACATGATGTATTAAGGCTGAGTGGAATTTGGTCGTCTCTAGCAAGATTGAATAATGAGCTACACTACTTTGCTTCCCTGTTCAAAAGATCTTGAAAGTTGATACCACAGTATCCATGCTCTACAACATAAAACACACATCATGACATCTCACATCTATGATATTAAATGAATTACACTGCAATATATTCCTATGTATCTAAATCATGGCATTGTCTGTGGTGCAGATATATGCATTGTTTTTGATATCTTCTTTGCTTGTGCCTCTGGTACAAAGCAAACCCATTTTTCTACTTCATGATTATGAATGCGCAGAGAGAGGTATATCTATTCCACTTTACCAATTTCATATCTAAGGCATAAATGAGCTCAGAGACAGCAGTCAATTGAAATCAGAGAGAAATATAAAGATTCCTGTGCCTGCCAAATTATTTCTTGACTTTGTCCAGATCTGGATTAGTTGAGAGATCGATTCTTCCTTCATATCCTACTAGCTACATTTCATACTCAAGGAGCAGGATGTACAGGTAAAACTTAATCTCCTCCTTTTCCTCATTTGGGGCTTCTTGCTCAAAACCTACACCACATACACCCTGTCTACTGTGGTCATTCTTTTTTTTTTCACCCTCTCCCCCAATAAAAGTCTATTTTTCATATCCAATTTCAAAATTAATTCAAATTTTCAGGATATCTGTCGTCATCCGATCTGTGAGATGAGCTAGGATGGCGGTCGGGGAGTTCCTCGCTGAAACCGTACGAACATTACTTTTTGTTGGAGATTCATACCCACAGATTATCACATGTGAAACCCAAAAGTACAAAGCATTCTCCTGCCTAGTCTTGCTTCAAGACATCCTTGATATTGCCAGATTCTAAGTGATCCATGGTATCATGCTTTACAGCAATGTTGCGTTGGTACTGACTGTGATAGCCTTAAATAAATGGAAAAACAAATATACCACAAACGATCCTGACTTTCGCATGAATCCCATCAGAAAATATATTCTGAATAATTTCTGAATCATATCAACACTAAATGGTGTTGTTAGTTTCTCAACATCAACAACGACAAAAACAACAACAAAGAGTCTGAAGGGCTACAGACTAATATGGGGCACATCAGTGACACAATTGAATTCTCCTAGCTCTACATTTGTCTGAGAGCAGAGAGAGGGAGTTTATCAAACTGGGAAGGAAAAAGTTCGAGGTTTTTAATTTTTCTTTGTTGTGGCTTGGACTGTCATCAGAGGAGGGATTGTCATTGAAGGTAGTACCAATATTTCAAAATCCTGCTATATTCCTGAAAGAAAAAAGCCACGTACTTTAGACTTGCGACACAGGCTGTCATGACCACATACAAAATATGATGAGAAATTGACCATTTCCTCAAGTTTCTGCTTATTTTCTCCATGCAGGCATCCTTGGGATCCCAGACAGAAAGTTGTCCTTTTCTAGCAAACAATCCTCATCTCCAAGGAGTTTCTTGAAGATGATGAATTTTATATGTAACAACATGTGTGCAGTAACTTGTAATACTGCACTAGTTCAATGTTAAGTATATTTCCACTATATGTTCACAAGGACTTTGACAAAAGATTGACACTCCTGTACTGGTACACAGTCAAGAATGGTATGTATTGTGCAAGTTTACATCACAATCACTATGTGAGCCAAAGTTCTTCTAAACTGAGTTAAAGGACAAGTTCACCTTCATAAACATAAGGATTGAGAGAATGCAGCAATATTAGTAGAACACATCAGTGAAAGTTTGAGGAAAATTGGACAATCGATGCAAAAATTATGAATTTTTAAAATTTTTGTGTTGAAACTGCTGGATGTGGAGACTACTAAGGCTCGTGATGTCACATGAGTACAACAGTATAAAGAAAATGTAAAGAAAATTCAACATATTTTCACTTTTTTCACATGATAAAAGAGCACTTGACTTGCCTCTTTCTAAAGGCAATGGGAATAATATTACCCATAAAATATGTCAGTAACGAGTCAAGGGAATGTGTACTTTTTTCAAAAGATGAAATTTTGTGAAATTCTCTATATTTTCCTTATATTGTTGTACGCATGTGACATCATACACTGCAGTAGTCTTCTCATCCAGCGGTGACTGCACAAAAACTTCAAAAATTCATAACTTTAGAACGGATTGTCCAATTTTCTTCAAACTTTCACTGATGTGTTCTACTAATATTGCTGCATTCTCTCAATCCTTATTTTCATGAAGGTGAACTTGTCCTTTAAAGACTAGAGAAGAAGTTTAAAGTGAAAACTAAGTTCTGGTAAGGACTTGAGAACCCGTCTGGCACCATTTCATATTTGCTTGCAATATATCGAAAGAGTCTACAAAGAAACTTACCTGGCTGACACGGTTTGCCGGAATGATGAGTCGTTTTGGAGTATTTTGAGAAAAATAATAAAAGTCGGTAAACCGACTTTTATTCCAGAAGGCTCCAGACTAACTCGGTCTCAGGGAAAACTCGACCCTATTTCAGACAATTTACACACAGTTCGTGATCGCCATGTTCATCAGTACTCTATAATACTACGGGCACCGGCCAAACGAGGCCTTACTGAGCAGACAGGAAAGTGCGTGCTAATCCTGTACAAAACAAATGGACAGCGCGCGGTCCTCAAGCCTACTAGCAAAGACGCTTTATAATACGCACATCACCTCAGTTGCTGAGTGAGACGCGCGGTCTTTGAAGTTTTTGTTGTTGTTTATCAATTGTCTTTGATTGTTTTTAGAGGTGCTTGAGAGGCGCACACTAATTTTGCATGCGCGCCAAAGAGGTTTTTGATGCGCGTGTTGTAACAACTCGGACCATTACTGCGAGTAGCCAGAACGCTACAATGTAGTTTATACAGGCCGCTCCCGTATGCATAGTACTGTACAATCCAGAGGGAAAACCAGTAGCAGTACAACTCATCCCGCCGTCAAGCAAAGCGAGGCCGAGTTATCCCCGAGTCCGAGTCTAGCCTGACCCCGTTCGGGTAAGTTCCGAGACTGAATGTTTTTGGTTAATATATCCCATTTTCGTCCTTACCCATCGAATATCTTGTTATTACAGCGTTATTCCGCACATTTCCTAGGCATACGTTCACATTTTGGAGCAAAATTTGACAACTTTTGCAGGCAGACCAGTACTTTGTTTGGGCTTTAATTGGCAAGATGTTCCTCTTCCCCTCCCCCCCCCCCCCCCCATTTGGGGGCCATACTGCATTGATACTGTAGCAACACCCACTACTACTGAAATGTGTCTTGCACAACTTTCACACTGAGATTTTCTCCTGTGCTAATATTTTTATAAATCATTAAAACCTGGAGAAGCAATTCCATCTGCAAACCTTTTTCCTGATATGGGAAAGAAAATGTGCTGTCACCATGGCAATGTACTTTCTACTGTTGAGATGAAATGTCTTTCACAACTTTAGACTAAGCTGAACATATGCACTAAATTTTGAATCACTCAGAAACTGGAGAAGTAGTTAACCCCCAATATTTGCAACGGACTGGCCAATAGCCCAACCAACCTATCACATCTGGATTCCTATACCCCTTCCAAACTTCATTTAGACTTCATTTGAACTTTGTGGGGGTATAATTACTGAGGCAATGTAGACTGTTTTGTCACTGAAACATTGATAGTGCTTCAACACTGCAGTGAAATAGGACACTCTTAGGTAGAGCCAACCTCCACTGCAACACTAGAGGTTCAACAACCCTTGTGTTTGTAAGTCTTGAGAACTGCTTTTTTCCTCTCCAGAAACACAAGAAACCAAAACACTCGAGCAGAACAATTGCAAGTCTGCTTGTGTTTGTATAAAGGGAACACACTTCGTCAAATTTTTGAGATTCTTTTACAGTTCAATCTTGGATGATGTAAAGAGTGTGGCGGAAATATCAAACACTGCACTAACAAAATTAACTGATAACATATCTAGACTCTCAAAGGTATGGGGTTTCAATGTTTGGAAGATAAACTGTTCCTCAGTCTTGCTGCCCTCACAGTGATGGACATAAGATATGTTTTTATAGCTAAACACAAGTTTGCAAATTTGAAGTACCAAAAAGTATGGGATGAACGTCGAGGCCAAAAGAATGTTTTGCTTTCAGACTTGCAGTGGACAGTTGAGAACTGGCATAAACATTAACTTTTTTGGAAATGCATATTATCACTGACTGTACTATCAAATAGTTCTATACAGTAAATAGAAAAACAATTTTCACTTTCACCATGTCTGATAAAAGTTTATGTTGACACAACAAAGAGAGCACGGTGTAAACATGGAATATTTTGATGTGGGGGAATTTTTGGTCAAATTGTACTGCGAGATCAATTGGGGCAAAAATCAAAATGTGGAGAATATTTTGTTTACCATATTTTGTCCAAAACAATGAACACTAATATGTAAAATACACCAAAAGTGAGGGAAATCACACCCCCCCCCCAAAAAAAAAAAAATGATCTCACCCAACAGAGCACGACAAATCATTCATGCAAAATTCCACCCTGTTTCCCATCTTTAAAAAATTGTTTTGACAATTGCATTCTGCCCTCCACTCGTGGAAATGAAATGGGGGTGAGACGCGGTGGGGGGGGGGGGGGGGGGAGGGGAGTTGGGGGGAAGACCACTGACCTTTGACCTGTTTCCTGATGGATTTCCTGGGGTCCAGCCACCTTTTACTGTCCACTGAGTTTTCCATTTCTGTGTACCGGACTCCAAAGTAGTCACACTCAAGGAGTTCAAGGTGCTCAAAGACCTTGTCCAGTAGATCTTGACCTTTGGCTCTCCTCTGGAAGAACAAATATGGACAAGACGGGGACTGTCAGATCATGACCATCTAGATACAGGCCTATATGAACACAGTGATGAAGTGATATGAATGACAACTCTTAGTTTCTACTGACACTTCCTGTCATTCACTTACCACAATTGATGGGTGTGCTGTGTGCTGTCACAAGATGCATATTAAATGGAAAAGAGCATACGCTTCTGCCCTGCTGCAAGAGGAGCTACCCTGCTTTACAGCACATATATAATTTATGCATATAATATATGTGGGACGGTACTATCAACGCATGTACATGTTGAGTAGTACTGCACAGAATTAAAAACAAACAAACCAACAAAAACAAACAAACACACAGTGCTTCTAGTCAAAATGTTTCAAGTACAACATTTTTAATTTTGAGCCCAAGCCAAAACTGTCCCATCTGAAACAAGGCAAACACCAAGCGATGTCTTGCCTGCATTTACGTGGAATTTTTTCAGTACAGCATTTTTTAAAACACAAGTTCATTTGATCTCTTGACCTTTGACCTTATTGGACTTCACCAATATTCGATCTTGACCAGCATCTTTAGGTGAAGTACCTTGGTGACGCCACGGCCTCTACCGACAACAATGCCAGCGACAACGCTGACGGAAAAGACACGCCTATGTCTTGCTTCTCCTTGCAGGCGAGGCAAAAACAAGTGCCAGCAAAATGATCTGTTTGAATAAATATGGCCCACATATCCTGGTATACACGTAATGTATGTTCACTTTACTAATGTATGACAAATGAAGTCAATTTAACTGGCAAAAATCACAGACACTAGTGAAGACCTTCCTTTGCATTAAGCCTATGCTTCTATATATCACAATGGTTGAGTCCCATTCACACTGAAAAATGCCATAGCTTGAAAAAGAAGGGTCCAGATAAACATACTGCATACAATTGTATCAAATCATGTTTTTTTTTTTTGTGTGTTTTTTTTTAACAGCACATTCCATGAATGCAGAAACTAGATGTACACCATAGGACCATTAATTCTGGATATCTGAAGTTTGCAGAGTCTGTCTGTTCGGAATATAAGGATCTGTCCGCATTATTACACTCCCGACACCCATAAGCTGCAGTCAGACTGGCATAAGATCAAGAGTTTTAGATTGTGAAGTCTTTGCAACATTTGGTCATCCATTCACACTGGCAGCCAAACTTCTCAATCTTCGGATCGAGAAGTTTGGATCAAGAAGTTTGAGTCATTTGTGCACGTACACAAGGAAGAAGAAAGAGTATGCCATCTGATAGCAAGTGATTGTCACGTAGCAATGAACACCTGTACATCACAAAATGTCTGCGTGCTTCGGAGGCACCGTTTGCAAAAACATAGTGGACTGGTCACATGACAAACTTTGTGGAGATTAAGTTTCTAGCGTTCACACTGGCAAAAGTTTTTGGGAGAAGTTTCAAGGGAAGTTTGTGGTCACACTAGCAAAATATCAAGTTCCTGAAGATCACGATTTTAAACTTCACAATCTTTTGCCATTGTGACTGCTGCTAATGAGTACTAAAGTGTAATGTAATAGTCATTTATCGCCACAGAAACTGGTTCGAAGCAACCTCACATGGCCAGAGTGTTCATACTCACACATGGTTCCAACCAAAGCTACAACAAAAGCCTGTGACATCATCACTTTGCTGCTCTTTACGTGTAGGTTCATGAAACTTTCTCGTTAGTGAAAAGTCAGTGGTTTTCAGATATGCTTAATAGCAAACCACAAATTATTGTGTGCATGAAACTTTCACAATCTCATAAGGAACCGAGGTTTGTGAAAGTAAAATGCATGCATTTTTTTTTTTCTTCTACACAATGCATTGGCAGGCCAGGGGCAATTTGCAAAAGTTTCACACAGTTAAAAAAAAAAAAAAGACAAGAAGGTTGTCAGCTCCAAATTGTGAAAGTTTCATGAAGTGAAAAAGACCATCAGCTCCAATTCACGAAAGTTTCATGCCGTATATATTGCTGGTTTTACAGTAGGCCCTGGAAACAAAGTAATTTGTTGGAAAGGGAAGCATGCTCCTGTCACCAAATATTTCATCCCTCTTTGAGTTTCAATTTTTGTTTATTTTTTTTGAGGGTGGAAGAGGAAAGCACCCCACTCCCTCCTGACAATGTGAAGAAGAAGTGACACATCATTCTTCCTGATGGAAGTGAGAAAACTGGAGCAGGGATCTGCTTTTATTTCCTGCTTCATGCAAGTTTCATAGCACTGTGAGACATTTTAGGAGCACAATATAGAGGAAATGTCCAATGGGTGGCTATGATATTCTTATATCACAAACATTTATCAACAGTATATCTCGCACTTTCCCATTTCTCATGCCCTAGTAAACTCTGTAGTGCTCTGAATTCACACACACACACACACACACACACACACACACACACACACACACACCTGAAATTAACAATTTTTAAAACTCTATTTTGCAACGTGATGCGAAAACTGTTATATCACGTGTGTGGACACACACACACATAAAATTGTTAATTCTCGTGATCTGCATCATGAAGCAAAAATTCGTCCCACTTGATTTTTTTTTTTTCATGATAATTTGTACTGTGCGGTGTGTGTGAGCACCACGTGAAGATTGCATCCATTCTTTAAATCCCATAATGCAACCTGCCATTGTTGGTCCGCACACAAGGGTGCCTCGGGTCACAATCCGGTCACTCTTAGCTTACTGTAAAAGTGGATATTTTCGCGCGACTAATTTTTCGCGCTTAGCCGGGTAAGAAGAGTTTCGCGTGTTTTTAATTCTGCGGAATCAAGATGTCAACTACTGGAATGTATGGCATGCCAAAATATTCACGTGCTTTTATTTTTGCGCTAGCTTCTGTTTGCGCGAAATGCACGAAAATTTCCACTGTTACAGTATTCTCTTCTTCTTTTTTTTGAACTTGCATGATAATTTGTCAGCATCTGTGAATAGTAGCATGTAAATTTATGTTTGCATCGCGATGAAGAAAGTCTATAATTCCTGTATGTGAATGCAGTTTGTGACGGCTATATTTTTGTGTACAGGGATGTTCTAGAGTGACTTGTGGAATGTTACATTCTTGTCTACCTTTCTCTGTGAATATACACCTGTATCTATTAAAAAATGTGAGCTACTAACCATTCAATGTTTTTATGGATCTCATTGCAAAGCTCAATACAGATTCTACGTGATACACTTTCTATTGAGATAACAATTTCAAGCACAGACACATTACAAATATAAGACCAGAAAATTACAAAAGGGTAGACAGTGAAAATGTATAGAAGCTAACAGACAAAAGCACAAAAAAAGGGGAAAATAACAAGGAAACCCCCAAAACGGAAGAAGAAAAGTAAGAGAGCCAAACGATGTCAGTGTGAAAAAAAAAGGGGAAAATGAGACACAAAGAGTGAAATTTAAGCAGGAAATGGCTGAAAACAAAAGATTGAAGGAAATGAAGAAAAGGAGGTATTTGGAAACATGAATTCAGACAGTCTCAAACCACATGTTTCTCTTCAAGTATACAACTCTTGACAGAAAGCTGTAGCAGACATGATAGGAAAAAGAAAAGAATGGTCTCCTTTGTCCTATAAAATTGTGGTTTATAGTCACAAAGAATTTTGCCATTTCTCTGCACACAGACCTTTTTTTTTCAGTTCAATGTGGCCCTTGGTGGTTCATGTGGATACAAAAAAGGAATCAGTCATGACATTTTCACCATTTGAAAAGGTCCCATATGATCAATTAGCACTTTAGCCTATATGTAGTAATATACCTTCATCTAGACATAACTTATGAAAACTCTCCCCAGTCGAGGGTGAAAGGCAAATTCACTGTTTGATTTCAAATTTCAATGTGGAGAGGGCTCATGCATAAAACGGTATATAATACAAGCCAATCCAAATCCCCTTCTGTATGAGAAGCAACTCTCATTGCCATTTAACAGTCTTCTACAATGTAATAACCAGCTTCTGAGATACCTAATCTCCCAAGAGAGCATAAAATCACAGAGGCACAGTAATTCTCACTTTCAATACTGATCATGCACTAAGAAGCACAAATCAAAACTGCTTTTTACTGTTTGCAAATCAACCCTCAATTCTGTTAAATTTTCATGTTTACAATAAGATTGGTAACTTTAAATATTAACTTCAGCATTTGTTGCTCTACATTTCATAGAAAAGTGGCAAATTACATGGTTCTATATTGGTACATAATTCCACGCTGAGATGACAACATATAAACCAAATTCTTACATCCTTGCTGTATGAGGTGCATGCCAAAAAGCAGTCTGAGTATACATAATGGGCATATACATGTATATGGGCGAACGTGTAGGTGAAATTCGTTTTCATTCTGAAGAACACTAGGACTAAAATCAGAAAGCCAAAATTGTCATCTTAAAGGCATACTCTGTTCTGAGCCTATATATCTATATTGTATGAGGTAACATTCATTCAATTGTGCATTATACGCAAATTGTAAAAATTTTTCCTTTTTTTTTTTCTGGCAATATATTTGCAGGCTCCCTTTAAGCACACTGTTAGATAGTAACAACTTTGGACTTTGTCTCAGACACTTAAGTCAGTACATTATGTTTTGGAAAGTGTGTCGTACAATGTGGCTCTATGTCACTCTCCTGTGGACATGGCTGTTGAAAGACCTCCGGCAAATCTCACTGAGATGTTTGCAGTTGTGGTAATAATTGCCTTTATCACAGCAGCAACTTAAATGCTTATGCCTGATTGGTTGATTCCTAGTTGTTCCCATGGTGACCGCTGTCATAGCAACTATCAGTAATCATCTATATGAAAAGGGCTCCTGGTGCATAAAGTAAACACATAATATTAATTTTCAGAGGAGAGTTCACAGAAATATGGCTATCTTTAATGGGTAAACAGTAAAGACTTAATTCACATTTTTAATAAGACACAAGCAGTCACATGATAACTCATGCACCCTTTTGTTTGAAAAGGATCATCACAGAGCTCAATTCCTCCAAACAAACTTGACAGATCCAATATGATTCTTTATCCCTTTTCAAATTTAGCATGATATGCCATATATTTAGTGAGTCTAATATTTCATGAATCAGGATTTCCTGACAATTTTGTGAGTGATTAAATTTGCAATCGCAGAGTACATTAATGAACGGAGAAATGTAAGTGTGCTTGCTGCATTCATGTCGGCATCACATTTAATATGTTCGCATACATGTTTAAATTTGTGAATACCAACCAACTCACAAAATTTGCAAAACGAAAATAAAAATTCTTGGAAAGATACCTCATTTTAAAATGAAACATTATCAGCATGAAGAAGTGGCATCTGGTGTGGTCCCGAACAGCAAAGGCCCTTTAACTTGAGAGGCACTTTGTCGACCATGTTTATATTCATAGTCTAGTGGGTTGGGGCCCCATGTATAATTCATTTCATAAGCAGTAAATGGATGCAAAATGATACACTTGGGTTTTCAGAAGGAATTGAAAGGTAGCTTCTTTGTCCTCACAAAATAGCCAAAAGCTATTAAACATTCTTTTAGTTTCCTTCCAATATGGTGAATTTTTTACTTTCAAGCAAAAAACCTTGTCTTTCTTTTTCTTCTCTGTTCTGATAAGAACCTAGGCAAATCTGACAAGTATGCATTGTGTAAACATACAATGTCATTGCTTTATGGCAAGAACTGTTTGTTGAGAACTTTGCTGTTTGTTTAGCAAGAACAGGATTTGACTTACTGTAAAACCAGAAATGTTCAAGCGCATTTTAACTTTGAGAATATCATGAGAGCAAAGATTTGCAAAATCAAAATGCACGTGAAAGTTCTTGTCTACACTATTGTATGCATTGAATACCAGTGCCAATTTGCAAAAATATTTAAGGGGATAAAACACAGGTCAGCTTAATGATCAACACAAAATGGACAACCACTTAAGACCATTTGAAGCCACGTTATGTCAGTAAATAAACTAATGTGTTCTTTCCTGTTTGAGATAGAATCTTATCAATTCAGAAACTTCAGATCTTTAAAGCGTATTTTTATGTATCAATGCTTCCAAGCTACATTGTACATGTTTTATGAACTTTGTGCTTTTGAATTACTTTAGTATACTATTGCACCTTTTAATGAGGTGAAAACAGTTAAAAGTAAAGAAAATATATGATTAAAGAAAGCATACTTTTGGTACATACATCTCAAGGTATAAGGTCATGAGGGAAAGACTTAACTGACATGCCATTCTCAGATTTTGACTTTTTGTACACAGAGACACTGTGTAACAAACGGGTACCATTGTTGGCTTTCCTGACATTATCAAACAGGAAGGAAAGACCCAAGGAATGTATATTTTTCTATTTGACCTACATCCATCAGACACGTAATACATCCATCTGAAAATCATTTAAATCCCCCCCCCCCCCCCCCCCCCCCCGGAGGTACGTTCACACGACGTTTGTCATATTCAAAGTTTACAATTTTGATGCTTGGCTTGTAGTTTTAAACTATGATGCATGTTCATCTACAGTTGAACCTCTCTTATCCGGCCTCCCTTTATCCGGATCTCTCTATTATACGGACACAATCTCGCCGTGATTTTCTTCTTTTTTTTTTTATAATTACGGGAGGAAAGGGGGATTCCCAACTCCTTGAGAACTCCTACACAAACACACATGAATTACATATACATTTCTTAATAATTATTTAGGTAAATCATCCCATAAAATTTATAAAAGAAAATGATTTCATTCTTGCAAACACGAACCTCTATTTTGGGGTCTGTTACCGAGTGTAACAATCAAAAGGTTGCAGTATACACATTACTACATGTGGTACTACAATGGGCTACATCAGTACATGTGTATGTACATGTACATGTATAAAGCATTGAGTCTCCCGTATCCGGCCAAATCCCTTATCCGGATGAGCCCCGGTCCCGACTTGTCCGGATACGAGAGGTTCAACTGTATCTTTATAAAATGCACTACTGATAGATCCATACCTTACTTCAACTTAAAAAAACACTGCTCATGTTTTATCATGCAGAGATGTTAATAACAGTTCTACTGATACTGAAAAATAGGCAAGGGGCATTATCATCTACAGGCGATGTAATCAACAAGGCATTTTGATTCATCTTAAATTAAATCTTAAATTTTGAAATGTCACATTCATTTTGTTCACAATCATATAAGTAATAACCGGCAAAAGCATATTACTAGAAACAATTAAAAAGAACAAAATGAATGAAAATTCAATGAAAAATATATTGATACAAATAAACAGAAAACTACATTTGGCATGAGGCCATGCATACATTTATGATGATCTCATCTTGTGAAGGTATAATACTTGATGGATTTTTTTTTTTGCTATTTATCTGTCATTGCCATTCCCATTTGATATCAAATCCAAAAGAAATTAAAAAGAAGCAACAATTTAAAGTGCAGAGGAGTGGCAAGGCCACATATTACTGGGTTTTTCCAATGGCCAATAGCACATGTACATCAACCCAAGACAGCATAATCTCTCCTACAAATATGAGCAAGTATTTATACTGATTGCATGCATCAGGCTTAGGGGAGTTTTGGATACGAATGGCATGGGCATGAATCACCAGCGATGCCAAGATTTCTGGTCTTATGTGGGCATGAATGCACTTGAACTTTGATCCTCAGATCTTCCATCAGATTCATATTTCAATTTTTGTTTAAATTCTATCATCAGAAAACATACAATGACCAGTGTATGAAAATATGATAACATAAAACATGTCAGTACCACTGAATAAGTTCTTAATATTTTTTCCGTATTTTGTATAGAATTTCTCAAGATGTTGTACAACTTTATCTCATCACTGATTCATATCTTCAGAGGATCATTATAAGTGCAAAGAAATGCACAATCTGTCCCTGTATTACTCATCTGACCATGCATGAAATCTACGAACGTATCCTTTTACTGTAAATCATATTTGCAGTATGAAATATCCACCAATTGGAGCCCACGGCCTCTTTTAGGACATGAAATTTTCACGAATTGCCATTGGCATTCGGTGCATATAGTGTAGACCAGAACTTTCACATGCAATTTATTTTGCAAATCTTGGTTCTTTCAAAATTTGCAAAATTAAAATGCATGCAAACATTGCTGGTTTTACAGTATATGTCTACTGAAAAAAGCTCAATGAAAGTAAGGAAGTTTATCATGAATTTTCACACTTAAAAATGTTATTTTAGAATGCATTTGAAAAGTAACTCTACAGAACTATGTGACATTTGTATGCACACAATTTCTTTTTTCCAAATGCACAACACTTTATCTGGACAATTTCTCTTCATATTGAACATATTTTCATCAATGTACAATTGTGAAAAACAGTTTTAATTTTGACTGACATTGTCTTGGAGACATGCACATTATTATCATCAGTATGGACATTCTATTTCATTACCTATGCATACATACTTTGGTAATGCGGTATAGCAACATGGGAAAGAAAATTAGATGAATTCCAAAATGTCAACATTATGATTGCTCAGAACAGGGCAGGGAATAAACCACAGCACATTCCACAGATCACATCCGCTTTGCCGCTGGAGACCCGAAACTGCAGGGGGCCTCCCGCGATGCCAGAAAACACTTTTACGATCAAACACACTCTTTGAGAGCCCTGAGACTTTAATCGCCCAGCCTCACGGGGAAATCGATGCCTGAGAAACGATCAAAACCCATGAAAATACCCCATCACGGAGCAAAGATTATCACCGGCATGAGTATTCTCCTGGACAGCATTGAGCTCATCACTAGGGTGATGTTGGAGAATGAGGTATCCCCTCATCATCGGCGTTCTTGCCAGTCTCCATCCCTCACACCCCCCCCCCCCCCACTTTCCCTTTGGTGTCTATGAATGAAAGGTGGGGCCATATCAAGTTCATGTCTGTGAAAAAGATTAGTTCTTGGGAGAAACAGGGGGCATGTTAAAAGAAGGTTCATGATCTGATCTACTTACAATGTCATGTCATCTGGATGATGTTTGACTTTAAAGGGACTGAACCGTACTGGTTGAGGTGGGGATTCATGTTTTGAACATTCCTAAGTGAGATAATGAGAAACCTCTTATGAAATATGAAAGAGCATGTAATTTTAAGAAGGATTCAACGTTTATTTGATGAAAATTGGTTTTCAAATGGCTGAGATGTCAAAAAAAGTGATAATAATAAAAGGCGACAGGCCATGCCTTTTATTAGGATCTCTTTATTTCACCTTGTTTGGAATATCTCAGCCATTTCAAAACCGATTTTCGTCAAATAAATTTTTGATACCCCTTAGAATTGCATGCTCTTTGACATCTATAGAGTGGTTTCTGAATATCTCGCAAAACGTTAAAAGCTAAATCCTCACCTCAACCAGAACTGTACACACCCTTTAAATCATGGTAAAAGTACACAATATGAGTGTCAGGTTGCCTCCTTCTCCTCTCTCTATATAAACTCACTCCCTCTCTTTCATATTCTTCTTTAAATGTATTTGCATATTTACATAATGTACTGGATTTTTTTTTTTTTCACTTCTCGTGCTGATTCACATAAACCACAACAAATATGTACACAGCCTGTACATACATACATTACATTAACATACCAGTGCTTGCACTGATTTTATTTGAATTACATTGTGCCTAAAATCCAATGTTGCTTTCTTTATGGAGGAGTGTCATAGCAGAAACTAATGGTGCCTTTTTTGTTTTTTTCTCATGTACAACTGTATATGGTCATTTACAACCCATATTACCTACAAAAGAAAAAATATCATCATCATTGCCATGAATACAAGTAGATCCTTTTTACATTTATGGTGCATCAAGGACCATGAAGGACTGGAACAACCTTTGATAATATTATAGTGGCTGCTTCAACCCTTGACACATTTCATATCATATAAAAATGTCAAGGATCAGCAAATAATCAACCATTATCACACATCATAAAAAAAAAATGTACACTACAAATATCAGTTTGGTAGGTCAATGCAGGACAGATTAAGTCTGGACTACATCCCTAGTGCCATGATAGTCAACTTATTGACTGTGGGTATCTTTGGCAACATATCCCCTTTGTGACCTCATAATGAGCCAGTTTTGTCATTTATGAAATTTGGGTCCTTATGACTTTGTTTGATTTAATCTGTATATCTTTTGGAATATTGTACGCTGTCTCTATATTGTCTTCTTTTTCACATGCAAAATGCTAATTGTGGAATTTCATGGATATAGCTGCACAATGTATGTTCATTATTTTTATTTTCTATTGATTTTCTTTGTTTGGAAGGAGGGCGATCACGCATAATATGCATGTCATAAGAAAATTAGCTTGCCTCAAATATGAGTTACATAATCATCTCAAGATGCTTTTAAGGATGGCAATCTTCAGGTTCCAATGCTCTGAGGTATTAAAGGTAGAGTTTAATCCTTTACCTTGCACCATGTAGCTCTACTTGGGCTGAGCAGCCTTGATTAATGAAGGTGTTTGCACAGCAATTTAAGACTCTCCATATAAAGTGGGCAACTTTACAACATAGGGCACAATATAATGGAAGTTTCACACTGGACAAAATTGAAGAAACCTCATAGTCTTTACATTCAGGCTTCATTTTGGCATCTTCTTTTTATTTTGCCTCATCAGAGGATTTATAACAGCTGCAATTACTAAAATATTGCACATTACACTCATGGCTAAAAACCTCTAGTGGGTGACTTTATACTGCTGTGAATTTGTTGTAAAATCCTCACTGAGATATTCCAATTGTCATGCCACTGATCTTTTAGAATCAAATTAAGAAAGTATCGCGAGTAGTGACCATTTAACTTCCAACAATGGGAAATATCAACACTGAACTGCAACCAGATTAGACAACTTAACATATTTTATGCACTGACTGCTTTGCAATGAGCCTTCATCTCCCTTATCAATTCCAAGAAAAGTATGAAAACCTGTCCACTATTCACATCTTTACATTCTGTGCGCTGTGTGTGCACACACAGGTGTGCATGGCAACTCAAAAGCTTGCTTACACTCACCTCACTTAGCAACAACTATTGAAATGTAAACACAGTAAACTCCAACCATGGAACTACGTTGTAGCATTGAAATGAACAGGTCTACGAAGGAGCCCAACACTAGGTACAGTTGTACAATCACTAGAAACATCTCTCAAGAAAACTATTACTATTGCTATAACTTGCAGGCTACTCTATATGGGTTTCTGCCATTGCTTTAAAGCAGGGCTTGACAAGAACTTTTTTGTCTAGTGGCCCATTCGGACCACTAAAATCTTTAAATCTGAAATTTTGGTGGCCTGAAAAAGATATGAACTGGCCTGTAATAAAAGCACAAGTAACAATCTATTTTGAATCTTAGTTGTTTGATTGGGCCACCAAAAGATGAATTTGGTGGTACGACATCAATTTTCAGTTGCCTCGGGCCACTGGGCCACTGCTACTATCAAGCCCTGCTTATAGACCGGCCTTGATGTTGCTCTTGTGAATTTAAGCACTATCCATGGGAAGGGAGCTAGCACTGGTATTGCAACAGATTATTTAGTTGAAGACAATACTCTACAGAGTTTGAAAACAATACTTCAAGAACTGATACAACTTTCCCTGCCTATGTTTTTTTTTATTATACCATGCATACTGCCAACTTACAAAGGCCTGATGAGAATTCCCTGAGGAGTATTTGCCACATTATTAACAACAGTTTCCATTTTATGACCCATAGAACCTGGCAGGATCATTGACTAGAGGGGATCACTATACAATTCGAAAGACATGATAAAACTCCATAGTCATTGGCAGATTATTCATCCCTTTAATATGGTATTCATGTACAAGGAAGTAGTTGTGATCACCCTCATGAAGCACCAAAAATTGAGAGGGCTCAGAACAAGTGAGGTACCAAATAGAATTGGTAAAGTTGAAGCACATGCAACATGACTGCAGATATGTTATAATCCCCCTCCCTCCTCTTTTTGGGCTTTATTTGAAGAAGAAACAATTATTTACAAAACAAATGGACCACAAATAATCATATGCACTTGCTGGGCCTGATGCAGGTACAGTGAGAAGGGATGCACTACACTACACACAAATCAAATGCTTCGTAAAGCTATAAAGCCAAGATTCATTGCCCGAACTATTTACCAACGCATCGTAAGATGTCTCCAGTTTCGGGGATCGCATGAACGTCTCAGACAAGGAGATGCAATCAATCAACATCAAGCAAATCAATGAGTCGGGCAACGAGCCCTGCAATGGTTAGGATGGGAATCACTGTCATCGTTGGAGGTTTGTGCTATGAGCCCCGCCAGACCAGCAATCAATCAAACAATGATATCCTTCCCACATAGATCTCCATCATGTACGTCTTCTCCATCATCCCTAGGCCCAGCTGATATCTTCTTGGCTTCAAACCAAAACATATCAACTCACAGCATATCCATCTATATATTATTTTTTTCCCTTTATTTTCCTGAAAATGAAAGATGTGAGCAAAAGAAAATTGGGAAGGGCATTCCATACAAATGTACAAATGATGGACAAGGCATGGAGGATGTGAAATAAACTTTAACCAAAAAGTAAACTCTCAAATTCCTAGGAATCTTGTATTAGTGCACATAAATGGTTGGTGGATTATCTTTTCTTATCCCTGGTTTTTTCATATGCTTAAATTCTTTTCATATTTCACAAAAAAGGCACAAAATTCACTTCACAGAAAAGTTTATTATCATTCTTGTCTCGATGCACAGAAATGGTTTAAAAAACCTACAAAATGTGATGTTCAGAAACAAATGATAAACTTTTGAATAGTGTTTTCTGAACCGCTGACATTACTGCACCTTAAATAGATGTTTAAAAATAAAATACACTCAATATCCTGCAGAGACACAACACTCAGAGGAATTGTCCCAGAGATCATGAACTTGAATTTACCTTTCAGGAAAACAAATATCAAAAGTGGTTTATAATACACACTATAGTTGCTATTTGATGGAAATGGCTTCTAAGTTAACTTCTTTCTGGGTTTTTTTTTCATTCATTTCAGTACTGCAGTTATAACTGTTCTACAAAAGGAGAGGTAACCCATGCCTCTTCTGAAAAGGACTCATTGTCGCCAGCTATGTTATAACCTGGCTGGTACTTGTGACGGAACTTATGTTTGGAAATGAGACTACATGTAGTCATGGAGGAGGCTGGCACCATGGTAACGAAGAAATGCCACTGAGACCCCTCCCCCATCCATCCAACCCCATCCTCCCCCATCACCTCCTTCATATTGATTTCTCCTAAGCTGCTGACATGTTACCTGCCCGGTAGACAGGAGACACAAGAATCCCTATCCATCCCATCTCTAAGATGGCAGCCTATACCGTTACCAAACCGACGACTCTTGTTGCCAGGATGAAAATGTCAAACAGAGGCAGATGTTCTGATGGGAAAACAGATGCTCATGTTTGCCTTCACGATGATAGCAAAACTTAAACACACACACAAGCACGAGAAAAAAAAAAAGACAAACAAAGCAATACTATACCATGTATGTTTTTCATCTCTTTATCCCTTAAAAAGGGGGTTACAAATCACCCTTTGCTGGGAATGGTAAGTATCAGTTTCACCAGATTACTAGTTTTCACATGAAATTTAATCTCATTCTACTTTCAATTTAGCAAAAAAGGACAGACATAAATACAGTTTTGCCATTTTGCACCATGGAAAGAGCTACCTTGTGTACTTGAGTGTATAAATTTTGATCAATTCTTCCTAAGTCAAGAATTAATGAATGTAAAAGTATTCAGTGCATAATACTTTAAAAGATTGATACAGAAAGAACCAAAGAGAAATCAAAGTGTATTTTTCATTATGAATTCTTTCTGATGAAAAGGATCTACAACCTCCAGTGCAGACACATGTATAGAGGTGAAAAGGGTCAATTTCATGGCAGCAGGTTATATACCATTTCAAAAGGATGTGGTGGCATTAATGTAAAAATCAGCCCACCATCTGTGATACGTATAATCTCAAATGTTGTCATGATTAGAAGTCGGTGTCTGTCTAATGGGTACAGTGTGATGGCATGGGATAAGGCAATGATACTGAGTATATCTCCATATGTGGGAATCTATCTCTATTTCTACAATACATTTAAGTGGAATCCTCCAACCCTCACAAAGAAACAATCTGAAACAATGTGAAGGGATGAATACACTGTAAAAAAAAGAAGAAAAAGAGATAGATTCTTCCAGAGCTGCACTTAATAATCTGTGACTTTAAGGACACCAAAGACCAATGTCCTGAAATTTTGTAATAACAGTACTGTAGTAGTAGTAGTAGTAGTAGTAGTAGTAGTAGTAGTAGCAGTAGAAGTAGTAATGATAATAATAACGACAACAACAATCATCATCATCATACAACAACAATAATAATAATACTAATAATAATAATAATAATAATAATAATAATAATAATAATAATAATAATAATAAAAATAATAATAATAATAATAATAATAATAATAATAACAACAACAACAATAAGAAGAAGAAGTAGTAGTATAGCACTTGTAATGTGCCATCGATCTACTGGGTTTGCTAATACATGTATAGTAACTCTACTATATTGATAACAATGAATGTTGTGCCATTTGTCTTTTTCAGTTTGTTACTAGCACATTGTACCTTGCTGAATTGTATTTCTATTACACATATTAATATTTACATTTTGATGTGATCATTGTTAATTTGTCATAATTATTTCATCGGTATAAGTGGAGAATTAAAACACAATGAAACTGACACTCCTTGCACCATTATACTGGAAATTTATGCAAGTGTTCAGTTGTGGGGATGACAAATTTTCATTCCAAAGCACTCTTGATTTTTACATAAACTTGAAGATGTCCTAAAAATATGTAAAAGAGTTTGAACCACAAATACAGCAGTTGTAATCACAAACACATTGTCCCACATGCTTAAATTCAAGTTAGTTCCTGGAGGAATGCCCCTCAGGTACTGCTTGCCTGTAAATACTCCATTAAGTCTGCTGTAAACTATCATATAGCAGGACTTTTGATTACGTGCATAATCAAACCCTAGATAGTAATAAATGAGAAATAGACCTATAATGCACAATTTCATTGACCTCACTATTACAGGGATTTGTTCTACATGTAGGCCTATAACATGGAATATACAGTGATAGTACAAACGAAAATATGATTCCATCAGGAAAAAAAATATTTGCACAGAGTCAGCATGTTTACCTTCACTGACACACAATTGTCTAACACAGTTCAGGAGACATGGTCCACAGCTTTCAAAACAATGATTACAAAACACCATAACAAAGGGAGAAGATTTCATGTTTGTTGATGGAATTTTTTTCATGGACTACCACATCACTGAAGTGTATGGACATTTAGCTCAACACGGGTGATTTTATGCAGGGTCATGTACAGTGTACCTAAAGGCACATTGCAAATTAGGGCTGTATTCATATGTTGATTTAAAAAAACCCCCAAAAACATTAAAGGTCCTGTTTACCTTTGGGGACAGTGATTTTAAAATTTTTCCAGATATGACATTTAATGCATATGTGTAGGTCTGTTTGTACCACAAAACATCCAAACCATCTTATAAAATGTTTGCGATAAAGCCTAAAATGTAAGGAGATATCTGTATTTTTCTCAATAAACCATAACTGTAGACGGTTTAGTCTGGAAACATTTTTATTATAACTACTGCTCACATTTTGTTTATTCAACAATACTTAACATCAATTTTACTGATTCAAATTTTTACAGTGGTTGTTTCTATCCCTAACCCACATTTAAGAACTATTTTAAAGCACTAATGCTGGGTTTTTGTTTCATCTACAAAAGGTAAATTATGCCTTTAAGGAAAGATCATGTACTTGGTTAAACTTACTTTGTTTGTTTGAATTCTAGCCAAAACAATTACACAATTCCTCATCCTATGCCATGCCACTGAAGGTAATTCAGACAGGATGGAAGCATTATAGTAAAGCCCTATTGTGGGGCAATTCCACTGACACAATACAAGAAAAGGAGGCTAACGTAACACACAACACGTCTTTACTTGACATTTCTTTATCATCAGATGTTGGGGGGGGGGGGACAAAACCTTGTATTTCAAAATTGTAAAATGTTCAGGAGAGCAAACTAACATTGCAGTCAAAGCACTCAATAACAAATAGGATCGCCTTTCCTTTAACACGCTGTGGTGGCTTTATTTTGGGGGTAAGATATTTAGGATTTGAAAAGAACACAACTGAACTGATTATCTGACAATTAACAAAAAAGGTGATTTTCACCAAAATTTGAGATACACATACCACTGTCCTGTCATCCCAACAACATTATGAAATTGTCATCTTCTACAGACACAATGGGCTGTGTGTGTATTGACTGAATTGTGTGAAAAAATATCTATGAGAAAAGTTCATAATTTGGATTGAATGTCCCATCAAGAAAAAAATGTAATGTCACACTTGTGAGTTCAGCCTCCTTCAAACATAAAAGATATATCCCACAGTTCATTTTGATGGAAAAAAAAAAACCTCTTTCCTCAGATTTTCTGACTATTGTTTGTTCTGCGGTTAATTGTGCACATCCTAGAATGTATAAGTGTGCTTACACTTGTACGTAGCATATGTTCACACACAAAGTGTATCCATTGTACATATGTGCATAGTGCATACGTTTGTAGTATACAGTGCATCAATATGACTCGGTGAAGAAGAAAAAAATTAAAAAGTATCGAAATGCGTTTCAAGCACATGGAAAAGTTGATAGATGCAGCTTACTAAAGCACATGTGTCATCAAATATAACTTGAAAATTGACAGAATGGGAATTCAGAAAGAGAGCATGACTTTTCTTTATCTTACTCTGTTCCTCATTTTGACGAACGGAACATAGAGTACCATGGCTGATATACAATGTGGTATTGTAAATACATGCAGTAGTTCTCATGAATTCCTTTTTGTAATTTCCATACATACCCCACTTGCCTTTGATGTATACAATAAAGGAACAAGGTTTGTAAGACCCTTACTTGCCTCACTGTGCTCTCAGAGACAATAAGTGAATGATTCATGACTTTGCTAACCAATTATCACTCATTGATTACTCAGTCATGCTCTCACACACTGAGAGCACCTTAACAAATGCAGAGCTCTGTAACAAAGAACTCTTTTATTTTTAACTCCAGGAAGAGCACTTAAAGGAGATTTCACTGCCGAAAAAGAGAAATCCAAACAAAGTAACGAAAGTGAAAGAAGAGTGTATATTATGCGAACATTTTATTTTTATTTTTTGAATATCGCCTCTCTTGTAAACCGGTGTGAGTAGTGTGTAGGCTCAAATAGCATGATTGTATGGTCATAAGAAGACTTAGGCTTACTAATTCAGAGTTAGGTGTGTGGGTTGAAAGGAAAATTCTGCAAAGACCGTAACAGCATCTTATCAGCTTCAACCCTCAGCAGGATGAGATAGCCAACCTTCAACATTTTGTATTTTTAAAGTCGTAACGAAGATTTTCTTAACGCCAGAGGATCTCACCCTGAAATTTCACAACCAATTTCTTCTACATCTCACATCTTGTTACTGGAGATTTATAGTATGTATTCATGATGAATGTCACCCCCCCCCCCCCAAAAAAAAAAAAAAAAAAAAAAAAATATATATATATATATATATATATATATATATAAAATAAAAAGTAAAAAATTCTGTTTCTGTTGTTGTTGGGGTTGGGGGTTGGGGGGATGGTGAAGGGTAGTGTAAGTGGTTGGGTCAAGGTTCAGTGGTAGTTCACACTTCTACTGGCATGAAGATACTCATTTCTGTTTGTTTAGGTTTGTGGTTTTTGCCTTTAAACGTCAGGTAAAGCCATGGCTTAAACCCAGGAAAGTAGAGTAATTATGCCAACTAAAGGATAGTATGTGTCAGCAGCTGTGAATGGGGTACATAAGAAATATGGAGGGAAATATTTATATCCTCTTTGGGGGTAAGGAGATATCATCCACAATTCCATTTTTAGTTTACTGATGAAGTCATACATGTTGAGAGAAATTTTCTGTTATTTCAGATTCACTTTTCATTCAAACCAAACATACACACGTTTACTAAAAGACCTCTTTTATTCTAAATGTAAGAGAAGAAACCTTCAGTTTGGTTTATCACTCACGAAATTTTATTTTATCAAAATCTAGAAGTAGACTTTTGCCTTTGATGTTAAATTTTGTCTTAATTTTAGTGATGTTATACCATAATTGATCATAATTTTATGAAGCATATGTTTCTCTGGTGATTTGAATTGTCCTGTTTTATTCAATGTCTTGTTTTTAAAATATGCTCAATTTCATCTAAATTTCACAGCTGATTTTCTCAAGTCAACTGTGTTTTTTCTGTCACTAGCTTTCATAGTTTCTGTCATAGGATTTTGGCAATGAAGTGAGACAAATATCATACAACATACAGTGTACATCATTGGAAATCTGAAAAAAAAAAGTCTGAAAAAAGCTTGGAAAAATGAATACTACCAATATCTGAGTACTGAAACCAGCAATTTGTTGTAGGTTCCGGGGTGGTGGGTCACATTCAAATCTTTTAAATGGAAACACCCCTACACTGTAAGTTGTAACATTACTTGATCAGTTCAAGAAAATTTTAATAAACCACCAAAATCTCACACACACAAATTGAATTCATGCCAAGGTGTCCATACATGCTACTAGACATGAAAGTTATTGAAGAAGCATAGTACTGATGGGACTCTTGCTACAATTTTGGGAGAGACTGGACTGGACCTTTCGGTAACGAACTGTTGCTACAAGTTTGAACAGTTGATGACTGGTTCCCTATTTATAGCAGGGCTCTCTGGTTTGCGCGGCTGGGCCATGAATAGGGATGCATGATTTAGGAATGTAAGTCTTGCACGGTGGCGATGGCTGAAAGTGTTTGGGGACTCGCGGAAATGTATCATCGTAAAGCGCAGTCACCTCTGCACTGTTTTTTTCCTTCTCATCACAGCAAGGTGGGAAACATCTAAACTGTCACCAATGCCAGAATGTGAATAAGACATTTCCTGTACTGTACAGACTGACAGTCAAGCAAAGTGTAAACATGATTTGGCAGTACAATCTTGAGTCTTTGCATTGTATTTGATTTTCAATGGTAACAATTCGGTAATAGCCGCATTCACAAACAAGATTTTGTGATTTTTGCATCATGATGCAAAAAATCAATTCTATTTAACACAATTCATACACAGCAAAGAACAAAAACAAAAAACAAAAAACAAAGATTATTGGCTTTAAACGAGGCTTTTAAGTCTACACTGCGCAAACATGTCGTAACAAATGAGCGGAGCATGACCCAGGGTGCCTGAGTTTGTGAACCTTGTGTGGCAAGTGCATTGTGGGATTTAAAAAAAAAAAAAAAAAAAAAAAAAAACTCTTTGCATGCCATTCAAACACACCATGCAGGGCACATTATAGCATGAGTTCATAAAAAGAAAAAAAAAAGAAAAAAATCAAGCTGAATAGATTTTCGCATCATTGCTCCACTTTGTGAGAATTAACAATATATCCACACACAAGAATGAGTGGTTTTTGCATCACATTGCCAAAATTTATTTACTAAAAAAACTGCATATCTCTTGTGTGTGTGCAAACAGCTATTAGGTAAATAGGTTTGTAACATTGTGATTTCATGGAATAAAGCATTGTTTTTTTGTTCAAATGATTTAATGAAACAATTTACCAGAACTTCCCTTTCTGCTCAAAGTCACCATCCATACCATAATAGTCTTTGCATTTGAAATGAGAGCTACGGTAAGAAATAGATTTATAAACCTGTCCATAATATTTATTCACATTTTTCCTCACAACTGCTGTACAGCTTGGAAAACAGAAAACTATATTTACTAGATTAAATTTGATCTCATAAAAGATACCAATGAAACCTAGTCAGTAAATACTAGTAGTCTGGATTTCTAGACATTGTTCAACATCTCTGAACCAGCGACTACCTCACCACGTTTACGGGGCTGAATCTGCAGACTACAACAGGTTGATGATTCTAGACAGAGCGGAGAGGATGACAAATGGCTAGAAATAATGAACGCTGTCACTGAACCACTTTGTCAGATCGTTGCCATGGAGATGGAACAATTTTTTGAAGAGATGGAAAAACCTGCCAGCCCTGGGGGTTATCAAAGCACTGGGCTGAAAGTGTCAAAAAGTTCAAAGGTCATGCCTGGCATGCTGGGATAGACTTTCATGTCTTGATAGATGATAGCATTATGTTACACAGGAGAGAACACACACACACACACAAACATGCAAACACACACACTCAAAACATATAGTATGAAAGACTAGACAAAACATGTCAGGATGAGTAAGGGCTGGGAAGACTGATAAGAGAATTTTACAGGGTAAAATATACACAAGACTTACAAAACAAGATATCTCGATGCAAATACGCAGACACACACACACACATTAATGCATGTATACATTTATCTTAGAAGATATTCATCATCTTGGAGAACACTATTACACCTGATATTTTGCATGATGCACAGAATTCATATCACAACTTTTTCTCTTCTAAATTCAAAAGCACACTATGCTAGCAGTGTTTGTTTTTTTTCTCATTGTTCCAAAACACTTGCCCGATTTTAGATTTGCAATGTAAATGCACACAGACTTCCAATATGTATGTCATATTGTTCTTACTTGTATTTTGACTTGTTTGTTATCTCTCATTTTTCATTTTTCCTTTCGTCTTTTCACTTTGCACTTAGAAACATTGTTTTAGGTGTATTACAAAAGTAACGTATTATCTTTATCATTGTTATTATTAGTTACAAATAATTCAGAAAGTGGCTTCTAATTTCAAACACATCAGCGTGGAAGAACTGTTTAAAATCCACACCACAAAACTTACAGTACATGGCATATGATATTACTGACACACACTGCACTAAATCTTGTGTTATAAAATAAATGTATGAAAATGGTAACAAATGCCTAATCTTCTTGATAATGTGTTTGATTCTATTTGCTCAATCCTCATTATCATATCCTGAGGAAAGTGGACATGAGGTTTGACAATTAACGAAGTATGAACAAGCATGGCAGTCTTCTCACCATCTTTGAAACTAATTGCAATTAAGAACTTGCCGGAAAATTGGGTCTCGGGAATATTGCTCTTCTTGAGGATGTTATACATATAATTTGTAGCTAAGTAACATCTATAGGATATGCATAGAATGATAGAAAGATAGAAAGATAGAAAGAGAGCGGAAAGGAAAGATAAAGAGAGATGGAGAGGAAGAGAAAGAGAGGGAGAGGGAGAGAGAGAGAGAGAGAGAGAGAGAGCAAGGCAAAAGAAAATGGAGCATGTGTCATCATTTTAAGCTTTATTGCTGCCACTGCTCATTCAAGTCTTTTCTGGGGTATGCAGCTGAGCAATGCTTTACTGAAAGTTGCAACTAAAATCATATAATACACAAATCACAGGAAAAGTGACTATCGACTGCTTTTTAAAATTCCAGCATCCAGGACTAATTACTTTAAATATTTGATGACAGTTTATATTCTTCTCGTTAAGCAAGACCCTGGGTTTCTACAATAATTTTGTTTGTTTGTTTTTTAACTCTATCTACAGCCGCAGTATGGGATAGAAGAAAACAAGATTATGTATATCTTGATACACAATGTGCAACAATTACCAACAAAAGGGAAGAAGTCTGAAAGAATACTTCATTGTATCCTTTGGAATGTAAGAGTAACAGAGGTCCAAACACAATGATAGCAAAATAGAACCACAGTTTAGCAGAGATGCCAGTAGGCCTTTACAAAACTAACTAGCACAGGCAAAATAAAACAAAGAATTCAACATGAAGGCATGAATGTGTGTGTATCTTGGCTGAGAAGTCCTGTATTTTGCAGCCATTTCTGTGCCATGGGACATCAAAATTTTGGCGGAGTTACAGTGTAAGGACGAGGAGAGCAAAAAATATGATGAGTCACAGCAGACAGGCAGACAAATGCTCCCTGGCACTCTGGGGGGATCCCCACTCAATTAGGGTGAATCATTCTCACAAGCTTTTGTTCTACATACACACACACACACACACACAATCACACACACACACACACACAATCAATCAAGGCTGGGAAGGGCCACAACAATGGGCACAGTTTCAAAGCTTCATACCCTCACACTCTGGCACACACACATATTCATACATTAATGCATGCAGTGAATATCACTTTGGCCAAATTCACCTGCCTTCTTGGACCCAAGCATCCTTTCAGTACATGTAACAGTTTGCATACTTGCACACTGAGAGCTTTTGTACCCTACAACATCATAATCATACAGTATCAGTATGGATGTATTTAGAAATGGCTTTAAAAAAATGTCCTATAATTCCAAATAAAGAACAAGTAAAAAAAAAAAAAACAACAACACAAATAGTAATGAGTTGTTACAATGAGAAAAGTCTTTTTGAACACAAAGAATACGATTCTCATTGCAGATGCAGCTTTGAGAGTTACCTAACAATATGACTACTCAGAATATCTAGGAATTATGTAGTATTTAGTTCATTTTTAATGTTTTCATTGCAAATGCAGATGCCTGTACCTGTAGGCCATATATTCCCTACCAGTCCATCATTCATGTTACCGTGTATTTACACTAAATATGAAAAAGTCTAGGCAATATTGTGATTTCAATTACTGTGAAAGTGGAAATTTTTGCAGAGTGGAAATCTCTGCACATTTCGCGCAACCTGAAACTAGCGCAAAAATAAAAGCATGCGAATATTTTTACGCCATATATTCCAGTAGTTAATGTCCTGATTCAGCGGAATTCAAAACATGTGAAATCCATCTCACCCAGCTGAGCGCGAAAAATTAAAATATCCACTTTTACAGTACTCAAAAGTAAAATGCTTTTAATACTGGTGTCCTACATGTTGTCATAACACAAATCTACTTCATACCGATGTATAATTAAACATCACTAATGAATCTGACTGCAGAGATTAGCTGTAAAATACGTCCTTTGTGCAATATTTACCTAGCTAGATTTCAGCTTGCTTGAATCAGTCTACACCTAGTCAGGCAAATGCACACTTATCTGGTTGCTACAGACTATCAAAATGGGAAGGAGAATGCAGAACATTTAAATATGTCGGTAACCAGGCAAAAACTGGATCACTGTATTTACTTTTACAGACCTTGTGGTTTTCTAGTCCCCATGGTTTATGCACATGTGGGTATGTATAAAAGGAAGTAGGTACCCTAATCCACACAAACTCTTTCATTATGGCACAGGTGATTCAAATCTATGTGTAATATTGTCTTGCTAGCAGGTGGCTTACTTTGCCTGGGCAAACATGATGCTTGTGTGAGTGTGTGTGTGTGTGTGTGATGGTGCACACTGTATGTGTGTGTTTAAGATACATGTACATACATATTTTGTGTGTGTAACTTTAAACTCTTTTCTTTCTTTTTTTTTTGGGGGGGGGAGGAAGGAGATTGGGCATTTCAAAGTGAATACAAAATTCAAATTTCATTACATTAGTTCAGCTATCAAGGAAGCAGTAAAAAAAAAAAAATCTTTTTGGGCCACTCTGAACCCTTGTGACTGCTCCGTGAGAACATTTAAATACAAAAATGATTTGATTTCACTGGACAATACGAGCAATACATTATCTAGTCAATGTCATGTACACTAGGAATGCAGTGAGCCATGCAGAGACAGAAATAAGAGAGAGAGGGGAAAAAAGCCGAAGAGAAGAAGAACTCCTGGGGTTTGCATGACACTTAACCTGAGCTTCAATCCAAATTGGCTCAGCTGAGTTGATAAGACTGTGCTCTGTGAAATCAGGCAAGAACACACGCCACAAATACACTAAACCATGCCAGGAGACATGATTTGATGTGCAGCCAACTATGACGGATGATTTTCTCGCTCCATTTGCCTTGCCCCTTATAACACCATCACATACACCAATCAAACCCCCAGTTACAGAGTCAACATCGTAAAATGAACATTCTCTAATGTTGCATGAAATCGCGACTTTCCTCGAAGCACAGCCTCCCTCCAAGGCAAAGAATTCCTCCCAAATAAAAGAGGAGCCAGTGGAAATGGTATCATGGTCTGTTTGCATCATAATGATGTCTTAGCTGTCCAGACACATTAACATCCTTGCCTCTGCCATGGCAACGCATCACCGACCATCTCAGCATGGAAGGCTACTGTAAACATCCTGGTGGTTGGATGGAATTTGGGGGTGAGGTATATAGTGTGAATTTATTGCCCTATCACAGTCCACAAAAGCATGGCTGTAAAGCAAATCTTCACCTGTATTGTGAGCTTGATTTTACACATGCTTGAAATACCTCACCACACTCAATTGAGAACTTTAGCTGTGTGTGTGGGGGTGGGGGTGGGGTAAGTCCCATGACAAATGTATTTTACATTGAGCAATGATGCAAGACTGTTTTCACATCTAATCAAGACCACTAAAAACAACCAAATAATCTATAGATAAGGGGGGGGGGGGGGGTCAATTTTGTAGGATGAATATAATCTGTGCTAATCTTGTACTTAACATTTAAATTACCAGTTCTTCTTACTTTCTATTAGAATATTCAAACCATGTGATATAGGGCATAGATTTCACAAAACTTAAGACCATATCAAACACTGGCAATGAATTGAGCACCTAATACAGGCTCTTTAATAAGTGGAACTATCAAAGCTCTTTTAAGTGTGTAGAACTTCTGTATCTAATATCTGCTTTCTGCATGGTTTTAATTTGGCCATCTCCACAAAATTCACACCTTAAACAAAACTATTTGCTGTACAAGATGCTAGATGTACAGGATGTACTGCAAAACGGTACCTTGCACATGGTAATACTATACTGTGTTTGTTTGTTTTTTACTTTCGTAAGCTACAAAACATGTAATTACATGCAAGATTTTGGGCAAGAAGTGACAAACTATCAATGCTTACAATTAATGTCTTAAAGTACTCAGGAAGTCTAGGAATATAGCATTCAAAATAATGGCAAATCACTTCTAGAATATGTGCACATTGTTATGCAAAATTGTGTAGTAAAGTATTACTAAGTTAGCAACTACTTCAGTTCCTCAAGAAGATTGTTGAGGCTGCAGCGCTGTTCAGAGATACAATATAAAGGTTCTCACAATAATGTCTGTACAGTTGGCCGTCTGTACAACTCAGCATAATATGAAGACGAGAGAGCGGAAGCAGACTCTATGACCCATGAAGGGAAGAGACAGGGAGCTATTCTTGATGACAGAGTCTTCTCCAGCTCTTTACTGTCGCCTTTCAGAGCGCAGGCCGGTCCCAGGTGGTGACAGGTATTTCTGGAACTGTTTATATTACACTTCCTAGTCTGGCATATCCCTCTACCCCACCCCCCCCCCCCCTTCCCTTTCCCTTCCCCCCTTCCCCCTTTCCTATTCTTTCCCCTCTCCCCTTCCTTCTATAAACACACAAACACACACACACACAAACACTAATGCATGCATGCACACACATATCAACTCAAACACATAAACTTACGCATTCAAACAGAAGAAGCAGCAAAGGATATTGATTAATATGACTTATACCATATATTTTGTACATGCACACATGCATAAACAAACCTATAATCTACAAAAAAAAAAAAATCCCTGATTTTCCCATATAAACAACAAATATCTTTAATGATTAAGAACATTCTGAGCAATACACTCTGTTTCACCAGCACGCTACTAAGCAAAGGTGTTGAGTTTTGGATTGCTTTTCCAGTTCTACAGGAGGCCCCATGTTGGATAGACGCCTGAGACAACAGGGTAAGGCAAGGATTGTACACTTTTGCAAGCGTGTCGTGAAAAAAAAAAAAAATCAATTTGATATGTCATACACCGCATTAAACATCTGCACAAGGTTTTTAGTGAAGAAATATTGATTCAAAAACCAAAGGATAGTTACTAGATATCTATGTTGATTTAAAAAGTATGATAAATGACAATGGAAATTTATATCAATATGAATTTAATACTAAAGACAGTGAGCCTCACTCATATACCTTCTCGTAAGATTATAAAAACAGATGTTCTGCATCAATATGATTGATTCATTGACTCACCAGGCACAAATTCCTACAG
Organism: Diadema setosum; assembly: GCA_033980235.1. Taxonomy (NCBI): domain Eukaryota; kingdom Metazoa; phylum Echinodermata; class Echinoidea; order Diadematoida; family Diadematidae; genus Diadema; species Diadema setosum. Next base: position 35,420,643 of record CM067075.1, on the reverse strand, counting down.
CCCCCTACTCACAATGCTAGCAACTTTTCTTTTATGGAGAACACTAAAAATTAAAGGGGAAAATAATTCAACACAATGCATACTGAATATGAACATAAAATAACAAAGCACTATTAATACTGTTCCTGAATGCATTATGAGGCTGAAATCATTATCTCCTTTACCATTCAATAAGAGGTTCCTCCCCCTCCCCCATTTTCACAATTGGAAAGAGAACAAATCCACACAGAATTGAGCAATTACCCTCTGAGCCAATCCAAATTATCCACTAATGCTGTCTGTGATATCATAATACATTTACTGACCTAAAAAAAGGCTTTAAGTCTATACTAGACTGTCAGTAGGTTTTGCCATAATGTCATAGTAAGAACAAGGAAGGAATAAGCTCAAATTTCTACATGTTGTATACCTGTCAGAGTACTTAATATCACCTCTGACTTATCATATCACTCTAAACTTGCCTATACTATCTTTGACTCACCAATAACATCTTCAAATCACTGGTATGTCCTCACTTGTGGAGCTACTTCATTTCCCTCGTGACACCATTGTCATTTTTACTTTCTATCTTTATTAAAGAAAGATGAAAGGGGGAAAAAATAGACACCTTTCCTTGTAGCCACTTTCATTTCTGTAACAAAGTGGAAACTACACTTGTACCTAAAGTCGTCTGGACCAAGAAGAGGTCCTACCACTCACACTGAAAACAAGTCTAAAGATGATATAGGAAGAGAAGGCAAACCATTTCAACTGCAGAAGGGCGCAAATAACTGTATGTCTGCATCAAAATATAGAAATATGTGATCTCCCTAGTATGATTCCCAATCAGTATCCTTCTACTTGCACAACTAATGAATGCCAGCCATAGATTCACAAGCCCTTTTGCACCCCTGAAAAGCGGTACATCCATTTCATAAGCTGGTATATTTTCGAGGTAGATAATTCAGACCTTTCCTCAGAATAATAAAAACTGAAACTTCTTTATGATGGAGGGGAAACAATACCATAGATTTCCAGTAGATTTATTTGGACCCTGAAAAAAAAAAATCCAACCTTTATTCTCCGTATAAAATGGGAGCATATTCTGCAGTGACATGGGGTTAGTTTTTCATTTTGTTTTTTGTTTCTGTTTTGTTTTTTACTTAAATTCTGTAGTGTACTACCATAACATTTCATACACAATGTTGGGAGACAGAATCCATCAACCATGTAAAAGTTCATGACATTTGCTGACGAGATACATGTATATATAAGGACCTTTAAACAACAGTTGTGCTACTGTATATTCATGTTCTGAAGCCATACAAAGAATGTCTATTTAAAGCTCTACTTTGGATCTGAGACAAGGCGGTTATCAATGTGTGGTAAGTTAAAAAAATGAATGAATAAATAAGTCATGGAAATTATGACACTCCAGTTTTCTTACTTGACCAACGCAACATATAATGTATTGCTCTTATAAATGTCATCTTGACTGTGGCATTTCTAACTTGAAATGAGAATGTTGTTATGGAAACAGAAGCACACAAGGTCACTCAAAACAGGAAAAGGTTACAGTGTCCCTTAATATGATGTACAGGGTATATAAAAATTTCATCTTTCCCCTTCACAAAAGGCAGTGCTAATTGATATGCATGGAAATTAATTTATGCCACATTTGTAACAATTTCAATGCTTCTGAATTGGCTTTCCTTTTCCTTATAAATATATTTTGTCAGTTCTGTTTCCCACAACAAGCTAATAAGTTGCCATAGACATAGGATTGAATAATTTTTTTAGATGTAAAATTATGAGATGAATACTACACTTTAAAGGACAAGTTCATCTTCATCAACATAAGGATTGAGAGAATGTAGCAATATTAGTAGAACACATCAGTGAAAGTTTGAGGAAAATCGGACAATCCGTTCAAAAGTTATGAATTTTTGAAGTTTTTGTGCAGTCACCGCTGGATGAGAAGACTACTGCAGTGTATGATGTCACATGCGTACAACAATATAAGGAAAAATATAAAGAGAATTTCACAAAATTTCATCTTTTGAAAAAAGTACACATTCCCTTGACTCGTTACTGACATATGTTATGGGTAATATCATTCCCATTGCCTTTAGAAAGAGGCAAGTCAAGTGCTCTTTTATTGTGCGAATAAAGTGAAAATATGTTGAAAGTGAAGATATGTTGAATTTTCTTTACATTTTCTTTATACTGTTGTACTCATATGACATCACGAGCCTTAGTAGTCTCCTCATCCAGCGGTTCCAACACAAAAGTTTTAAAAATTCGTAACTTTTGCATCGATTGTCCAATTTTCCTCAAACTTTCACTGATGTGTTCTACTAATATTGCTGCATTCTCTTAATCCTTATGTTAATGAAGGTGAACTTGTCCTTTAAGCTGCATCAATTATTACTTTTTCAACATAACTGACAACTACTGCAACAGTTTTTGACCATGCTGTTACAAAATACGGGAACAAAAAAAAATGCAAAAGGTAAACAAAAACTACAATTTTCTGGTTCATAAGCAATCTTGAAAATGTACTTATCTCACTGTAAAGAGATCTATCTTATTTCCTGTGTGGATATCAACACACACACTGAGAGAACACATTGAGCATGTTTTTATTTTTCAGCACTTGGGAGAGATACGGCACTATCATAGCATACCTGCCAACATTTCAAGATGAAATATCTTACTCGTGGATTGCAAAAATCTTATTTTATATGCAAACTGAAGTTAAAAATCTTACTTTCGGTCAAATCTTCAGAAAATACACATGAAAGGTATATCTAAATATTTTTTTAAAATCTGATTTCTCTGACAGAAAATCTGATTTTGCTATTTTTAACGTAAAAAATCTTACTGAATCTGATAAAATCTTACTAGTTGGCAAGTATGTCATAGGTCTACCAATGATAAAAGAGTCGCAAGTGGAAAATGAGTAATGAAATCCTGTTTCTGAGAGGTCAGTAAAAGGTCATTCCCATATCAATTTCTTCCACTGGACATGTTTCTCACACCTTTTGATTATGGAAGGCAAAATGGGTGAGATTGCGGAATATTTATAGACAAGAAAAATGACAGCTGCCGTTGGCCCTTTTTCCATCATCGGTGGGTCACCAAACTACTTGTAGTCGCTGAGGTTCTCTTAAAAATCTTTTCATGACAAATTTGCAAGAGTAGTATCCAACAGAGGAGAGATTACAGCTGGATGCTAAAGGAGACTACTGGGAAATCACTGGAAAAGATGCTGGATTTTCTTTTGAATGATTTTAAATGACACTGTAAATTGATGTTGATCATGATTTGATACTGACAGATCGGTTGCATTCAGAGGGGAAAAAAAAAAGACATTGCTACTTAGACATTATATACAATTGCATGTCTTTATGCTGAAGAGACCAGCAAGACGAATTTGTACATTGATTGTAATATATAAAGATTGTATATATACGGTGTAGATGTACACGTGTATGCTAGTCCATCATTATGGAGAGTACACATTTGCATAACAGTATGAATATTCATCAGAAATCATCCTGAATATCCCGAGGAGACTACTGAACAAAAGAAGGCTGACTTTGAGGATTTTAGCAAGACTACACGTGCTGCTTTATATCTAAATATGTCTGAGGAAGTGTACAGGCTAGTTCTGATTACTGATTCTATCATATCCCTGGTTAGACGTCAAAATGAGAAAGAAAAATCCTCGGATTGAACATTCTGAACTCTCTTCTTGCATGTGATGGTCTCCCCCCCCCCCCCTTTCAAATTCTTTCCCTTTCCACTCAAGTTTATTTCAAAATCACGTTCAGTATCTTGGAGCATGGTTTCGATTTTTTTTTTTTTGGGGGGGGGAGCAATGGGATTCAAAACTAACCCTTTAATGCCATTTTTTGTTTATTTGCTTCATTACTGATTTAGGCACCTGGAGATAAAACCTTCCAATGTAACTCAATTTCACATATTGACTTTGTTCAAAAGGTTAAATGATACCATAGGGCAATATATTCAGTTTGAAATATTCATCAGTTTTGATTCATGAGCTCTGAAATGCTTCCCCCCCCCCCCCCCCGAGGGTGGCCGACCCCTTTAAGTTTGCCATTCTGCCACAGTGCAAACATCATCTCCTGTTACAACTGAACTGTTCTGAAATGATCCGTCAAACTTGCAGTAGGATGGCTGATGCCATTTCACACTCGGCCAGACCAGAAAATATCTTTGCATGGTCAGTTTCCTGGTTTGAGGGTTCCAAAATTGCATAATTATCATTTCGAGGGTGATCAGTCACATGCAATATACCGTGTGATGCCTTGTATTCAAGGTCATACACATGACACTGATTTTCAAGTCAGGACATCAGCTGGATCTGCCTGAAAATTCTTCAGAACTCGCTTGTCCATAAATAAACACTATATATTCTGAAATTAATCTTCCGTGTTAGTAGTGCTGCAATGGACTTATGACTACTTAAAACTTCCTGTTTAGGGGGCAACCCTTACTCCCACAAGGTTCTCCCATCCGGGTTAAATTTGCATGCTTAGAATGTATGCTGTAATAATAATAATACAGGGTTCTTATAATGCACCAATTCCACATGATTAATGTGCTCAAGGCACATGTGTAAGCTTATACATGTGTGAGTGTGTATTTTTCATGACGAGAGCTTTCAGTTGAGATCTTGGCTGCCAATGATTATGATGGTAGGTGTCTACTTGAAATATTTGTCTTCTTGATAAATATTTCAGGTTTAAAGACACCGCTTTTTGACAGTTCTGTTTCGTTTCTGCACTGTGCATGTACGAGTATGGGTGGTACATTTGTATGTTTCAATTCATCTTCCATAATATTACAAATCACATTTGTTTCATTATCATCACTGTCATCAGTGTATACGGCAGAACATAACACTTGAGAAGAAGAGAAGTATGTATTCATATCTTGAATGTAATGTACAGGACTATATGTTATACAGACCGAATTGTTTAGAGTACTTCACATAGAATTGAGAACAAATATATTTTCAATTGTTAGCTGAGCTAACCTATTAGCATAAGAATGTTGACAGGTGCCGGGTTCGAAGCTTTCGCAGGCGGAGAGAGCTGTGCTCACTGACCTAGTTCGACACGCAGCAGAACGGACGTCTTATTCGGAGACGGAATTGCGACGCCCATCACTGGTATTGTTGGGATGGCCCGCAAGCTCAAGATAGAGGATCATAGGACCAGGACGAAACAGCGGTCGGGATAAGAGCATCGGGAGGCGGTATTGGTTCCGGCATGTCAAGAAGCAGTTCGTGAGGGTGGTTTCCAGGCACGTACGTAAGTCATCAGTTCCCTCCGTCCGTTCTGTCTTGCCGTTGAAACTTGGTGCTCCGGAGGGGAGGGCATAGTAATAGCCCTGTCTTGCCGTCAAAGCTTGGTGCTCCCCTAGGATTCAGGTACTATGAATATATGTTCCTTTGCAGGTTATGTGTTAGGGAAGGGAGGCGGGATTGAAAATAATCTATTCACGTTTGAGTAGCGAATTAGGGAATAACTGTAGTGGAAAACACCACTGGACCAGGAAGAGACCAAACACTTGGGTAAACAACATGTTCAAGATAATCAGCTGCGATTTAAATACTAAGTCTGCTTTCAGACTTTATGATTATGTCAAAAAACAACAGTAACACACACTTGATTTGTATGAAATGTGTTTCAGAATTCATATCAGACAAGACTTTTTTTTTTTAATCTGAGGGGACTGCAAGCTTGACTTCAGCTCAGTGCAGCCTCTAGGGTCAGTCAGGTGTGAAGAGAGTGCACAATTTCCTCCTCTTAGAGACAGGAAGACATCATCTGACACCATCCAGAGCGTTGCCGGAGGCAACTGGGCGGCAGTGTCGCCAGACTCCATTCATGAAGTCTTTACATCTCTTTAACAAGCCACATGGACATCTGATCATGAAAAGGTGACATGATACATGTATTCCTGTTTGAAGAGGTAACTCATCTGGCACCTGCAACACATCTCATGGCACCACTGGAAAGTAATACCACTCTCATTGCTTGGATCAACATTTTGAATGTTAAAAGGGACACAGTTTTCAATTACCTGTGCAGTAATACTAGATATTTTAATTTTACTCTCAATTCTAGACTTTCTTTGGTGAGAAGTCTGATTTCCTAGCTACTCTGAAAATTTTGCATGAAAAAGTCTCTGAACATGTCATTCCACAGATGTATCGAAGGATGAAATCAAGTCTACCATCAGAAATCTGGAATGTCACGTCCAGTTAAAAAGAGCATTACATAAAGCAATGCTTGGCAGATTTTGGCTGGCAGATTGGCTGGTAAGCATAAACTGTTAGTACCATACATGTCTTCAACAAGTCAGTAAAAATATCTACTGTGATACATTAGTCTACATGCATTTCTTTTTAAATGTTATCTACTGGTATGCAATATTTTATATCATCAGAGTTTCCTGCCTAAAGTAGCATACAATGCCTTTGAATGATAAGAACAGGACAAAAGAAAGATTGTGAAATATGTGTGCTACACACAGATTTGTCTTCCAAGATAAAACATGGAAATATATCATAAATCATTTTTGTTTATATTAATACCTACCAGAGCTTCCTGTGGAATGTTTACAGAATAAATGTCAGCTCCAAGGTCCTCTACCAGGTCTGCATCAGACCATCTCCTTTCTTGGCAAAGAAAATTCTTTCCTCCACTCAAACGTTCTCTCCCTCCTTCCTCCTATCAATTTCAGGAGTTCTATAAATCGGCTGTGCAGAACAGTCTCTCTCCCCCGAACGAAGACAGCAAAAGATTTGATTATACATTGCAGCCAACTTCAAACTTTCTCCATAAGTGTCATTGAGCAATCTTGACTAGAAAGTCTCAATGCATTCAGGACTGGTATAATGACAAATCCCCCAAGTTTAAAGAGAGTGATTCGCTCTTACCAAGTCTATGAGCTGATGAATACACTAGCGCCTAATCCCTGTCTCCAATTGTAAATCGTTGTATCGCTTTGCCAACTGAGAGTAACTCTCAATCCACTTAATCTGATTACGAGCTACTATTACAACTCCCCGCTGAAAGCTATCTTCCTTCTACTGTTCAAGGGTGAGAAAAGCAATCGGAGCAAAGCTGCCAGCAATCTTAGCCAGACTGAAGCTTCTTTTGTGCAGAGATAGTTGACTCGCGCTTCATAACACCTTTGCTATGTTATTGGTGCATTCATTACAATGCTTTAAATGCTGAGATTAAAGATCTGTCTGATCGTTGGTTTTGTCAAAGATTTCTGTACAAAAGCTGACAATGATCTCCTACAGGCAAAACAGTAGGCTACATGTACAATGAAGAGTACTTTGTCTTATCATTTTCCCAACCCCCTCTCCGTAGTCTCCCTACCAACCATCAGCTTTCAGCTCACTTTCAGTTCAGTACCATAGGCCCGTGCACACACAACGAAAATCGAAATTACAATCGCAATCCAAATTTTGATTTTTTTTTTTGACCGTTCATACACAAGGAAAAATCGCACTTTACAGCAAGGAAAGAACGATCAGTGGCCAAATTGCGCATGCGCGAAAGTAGCATGACCGAAGACTGACCCCGCGGTCCAAAATGTTGACGTTCACGCGCTACTATGGGATTAAAAATATCGATTTCCGAATCTCGATCGCGCTCACACACACGACGCTTGGCAAAATAATTGCGATTATTCTGAAAAATCGCACTAATAGTGAGAGTTGGATCGTGATTAGGATCGCGAAAATTAGTGAAATTTTTCTGTCCACACAGGATAAAAAAAAAAAAAAAAATCGATTTTTAAATCTCACTTTTTCCCTTGTGTGTGAACGGGCCTAATGTTAGTGCTATAGATATTAAACTCACATGCTAACTTGCCATGGGCAATTAAAACTCACTGTGGGGCAAGTAAAATGCATGGCCACTTGTCTCTTAATCCTTTGTGTATGAGAATCCAGTGTGACACATTGTATTGTCCGTATGAGAAATTATGACATTTCCGAGGTGAACAGGTTAAAAAGTATGTATGGGGACTCTGCCCTGGATGAAATATCAATGTACAGTGCATGGTAATACAGCACCTTGTGGGCATCGACCTATTCATTTTCATCATCATTGCTCATGACATATATCTGAAAGCCTGAAATACTTAAATCGGCTTCTATCACGAAGGAGAAAACACATAAAACAGGACAAATATCCAACATACATGTATGATCAATGTAAAAATCATAGATTATAACGGAAATGGTCATATAAATCTTCAATTCACATTCATTATTTGTTTTTGATATTTCTAACTGGTATCAAACCTACTTTCTACATCTAAAGGTCATTTACCTTTATTCCTGGATGTTTTACCTTTGTCATTCTGCAGCCCAATGTATTTGCTACATGAATTGAGAAAGGACTATCATCAAATCAGACATTTATGTTTCCACAATACCAATGTGATATCTAAAAAAAAAAAAAAAAAAAAAAAAAATCTGGGATAGTTATTTCCAGGAAATATTTGCTACAGATATCTTCCAGCGATGCCTAGCCTGGTTGATTTGTGGTATTGAATGATTTATTGTCTCTCTAGTTTTACATTGTTTATACAGACTGTATCACAGACATCCTCATCCATAGAAAATATTGTAGAATTCTAGATGGGGATTTAGATTTATTTACAGGTAGCGTAGAATGCTCTCTTACGCAGACATTTCCAATTTCTCCAGACTTTTTCTACACTGTGAGTTCTGCCATCTTCGACCTGCGGGGCCTGATTCTCATTACCCAGTCCTGGGGCCTCCAAGCGAAATAAAATTACCCCAAATAGGCCATAATTAGTGAGGTAGCAAGTGCACACGAAGTAGGGACTGCCTTACACATGTACGGAGGGGAAAACACTGTATAACACACTCCATGGCCCATTGGGAAGTGCTTCAATGGAGACCTTAGATGAAAATAATCTGTTGGTTGTTCCATTTTTTTCAACCAATATTATGATTTGAGTATTCAACAGATTAAAGAGTTTACTTGTTTTCCATTTCTCATAAATACACTTTGTATTCAAGAACAGTGAGTGAACAGTAACCAAAAAAAAAAAAAAAAAAAAAAAATGGAGCAAAAGGTGAATCCCTGACATTTTTGTGGTTATATTGTATTAATCAAATACTGTTCTACATGTACAATATGTACTTTTATAGATGATATTTAATAAATCAATGACCAAAAACCTGCAGAGGAGGTTCTGCACAGTATTGAAAGAAGATGAGTCTTTAATACATTATTATGACTACAAAAACAAACAAGCAAACAAATTATACAAAAAAGAGAATTGTGAGACAATGACATCACACCAATTCACATAATATAGGCCTAGGCCTATACTGTAAAAAGTAGGGCCTACCTAGGTATTTTTACATATTATGAGTAAATTTTCACAATCTACCGGGTAAGATAAATTTTGTGATTTTTTACGTCAAGAGAATCAAGAAATCAATGAGCTAAATATTTGCATGCTTTCATTTTGGCGCCACTTTCTGGTTGCGTGAAATGCACAAAAATTTCCACTTTTACAGTAAATAGGCCTGAAATGTGGTCACCACTATTTCAATGTTCAAGAAGAACTTGTGATACTTTATGACTTTCTTATTTTTTGTGTGTGTAAATTTCTACATTTGCCAAAGTCAACTTGACTGCAGACTGGATATTTCCCTTTAAAGCACCATGTATGATGAATCACTATGATCCACCCGCCTTCAAGAAATGGGTAATTTCTATCTTGCAAACCTCACATCGTCAAGTCACCTCAGTCTCTGGCAACACACACAAACACACTGACAGGCATCGAACTCTGTCAGTCCGCGGTGTCGGTTGACGTAAAGTTTTACGGGAACTTCCTAATCATTTCATCATGTGGGGTAAACTCATTCCACTCCTACCCTTCTGCCTCCTTCTTTTTATTCTTCTTCTTCTCTTTCTCTCTCTCTCTCTCTGTCCCATTGGTGTATATCATCCAATATCTCTTATACAGGAGAGAGATTAAATGCAACAGGCAAAACATTTATAAGAATCCCCTCTCCTACTAAAAAAACCCTGTATTATTTTTCTCCCTCAAACACTCACATAGCCTCCTATGATGTAGGCCTATACTAAATCCTTACCTGTAACCCCAATCCCAACAACTCCCCTTCCACAATCTCACATACTTTTATTGAATCATGACCAATTAAAAAAGTCTTTCCCCCTGCATGGTATTAAAGCAAACATTACACATCCCTCTACCCCCCTCCCACCCCCTTTTTTCTATGGTTAATACACAAATTACACAGGCACATACCCCACCCCTATCACCACTCCTGTCTTTGCCATACTCATGCACCCATGACTCACTTCCAGTTTCAAAATAAACTGGGATCAGACAGGGCTCCCTCGTACCCCAATGGCCATACAGTGGGGTGGTAACCAAGCATGCTGTCTATCCCCCCCCCCCCAAGTTTCCACCATTTAACCTCAATAACAGTGTCGTAGTAGATGTGTGTGTTGTGTGTGTGTGTGTTTGTTTGTGTGTGATATATATAATATAGAGGTGGTACAAAAGATACAGACTTGCGCAGTTTCATCAAGTTCACAACAGTAACAAAAGTAGTTTACTCATCTCGAGTTGGCAAATAAAGTCACTCTCTATGCTTTGCATAAGGGAATTCTGTTGGTACAACTCATCACATCTCTAGTCTTATAATGAAGAATACACGTAGCTTCTTAAACACAATGTATGGTAACACACAGTCAGCATACTGCCATGTTAAAGGTACAATGTGTGTATTGTTTACCACTGGGAGGAATGATCTTAAACATTTCAAGAACTTTATCACATTTGATGCATATGTGTTGGTCAGGTGTAGCACAAAACATCCTACCGTATAATTTATACATTTTGCAATAAAGCTTAATAACATAAAGAAGATATCACAATTTTTCTCAATAAACCATAATTGTGAAAGGTTTATTCTTTGAAAAAAAAAGTATAACTATTGTTCACATTTACTATAATACAGATTAACATTTTTACATTGGTTGGTTCTATCCCTAACTCGCGTTTTCAACTATTTTGAAGCACTGAAGCTGGGTTTTTGCTTTATCCGCAAATCATACTAAATTATACCTTTAAATGAACTATGATTTATATGACATGGGTCAAAGCGTCATTACATGCATACATTGTATTTGTTGGATTTATCATAGTGTGCAAGTTATCTGTTGCTTTATTTTTATTGCCTTTCTCAAAATATACATTGCTCTCTTGGTGGGGTATATGATTCACTGAACTCCTTTACTACCATCAGAAACCTGTTTATACACAAATCAAAGGCATTTCATTGTGGTGATTGTCAGGGGGACATATGGCAGTCACCGAGGCCATTCAAACTATTACATATCTCGATATTAGAAAAAAATGACATCTAAGTGAAAGTTGCTAGGCAACTATTTGTACCCACACATAATTAAAACACAATTACAAATGACATATACTGAGGAAACGATTTCTATAACTTCGCTGGAAGTTTGTTGGCGCAATTTGATATGAGAATGCACAGGACAGAAACATAACAACATTATAAAAATGGGCCAAATATTGAATTAGCATTGTTGAGTATTCAATCTGAAGCTTCCAGACACTCCCGCCACTCCTACGTACCTGTACACACACACACACACACACACACACACACACATACAAACAGACACACACACACACGTCGCTTTCAAAGTTATCCTCCCATCTTACTATTTCCTATGAAGAATATGGGGGGAAAAAACTGTAATACATCGTGTACCTATTTCAAAATATTTCACTTTACATGGAACTTGCATGATTTAGGTTAAATATTCTTAATTTAAATATGGCTATAGGGTCATAATAAAAAAATGGCTTTGATTGTGCAATGATTATTGTGTATACCACAAACATTTTAATGTCACCTCTTTTGAAGATTTAAAGAAAATATAGCAATCCAAAATGTTAAGGAATGTACAGCTGTATTAGATTATTAACTCTTCAAAGGAAAATTGCAAACTCGAATAGTACCCACTGGCTTGACTAGGCCTCTTCACATCAAAACATGCACAAAACACACACACACACACACACATACACACACACACACAAACAAAATGCACATATCCTTCAGTAAAAATGGTAATCCAACTGGAGTACTGAATACCAGGTACCAAATTATTCACCACTTTCTCCAAATCATCCATTTTACCCCTCGTTTGGGGGAGAAACAGAAGAGGCAAAAATGTCAGAATGCAAGCAGAAGCTTAGTCCACTCTCCTGAGAGACTCTACAGGGTCAAGGGGTATCAGCCATGTGATGTGTTGCCATGGTAACTGCACACTTGTTTTTTAAGCTCAACCACTACTCATACATTCTGAATGAAAAAGAATGAAAGAAAGAAAAATAAGAAATCTGTGGTGAGATTCTCTGATAGCCCACAGCGATAAATGCATTCGAGTTGGGCAGCCTATTTCGTCAAGACTGGAATTTGAGCTATAAATAGTGTTTGTTACCCTAGATTTCACGGCCAAACCCCAGTTCTGGTCACATCCACAATGTCTAATCAACCAGCAAACCATGACATTTGCAACTGTATTAACATGCATTATACACTAGAGTTTTCAATGTCTCTTCTTAAATGCACATTTTCTAACACTTTGGCACAATGCATGATTGTTTCAGTATGTTGCAAACAACATTTTGATCATTCTCTTGGGATATAAAGGAATCTCAATTCAATGGACCGCATATGAATTATGTAAACATATCACGTTGCTAGTGGCGGGTCCGTATCCTGGCCATACACTACGTGTAAATGAATGAGGTGATCTCATGCACCTGTGCGCAACACGCAGAGTCACATTTTCACGGTTCACTCGTGCACTTCTGGTAATGCCAATTTACTGTGCAGCACGCATGGGCAGAGATCCTCTATGCTGTAATCATGCCTAATTTTCCCCATTTTCTCATGATCAAAATATTCTCACTTCACAGTAAAAATGTATTTTCAGAGCTTACAGTTGATATTTCTTTTCCCAACTTGTAGCACTTCTAATAAACATACAAATATATTGTTCTGTAGTTTCAAGATCTCGCGCTGTGCACCGGCACAGCACTGTCGACTCATTGTTATGGATATTAAATAGCACCGCTGTCGTTTGAGTTTTATAGTTTGAGAATATATGTGATAGCAAGAGTTGGATGTTACTGTTGACTCTTACAATAAATCTCATATCTACCTAGCCTCATTGAGCTGCTGCTTTTTGAGGTGCTATTTTAGTAAAAAAAAAAAAAGGGGGGGGGGGAGGGGAATGAAAGGGGGCCTCAGTCATGGGGGGGGGGGGTGGACTCTCCTTTAGGAGCTGCACATGACTGGCCGTGACATTCGCTGAGATATGCTTCTCTGTTTTTGCAGTCCATTGCTGCAATTGATTCAGTCTCATTCACTATCAATTTTTGTATTTTTTTCTAACATATTGCAAGATAAACTCATGGCATTTATGGTTCTATCTCCTGGTATCCTACTGAACAATTTTGAAGTAAAGTGTATAAAAACTTTAACAGAGTATATCTTAATCATATTGCAACATCATTTCTCTTAAGCCAAACAAAACATAATTGTCATATCAATTGCATAGACCTACATGTATGAGGTGTAAGACATTAAACAGTACGCCTATTTCTTTCTCTGAAAGTTCCCATGTTTTTGTGCATGGAAAATGGTACTGTGTGTAACACTGAACTCATCAGTATACTACACAACTGTGCCAGAATAAAGGTATTATAATTATATGTTATAGCGTTGGCTTTTTACTCTGATGGAGGTACACTCGTGTACAGTATGAATAACTGCCTCGCCTGTCTTCTCTCCAACAACCCTTTTTATAATTACAAGTAAAAAGAGATCACGCAAATGCACTGTTTACATAATATTTTCAAATGAGTGAACCAACACCTAACCCTCATTTTCCAGATCTCTATTCAGCAATGGGGACTACATCACACCCATCTTTTCAGAATGCTCGTTCAGACATTTCTAGACATTCCCACAATGTAAAGTGTATGCCCCTCTGTCACAATGAATACAATGCCTCCATCAGCTAGAGTCCTTCATTTAGCCCCTCAACCTCCCCCCCCCCCCCAAGAATACAACTGTGTACCCTGCTTGCCTCCTTTCACTGTCATACACTCACTTCTATCCATAGGGTTTTAGCAGTATTGAAGGCTTTTTTAGGGTGGGGGAGGGGGTGTCTTTCCCACACTGGCTCTCTCTACCCCTCCCTCATTTTTCCTTTCTTGTGAGAATTTTAAAGTCTATACCTTTTTTTTTTTCAGTGATCTTTATATTAATTCCATTTCCTTTGAAAATATAACAGTTTCAAAAAAATACATATCTTATACATATCTATACATAACTATACACACAGACAGACAGACAGACAGACAGACAGACACACACACACACACACACACACACACACAAACATATGTGTCATCAGTCAAAGGCAAATGTGCATTATATGGCCTGTCTCAGCGCACAAACTCACATGAAGGGGCGAGGAATTGCCAGACTTGTAGGTAAAAGTCTGGCTACGATCTGATGGTTGTATGGAGCCCTAGGGGGAACAGGGGGCATAAGTGTGTCATTTACAGTACATATGGCAATTATCCTGGCGTTACCTGCAGCGGTTTTTCGGTACAGCACGCTTCTACAATCTCCCACAGTGACAAATCTTCGACCTGCTGTAAGAGGCAGGTTCTTGCAAAGTTTTTAACCTTAGTACAGATATATAGCATTGGCCTGCATCGGCACTGTGGAGGAATGGGAAATAGGAGTATTACGCTTTACGAAGTTTGAACCAGAAGAATAACAAGAGAAAGAGCTGTTCCTAATGAAAAAAATATGCCTTAACACTCCCAAACACTTTTTTTTTTAAATGATACTAATTTGTCACCAACACTCTTACACTAAAATCTGCAGCACATTTCATGAAGATATTGATCATTTTTGTTGCTTTTAATAATTGTAGTTACCATAGCAATGATTTTAAATGCTTGCAGTCAATTGGTTGCTTTCTGGCTGCTGCCACAGTAACTGTAATTACTGCAACTGACGAGCGCTTGCAAAACCACTTACTGAAACAGGTCCCTGGGATTTTGAAAACACTATTACAAAAAGTACCATGCATCACTCAATTCCAGCGCTGATAAACCCAATGGAAGATTGTACACTGTTGGTTAGAATCATTATAGAAATGTCTGGATGTGAGTTCTAGATTGAAACTTACCTCGACTTCAAATATCTCCTCTGAGTCGTCCAGAAAGACGACGAGGCATTTCATTCGCCGCTCCTGCTTGTCGCGGGCGACCTCATGTGCACGCACGTTGTATGAGCCGCTGTTGGTCGCCTTAGCCCGCCGCCCACTGCCACCGGCCGGGGCGCGGCCATTATTCCCCAGCCGCCCCGCCACCGTAATGATTTGTGGGCGCAGAATCTTGATGGATCGCTCAGTTGGCTAATCTGAAAGAATTCAGTAAGGAAGGAAAACATCCAATTAATAAAAATGAAGATGAAACATGGAATAGAGAAACCATGGACAATCTCTCCCTTGTCATTTAATTCAATTTCATTTCATTTCAGCTTTATTCACCTCAAAAACCACACCATAACAGCAAGAATCAATATTTACAGAGTATGGGGGTGAGTGTACCTATAAATATGGTAAAATGACAGTTACATAATATGTGAAAGTGTTTTTTTTTTTAATGTGGCATTTATATGGACATTTGTTTCTTTTTAAGTGTTGATGACTGAAGATGCTTGCAGCGTTCTAATGACAACTTGATTGTGTGTGTTTTGACACTGTATTACAGCAGTATTACTCATTAAATGGGACTAAAGGGATGGGACTAAAGGGATGACTGATGCTGGTTTGTTGTGTACATTATTCTTCGCAGAGACTGAGTAGCCATCCAGGCACCAACAAATCAACTTTGGTAAAGCCTTGTGACATGTGCCCTCTCAACCTGGACTACCCCAGCAAGTTGCAAGAAATGGACAACTGTTGCATTCGAGGTCTTCTATCAGTTCTGATCCCTGTTGAAGAGAAAGTGAAGTTTGAAATCCGGACTGACTCACACATAATTTTCCAGTTCATATCAGAATAAGGCATCTTGGATTAGTGCATGTTTGATTCCACTGTTTCAATCCACCTTTTAAAGCTGCAGATCATTGGCCTATCTGATACAATCAAAACTTGGCATAGACTTTATAGTGATGACCTTTATTTCACTGCCCCCATTAACAAATGGAACCAATGCGTGACCATTTCCCTATCATTCCCCTCTCATCAGTACATGTAAGTATAGAATTAGCATACAATGTATGATTAGATGTTGGTATCAACATGTGTATAATGGAAAATCTACCTTTCAGCTGGTTATGCTTTATAATATTGAAACTCTACCCAAAATCCTTAGTCTAGCAGCCAGAAAGGGTCCCCGTGCACCCCCCTTAAAACAAATTTCTACGATATGTTCGGAGATCGTCAGAACCTGTATTTTCCGAATCCGGTTGTCGCCAGCGGAAAAAAAGGTTGCGCGCGCGTCTAATTTGCATATTTCTAAGATGGCGCTGCCCGTTGCTAGGAGACGGATTATTTTTGAATAACTTTAGTTAGGAATAACAAATTACCATAAAAATGGTATCATTTTGAAGAGAATTAAATTTCCTACAAGCTGATACCCTATTTGATGGGATAGATAGATGTTGTCATGAAATATTAAGGAAGGAATTATGTTTTTTAGCATTTTTCTAAAAAGATAGGGAATTTGGTTATAATGTTCTTTTCCATACATTTAATATGCATTTACAAATAACATTTGAATTTTCCTATAATTATCCCCAAAACATAGCTATTATCATGTGAAAACGGCTTTCCAATACATCAATTCCTTTAAAAGTTACACGACATTAAAGGGGATATGGTTCAATAGGTTTTACAGCAATATTGAAGGGTTACAATGTCTCCGCGCGCAATTGCGTAGGTTCTGTATGTGGGGTTTGTTGTAGATCACTGCTATCTATTGATCAAATCTCATCGAAATCGGCGAAGAAAGAAAGAAAAATTACACTTTCTATTCCTTATATGAAATAAATTTTTTTTTTCTATTCTGTGTTACCAAACTCAATCCATTCAGCTTCCCATATGAACAATTTCTTGTCTTTTTGGATTCCCTCCAAGAACGTGAAATTAATCACAACTTATCTGATATTAAAAAGTTAAAGAAAAAAAATTACGTGACAGTTTCCTCTTATTGTAAGATTAAAGTGAAAAAAAAAGAAGAATCTTATGCTAAAAGCGCTAAGAAATAAAGAACTTGTTAAATGGCCTTTCAGAGTTTAAAATGAAACATGGCTATCTTATTTTTTTCATAACAAAATGAAGGGAAGTATCTGTGTAGTTCATGTCGGCCCATACTGGGTTACATCATAAATTCTTCAGAAATGGTCCCCATGCACCCCCCCCCCAAAAAAAAAAATCTACGACAGGTCAAAGGTCAAAGATCAAGTGAAATACATGCTCTCATATCCATCCAATTAAACCTAGGTCAAGGAAGGTGACCATTCAACACATTTGTGACAAACATGCCATTATAATATTTTGCCAATTTTGTGAAAATGTAATCACACATTGTCCACATGTACTATAGACCTATTAGGAGAATCATGCATTATGGCTGAGGCATACCAGTCGTCATAGCGACATTTCTAGTTTAATATTACAATGAAGATTACGACTACTATTAGCAGTTGGTAATTAAGTGGTGTACGAATACTAACTCAAACAATACATCATTATTTGAGTGGCTATAATGTACAATTGATAAAAACCCAATAAATCTGTTTTTTTTTTTCAGGTTATACAGTGCGTATCAAAAAAAGGTAATCCAACTTTGGCGGGCTACTACTTTACAATTGTCAGCTATGGAGAGCTCAATGTTTTAATTCTAATGATATCACAAACCATCGAAAGCTATGCTGCCGGCTGAAAGCAATAACAAATTTACTTATTGTATATTATAGAAAGAATGGCCACGCGAAAGTAACAAGATTAATGCTCTGTTACTGGGAATTTGAAAACAATAATGACATTGTTTCCATTCCTGTTGTGTCGTTGGTTGTTGGTGTGTTTCCTTTCAAAGAGTGAAAGTAGTAGTAGGTTAATAGATGTCGGCGTTAAAGCTTGTACAATATTACAATATTGGTCACAGTTTATCATTCCGAAGGTTCATTTTTTCCCCCAAAGGTTAATTATTCCGGAGATTCGTCATGATATAGATAAACGGGCCCAAATTAGTTATTGCTGAAAGCAATAACAAATTTACTTCTTGTATATTATAGAAAGAAAGGCCACGCGAAAGCAACAAGATTAAATGCCCTGTTACTGGGAATTTGAAAATGATAATGACATTGTTTCCATTCCTGTTGTGTCGTTGGTTGTTGGCGTGTTTCCTTTCAAAGAATGAAAGTAGTAATATAGTAGGTTAATAGATGTCGGCGTTAAAGCTTGTACAATATAACAATAGTAGTTATAGTTTATTATTCCGAAGGTTCATTTTTTCCCCCAAAGGTTCGTTATTCCGGAGGTTCGTCATGATATAGATAAACGGGCCCCAATTTGTTATTGCTGAAAGCAATAACAAGTTTACTTCTTGTATATCATAGAAAGAAAGGCCACGCGAAAGCAACAAGATTAAATGCCCTGTTACTGGGAATTTGAAAACGATAATGACATTGTTTCCATGCAAAATTCAAAATGGTCACATTCCTTGACCTAGGTCTAATTGGATGAATAGGAGAGCATGTATTTGGGAATTTTAGGACTTTAACTTGACTTTGGCCCTTTCATAAGTTTATGCATTAAGTAATTTTCAAGGTATGGAGAAAAAGTGCAATTTTTGTATTGAGTAGAAAATTGTTACCATTTTCATCTGGCCTTTGACCCTAAAATTCATAAGAGAATCACTGCCAGGCAGAACATGCATAAATATGTACTAAGTTTCAAGATACCATGAGCCACTTCCGAGACATGGAGGAAGAAGCAAGTTCAGCACTTTCTCTTGATCCTTGATCTTTGACCTTTTTGGCAAAAAAAAAAAGAAATTGCCAGAGAATCTCTATTTTGGGTTATACATGCATACACCAAGTTTAAGTCCTGCTGGCATTGCATAAATATGAGGGAAATAGTAAAATTTTGAAGTGTTGCCCTTGACCTTTGACCCCATGAACCCCAAATTCCCTAGATAATCACTTCCAGTCAGTACATGCATAATATATACTATGTTCCATGAAGATCTCTCTCTCTAGTCACATAGCATACAAATATGCAGGTGTGGTTCGGATGAGAGAACGCCATTGTCTGCGGTCAGCGGCAGCTCTGGTAGCCTCTGTAATGCTTGCTCCAGTCACCTGTTTGATGTCATCAAGCCAGCTTGCTGCGGGTCTTCCTCTTTTACGTTTTCCCTCAACCATTCCCTGGATGATTGTTTTCTGCAGGCAGTGATGTCTGGTAGCATGGCCAAAATATGTCAATTTTCTGGCCACAATATCAGCCTGTAGTTTCTTTTCCACTCCAAGCTCCTCTAGCACCCATGTATTTGTTCTTCTTTCTTTCCATGGTATCCTCAGTATCCTACGATAGCACCACATCTCAAACGAATCCAGTCTCTTCTTGTCTACTGACTTCATTGTCCAGGATTCTGAGCCATATGATGCCACGGCAAAGGCTGTAGATCTTAGTAGCTGGACCTTGAGGGAGGAAGAGAGTTTACTTTTCCAGAGCTTTGTCATACTTTGTACCACATTCCGGGCCATTGCTAGTCTTCGTTTAATCTCCTGTGAGCAGTCCCCTTTGGTGTTTATGATGGAACCCAGGAACTCGAAGCTTTCCACCTCTTCAATGGCATCACCATCTAGAGAAAAGACACCATCTGCAAAACTCCGTTCTCCATCTACAACCATGATCTTAGTCTTTCTAGTATGCAGCATTAGCCCCCTCTCTTCACTTGCTATTTTTACTGCTCTGAGTAAATCCATCAATTCTCTTCTGTTGTTGCAAACCAGGGTGGTGTCATCCGCATACCTGAGATTTGTTACCCGTTGGCCACCTATTGTCACTCCACCAAGGAAATCTCCCAGGGCATCTCTCATAATCCGTTCAGCATAGATGTTGAAAAGCTGGGGCGATAGTATGCATCCCTGTCTGACACCTCTACCAATCTTGAACCATTCTGTGTCACCTCTGCTTGTTCGTACTGTAGACTCTTGATCTTTATATAGCTTGCTAATGAGCTTCACTATATGGCTAGGAAAACCCATTTCTCTCATAGTGTTCCATAATTTTGCATGAGAGACACAATCAAAGGCTTTGCTGTAATCTATAAAGCACAGGTAGAGTGGTACAGAGTGTCCTTGGCAATTCTCAATGATGTTTCTGATGTTGATGATATGGTCTCTCGTGCCTCTTCCTGCTCTAAAACCAGCCTGCTCTTCAGATATCTCATTTTCCATCTGCCGTTTCATTCTGTTGTTGATGATCTTGAGTAGTATTTTGCTGGCATGGCTCATCAAACTAATGGTGCGATGGTTTGAGCACTCCTTTACATTTCCTTTTTTAGGTATCGGGATAAAGACCGCTCTTCCCCAGTCCTTGGGCCATTCTACATTCCTCCAGATTCTGTCACATAGTTTCCACGTGATGTTTATGCCTTCCTCACCAGAGGCTTTCCATAACTCGCCTGGGATATCATCCCAGCCTGGTGATTTCCCGTTCCTAATTTCTCTCATTGCTTGGCGCACTTCCTCCAATAACGGGGGTGGTTCTAACTCTTGTTCCCCTAGGTTGCTGTTGGCAGAGTCTGCCTGGGTCTTCTGCTCGTAGAGCTCCTTGCAGTACTAGGCCTATCTGTTCTTTATGTCTGTGCTCTCTGTTAAGGTGGTACCATTTCTGTCATTGATGACACCTGACCTTGCTGATGGTTTTTGAGTGATTTCTTTGACCAGAGCATACACCCTCTTAGAATCACTCCCTGCTCTTTCTATCTCCTCACATTTTCTCTCAACGAAGGCACGTTGATCAGCTCTAACTGCTTTTGACACTTCTTTGTGTTGTCTTCGCCACTCAGCCATATCCCCTCTCTTCCTCGCATCCTGTCTCTTGTCAGCAAGTCAGTTCTAATGTTGTTCTGGATAACCATGGTTGCTTCTTCTTCTTCTTCTTTGGGATGATCTCCTTAACTGTGCTTAACACTGCTTCTTTCATTCCTTCCCACAGTTCATTGGGAGACAGCTCTTCATCATCAATCTGAAGAAGTGCCTGAAATCTATTGCTCACACTAACAGTGTACTGTTCCGGTATGTTGTCTACATCAAACCTTAATGGTGGTGTCTCTTTCTTCCTTACTTTGAGCTTTAGTTTCAGCTGTGCAACCAGAAGCTGGTGGTCACTCCCACAGTCTGCACCTGGTCTTGTCCGAACACTGAGCAGTGAAGAGCGCCATCTTCTTTTAACGAGAATATAGTCAATCCAGTTTCTTACATTGTCCCGGGGCTCTTCCATGTCCATAGTCTTCGGGGGTGCTGCTGGAAGAAAGTGTTTCCAACAATCAGGTCATTAGCTTGGCAGAAATCTTCCAAACTATCTCCACGTTCATTTCTTTCTCCCAATCCATATTTTCTGACGATCTTAGACTTGGTCACTGATTTGCCAATTTTTGCATTCCAGTCTCCAATTATCACAAGAACATCTTTGTTCGGAATCTTGTCAAGAGTATCTTGGAGCTGATCATAAGTCTTCCATGGCTTCATCAGATGCAGTAGATGTTGGCGTATAGACCTGGATGACGGAGATGTTAAATGGGTGACCTTCCAGTCTGAGAGTAATAATTCTTTTGCTTATTGGGTTGAAACCCAAGAAAGACTTAGCCGAGTTTTTGTCCAGGATGAAGCCTACTCCGTGTTCCCTCTTTCCGCCGTCTTTGCCTGAATACACAACTGTGTAGCCATCTTCGGTAGTGAAACTACCTTGGTTGAGCCACCAAGTCTCTGAAATACCAAGCACACTGATATTTTGTTCTCCCATTCGGGTTATGATGATCTCCATCTTGTCAGCATTCATTCCTTGAACATTCCATGTCCCTATAATTCTAGGTTTTCTCAGGTTTGTGCTGCTCCTTTCATGCACAGGATTATCGGCAGTATATTCTGCGTCCTTACAGCTGTGCCTAGTCGGTGCAACACGCTCCTCTTCCCCAGTAGCCATTGACGCATCATCTGGCCTGCGGGTCCCACCATCAGATGCCGGTTTTCCACAATGTTTACGAACTCTCATAAGAACTATCGTGGCCAAGAAAATGCAGTGGGTGGCCAGGTCCTTCTGCATTGCTGGATGGCCATCGTTGACTCTCCAGAGTCGATGCCCTTAAGATAGATCTTGTTTTTAGTTCCACCAGGGTGTCCAGCCACCCTCCTCACCATTCTCCAGTTGGAGACTGGTGGGTTTGCCGGTTTAGTCGCCGACAATCCGACCCTGAAACAGGTTGTACTGGGCTACAGGGTACCAGTAGCAGATCATCCTGACCTGACATGAAGATACCTTGAACAATATCCAAGATACAGAGAAAAAAAGTAAAATTTTAACATTTTCACTTGACCTTTTCACATTTGACCTTAACCTTATGACCCCAAACTTTTACCAGTGAATTTTAATTGGGTAATACCTGTATACACTAAGTTTCAAGAAAATATCTTTAGGCATTGCAGAGATATGAGGGAAATAGTGAAATTTTAAGCATTTGACCTCGACCTTTTGACTTTTGACCTTGAGCATGTGCACCCAAAAGTTGATAGGCAGAATTTCACCCCCAATACACATACATGCCAAATTTCAGGGTTTTTTTTTTTTTTTTTTTTTGTTACGCTGTCCACAAAATTCATTACGGACAACCCGAAAACATAATGCCTCCGGCACCACTTCTTGGCGGAGGCATACAAAAGAATCTAGATTACATAGGTGAAGTAATCTTGGAAGATATGTAAATATTGATATGTACGGTATTGAAACTGTCGTGTTGATTATCCTTATGGTACGTTACCACTCTCGTGGAATTCACTAAGCTGGGTCCACTTTCTCGATTCGCCCGAAATCGTGGTCTTACTCGCGGACTAATCGTGCTGATCATCAGATAATCAAATCTTGATGTCAGTCAAAGACATTGTGTTGATCGTAGTAATTTTTCGAACAGTCCAATAATTCTTCTACGATCAACACGATTACCACCATAGCCCTCAAGATGTGATAAGCCATGATAAGATCACCACGGTCACTCGTAGACTAGGAATCGATTTGTGGTAGATAGTATACATGTATTAGCATATCGAGACTCGCGACAATGGCAACCTTGTGAAAGTGTTTAACGTGCAATGTCAATAATCTTTTGGGTATCGATCATGCACATTTATAGTTACTCTATCTAAAAAGGACCGGCGGACGAGTAGGGCATGGATATCTGAAAACATTGGATGGTGTATTTAACTCATGCATGAGTTGTTATTCCAGCGGAACTTACATGCGCTCTATAAAGTGGATTGCACGTCAGATGCGCCTAAAGCAGATACACTTCAAATCATTTTAGCAAATTTATCTAATTATAATAGATGTCTAATTTCTGTGGAAAACATGAAAATATTGTATTCGTTGTGGTTAAACATTTACACTCTGAATATGTCTAATGTTTAACACATTAGTCATACACAAACATCCTTGAACACAAACACACACAACACAAAAGTATACAAACCTGCATAAATATAAACATGATATATATATATATATATATCTATTTGTATATATATATATATATATATATATATATTTATATATTTATATATAGATATAGATATATTATATATACATAGTTATAGTTTATACATGCACACATACATACATACACGCATGCATGGTTAATGTTCCCTCAGACATTTCCCTCATGTTTTATAGATCCATGGTCTACTTAACCATAACATTTTTTTTTTCTCTCTCTCTCTCATTTTTGTATAATATTGATTATTAGTCACTCCTAACGGATTTAACAACCAAGTTTACGTTGTATTGCATTTAAATCAACCCATGTGATAAAGTTAAGTGCATGAAATCATTTTTTATTTAAAAAAAACAGAATTTGAAAGCGACTGGATTTGACTTGCAACTATTCGTTTTTATCAATGCCATTCCTTGGTATTTGTAATCTATCTATTAGTTTCTTGGCAATAATAAACGTGTGAGCAATATGTTTAAAAACCATCAGGCGAACCACCAAAGGATGAGAACACGTATGTGCGATCTTATCTTAAAAAAATTTATTTATTTCCTGCTAGAGCATGGTGAGAAATATTTCGCTTGTGCGGTAAACATGTAACTCTTATTTCGACATCTAAATAAAGCATTCGAGTTTGATGTTCCATGAATGCATTAATGGCGTATTGAATAAATTCACGAAATTCACGACTGAGCTCATTTCCCCTGCATGAATGCCTGTGTGTGATATTGGAGGTGTGAGTATGTGTGTGAAGATGATCAGAAGAATGAGAGTTGATGAAGAGAACTTTGATTAATATCGATATGTTGGAAACCCCTATCCAGGTAAGCCCGTTTCGGCCGTCATGAAATTACACCTCTCGTAAGGCCTTCATTCTATTTGATGAAAAAAGACGTAAACTAAAAGTGAAGCTGAGTAGATCAAAGGTGATAGCGAATACAAAATTAAATTTGCTTTCATATTCCACAAGATTTAATGATATTTAATCAATAATTTGGATGTAAGAAGTGATAGGGTCTCATACTTGTAATGATTATTATAGTATTACACGCGTTACGCAAGTGCGGCCGTCAACATCACCCTTAAATTTCTGTATAACCGTATTGAACCTTTTCCCTTTAATGTCGTGTAACTTTTAAAGGAATTGGTGTATTGAATAGCCGCTTTCACATAATAATACTTATTTATGGGGTTTAACTTAAGGAAAATTCGGATGTTATTTGTAAACAGAAATTAAATGTATGGAAAAAACGTTACTGAAATCTGTATTTCTTGGGAAAAATGTAAAAAAAAAAAAAAATCCTTCCTTAGTATTTCATAACAACAACTATTTATTACATAAAACGGGGTATCAACTTGTAGGACATCTAATTCTCTTTAATATGATACCATTTTTATGGTAATTTGATATTCTTAACTAAAGTTATTCAAAAATAATCCGTATCCTAGCAACGGGCGGCGGCCATCTTAGAAGTATGCAAATTAGACGCACGCGCAACCCTTTTTCCGCTGGCGACAAGCAGATTCGCAAAATACAGGTTCTGACGATCTTCGAACACATCGTAGATTTTTTTTTTTGGGGGGGGGGTGCACGGGGACCATTTCTGAAGAATAGTAACCAAGTATGGGCCGACATGAACTACACAGATACTTCCCTTCATTTTTTAATGAAAAAATAAGATAGCCATGTTTCATTTTAAACTCTGAAAGGCCATTTAACAAGTTCTTTATTTCTTAGGGCTTTTAGCATAAGATTCTTCTTTTTTTTTCACTTTAATCTTCCAATAAGAGGAAACTGTCACGTCAAATTTTTTTCTTTAACTTTTTAATATCAGATAAGTTGTGATTTTGGAGGGAATCCAAAAAGACAAGAAACTGTTCATATGGGAAGCTGAATGGATTGAGTTTGGTAACACAGAATAGAAAAAAAAAAACATTTTTATTTCATATAAGGAATAGAAAGTGTAATTTTTCTTTCTTTCTTCGCTGATTTCGATGAGATTTGATCAATAGATAGCAGTGATCTACAACAAACCCCAGATACAGAACCTACAAAATTGCGCGCGGAGACATTATAACCCTTAAAATAATATTGCTGTAAAACCTATTGAACCTTATCCCCTTTAATGTCGTGTAACTTTTAAAGGAATAGGTGTATTGGAAAGCCGTTTTCACATGATAATAGCTATGACTGGGGGATAATTTTAGGAAATTTCAAATGTTATTTGTAAATGCATATTAGATGTATGGAAAAGAACATTATAACCAAATTCCGTATCTTTTTAGAAAAATGCTAAAAAACATAATTCCTTCCTTAATATTTCATGACAACAACTATTTATCCCATCAAATGGGGTATCAGCTTGTAGGAAATTTAATTCTCTTCAAAATGATAGCATTTTTATGGTAATTTGTAATTCCTAACTAAAGTTATTCAAAAATAATCCGTCTCCTAGCAACGGGCGGCGGCCATCTTAGAAATATGCAAATAAGACGCGCGCGCAACCTTTTTTTCCGCTGGCGACAACCGGATTCGGAAAATACAGGTTCTGACGATCTTCGAACATATCGTAGAATTTTGTTTTAGGGGGGGGGGGTGCACGGGGACCCTTTCTGGCTGCTAGACTACCTATTCATGATTCTGATTGTATTTCTGACATTCATTTCCATTATTTAATAACCCGGATGAGGCTGAAAATGGGAGCATCCTTTATTGAATATCCTTAACTCCCTATAGATTTGGCTTTTGATACGCTCACGTTACGCTCACTCTCCACACCATTAGCTCCATTCTGGTCTGACCTTCAGTCGTTTGTCCTTAATGTAGTCACATAGCTCGTCTGATATTGCGTGTCTACTTGAATACGTCAGGATGGGTCCATGCACAGGTGCAGGCCAAACTGTATTAAAATACAGCAACACCGCCTCAAAAGTCTCATTTGGTGTACCTCTCCAGGGTTGAATGAACAAGCCTGAAAGCTAGACTACCTTCTGTCACGCTGCAGCAGATATCTGCACACCCTGAGACACAAAGATGACTCATCATCAGTCTACAATTAACCCGTTTCATACAGGAACCAGGTGATCATTGTATTAACCCTATGCGGATTTCAGAATTCAGTATGGAACGGGTTAAGCTCTGATGACTACATTTTCGCACTTGTGGGATATCGCAATGTCTCCTGCGACCCTCAACGAGTCTGGAGAGGTGAAAACAGCCGTAATGGTCTCAGGTGATTCTTATCTCTTTCTTACCTACGTCTTACTGGGCATAGCAGAGGGAGCAAGGACAGCTCATTTTCACCTTCAATGGGGTAATACTCTTCTGAGGACACTGCAGCTTAATAGCTTCACATCAAGACAGTGAGAAAGCCTTCACTGAGACATCCCTGCGTCTTTGCATGGATCAAATCTGATAGAAAGGAGAAGAAATTTGTCGAGGAGATACAACAGAGGAAGATATAAAATGGATGGTCTTTATGCATCTAAAAGAAACGAGTGAGAGAGAGTTTGGGCAAAAAAAAAATAAAAAATGTCCCCAACACTCAAGCTCCCCCTTTAAAAAATGCAGTATGGCACATCCACTGAAAATCATCCGACCAAGGGCTGAAAAGTCGGCATTGTCCTTATTGAGGCCGAAGGCATCTTCAGAATTCCCCTCCAAGAGAGGGAGAGACTAAAGGAGTGCTTTCTCCTGTCACTTCTGATCACCACACCAGATGTCCGAGTCCATCAACACAATGGGCAACAGTCTCCGCCGTCCCGTGTCCGCTTTGGCTGCCAGGCGGCCGACTAGTATAATAAAAATACCAATGCCCCGCATCCATTACGTCATTAAAGGAAAACCTACCCGCTCCAACTCTCATAGCACACCTAATTCATGACATTAGCCAACGTACATCATATTTCCACGGATGTCTGTCCGCATTTACAAGTTAAATCAATACTGACTTCGCTACTTACTAAGTCATTTCAAAA
Organism: Diadema setosum; assembly: GCA_033980235.1. Lineage (NCBI taxonomy): Eukaryota > Metazoa > Echinodermata > Echinoidea > Diadematoida > Diadematidae > Diadema > Diadema setosum. Next base: position 35,392,713 of record CM067075.1, on the reverse strand, counting down.
TCCTGGCACAATCTTTCTACAAAATTTTCTTCAGAAAAGTCTAAAATGTCTTCATCATGATTGATGATGCCATAAAGTGTGTGGTTTCAATATGATTGTATTGAATTTCTCAAAGCAAAGAAAATTATGGTAACTTGCTTGAAGGACCATGTATAATCCAAGTGGCTGTAATCGAATAAATCTACAACTTGGGGCATTTTATGGAATGTTAAATTACAACAATTTTTTTCTGTTCTAGAAAAATACCAATAACTATTTGATTAGTAAAAAATTGGTACATTGTATAAACATGAGTATTTTTATAACAAGTGTATTCAAACTTCTTCTTTTTTTTGTGGGGGGGAGGGGGAGGGGATAGGGTTTAATACATAGGCCTACCAATCGTATACCAAGGTACATATTGCACTGCATCTTTGACACAAGTTTTCAATCTTAACCTGTTGTGGAGGAGCTGATTTTGCTATTCTAATACACACACAGTCCCATAGATACCTGCCAAGTATAAACTCGGGACATCAACTATTTTCAACGATTCTGCTATTCAAAAACGCACAGTCCCATAGATACCTGCCGAGCATAAACTTGGGACTTCAATGGGTTATTAAAGGGAGATGGGACTATCATAGGTAATACACATGCTAAGAACAATGAGTCGTGCATGCTCATATATCTTGCTTCTTGCTCTTTGTGTATAAGAACTTGTATCATAGACATAACTTAGTAGATTATCAGGGTTTAGAATCTTCTGGTGTTTCATGCCCAAATTCTTGGTAAGTGAATATGAATATATATCCTTGCTTTTTACATACTTTGTGCTTTCTTCTTGACAGCTGCAAATTTTTATCTTTTTCAGGGGAGGGAATATGTCTCAGTTGTAACTGACTTTGTGAGCTTCAGATTATCACGGATAATATTTGCATGCAGGTATATGAGAATTTATCTGTGCAGTATATAAACTGGTCCGTGATTAGGACATGGACAGATGAGGCTTTAAAAATATTCAATATTACATCACTTTGGAACTGCTTTGGCTTTATATTACTTTTGCTTTTTTTGCCATTTGGCCCAACTTCACCTAAGGTCTACTCCCTAAAAGTGCAGTGCAGACTGAACTCACATGAGTCACATCCAATTTATGGTCCCCCTGACACGTACAAAATGTAGTCCTAAAGCCTACATGCTTCTCATCCCCCATCCCTTTAATCCTGGTTGTGGTTGCTAGGCAACATGGAGAACAGACTGAATAGGAGTAGACACATCTGAGAAGACGCTGTCAACAGAGCAGAGGGAGAACTACATGTACATTGTACACATACACACAATTAACTTTCATGGGAACATGCTTACTCTACACGAGTTCATGAACAGTACATTTCCAATTGCACAAAGAAAACAAAAAAGAGCACCAAAGCTGGTAGTTAGAATTTGCTCAAACGAAGGCGTAGACTGGAAGTGGGCATTCAGATTTGAGCAATACTCAACTGGCATCATGATTGGCCAAACGAGACTCGAGAATTATGTTTTGGAGAACCATGATTACCGTTTGCTTTCAAAATATTACTTCATGAACATGAAACATCTCTGTAAACATGTTTACTAATAAAGTCTTTGCAGTCTGAAAGAGCTCAGAGAGCATTCACCCCTATCACTCCACACATGATGACGGTATACCTTGTAATCTGAACTCTCTCACTGTCAAGTCAAGCATTTCTTCCACAACCTGGAATGTCCGTTGAAGGACATCAATACAAACAAGGTTAGAGACAGCCTGCAAATACTGGAATGTCCTCCGTGATCTTGGGGGATAGCAACAGATGGAGAGGAACATATTACCGGACAGGGCCACAGTGCAGTAGTACAACCAGGGTCTCTCTTTTCCACCTCCCTGATACCATGGAGCTACTGTAAAGTAAGTACAAGAAACACACAGCCATGCTGCATAGTGACTACTGACAATGTAGGCCTACAGTCAGTGAATGTGCACATGAAGTGCAACACCTACTTTGATAGTGCCTAACAGAATTACTAGATTTGGCATCATTTCAAAATATACATTTAGTATACATGCCACTGCAGCGGCATCAAATCTTTGTTACGGATGGAAAAAAAAAAGTTTGGAAAAGTATGAGAACAAAGCACCAGGCATCATACTGAACCATTCCATTTCCAAGATGCCCTTTAAAAAAAAAAAAAAAAAAAAAACTGCTGGAGACAAGGCTACAAATGTTCCTCCTCCCATGTTTACTATTGAGTATGTGAATTAAATTGGGTGAAGAGAACAGTGATGACACTGATTGGGAAAGATGGGCAGCAAGCCAGTGCTTTCCCACTCTGAGGCCAACACAACACATCAAGCCAGTCGTCCCTGGTGAATGCACCACTCTTACAGAATATGTTTGCACACATTACATGAGTGAGTGTACGCGTGTGTACACAGGTACACAAAACACACCGTAAAAATAAAAAGGTCAATGGCTGAATGTGGGCAGTTTCCCCTGCACTCTTTCATCCTCTGGGGGTTGGTTCAGCAATGTGCATGCGTTGGCCTCCCTCGGGCTGGCTGGCAAAAACCATGCCAACAGACCAATCGACCAACCAACCGACATGGCAAACCTGGAACCAACATACTCCAGGTTATCCCATCAGGAGAGTTGTATGTGTTAACATGGCGCACCTGTCAAAAGTGTTAAAAAGTGCAGGCACACTACCTGGTACTGCTATACCACAGGCAAGAAGAGATACAGTCTGACATAGCAATGCCTCAATGTACTTTCACATGACCCAATTACCCATGCCTGCAGCAGAGTTGGTAAGAGCAGGGAAGGTGGGAAGAGATGGAGTGTATGAAAGAGAGATAACATGAAGAAATACAAAAAGAAGAAACATGCAGACAAACAGATGAAAAAAGAAAGGAGGGGAAGGAAAGAGGGGAAGAAGAGAGTAGAAGAAAAGACAGTAAATATTCTTTAATAGCCTGTTGAAGATGGACTGATTTTCTTATAACACACACTCCCTATTCACCCCAGCCCGAGAATACTCAGGACTAGTCTTCGATGGGATATCAGGTCATTACATACAGTACTCATTAGCTTCAATTAGATTTAGTACAGTTGGAATTGTGAGTATTAAAGAAGACAGGACTATTCTCTCTTTTTTTATACTTCCCAATTTCTGTCTCTCTTTCTCCTTATTTTTTTTTTGTTCTTTTTTTTTGGGGGGGGGGGTGGGGGTGGGGGACAAGAAACTAGGGAACCTCACCAGTACAGAGGATTCAGTGTGGGAATGTGCAATATGAGCCAAATTGCTCCAAATCTGGTGAATCCCGCGCAGTGATTGGTTCCATCTCAAAAGAGTTGTATGCCTAAATATCTGCTGGAGCATGTTCACACTGCTCTACGTGTGAGACATTCAGAGGAATCACTGCAACATTTTTCCTTCATACAAACACGCTTTTGGATAGAACCTGCAAAATTATCACTTAAAAATTATATTGACTATGATAGCCAGTAGGAGACGTACAACTGTACATCTGTAGTAGTAAAATGTAGCAGTAGTAGTAGTAGTAGTAATGATGATGTTGATGACAACAATTAAAGAAATAATAATAATGATGATGATGATAATAATAATAATAATAATAATAATAACGATAACAATAATAATGATAATGAAAAAAATTGTTATTGTTATTAACAATGAGACATGAGAATATTACTATCGTTATTATTTTTGTCATCATTACAAACATAATCTTTACCATCAATATTTCATATGGCAATGCCATTCTTTTCAATAAGTACTTCAGCACAAACATGCATTGCTGAAAATGCTGTTCATACAATCTCAATCTCAGCTTTCCCCAACCAGAATGCAATGGTTGGAATATACTATATGTCAACCTAATTATTGTGACCCACAAGTGTTTTGAAAGCTTTAAAAAAAGATCACAGAATTTGTCCTACCTATTCCCATCTCCAGCACTGATTCTAGGATCCTGCACACCTACAGTGTACATCTACACAAACACACAAATTTGATAGTGATAGTGAGCATGCCTGCACATTGCTTTTTGGAGTACTTTACATTGATTCAGGCAACAATATTAGCATTCTCCCAGTCAAGTACTTGTTAACATGTAAGACAAAAAAAAAAGTTATGTTGCTCCCTCGATCTCAGGCAGTGGAAGATGCAGCCGGTGGGAAAGCTCCCACATCAATGTTGATCACGCTAATTTGTGGCCAGTTTGCTCAATGTTTAGCATGTTGTAGGCGAAGGGAAGGGGAAGAGGTTAGAGAGGTAGGAAAGAGGCGGGGGCGTGCACCGAAGGGAAGTAAAAGAAACCACCGTCGTCAACCGAGAGACGAGACCAGGATGAGAAAAGAGGAGGAAGGGAGGGAGGTGTGACAAGCTGAGTCCAAGACAATTTATTCCCTATTTGTTCACCTGTCTATGGGAAAGCAGAACCCTGGGCATTTCCACACAGTGGCACTGAGAGTGGGCTGCAGCGCATCATGTATGCACTTCAGACAATCACAACTAACCACATTCTCAAACTTTACTCTCTCCCCCAAGCTATCTATAAAACCAGCACTGCCTTCCAGAAGGTGACATGAGTAGTGTAGGTACATTCACACTGAAAGTGAAATACTGCAGTATTTCGTGGAGTAATTCGTAATGTGAATGTGGGCACACCACGAAGTACAATGTACACCAATAAATGCATCATGAAATACCATGGTAGGTGTATTTTTAAAGCTAGCAATTCAAACTTTGCACAAAGTACTGAAAGATTTGAGTGTGAATCATGCCAAAAAAGAATACCACTGATCATAAAGTGTATTTCACACGACTTGATACATTTCCTGTCTCTTCCCTGTACAAAATATGTGCGTAAACAATGCTTACCAAAAATAAAATGGGTCTTCATGAATGAGAATAGTACCATGCAAATTACCACGGTATCTCCTACCACAGTATTGCGCCAAGAAGACAATGCACATAAATTACCATGGTATTTAATACCACAGAAACTCCGATGTAAATGCACCTATTAAAAGTTGTGATCACTGCTCTGGATAAAAGCCTACAATAAAAATCTGTGTAGAAGACATCAAGCTATGGTGTGTTCACACTATGCCAAGGATTAGGTCATTCCAACAAAAGATTGTCCAGAACCAAACCTTAAACCCCAAACTAATCAAATTTTTATTTTCCAAAAGAACACAACACAACCTCAATGGCAATGTATTACCACATCCCTTCCCCCACTTGAAAGAAAACAAACAAACAAACAAACAAAAAAGCAAACAAACAAAACAACGAAAACATGTAAGACCACAGCTGTCATGTACAATGTAGAATATATGGCCCCTAAGAAAAGCGTTTGCTCTTTTGTTAAACCTTGTGGCTAGTTCATAAATCATTCACAACACTTACATGTTCTACTTTCAGCTTTAAACTGTTCGATTCATTTGTTTTCCCAATTTCTATGCTTTTTGCATTGATAGATAAAGTGACCTCATGGATTGATTTGTATGTGTTTGTTTGCTCCACTGTTGTGAACAGCATTCAGAATCATCTGCAAACTTTTCTCATATTGAGTTGTGAAAGAAGTTTTAGTGAAAGACTCATAACAGAACATGCTTGTTTCAATACAACAAATTTGATTGTCTGGAAGAAATGAGCCATATCTTTCCATTTTTTGAGCACACAGGGACATTATGCACCATGTGTTATGTGCTATATAAGCATTGTCAGTTATTATTATTATCATTATATCACTCGGAGATGTCATACTCATGCTGTGAGTACTTTTGATTTTACCAGACACTGCTCTAGATCACTGTTCCTGGTACAGTATTTATCAAGTGAATATACTTCCCAAACCACATGTGAGCAGTGGTAAAACATGAACAATAAACATTAGGAGTCACAGCCCAAGGTGGTGCAACATGACAGTATCAGTCCCTTGAAAGGTAATTTCTCTCCTGTCTGATTCTTGTAACCAAAACTATCCTGACAAAATTCTGGGGCTTTTGAGGTGAATGAACCCTAAAAGGAAGTGTTGTCTGGAGTGAAAGTTGTCTGACGTATGACAAACCTCACATCTCTGAAAATGACAGGAAAAGAAACATATTAAAGGCTATGACTGCATTCATTGGTAGGTATAAATAGGTGTAGCTAGTCGCTGTCCCAAAGGGATGGTATAATATTGGTGGAGATGAGAACTGGGCTTTTTTTGAGAGAGAGAGAGATACCAAGAAACCACTTATGAAATAATACAGAGCATATTATTCTGAGACATATTCAAAGTTTATTAGATGAAAATTGGTTTTGGAATGGCTGAGACATCCAAAAATAAAGTAAAACAAAGTGATCCTAATTAAGGGTGGGTCCCACCTTTTATCAGAATTGCTGTTTTGGATATTTCAGCCATTTCAAAATCAATTTTAATCAATTAAACGTTGTATCCCTTAGGGAATTCTATGCTCTTTCATATTTCCTAAGAGGTTTCTCATTATCTAACCAAAAAATATTAGAAACCCGACATAATAGGTCTCAACCAAAACTTTACGATCCCTTTATCCCATTGAGGATGAGCTGATTCTGCTATAGTGCTAAGAGGACAAACATTGTACCAAGGAGCTTTTGTAATACAGCTCCTTGATTGTACCATAGACACCTGGCTGAATATACTCAGGACTAGTCTTCAACTCCTCATTAGCTTCATTCACAAACTACAGACTGTACCAGAAATGTGACATAATTACGATGTTCTGATATCTTTAGAATGATTTTGAGATCACAGTCATAGAAGATAATACTGAAGAATATTCACATCCTTGGTTGGTTTGATGCATATACAACAGGAAAACCCTTTCTTCTGAGAAATAGTTAAATTTGTCACATTTCATTAAAATGACATGATGTCTCTTTACCCTCATAGATCATATTTAAAATCACACAGCAGCCTCTTCACTAAAGCCATGTACTTCTGAATTCAATCAACCATTAAACCCATCAATCATTATCTTGCTATGCGATGTTCATTCACCATGCAATAAGTGTTCCGAGGAACCCTGCTAGTAGAGTATTTTGGTGTCCCGAGCACTTACCAAGAACATTTAATAATGCACAGGTATCATGAATATTTAATTTCTGAAGCAAGTAACCATTTTTTTTTTAATAGAGCACTACATTTTTGTACGTCACTGATACGAGACAAATATTGTGTAGTGCGTGTACAGATTGTATTGTATCTCTGCTCCAGTATAGGTACGTACATTGTACATGCATGACATGTGTACAAGTGTATGTCAGAAGTGTTAATGAGTGTATCACAAACAGCATTAGAATCAGGCATAATGACTGGAAATACAGGATGCCTACAGTACCAATCATAGGCTCCTTGTGAAGCATTCATTTCTGGTCTTTTAAAGAACATGTCTGCTTTATAGGTCAGGTAAGACAGGACTAATATTTCTTCAGTCTCTTTCAAAACATTAGCACTAACACCTGTACAGTGTATGAGGACATTTTTTTAAGCTTCCTTTAACTTGCCCAATCATTCCACACACTGTGAGTGAACACCATACAGTGTGTTCTATACCTGCAACATGAACATTATACTTTTTTCTTTGTAAAATTGCTTCTACATACAATCTTTCTTTCTTTCTTTTTTTTTTCTGCTACCACACATGCCCCACCCTTTCACCCCCACCCCACCCTTTCACTCCCACCCCTTCTCAATTTTCCCCACGACTTCAACCAATGACAGCAAGATGGATGTGTATTTACCAGCCAGGCACAATCGAGCCCTGGCTGGCAGAATATCCTCCCCACCTAAATCACGATTCCTGTCTTCCATTCTGGTTTGTAATCCATCTCTGATTACGAGAGGGACATTGGACATGGACAATGTATGAACAGTGCCAGGGTAGTCGGTCACATGGCTGTAACTAGTTATGAATCATTGAATGCTCACACTTCCATTTACATGGTAACTGGGTGCTATTTGTTGTATATATATATCATGTGTAGCTTGAATGACTTCTCATGACAGCAGACTTATTTGGAGTGTTTGTTTGTTTGTTCCTGTGTGTGTGTGGGGGGGGGGTGGGGGTGGGCATTAATTTGTTGTAAATTGTTGTTGTAAATGATTGTACCTTGCAAAGTTACAATGTCCTGCGGCAAAGTCAAGTTCCCCCTGCAAGTTCTCCCCATACATGAGTAAAATGTACAAATTTCCTTCCTTACGTGATGCAAAATACATGTACAGTAACACACATCTACACGATGTGTATGGGTGACAATCTAAACTGAGCCAAATGCTTTCTTCCTCTGTGCATGCTAGTGATTTATACAGCTTTTCGTTAATTATCCATGATTTTTCTTAACTTGAAATAGGAAACAATCAACACCATTCTGTCAGAAAAGAGGTAAATTACGAACTCAAATGTCAACAAAACCTTCTAACAATGGATAACAACATAAAGAGACCATTGTGCAAACTGCATACATCAGTCCATACAGGTACATAATCCTATTAGCCTGTGCATGTCACACTGACCAGAACATACCGTAGGGCTTACAACATTGCACAATTTAATCCTAAACGGTCATTCCATATTCATGAACTGGAAACAATATTCAGAAGGGGATAACGACTTCAAAAATCAATCACCCTTTCTTCAAGGTTGGAGGCCACATTTAGTAGTAATGCAACAAATGGGCATGTCAATATCTGTTCTGGCATGAAAAGACAACTTCTGTTTTATTTCTCATCTGTTCTTATTTATGATCATAATGTAAATACCAAATAAACAAGAAAATAACTACAACTTTTTAATACTTTCATTCCATGTCAAGTCTCAAAGTATATCTTTAAAAAATAATGTATTAAATGTAGTGTCTTTTTATGGCATTTGCCGTTAGCCGAAGCATACTGTTTCTTATGTGCGAAAGATCACTAGAAGGCTACAACACTCGAAGTCATCAGCGATATCTGGCTAACATCACAACTGTCATTGGCGAACTCGGAGACATCTAGCATTTCACGAATCTGTTAGTGACTTGTCGCGGAAACAGCCTCCAGCGGCTAATAAAACACTTGCACTTCCTGTCTCGGTTTACATTAAACCTGTCCTTTTCCAATGTTTACTTTATAGAGAGAGGTTCACTTCAGTGGCAGCGTGCCTGAGTGAGGTAGATCAAGTACATCAAGCTCGGTTCATGTCTTGCTGTGGTCTGATAAGAGGGACAAGAATCAAGAGGCCAGTAGAATCAACACACATTTGTTTCACGTTTGCACAACTAGACAAGCAAGTCCGACGGACAATTATGTTAAATTTTCCACAGATCACGTTCACTATAAATGTACTAACTTGGATGCACAGTCTTTGAACAACCATATGTGGGGTGTTTTATCCTCATAGCAAAAAAAAAAAAAAAAAAAGATTGATTTGACATCTTGCTTTTCCAAAAACCTTCTCATCTATATTGTACACGTTTGTAGATGGAACATTCACTTGAACTTGATACAAAGTTGGCCCAATTGTGTCTTTTCCCAGATTGTTTGTGTTTATTTTATGTAAAGCCGAGTTTCACCCACCCTGATGTGAAGCTGGTAAAAAAAAAAAAAAAAAAAAAAAAAAAAAGGAGGAGGAGGAGGAGAAGAGAGAAGTAGATCAGTGAAAATTTGGGGAAAAAAATCAAATACGAAACAAAAAAGTTACGAATTGTTAAAGCTTAGAGGTATTAACAGATTGGCAACCCGGAGTGACGTACTAGGTGTGGAGCAGCTTTCCATTTGGTTTGTATACAAAAATTCACCAATTTTCATTTTACTTCCAAGAAAATTTCTTTCTCTCGATCTGTTCTTGGTGTATCGCAATAAAGAGTACTATTCTTTACATTTTTGCATCCAATCCCCCTTGGTGGATAAAATCTGTGTGCCCAAATATTTGAGAAAAATGTAGTGAAATTTCATGTACAAAACAAATGGAGAGCTACTAAACACCTAGATAACACAAACTTGCCAAGTTGTCTTCTAATCTCATAACTTTTACAACTCATAACTTTTTCTTTTTTTCTTTTTTACATAGGACATGCCCATTGTTTTTCAAAAATTTTCACTGATAACCTGATGATTTTTTTTTTCTGCTGTCATACAAAGCAACATACAGTAAATATCAGGAGGTTATTTCCCTTAAATGTTGCAAGGGATTTCCTGGAACTGTACCCGGGCTTCAACCAGGCTTATGAAACACATCAATCAGGCCTGAGGAGCATAGTCCCTACCAGCACCAACCTGACAGGGACTCAAAGAAATGAGCACTATGGCAGGTATGATTTATTTGACAAAGTCCTATGACATGTTAAATGGCTATTAAAGAAATAAGCAGTATGGCAAGCATCATGCATATCAGCCATTATTATTAATAGCGCATTTGACATCAAAGCCATGTGTCGTGTAAATGGTTTGAGAAGACAATCTATTTTGTGCAATTTGATGTACGTACACTTTTTGTACCTAGATTTGAGTGGGCATGATTGTATTGCTCTCAGCTACATGTATAAACCATGCTCTATCCTTTTCAATGATTTTTGGTCTTTGGCTGTGTCTTCTCATCTCTGAGTGGTTGTCAAACTGTCAGAGCAAACAATCGCAACATTTTGAACAGAAATAAAATACTGTAAACGCCATTACATATCAATAGCAAGTCTGATATTTTGCTAATCAGGACTTCCCAACAATTTTGCGAGTGGTTAAATTTGTGATCATGGGGTACATATACAGTGTTGAATGAAGATATTGTATGCGTGCACTTCACATTCATGTCAGGATCAGAGTTACATAGTAATTTGATGTGTTTTTAACTTTGCAAATAGAACCCAACTCACAAAATATGTGAAAAAACCTCATGAAAAATTCAGCATATACGGTACATTACAGATGTCTGAGAAATACATATTATCCTACAAACACACACAATAAATTGCTATTGCATGCATACATGTATGAGATGTATGCAAGCACTGTAATACACACTTTTCATGCAACCGTACACACAGCAAACAGACATGTTCGAGATCATCCACCCAACATTACGTCGACAGCAAACAACTTCATGAAAAATAAAAGAGTTTTAATAGCCCATTCTCACATGATATTGAACTCAACAATTGATCTGAATAACCACTATGGGAGAAACCATCAACACTGAATAATGTTGAATATCTTTCCTCATTTTTCCCTCTTTTCAACCCATACCCACATCATACCACCCACCCCCCTAAACAGAGAAAATAAGGAAGGATATGACCCATGTGTTTAACAGGGGAAATTCCCTTTTCTAGACATCATCAGTAGCCTCTTCAGTTCCTGTGTTTTTATTTCCCAATTAAAGATTTCCACTTGTCATATGTTCAGTGTGCCTGAAAAAGGTAAAATGTACATGTAGGCCTACATGTTCACTCCTGTAAAAAGAAAATGGCATCGATGCTAGCCAACAATGGCAGCCAACTTTCCAACAGAAATGGGGGCACCATAACATTTCCAAGAGAGAACAATACAATGAATCTTTAAAAGGTACTTTCTTTCTTTTTTTTTTTGCCTGCTTTGTTTTTATTCAATTAGAGGGAAAATAGGGCATTCCCCCGGGATGTTGGCAGACACCTGTATATCCACTCGGTCCAATTAGGGGGACTGCAATCAGCTGTATGCTCACTGCCAGCGAGGGCACTATACTGTATTGATTTTTTTGTGACAGTAATTTCCGGGAGATATCTTTCCTTATGCCCATCCAAAATGGTAAGGAGTTTACGGTAGGGAACAATTATAGAAATTGTAATGTAACAATAATTAATAGAATTGGCAAAAATGCAAATTAAGAAAACAAATATTGTAGGTTTTACTGGAGACAAGGGAAGGAATTAAATGCTGATCACATTTGCTGAATTTGATTTGATATATGGTTTCATGACTCATCAAAGGCACAGGATTAGTGATTAGAGATGTGGATAATAGCTGTTACAACAGAACAAAGGAAGAAACAGTCTCACAACATATAACTCAATCACACAGGAGGATATCTAATATTGTAAAATATATATGCAATACAATGTGTACATTGTATGTGATCCCTATTACAAACTAGAAATGTCGCTATGGCGACTGATGCCTCCGCCATAATGCATGATTCTCCCAATAGGCGTATATAGTACAATGTCTTCACAATGTGTGATCCATGACATTTTCACATAACTGGCAAAATATTAAAATGACAGGTTTGTCAGAAATGTCTTGAACTGGGTTTGCCATAATTTTCTAAGAGTGCAGGTATTAATATTTGGGGAATTTTGGGGAAGTTGATGCATTGAGTAATTTCAAAGGTATGAAGAAAGAGTGTGATAACGGTACAAAATAATCTTTTTTGGGGGGGCATTGAAACCTGGCCTTTGACCCTTAACCTTTGACCTTTGACCTTCAGGCTGGAAATTTCCTGGAGAATCTCCATTAGGTAATGCATGTACTAAGTTTTGAAACTAATAATGCAAGCATTGCATATACTAGTATATGAGGGAAATAGTAAATTTTGAGGAGTTGACCTTGACCTTTGACCCCTGACTATTGACCCATGACCCCTAAATTCCCTAGAGAATCCCTGCCAGACAGTACATGCACATGTACCAAGTTCCGTGAAAATACATTGAACCATTCATGATAAAAGTGATAGTGCAACATTTTCACATGACCTTTGACCTTTTGACCTTTGACCTAATGACAGGAAACTCTCTCTGGAGAATCTTTATGCAGTAGTACATGTCCACATCAAGTTTCAAGAAAATACCTTCGGGCATTGCATAGTTGATGGGGGAAATTGCAACATTTGTAGAATTTGACCTTGACCTTTTGACCTTTTACCTCTTGCCAATGTCACTAAAATCTACACAACTAATTGCCCCATCATATATCATCCTTGGACCAAGTTTGGTGAAAGCTGCTTCATCCAGTTTTGGGTTATCACGTAAACAGATAAATTTTACGATTTGACCTTGATCTTTGACCTTTGACCTCTGTCTGATTTCACTGAAAAACTAATCAAGTAATTGTCCCATCATACATCATCCTCCAAGTAAGTTTGGTGAAATTTGCTCCATCCAGTCTTGAGTTACCGCGTGAACGGATACAATTTCATGATTTGACCTTGACCTTTGACCTTTGACCTTTAGCCGATTTCACCCAAAATCTAATCAACTAATTGCCCCATCATACTTCATACTTGGACCAAGTTTGGTAAAATTCCGGCAAACATTACTCAAGTTATCGCGTAAACGAAAGCGGACGGACGTACGTACGGACGTACAGACGGACGGACAACCCGAAAACATAATGCCTCCGGCACCACTTCGTGGCGGAGGCATAAAAATTCAGGCAATACAACATATTGAGCTGAACTATACATGTACACAAAAGGTGTGTACTACATGTACAGGAACAGACAATCATACGATACATGGTATATCATACATCTTTATACAAAGATTCAAATACAGTTGAACCTCTCGTATCCGGACAAGTCGGGACCGGGGCTCATCCGGATAAGGGATTTGGCCGGGTATGGGAGACTCAATGCTTTATACATGTACATATGCATACACATGTACTGATGTAGCCCATTGTAGTACCACATGTAGTAATGTGTATACTGCAACCTTTTCATTGTTACATTTGGGGATGTTTCGAGATGTTGAAATGTCTGAAGGTAAGCAATTTGGAAGGAAATTTGATGCAATGTATGTTAATCATATTGGAAGTAATATGTAATTCATGTGTGTTTGGGTAGGAGTTCTCAAGGAGTTAGGAATCCCCCTTTCTTCCCGTAATTATTAAAAGAAATCACGGCAAGATTGCGTCCGGATAATAGAGAGATCCGGATAAAGGGAGGCCGGATAATAGAGGTTCAACTGTACTCAAAAACTCACACATGAACACACTTGCAGACCTACTGGCAGACATGCAGACACATGCATGCACACACACACACACACACACACATACTTTTTTTCCCCTATAAATATATTTGTTTCATTTCCTCCATTTTATACATAATGCAACTTAACAAAATATTTTTTCTCATTTTAATGTTGATAATGGAAAATAAATCACACCATATCCCTTACTCCACACAAGTCAAGTGAATAATTCAAGGAGATAAAGGGTATAATGAAAACACACACACACACACACACACACACACACATACACACTAGAGACAGATGCTCTACTCTAAATCAAATTTGTAAAGACCCTGAGAGCGGGACTGATCAATACTGCTCTTGGTATTGTTTTCACATTAAACAGCAAATGAACACTACCCATTGGTAATTCTATGAGAGACCAACCTATCACTTACATTTTACAATTTCAAAAGTGACACTTAACCTTGGCATCACATATCTCAGTACTATGTATCCCTTGAAATCTATCCACTACTGGCACTCCACATTACGTATTTTTTTACATGATCACAATGTACAAACAGGTCCTCTTTACACTGTTTTTTTTTTTTCCTTTTTTTTTGGGGGGGGGGGGGGTAGGGGGAGCAGGGGTTACACAACTGTACTTGGTAGTCACCCATTGGAACTGTAAGAATTGAATGGGAAGATATACAGGTTATAAATTTCTCCACCCACACTCCCCCCCCCCCCCCCCCAGCCATACTATGTGCATACAACACTATATTCACACCATTCTATTTGTTTGCCTACAAAGGGTTGTACAATAATCACAGCAACTCCACTTATATTACATACGTGTACACACGCAATGTCGCATGGAAGTGAAAAATGGCCTTTCCAGCTTATCACTTAGGGAACAAAGTCTAATTGTTCATTACAAGTAGTACATGTAAACCTTCAGCAAAATCGTTTATTCTTCACATGCTCCAAAGTGTAAACACGGTGGTACAAGTACAATACTACAGTACACTGTACAGTGCAGGCCAAACAAGTTGTACAAGCGTATTATGACGTGTAGTCATGGTACAGTTGTACTAGATGTAACAAGTATCAAATGTGTCGATTCAAAGTGTGCTGTTGTGGTTTTTACTTGACGCATCCTTCTTGTTACTCTAAAACACCCATCAAATTTCAGTTCATCAGTACTGTAGGTAAACTCAATTGTTTTGTTTTTCGAACCCCCTCTCTTGACCATCAGTTTGGTGTTTGAAGTATGGTTTGATGGCAGTGTTACAACAGGTGATGATTTTTTACACAGGCAGAAGTGCAAACATGCATGCCATGTAGTCCTTGCAAAGTACTCTTCTCTTCTCCTCTTATGGGTGGCTTCCCAATTTCTCACTGATCTTGCTTTCATTTTCAAGGCCATTGTCATGGTCATGTGCATTTTAAGGACACAGGCATGTTTCTATTGTCATGCCCTCCAATAGGACAATCATATTTGTCATAGACAGTAGACTAGTGCAATGCCAGCGATGCAGATAAGATAAAAGTTACAACTTTTACATAGGAAATATCACAGATGCGCTATCAAGACAACTTCTTTTTTTCCAAAGACCCACACAACAGCTTTGCCGCCAGTATGCTGAGATTTACATTGTACATGTACCATGATGTACATATTGTACATACATAAACCCCGTGTGCCACATTATTCTGAAATGGCAACGTAGACATGGTTTGGAAAAACATTTTGTGTTTCAAATCAATGTAACTTTCAATATATTTGTTACCCTCATGGACATGTAATGAGCAAAATGGTAGAGAAAATGCCAAGCTTTGCTTTGATGTAAATTGTGTGACAAATCTATGATTGCTTTTCTTTCAATGACCAGTCACTACATTATTGCAGGGGCATGAACTTTGCACACAAAAGTGATAGAAACTTAATTTTTTTCCGCAAAACCACTACGGAATACCTCTTGATAATCAGTCATCACATAAAATGCAAGCTATACAAGCTAGTACAGTATGTGACAGGAATGAAATCGCGAGAAACGCTTTCATTGTACATCAGCATTTGGCGATTTATCCATCGGCTTACATGTAGGCAGGTTTGTACATTTGAGCAGAATAAGCGAAGTTGGCAGTCGTGTGAACGTGGTACATAAAGAATTGAAAAGCCAGGTCGAGAGGACCTTGGGAGAGCTACACTGAATTGACGGCCAGCGCATGCGCACACAAACATCTTATCTGTTCGTGGATTTGAAATTTGTTCGCATGTGATGTGTGCGTATGCGCTCGCCGTAGTAATCAGTGTATGTAGCTCTCCCAAGGTCCTCTCGACAGAGTCACATTCAGTCATCAATTCGAACAGAAAGGGACTATTGGCAGAACCAAACGTTGCCCGAAGCTTGTTTTCAAGACTTCAACTTAATTGGTAAGTCTTCACATTGAAGAATTTTCTGATTTTTAAGTTGATATTTACCCGCGATACTAAATCTGTCATGATCCTGAATGCTACAATGCGAAGCCCCATTACGCTATGCGTATGGGGCTGCCGGTCGCTATGCGTATGGGGCTGCTGGTCGCAGTTGTAATTGCATGATTACTAAGAAATGAGAGCACTTAAGGGCGAGTAAGTCTCACAGTGTTAGTTATTTGAAAGGTACTTTAACCTGAAACACGGAAATTCAGGGAAACTTTTGAGGTACCAAAACTTTTTATTATCTTTAAGGCTGATGGGTGAAAAGGACTTTTTGATTTTCATCATGTTGGAATTGATTTTCATGTCCACAACGGGCTGCGACATGACGACGTCATTTGAGGAAATGGCGTATGATTCCCTTGATGGCCCTTGATTCTAAGGCTGCATTTATCTAACTTGAGAGAGAGAATCATGTGTCAAAATGCATTTGGAATGGTGTTTGCGAACACGGTTTGAAACGCGATTCTCGAGGTGCAGCGTTTATCTAGATCCATCCTACAATCGCGATTCGGGTGTTGTCACTGCGCAGCTGTTTTGCACCGTTCGACCCACGAAGTAAAGGTCAACTGCATACCACCAAACATGCCTCATCATTCACACACACATATGCCTCAAACGCATTCAGGATCGTGATTCTGCCTCAGAAGTTTTCTAGATAAACGCACCCTTAGACAGATGACATCATCGTGTGTAAAAATTGGGCCAGCTGGGGGAGGGGGTGTGTGGAGTCATGATTTCATGATGTTCACATTGTGACCATGCCTACTGAAAATCAAAATGGGTTCTGACCAGAGGTCCATTTCATAAAACTTGTTATCAGTGACAACTGCCGCATTTCTATGACAAATTTGCTCTCAGCCAATCAGATGCAAGGATTTCAGTAACTTGTCACATCTATGACAACTTGTCACTGATGATAAGTTTTATGAAACGGGCCCCAGGTGGACATACAAGTACATGTACGTGTAGGCCTACATTGCAAGGAGTGGACCGCAAGCACTTGGCACTAGCTGCTACAGAAAGAGAACGACATCCTTGTCCACATAATCGAAAAGTTCCTCTCGACGGAGCTGCTCTTTTCTCTTCACTTTCACTGCTTCCCACTGTCCTCTCATTTCAGGGGCTACCCTTGACACAACAGGCATCCTCTGGACTCTCGGGTATTCAATGGCCAAAAGACAGAGGGCTCTTGTAGAACTGCACTTTCAGCATGGTAAGTGGACAATTGAAGTACCTCATGTAAATAACATGAACACATAAAGCGAGTTCATCTTCTCGAACCAGCTACTGACCACAAGTGCACTAGCCTATCCCCAAATACACCAATTTTTTTTAACTGTTTAGAGCCCCAAGAATGCTTTCAACAACAAAAAAATATTCCATGTATTATTTCCTTATATGCACATACAGACTACATGTACATTATTGAATGCAAGAGAGAAAAACAAAGTGAAACACATAAAAACAAAAACAAACCAACTAACCACAAATACTATTAAAGTGCATGCTGTGGTTACTGAGACTCGGGTAGAAAAGAAAGTCGACATGATTGCAGAGTAATTTGGTTTCAAGTACAACTTGTACTTGTACTTTGTATACCCCTCTTGAAACACAAAACTTTGTATCTTTTGTGAAATACATACATTGTACCACAGTGTAAGCTTGAAAGGTGAATAACAATCAGAATTCTTGTTTCTTTTCCTTTCTTTTTTTTTTGGGGGGGGGGGGGCTGGAGGCTGGTACAACAAGTTGAGATGAATTTACAACTGTAAATTGCAAAACCATACTCTGGCATACAGTTGTATTGAAGCATCTTTCTATTACTGTATCAAGTATGCAATTGCAGTATTGTAAGCATCATAATTTTACCTGTAAAAAAAGTTAGTGTTGAGACCTGACATACTATAAGGAATCTCACACATTACAGACTGAATATAATAATATTGATAACTGGACTTTATTTTGTGTGTTTAGTGTGCTGACCACACAATACCAAATATGATGTGACAATAATAAAGAACTGAGGATCATTGTTTATCAATTCTTGTACACTTCCCTTCTTTACAAATGTTGATATGGTACAAATGTATGTGTAGGCCCCTACATACTGCTGCATCTACATTATATGTATGTGCATATCACACACTCTACTGTAAACCTAAAAACATATGCACAGCTTTGAGTAGCCCACTTAGTGTAGTGTAAGTGCTGCCTTCCAAATGCCTGCTCACCCAATTACGGGCCACTAATCAGTTTGACTGAATTCCTAATATGTATTCAGGGTTGCCACACTCAAGTGTATCTGCTTCAAGCTAACTCTCTCTCTCTTTCCCTCTCCTTCGCTTTCCCCTCACTGCTAAATTTGATTTTGACTCTGCAAGCTACAGGAGGGGCCTAAAATTGTTGCCAGGTACAGTACATGAACATTGTACAGTGGATGTTGCGGTGCATATGATGTAGAGAAAGTTGGTATACAACACCTGCACAGTGTACAACATTCTCATCATAACCAGAGTTATCATAGGAAATAATACAAATCCTGAAAGCCTCTGTATTGCTGGGATGCCAACCTACATTGTAAAGCAGCACTGCAGTATTCCAAGAGGCTGAAAAAGCATATTTTTGCTGGAAAACAGTATCTTTCCCTTTTCTGCAATAGACAATATACCCAATATTCATATAGTAATAGGCCTATATTCTGTACAATTTGGAAAAAAAAACCCAGTATTTTCAATGAAACATGCAGTAGACCTACACATGTACATGTATGTTGGGTTAAACAAACAAACAGTAATACACTTTGTAACTGTACAAATTGCACTGTTATTTAAATGTTTTAATACTAGTAGTTACCAGGTACAAAAGTGGGGGTGGGGGCCAAACTGCAATCTTTTCCTGTGTACAGTGTTGTGTCACTCCTGTATAACATACACTGTAGGCCTTCAACTATTTTATGTGCAATGTAACACCCAATAAATAAGCAAGATCTGATGATAAGACCAACAGAGAGGATATTGAATTGGCAGATGTCATAGTGTTTTGTTGTTGATGGTTTTCTTATCTGCACATTAAGTTTGCTGGGATGATTTGCAGTGAGAAAACGTATTGAGAAAACTCAAACTATTTGTCACACATGACTTCAAGTGCAGTAACACACTGAGTTTGGGTTACAAGGCGAATGGAAAAGGTCACAATTTGCCAAGTTTCACTGTCCTGATCAACACAATTTGTATTCCTGTGAGAACCATTTTAGAGCGACAGAGACTTATATCTCTCGCACATTCCCACCTGAAGAATCTGACCTTATAAAATAATCAACACATAGGATGCCCTGGAGGCACGGAATGGGAAGGGTGGAGGATTGAGGGAGAGAATCGCTAGAAGACAACAGCCCCAACAGATGACACCGCGGGGTCAGTCTAGAGTTTCTCCCTCCGCGATTAGAAATTGATTTTCAACCTCACCGCTGCTATAAGGACAGACTCTGTGATTTAATATGATACAGGCTAGATAGACCTCTATATGAATGAGTGATGGAAGTCTAAACACAGTTTACAATTGGTATATATCAATTGGTATTCTATGCAGATGTTCAACCTATCAAGTGCTACAGCGTACAACAAGGGACTGCACAGTGCACTATGGTGTGTATGATGTTGTGGGGCAAACTAATGCATAATTGATGCATTCTGATTTGTCATTTTCATGCTGGAGTCATGAAAAGGTCAGATGTATAGACAGCCACCATGCACACAAAGGAAGGGAGAGGATGTACAAAATGTGTACCATAATTCAATAATCTAGATAACCCATGTCGTACGGCTGTACGTAGGGATGATCTACAATTGTGTACACCTGTAAATGCAGAGCAGTATTAAAACCAATTTCTCTTTTCAATGTAATGGGGTGACTGGGGTGTGAAAGAATGATTAATACATTGTATGAGGATATGAAATGAGATCAAGTGTATAAGTGTAATTTGAAATGCATAAATGCAGGGACTTCACCATATCATATTACACATTTAAACTACACTGTACAAGCGTAAGCACTGTCCTTCTTCATACTGTGGACAGGTACAATTGCCTTCTTACATTATATATATTAATAATTGTTTTGTAGACCTGTAATAATACACAATGTACATTTTTTTTTTTTTTTTACCTACGTGTATATGTATTCCAGCCGCATGTTTACATGCATGAGACAAAGTACATATTGCAGACATTAAATCTGCACAATATTCAACTGTGTGGAACACCTCTATGAACTGCATCAAAGGAAAAAACAAAACAAAAACAAAACAGCACTACATCATACTTTTGGGTGCTGTTCGTTATTCCGAAGGTTCGATATTCCAAAGGTTTCGTTATTCCGAAGGTTCGTTAATCCGAAACACGCAAATTCCCTATACCTAGAGGTTCGTTAATCCGAAAATGAAAAAGGGTTCGTTAATCCGAACATTTGTGGCGTTATTCCGAAGGTTCGTTATTCCGAAGATTTGTTCATCCGAAAATGAAATTCGGAAAAACGAACCTTCGGAATAAAGAATCTTCGGACTGAAGAGCCTTCGGAATAACGAACCTTCGGAATAACGAGCTGTAACCGTACTTTTTACACATCACCTGTACCTACAACTGTACATACATGTACAGCTGCTGTACATGTAAGGGGCATTAAATACCAAAAGGAGATACATTGTATGTGTTACCACAATCATCCTCTGGATGGGGGTAGACTACAGGTCTTTCAGCAGACCAAAACTAACTAGAAATGGAAAATACAATACAAAAAGAAGTCTGGATTCCTCCAAAGAATGCACCATTTCAAGCATGGCAAAGTACAATATTTGAGATTTTGCAACCATCTGCACACATAATGAAATAGGAGTGGGTACAGAGCAGATGATCCTGGACCACATCTTCCTCCATAGCACCACTCTGAGCTGAATGCAACCACTTGTTTCACCACAGAGGTCACTCTGGGTCAGGCAAGAAGACCCTCAGTTGAGGACAAAGCATTGAGCACAGTGGCTTCTGGCATCAGAGGATCATACATGACAGATCTCAGCTCTCATTGCAAGACTTTTATTGATGCCATCTGGGTATACAAATTCCTTAACCCCCCACATTAGAATAATATAAAAATGGGTTGGCTTCCATACTAGACAGTGTAGTTTTAAGCTATCAATGGTACTCAACCTTGTCTGTTCCAGTAAGCCATTACCAGGAGTGTGTATTCAGCATTAAGTACAATGTCATTTTAACAATCAGGAAGGCTCAAAGGTATTGTGTGTATTGTTGCAATACATTCAGTAGCCTAAAATTGCCAGTGCAAGCAAAATGATCTTTAATAGCATTGACGGTGGAAGACAGGCAGTGAGGCTAATTGATATAAAATGATAAAGCATCAACTGACTCACAAATTTTTATGTGCTGGAAGGTGGTAGCACAAATTTGAAGATGTCTTACAAGCAAAAAGAAAAAAAAAAATGTGCATCCATCAGATAATCCCTTATGATTTGCATTTACATGATTTTTTTTTTTTTTTTTTATATCTACACTGTGCATGTGTAATGGAAAGGAATACACATACCTGTGAAACTCAAACTTAAAAGCTACAATGTACAGTATAGCCAGCAGTGTCTAGTGTGTTGGCTACAGGAGCTACAAATTTGTATATTGTAGGCCTGCTTTGTATATTTAGTGAATTTCTGGTTGATACATATGTATGAGTATGAGTACAGGCTGTACATTTATTGCCAATTGTACTCCTGTTGTCATCTGACAGTGTTTGGGTATGGATACAGTCTCATGTTTGTCAACATGAACCATGTACAGCGTACCTGTCCATCCCATATGGATAGGGCCTACTCTCTTTGATAGAGCTGTTCTTGAAGACCTGACATTGTACACAGAGTTTGTGTTATCTTTCGCAAGGTTTTATTTATATTGCAACTCCCTCTTGCAAACTCTATCAATATCATGCCCACGTCAAATACATCTGTAAAAAGATAACAGTTCTAAACGTAAAGGACATGTTGCTGGTGTGTCTTGTTCTTCCATTTCACCTTCAAGTTAATTTGATTGGCAAGGGAAAACACTAACACAATAATACTTCTGAACACTATGTACAAATGTACTGTATGTCTACACAGTGTAACAATTCTATTCTACTTGGCAAGGTAGCATAAGGGACAGATTGATGGTAAAAACAGGGCTAGACACGAGCAGCATTTCACAGCACAGCAGCGGCTGCCAATGTCTCATGCCATGAGTCATAGGTAATGTGTGTATCATCAGTGTAGTCAAAGGCAGTCTTAAAACAAAGAACATACAATGTACAGTAGGCCCTATGTAGTTGCAAACAGGGGAAAGTGCGACAATCTACAATGTACGAAAGCAGATCATGGGAAAATAGTCCGTATTTCACACATTTTTTCAAGAAAAACTTCATATACAATGTACCTTCCATGTCACACAATCGTTTGTGCACAATTATTGTAAAATGTAGAGGGGAAAAATGCAGCTGAGTGATACCTGGAGGTAGCCTGGAGGATTCCAGGTATTGTCATGACAACTGCAATTATTGTGATTTGCTTCTGGCTCTATAAACAGCTGTGTTGCCCGTAGACAACATGTTTCTCCCTCATGCAGTATGTGCCAGGATGTTGGAGTGGGGCAATGGGGTACTGATTCACTCTGATGTCATTGTCACCATAATGGGTATGAACAATTAAAGTATTCTATAAATGTTCATGTCACTTAATAAAACTGAAAGAAACACAGAGTGACAACAGGGTTGACTTGACAAAAAAATATCGTATATCCAGCAAGAGCAGCTAGGTTTAACCCGCTGAGGACGGGTACCGAGTATATTACAGCTCGGGCAGGTCCGACGTATAACTGTATGGGAAATGTGTGTTGTAGCAAAGTCAGTCCATCCTCAATGGGTTGAGAATAGAATGTGAAAAACTTCACAATCACACAATCAATCACACCCATGCAAAGTAAACGCACAAATTACATGCGCAGAAATTACCTCTTTAAAGATTTTTTTTTCAATTTTATCACATTGCACAATGTAGAACATTCCATTTTCCTTTTCTTTATATTTTGTGGCAGTGAAGCTCCATAACTAAGCAATTTGATAGAATTCTGTTTTACATATTTCTCACTATCTTCCAGACAATCTCGCTGTGTGCCCCAATTTCCCTCTAGACACTAAGCATGATACTAGTTGGAATGTTCTACACCTGTACATCCATCTAGAATACCACTACCTGGCTAGTGGTAGGCCTAACTATTAGCCTATCAATGCTATTTCTACAATCTTTTTATTTCTCTCCCTCAGAGTCAGGCAGTGGTTGTTTCGTTCTATCAGTGAAAAAAAAAAAAATTCACAGACGAGGTCAGACAGATCATTACATATTACAGAATAATGAGCAGGATATTGTATCTACAGTTCAGAACTGTATCGCAGAGTTTTATTCCTTGTTACTTGTCTAGAGAGTTCAGTAAATTGATAGGCATGCCAAACTTATATTTAGCAATGTAGACATGTCACATAGGGCCCTATATTGTTTGAACTGTTGTGTATTAATGCCTCATCAATAGACCCTGAATGGAATGGTCCCTATGCTAGATGTATGTCTTGTGTCTCTAGAGTCTTAGAGGTCTACACTATACTACAGTAGAGAAGCCACTTCGAGACAAATCCAACGCTACGTCAAAAGTACAATAAAATTAGAAATAGTAGGGTGGTTCTATAGGCCTCTACCACTTGTCAAACTCTAAATCTGCTGGCTAGCCAATGTAGTAATAATATGCAATAGACTATTCACTCAAAATCCGTGGCTACTACAAAAAGGTTAGTAGACAAACCTGGAGTGTCGGTCTGTTGATCAACTGGTTGTAATCAACTTCGGAGCGACAGGTAACGTAAACCGCTAATGGGAGCCCGACCGTCAGCAGCACTTCACTGGCGATAGCTTCGCGGCCGCTGTGGCCGTGGTAAACCAACAAGAATGCAGGTAAAAACGAGACGGAGGGTGCAGTATATTAATAGACCTAAAACAAGTTCCTAAATCCAAACACAGACATGGATCTCCTTGCTTGTAGCAGGATTCAAGCTCACAATTACCACGCTCAATTTCCGACCGTAATCACAGACAAGAAGAGGATAATTCCGTGAAAATGTTCTCGTTCATACAGTGTCACCGGCCCGTTACTGATGCGGGATCGCGCGGTTGACCGAATAGACGCTCGCTCGCTGCGCTCGCAACTCGTCTCGATCTTTCGTAGACACTAGGCTCCCCTTGCCTCCTCCGTCGCGATATCACTTCCGCACCTATCCAAGATGGCCGAATCCAATGAATGTAAACTTTAGTCACGTGACTCCGAGGGAATCCTTTTTGGGTTCTTAGACGCGTGAGTCACGCTAGACCATGAATAGCAAAACCGCGGCTGAGATCTCTGGCAAGCGAGCGAGACGGGTGTGGGAAATAAGATGAATTTCGTGATTTCAGAAAACTCATATTGTACAAACTTTTCAGAGAGAGAGAGAGAGAAAAAAAAAGAACGAACAATGGGTTAGATCCCGGGCTATTAAATGCACACACAGGTTACAACAGCACCAAGGAGATGCCAGTAAAGTGTGAGACTACTGCAATCATATAGGTATATCGCAAGGGGTATAATAAACTGAATGTGTTTGATGTAAGATATTGTCTGTCTAAATGAGTTGATTTTTTCTTGATTCTTGCAATCCCCCATCTAAGATATCTCATACTGAATTTTATGAGTCATTTTTCTATGCAAGTATTTTTATTAAGTTAATTACCCATATTATGGATGTTTTGTTGTATCTATCTATACTCTCTGATCAGTCTCTCGAGAACAGCAGAATATCCTTGTTGATAGAGCTATTAATGATCAGTTCCTCCAAATTAATGTAAATTAGTTCTCTTTTGTAGGCTTACCGTCTCTGCACTATATCTCGAGATTCCTTTGCTTTTTTACTCTGCTCTTTGTATTACTCTCCTTTTTAAAACTTGACTACGGAAATGAATAAATACAAATGATTATTTAAAAATACAGATATAGAAACCATTATAAGTATTACACGGAAGCTAACCATATATTATATATATATATATATACATATGCTGGGTCTGGTTGTTTAATCATTATCACCATTATCATTGCTTTTGTATAGAGCTATTCATTCATCAATTGCGGGGACGTGTTTTTTTTTGGGGGGGGGGCTCAGGGGTTGGGATGTTACATAACAAAAATATGTATAGGATGAAAAGAATGTACAATGATTGTAGCACCACCTAACAATAATTATACATTGTCAAAAAACTCAAGTGATTAGAAGTAAATAAACAATAAATTTATGCAAAATTCGAAAAATGGAGGGACCCACTAAAAAGACAAAGCTTGTAGGATGTGGGGCCCTCAGAAGAAAAACATCAATTGAAAGCAAGGAAAAATTCTGGAAGCCCACTAGAAAGACAGAGAAACAAAGAACAGACACACATGTAGGATTACTAGTAAGATTACATAATTTCATTTACTTTGAAACAAGGGAATTACACTTTGTGTCTTTTGTAATCTAATCATAATATATCATTGTAATCGTGTGCTGAACTGTAAATGCTATGATATATTTTGTCATAATAATCATGTTGCAAATGAAAAAAAAAATCAAAATGTATGTTTGCAAAATTCGGGGAATATTCCAGGATGTTCTTTTCATTAATACTTTCATAATAGATGAAATAAAATAAGATGGAATAAACTTTTTCTTACAAGCACCACACCTTGTAGTGTTTGTGTGATTAATGTTTTGCTTTGTGGATTTTCTTCCAGTTGTATCCTGTGTCTCATTCTTGTCTGGTAAGTCAGTTGGAAATGTAAAGTTTCTCATCTTAAAGGTCCTACGGGGAATGAAGAATTTGTTCATTATTGTGCATTAGGAATAAAAGTGACAGTGCACGAGCAATATTTATCTATCAGTTTCCACCAATTTTGTCATAATGGACACACTTTTTGCTGACAATATTATATTATGTGTATTACAAGTAAAACAGAATGCCATACACGCATGACGATTATTTTGTTCTCTCCATTTTGTAATGGGTCGTATTTTTGCTCTGTTGATTATATTCTGCATGCACTTTATCACTCGAATAAAACAGAAAATAATGGGAATAGAATATTTCAGTCTGTCAGTATATTCAGTCAATCCATCCATCCATCCATCAATAAATCCATCCATCCATCCATCCATCCATCCATCCATCTTCTTCCTCTCCTTCTCTTCTTCTTTCTTCTTCTTCCTCACCTCTGATTATTCTTTGCCAGCACTCCTGACTCACACACACACACACACACACACATTGATCAAAGCACATTGATTACGAGCGCCCTCTATCAGAATATGCTTTATAGTCTACACCGAATTGTACCTTTCCAACCCACAGAAGTGGTCCAACCCTGATCCCTCACACCTCGACGCTGAGCAGCACTGAGCGGCTGAACACTGTTTCACACGGCCTATTTACACCTCGTGTTAGGTTTGATTGTCAATTGTTATTTTATGCATCTAGGAGTGAAGGCGTACGTAACTATTGGTAGGCCTACGTGAAAGTGATATTATGTCACACACAATATTATAGTCGTTGAGCACAAACCAAGTCGTTTCTGTTGTTGCTGTATACCATTTCTTGTTCTTCATATAACTTGTTTTTTTTAATGAAATTATTGCTCTTAACTTAAAGATGATTAATAGCGAATTATGAAATAGTTACACATTACCTACTACTAAGGATGTCGCTGATAATGGAATATAGGTTTGCTTTGCTTGAATGGCGTTTATGATTTGTTTTGATTAGTTTAGTTTTGTTTGTTTTTGTGTTTTGTTTTGTTTTGTTTTGTTTTTTGAAGTAAAAAAAGGATCATTGTGAAGGAGCGGTTAGGATTTGACGAATGTAACATATTTTACACACATTTTGGGACTTGATTGTACAGAATATTATGAATATCATCGGAATTTACATGCGGCGAGTTATTATTTCTTCTCATTGCATAGTTCTCCTGTTGATAATAATGATTGAAACATGATCTGAAATTTATTTTCATTGGAACTCTTTGTATCTGTTATGAATTTTATTTGCTGTAAAAAAAAAATCCTGAAACAAAACATTTATTTTTATACCAACCATTCAAGGATACTGTGAATTTCAAATTGGTTTGTCTGTGTCTTAACAGACCAAGACCAGAAATTATGACGTCTACATCTTCTAGTCTGCTCAGAATGTTTATATACATTTCTACAGCTTATTTCTGAATTAATTTATAGAAAAGAACAGTTTTGATCTGTCCCTTGGTTGATTTTATGGCGTTTGCTACTTTATAGGACGTTGTAATTCTTCAGCAATATTTATAGGTGCAATAAGCATGCATACAGTTATAATACGATCAACTTTGAACTCAATTTTATAGGTATTCATACACTATAAATTGTCAATGTGTTAAGTGAAATTTCGAATGTATTAAAGCAAATCAACGTCGTGAGAGCAGTGTCGTGTATCAGGCTGTATCACAGTATCTATCCCGTGTCTATACAAACTAAAGTGATTAATTTCCACAATCTCTAGTAAGAGTAACATGTACGTACATTACCACTATAGGTACACGGTTCAATTCAATTTCTTTATCCATCGAACAAAAGGCGATTTAATACAAAGTATGCAAACAAAAAGTAAACAAATATACACACTATAAAGAATAGTACTAGATGCATGTGATGCGAATGAGTATAGAACAAACATGCTTTGCAGAAATGAGATTAACTCGTAAATAAATCGATGGATAAGAGTGATCCACTAAAAAGCGTAACAGCTTATGTAGACGTGGATCCCTTGGTAAATTATAATTATGCATAATATGTATCTAAAATGTATCTATGTTGAATAAAAACATTTGTTAGCTTGATCAAACCTGCAGGACTATGACTAATAAGCAGTGCTAAAAAACATGCATCTTTAAACAATTATGATTCTTTTTTTCTTTATGAATATGCAATGCGGGAAAGCTGAGGTTCCTGGCTGTGATGCATGATTACCACAGTTGCGTGGAATATGTAAAAAAAAAGTGACTAATATAATTCCTGTGAAATGAACTTTACACTAATAAAACACAGACAGGAGACGCATTAGCAAATTAAATAAACACACGGTCCTACAGGAAAATAGTTTAGGACCCCCCCCCCCCCCCCAACTTATCTCTTCATAGGTCTTCACTTATGGAAGGAAAATGAACTTAACCCCTCCCCCCCCCCCCCCGAAAAAAAGAGACAAACATGGCTCATCATGATAGGCAGCTGTTGAATCAGTGTCAAGAGCATTGTACCAGTTTGTGACAGCTCCTTTGAAAGGTCGTTGACACTAGTCAAAGTATAACGAAATGCTTGCTATATTGAGACTCTGTCTATTGACATGTTTCCCACGTACATCTACAAAGAACCATTGATACAATCACTCGTTCGATGTTTCGATCGAAACCAGGATATGCTGCTCTCTTATCGAAATCTATTTCAGTGTTGCGCCTAATGATTTTGAAAGAGTTTCTCGCCAGTATAGCAATGAGACCTAAAAAATACAGAATCTGATATTAGTTGGTTAACCAACATAGGCATATTTGCTGACTGTTAAAACAATAATTATACTGTATTGAACAAATCGAATTAGGCCTTTAGAGTTCATCTTTTGACGTTTCTTTTGTGTTTTGTTTGTCTCATTTGTACAGATATTGAATTTAGAACAGCTGACATTCTCCTTAGATATTAAATTTCATTAATATCATTATCGTCGGTTTGAGGGAATCAACCCAAATGGGAACCTGAATATGGAGATAATTATGAGAATCTCCTAGAAAACGAGTTTTACAGATCTTTTCTCTGTGTCTTAGCATGCATAGGGGACAATGTTAACGGATGAGATATATAGTGTATATTTGACTCGCTATTATTATTATGTACATGTTCGTATAAGTATTAATTCGTTGCCTAAGTACATTTTCGTAGTATTGATAGGCCTACGTGTAACAGTAAATCAAATAAGAAAGGATTAATGTCAATCAGTTTGTCCCCGTTTATAGTAAACACCACCCCCTTGCCTTTGTGAACGGCACATTATTATGTCAACCTGTATAATGGCATGGAAGATGCTTGTCATATATAAATATTCATGTTAATAAACAGTATGTACAAAAAAAATCGTGCTTTGTAATCGTGTTAACTCATGCCGACTTGTCCTTTATCCTCTTTATCCCTCAAACGTCAATGAGCACATAAATATACAAGAACGGAATAATTTTACGATGTCTTTTTTTTTACTTTGAAAATACTTATTGATATCGAAGAAGCGGAATCATTCTCAATGCGCCTGTATTATACACACAAAAATATAAATGAGACTCTTGTAATCAATTTACGAGCACAAAAATGTATAGCATTGCACATGAACACACACACACATACCCACACACATACACACACAATATATATAATATATATATATATATATATATATATATATATATATATATATATATATATATATATAGGCCTGCAAGCATACATGTAAAATATCCATATCATTTTAATTTAATTCTCCCCTTTCTCTCTACCTTCTCGTATTGATTGTTGCCTTAGTTTCTATAATACTATCTACAAGGTGTAGTTCGTCGCTTTCTTATGCCTTCTTGAAGTTCCCTAAATATAGCTATCGCAAGACGCGAGTATTCGAACACTTATCTCTTCCGTTTGGATATCCTAAACACTGTAAATTTCGTTTTCTTGTTTTTTTCTTCTTCTTCTCTAGCTAATAGTCTTTCTCTCTGAGTCTGTCTGTCTGTCTGTCTGTCTCGCTCTCTCTCCATCTTTCTATCTATCAATCTATCCCTCACTCCCCATCCTTATGACATTTTCTCTTTTTCCCCTTCATCCCGCTTTTCTTGATGTAGAGTTCCCCGGCCCATTTCGACGGTATACATGTTAGAGTGGGAGCTGACACATCACAAGCAGCAGAAAATTCAAAAACACTAAAACGAGGCATCAGCAAGCAAGAGCCGACCCTACTAGTATTAGTGCCGTAATAAGTATCATTAGGTGATCCGAATATCCTCTCGGATCACCTTCTGTTTCTGTACCGATTCTTTTTTTTTTCTTCTTCTTTATTTCTTTCTCCTCAAACCTTGTGCAATTTCAAACTTATACACTGTACGTATCATGCCCTAAGGAGGACAGATCTAATGTATCATTGTGATCAGTCAACTGTGACGTCAGTATGACGTCATTATCTGAAATCATGTTCTCATTTATACCTCATTATGATTTATAGAGTCTCTATACTGTTGTGTTTATACATGTACATCGTCAGTGCCGTATGTAGAGATGTATAAACAGAGCCCCGAGATGGAAAGATATAGAGCGCCCCCACCGGTGCAGTGCAGTAAATTTATTGTCGGAAATTGCCTCGTTCAATTTCAATTTAGTTTGATATTATCATCTTTCCATGTCAATTCATCAGCGGCTTATCAATTTGATACCAGTCAGCAAATCCGCAGCTTATATATACATAATATTATTTTCAAATATGTTTAGTCCTTCTGACGTGAATATGAGACTGACTCACACACTAATGTCAGTTTATTTCACACTCCGTTAAGCCTATTTGAAATTGATGGTCATGGAGTGATAAAGTATCTACAGGAAGCAAAACATTCTTTTTTTTTTTATTCGATTCTGCTACAAGTAGACATGCCTCCATCACTATATACAACAAAAAGCCAGGCACACCCGGATTAAAATCTGACACCAAAAAATGATTATCATCACTTCATCACTTTATCCTCTGTCGCAATGTAATAACGTCACAATACAACAGTTCTTGGACAGAGAGCCAACTAAGTCGCAATATAATAACGTCACAATACAACAGTTCTTGGACAGAGAGCCAACTAACAAAACAAAACAAACAAAACAAAACAAAAAATAAAAAACAACAAACAATCGATCAATCAAACAAAACAAAACACAAAAACAGAAACAAAACAAAACAAAACAAAACCAGAAACGTCATTGAAGCCAAGCTACAACAAACATACAATGAGCCACATGAAACCTGCAATTCACATGAGAACCAAGGGGTGAGATTTAAACTAAGATACGGTCTGGTCTAATTAGGAACATTAAATAGATTTAAAGCGTTGGCAGGACTTCATAACATTCTTTTTACCTTCTGACGGTAAGGTGCATGCAACCACTGTTTGTACTGATACAATGTGACTTGAAAATTAAATTTCTCACAAATTATTATGTAAAGCATTGAATAAATGGTAATTAAAAGAGTGATGACCATGATGGTGATACAGATGAAATTGATCATCATTATCATCGTCAAAATGGTAATGAAAAAATTGATAACAATGGTATCTATGAGTCTATCTATAAACAGCAACAAAATGTTGCATTTAAGCCTGGAATGTCGTAAAGTATGATGTAAAAATTCAACGTGTGTAATTTTGAAACATTTCCACTCAATATTACTCTATTTCGAGTGTACACTAGACTTTTGTCAAGGCCCTCTCGCTGTAACGGACATGCGAACGGACGAGCGAAGCGAGTCCATCCGAGAACCCACTCGGCTAGGCTCGCTACACCATACAGCGAGAGGGCCTTGACAAAAGGCTAAGTGTACACATGGATATACATTGGTATGATATCACACCATCAGATTTCACGTGGTATACAACTCGAGCTCATATATGCAAAAATAAGTTTTTGTCTTTACGATTCAGATTGACTACAACAAATAATAAAACTAAACAAAATAACATGTAATTATGAATTGTATAAAATACGACAGACTTGATAGTACCAACATGACCCATCGTTATCAAAACTTTTCAAACGATATTGGAAAACAGAGCGGAATATAGCATTATGAAGTTATCTTTATCGAGAGTTGAAAATGAAGGGTATGGTAATCATGTGATTAGCTATAATTACTGGATCGAAGCCTTTATTTTCAAACATTGCACATTATCATTGACATAATCAATTCATAGTAACTGTACACAAACAAACATAAAAATCCCCAGACTACGAAATATTTACACAGCTTTGCTATCTACGCGTAAGGAGCAATGGCACGGAATATAAAATTGACTTTTTTACAAATTCACACAATAACTAAAATATCGTTGTTATTCTATCATGCATCATTTTCTGTTGAATTGAGCGGATCAGTCACAACAGGTGCCGGTTCTTCCAACGATGAATCCCGCGCCATTTTGGCTTTCTGGCTGGGCTCTCTTATAAACACCTTGCGCTGCTTTGGGGAAATCTTCTTACGTTTGAAGAATCCGACCTATAGAAATGACAGACAGACAGAAATGAGACATAAATTGGGTACACACAACACATCACACTCATTCATGTCACTCTTGTTTCAAGGAATTATACTTCATTGATTAATGCTGTGAGAAGTTGCGATGTATTTATTATTTGTTAATAGCAGTACAACCGTATACCCAACGCAATCCAGATTGAACTTTTGGCACTGTAGACCTTGAAATGGATGCTTGTTTGTTGTTTTTTTTTTTCAATCAATAGTTGCCTTTGAAAACTTTTACGAATTGTATGTTCTATGTCCTGTGGATCACCGAAAATGGTTCAATGATATCAAGCAGACCACACAACACATCAAAATAGACGCAGTTCATTGTTTTTCCCCATTAATATTTTAGACCTGCATTAAGTGATTCATTATAGCTTGTAATGTTCGCTCACGTAATCACACCACTGCTTATTATCGCGTTTTGAGTATGTAGGCACCAACAATCTGTCACAAATGTACACACAAGTAGTTATGTACATGTTTAATGTATCAAGGCTGTGTGCATGGTTGTTTTAATGTGTACATTGTATGTACACAGGGTGACCAGATTAATGTAGAACCTTCTAGATGATATTAGATATAGTACATACAGGCTGACCAGATCAGTGGAGAATTTTCTACATGGTATACAATGTAGCTACAGTACATGTATGCATCTGACAGGAAATACATTATAGCTCACTCAATCTAGAATGATTTAACCCATTCCAGAAAATTCTGGGAAGTGCTGGCTGAGTGAGGCACTGCCCTTGTAGCCCAATGTGATTGGTAGTTAATTTTGGCAATGATGTTATGCACATATTAGGAAGTGAGTCATCCAGGATTCCTGGAATTTGGACTTGCTAGTATGTTCAGGTATGTAGCCCCAGGTTGGAGAAAATTACAGAATGTACTAGAAAGGGGTGAATGGATAGTATATAAGCAGGAGAAATTCTGAGGTAGGCAGAGTACCCAACACCTCTGCTCTGAGAGTTACGTCACTTCTGGCTCTGAAGCGACGTGTTATAGTCAGTCCTGTGTTACCTGCTGACCTGCTATACAAACTGTGTTTGTGGAGATAAGGCCTGGGAGACATTTTGCCTGCAGAGAATTAATTTGCCGACGTTGGAGATAGACTCCATATTTTAATGTCAACGGACATTGTTACGGCAAAGCTGTGACGGGCTGGATTCCTCGCTGGACATTATAAAGTGAATCATCATTCAACGCATCAACTGGACGTGGTCGTCATAACGTCTGGATTTTACACATTTCGCTGTGAAAATTATACCGGACATCTATCGTGGATTTTACCCTGGATTTATACTGTGGATTAATGCAACCTGTGCCTTTGGAGTTACGTCGGAGAAATCATTCATCGGTGCGTCAAGGATCATTCATCGGTGCATCGAACATCGTATCTGAACATTTTCAAAGGACTACTTGATAACATAATATGTAAGTGATTCTATTACCGATTTGTAATTGTTTCTATTGATCATTATTGTACTGATGTGAAAGCCGATTACGAGTCTGTACCCACAATATCGCTGTTAATAAACCGCCTGAACATTAGTTGATTGTTTTTTTTTTTGTTTTTTTTTGTGCGATCATTCTCAGAGTGATTATGGTCGTAACAAAATTTGGGGGCTTGTCCGGGAAGTGAATTTAAAGCCAAAACTTAGAATTTGGAACGTTCCGGAACCTAGAATATTGGTACAGTCCGTACAGACAAAATACCAGTTGAGTTGATTGTTTGCATTGTATATTGTGTGTAATACATGTGACAATGTCAATCAGTACAATGGATGTTCAGGCATTTGTTCAGAGGACAGATTTGTCCCTCAAAGATTTGCAAAGGTTACGCAAATGTGATTTGACTGCTATTGCACAGCATTTAAATGTAGATGTTCCACAAGGTGTAAGAAAGGCAGAGATTCTTGAAAGAAGAAATTGACACTTCAGATCAAGCTCAAATTTCGGATCAAACACGGCTTGAGCTTCCTAAATTGCAAATGAAGGAGAGAGAAATGGAAATGAAGGAGAGAGAAAGAACAAGGGAATTAGAGCTGGAGAAAGAGAAGATTAGATTAGAAATGGAAATGAAGGAAAGGGACAAACAAAGAGAAATGGAAATGAAAAAACTTGAAGTGGAGCAACAATTGAAATTGCGTGAGATGGAATTGACTGATGCACAGACTGTTGGAAATCGTGAAAGGGCTCCCCCCGAATTTGATTTGGCTAAGAACATTCGATTGGTTCCAAAGTTTGAAGAAAATAGAGTTGATGCATATTTTGTGTCATTTGAGAAGGTGGCTGACAGTTTGAACTGGCCACAGGAATTTTGGCCTATGCTCCTTCAAAGTGTGTTTGTCGGCAAAGCAGCTGATGTGTACTCATCTCTCTCAAAAGAGCAATCACGTGACTATGCTACAGTCAAGAAAGCAGTGTTGAATGCTTATGAGTTGGGGCCAGAGGCGTACAGACACAAGTTCAGAAATTCGTACCGCAAACCAGGCCAGACACATGTTGAGTTTGCTCGTGAAAAAGAAATGATGTTCGATAGGTGGTACAGGTCCCTGAAAGTGGATCAGGATTTTGAGAACCTACGTGAGGTTGTTCTCTTGGAAGAATTCAAAAAGAGTGTTGCTTTCAGTGTGAGGTCGCATTTGGATGATCACAAAGTGACAAATTTGCATAAAGCAGCCTTGATGGCTGATGAGTATGAGCTGACCCACAGAAATGACAACAGACCACCTTTCAGGAATTTCTCTGGAAATAAGAGAGACAAAAATCAGTCGAGCAATCCAAAGAATGCTGGTTCTGAAAAAGGCACGAGTTCTGAAACTTCATCGGCACCAAAGCCTCAATCTGACAAAGGGTCCAGTACAAGTGCAAATGTCATCAAATGTTTTCACTGTAACAAGACAGGGCATGTAAAGTCACAGTGTTGGAAGTTGCAAAACAAAACAAAGAAGGACATGGGATTTGTCATGTCAAAAAGTGTCCTACCCGAAAATAGTGTCCCTTTCAATAAAACACAGGCCATTGAAAGTCGATCTCCCAAATTCAAAGATAGGACTAAGCAGGTGGATGAGAGCTATCGTAGCTTTTTGTTTGATGGTGAGGTGACTCCATGTACTTCTTGTGAGGCAGGTAAACCAGTACTCATCCTACGGGATACGGGGGCCTCTCAGTCGTTGATGGTGGATGGTGGTATGACTTTTCCACCAGATAGTGCAGTGAATGCAAAAGTCTTGATTCAGACTGTTGATGGCAGTTATATATCAGTTCCACTGTATAGAGTGGATTTGAAGTGTGACCTAGTTTCTGGTCCTGTCACTGTTGGAGTTGTTCCTGAGTTGCCCATGGTAGGCATTGACTTTTTGTTGGGGAATGACTTGGCTGGGGACAAGGTGGTTGCGTCTCCAGTTGTTTCGGATAAACCAGTAGTGGTTGCTGAAACTGAGCAGTTGCAGGAGTTTCCTGGGATTTTCCCAGATTGTGTTGTGACTAGGTCTCAGGCTCGTAGAGCTGTTCAAGATGATGCGGATTCTGTTGATGTGGAGGAGAATTCCGGTGTTTGGTTGGCAGAAACCTTTTTCAAGGATTTGAATGATGGGGTTGCTGTATTAGGCTCCGAGGCTAACAGTTATGGGCTGTTTAGCAAGTCTTCCTTGGTTGAAGCACAGCAGGCAGACTCTGAGTTGAAAGGCTTGTCTCAGACGGCGTGTTCTGAGGCTGAGGCTGAAAAGGTCCCTGAGTGCTATTATGTCAAAGATGGCATTTTGATGAGGAAGTGGAGACCTCCCCATAGGCCAGCTGATGAGGATTGGACGGTGGTCCGTCAAGTTGTTGTCCCTCCTAGTTACCGCGGTGAGATCTTGAGGATTGCTAACGAGTTACCTGTTGGCGGCCATTTAGGCGTCAGAAAAACAAAGGATCGGATCATGAGGCATTTCTTTTGGCCAGGGTTGAATGTGGATGTGGCTGAGTTTTGCAAGACTTGTCACACATGTCAAGTGGCTGGTAAACCACAGCATTCAGTGAAGCCGGCGCCATTGATTCCGATACCTGCGTTTGAAGAACCATTCAGTCGGGTTCTAGTTGACTGTGTTGGACCTTTGCCTAGGACTAGATCGGGTCATAAGTACCTCTTGACAATCATGGATATGTCTACACGGTTTCCAGAGGCTATCCCATTGCGAAATATCACTGCCAAGACTGTGGTAGATGCTCTAGTGCAGTTTTTCACTAGGTATGGGTTGCCCAAGGAAGTGCAGTCTGACCAAGGGTCAAATTTCATGTCAGGCATATTTCAAGAGGTGATGTATCGTTTGGGTGTGAAGCAGCTGAAGTCGTCAGCTTATCATCCCCAATCCCAAGGTGCGTTGGAGCGCTACCACCAGACCCTAAAGACAATGATTAGGGCATTTTGTGAGGAGTATCCCGAGGATTGGGATAAGGGCATCCCTTTCCTGCTGTTCGCAACGAGGGACTCCCCAAATGAGTCGACGGGTTTCAGCCCATTTGAGTTGGTGTACGGTCATGAAGTTAGGGGCCCACTGAAGCTCATCAAAGAGAAATTCATGACTGAGGATGATGAGGTCCACCTACTTGACTATGTGTCAAAGTTTCGTGAAAGGCTTTCAAAGGCTTGTGAGGTAGCTAGGGAACACTTGAAAGTGTCACAAGACTCTATGAAGAGAAAGGCAGACAAAAATGCCAAAGCCCGAACCTTCAAACCAGGTGACAAAGTTCTTGTACTGCTGCCCATACAAGGTGAACCACTGAAAGCCAAGTTCAGTGGCCCATACTGTGTCAAAAAGAAACTCAATGATGTGAACTATGTGATCAGTGCGCCAGACAGACGAAAAGATCAGAGGGTGTGTCATGTAAACATGCTGAAAGAGTACTATGAGAGAAAGGCTAGTCAGCCTGTAGGTGTAGCTCAGGTGGTAGAAGAGGAAGTAGATGAAGAGGGAGAAGCTCAAGATGAGAATGGAAGTGAGCCCTCTAGTGCCAGGTTGTCTAACTCAGAGATATTAGGGAAAGTAGATGAGGCACTGAACTACCTACCTGAAAATCAGAGGAAAGATGTGACTAGTCTGTTACATGAGTACAAAGAAGTGTGTAAAGACAAACCAGGTTGCACCCCTCTGGCTGTACATGATGTTGATGTAGGAGATGCTGACCCTATCAAGCAAAACCCTTACAGGTCAAACCCGAGCAAACTGCAGAAAGTAAGGGAAGAGGTTCAATACATGCTAGACAATGACATAATAGAACCGAGTAAAAACAGTTGGAGCTCCCCAATCGTCATGGTGCCCAAACCGGATGGGTCTCAAAGATTCTGTATAGATTACCGAAAGGTAAACGCCGTGACGAAAACAGATTCTTTCCCCATTCCCAGACTAGAAGACTGCATGCATTGACAGGGTCGGAAATTCTGCATATGTCAGTAAAATAGACCTTCTAAAGGGATACTGGCAAGTGCCCTTGACCGACAAAGCCAGAGAGATTTCTGCCTTTGCCACACCAGATGGCTTGTTCCAATGCAAAGTAATGCCATTCGGCATGAAAAATGCTCCGGCCACCTTCCAACGGCTGACAAACCAAATCATTGCCGGACTTGACAACTGTGTAGTATACATTGATGACATCCTAGTGTATAGTGACACGTGGGAAGAGCACATTACACACTTGCGGCAACTCTTTGATCGACTGAAGGAGGCTGGATTGGTGATTAATCTGGGAAAGAGTGAATTTGCAAAGGCCAAAGTGGTGTATCTCGGGCATGTAGTCGGTCAGGGACAGGTATTGCCAAGAGAAGCCAAGGTAGAAGCTATACTAGGCTTTCCCATCCCCCAATCCAAGAAGGAGTTGCTCAGATTTCTGGGCATGGCTGGTTTCTACAGGAAATTTGTACCGAATTTCAGCACTGTAGTCACCCCCCTAACAAACCTGCTGAAGGGCAAGGCAAAGTACACCTGGACTGATGAGTGTCAAAGAGCCTTTGAGAAACTAAAAGCAGTTCTTGCTAATGAGCCTGTTCTGGCAGCTCCTGACTTCCAAAAGCCATTCAAGGTGGCAATAGATGCTAGCGATGTAGGAGTGGGAGCAGTTT
The DNA here is from genome assembly GCA_033980235.1 of Diadema setosum. NCBI lineage: Eukaryota > Metazoa > Echinodermata > Echinoidea > Diadematoida > Diadematidae > Diadema > Diadema setosum. The sequence continues at coordinate 35,353,686 of CM067075.1, read as the reverse complement.
TGCTCCAAGAAGATGAAGAAGGCACTGAACGTCCGGTTAGCTACTTTTCCAGAAAACTGAACGCATACCAGAAAAAATACTCAACTATCGAGAAGGAGGCTCTCAGTCTCATCCTTGCCCTCCAGCAATATGAAGTGTACTTGACCAATAGCAAAGGGGAGATCACGGTCTATACTGACCACAACCCCTTGGTCTTTTTAGACCGGTTCAAAATGAAGAACAACAGACTGTTCAGATGGAGCATGATGACGCAGCCATATGCTCTCAAAATCAAACATGTGGCAGGCAAAAATAATGTAATTGCTGACGCTTTGTCAAGAGTGTAACATGAAGAGAGTATCGAAGGTGAAAAGTTTTCACCGCATATCACTTACAGTGTACATTGTATGTGTTTAGCATATATCCATTAATGTTTGACATGATTGTACATGTATAAGCTCCAAGAATCCAAGCAATATCATTGTAAATGGTATCCATGAAAAGAGAACATGGAATTAATGCAGCTATTCAAAAGGCATGTGATAGTATGTGATTATTGTTGCTTGACTTGGATTGTACCTCACATTCATTGTAAATAACAATGAGAAATTGTGAAGGTAAAAGAAACCCTTGCTACGGCAAGGCTTTCTTTTTCCCATGGGGGATGGTGTCACAAATGTACACACAAGTAGTTATGTACATGTTTAATGTATCAAGACTGTGTGCATGGTTGTTTTAATGTGTACATTGTATGTACACAGGGTGACCAGATTAATGTAGAACCTTCTATATGATATTAGATATAGTACATACAGGCTGACCAGATCAGTGGAGAATTTTCTACATGGTATACAATGTAGCTACAGTACATGTATGCATCTGACAGGAAATACATTATAGCTCACTCAATCTAGAATGATTTAACCCATTCCAGAAAATTCTGGGAAGTGCTGGCTGAGTGAGGCACTGCCCTTGTAGCCCAATGAGATTGGTAGTTAATTTTGGCAATGATGTTATGCACGTATTAGGAAGTGAGTCATCCAGGATTCCTGGAATTTGGACTTGCTAGTATGTTCAGGTATGTAGCCCCAGGTTGGAGAAAATTACAGAATGTACTAGAAAGGGGTGAATGGATAGTATATAAGCAGGAGAAATTCTGAGGTAGGCAGAGTACCCAACACCTCTGCTCTGAGAGTTACGTCACTTCTGGCTCTGAAGCGACGTGTTATAGTCAGTCCTGTGTTACCTGCTGACCTGCTATACAAACTGTGTTTGTGGAGATAAGGCCTGGGAGACATTTTGCCTGCAGAGAATTAATTTGCCGACGTTGGAGATAGACTCCATATTTTAATGCCAACGGACATTGTTACGGCAAAGCTGTGACGGGCTGGATTCCTCGCTGGACATTATAAAGTGAATCATCATTCAACGCATCAACTGGACGTGGTCGTCATAACGTCTGGATTTTACACATTTCGCTGTGAGCATTATACCGTGGACATCTATCGTGGATTTTACTCTGGATTTATACTGTGGATTAATGCAACCTGTGCCTTTGGAGTTACGTCGGAGGAATCATTCATCGGTGCGTCGAGGATCATTCATCGGTGCATCGAACATCGTATCTGAACATTTTCAAAGGACTACTTGATAACATAATATGTAAGTGATTCTATTACCGATTTGTAATTGTTTCTATTGATCATTATTGTACTGATGTGAAAACCGATTACGAGTCTGTACCCACAATATCGCTGTTAATAAACCGCCTGAACATTAGTTGATTGTTTTTTTTTTTGTGCGATCATTCTCAGAGTGATTGTGGTCGTAACAAATCGAATAATATTATTTTGGAGAAGAAATAAACTACCTATACGAAGTGAATCGAATCGACCCTTTGTTTTCTTATTAGTATATAAAATAGCGTGTTTCCAAGACAGTGCTAACGAATTACATGCGATACTTTAAAAAGGGTTTCAGCTTTATTAAACAAACCTCGGTATGCTTGTAGGCCCAAACAAGCAGATTAATAAATTCTGATAAAGATATAAACACTACAAATCATGCTGCATGAGAAGTTTGCAATTCAGTAAATTAGAAAGAAATTCAGATTTCGTTTTGCTGTTGGCAGAGAACATCTTCCAATATAGATGTCCGGGAAGAAAGGAAAGATGATTTTATGAACATTTCGCTTCCTCTCTCCGTCTCTTCCTTTTGTCTGTTTTCTTTCTTTGTTCTGCAGGAGGAGGGGACCGGTGTGGAGGGAATGCATTGATCCGAGATATGAAGAACACATTATATTACTATAATATCCCTGTGGAACATCAGTGGTGTGTTTCCATTGACATGATTTATGTGTCTCAAGAAATATCTTCCTTTTTTTTTTAAAGCTCTTGCCAGCTTATGATAACGTATTTTTTGTATCATGCATTTTCTTTATGGAAATGGATAAATCATTGAATTGAATTAAATTGAATTAAATTAAAATGAATTGAACTGAATTGAATTAAATTAAATTAAATTGGAATTAATCTAATTATATTGAATTGAATTGAAATGAATAGATTTGAACTGATCTGCACTCGTTCATGGAAAGATGAGTTTGTTTGCCATCAAGGGACCATCTTCTCAGGCAGATTACTATTATGTATAAATAAATCACAAGTCAACTAACACATAACATAGCCTCCAGATTGTAAGCAGCAGCAGCAGCAGCAGCAACAACAACAACAACAACAACAACAACAACAACAGTAACAAGAACAAGAACAAATACAGGTGGAAATTTCGTGTGCTTATCAAAAAGGCTTGTTAAGCTCGTCCTCTGAAAACGGAAAGGATGAAATTCGGTACAATATAAGCTGCATTTTGACGCCCTGTTTTATAAAACTTCTGACCATCACGGGCTATAGTAACCTGCGTACCCTTTTTAAGATGAAGATGAGTACAAGTTGTATTAAAAGCCCGCCAGCTACGGCCACTCCGTACACCCAGTAGAGAACTGCCTGCTGGGGCGGTTGAAGCTCCGTCAAAATGACCATGCTGATCTGCGAGGACAACGACATTGATAATTATAATACTGATGATAATTAAGACGACAAAATCCTAAATATTGATAGTCATGATAATGATGATGATGAAGATGATAATGATAAAAACAAGAGGAGAAATACTGATCATAGAATAACAAAAGTTATTATATCCTCTTCATTGTTATTATGGGTATACAATACCATGATAACATTCTGTGCAGCTATCAGACAATATCGGAAAATTATCATGCAAGTCGTGACTTTTCTTTGTATTCATTTCATTTCCCATAGCATAGGGTGGCACTAATGATACGTTTTGTTATGCCACTATATCATTTCTTTCCTTTTGTATTGTATTTGAACTCCTAATCCCTAGTTTCATTACAATTGAATGAATTGATATTGAAATGCTTTTCGGAATAACTGCAGAATCAAAATATCGTCGGAATTACCTATAAACTAGCTCCGATTTTCATAGAAATCAACACTCTACGAATATTAGACGACAATCAGACATTACAGCAATCCTGAAGAAAGTGTAATGAACAAGTTGATACACCCGAAAAAACCTTTCAATCGCAAACAGTTCTAAAGAGTCGGCAATCGTGTAAAATTATAACCGGTGACTGTCTTAGCTAAAAAAGCAATGTAAACTCACCGCTGTCGAACTCGAAGGAAGCACTTTAAAAGGATTTCTCGGGTGTAGACTTTTTATTACCGATGCCTTCGCGCTGGCTATGAGTTTTAATGTGGTGACATTGTACTGAGGATTAAGAAAACAAGGAAACAAAAACAGTGAAAATCGAATATCATATTAGAATTGATATTTTTTCAGTTCCATGATGGTTCTAGACCGACCGCATAAATCTAATAAAAGGTTTGAAGAGGTGATGGAATTCAATACCACCATAGATTTCGTAAAAAAAAAAAAAAAATGTTATCACACATGATTCAAAACCAGAAGTTGATAAGACGCATTCGACCTTTATGTTCGCAAAATTATTAATCACCTGCCAAACCCCGTTGCATTGGATGATTACGCAGATCAAATAAATGCGTATGTATTATAACAGCTAAAAGTTGAGTTTTAGGAGTCAATAACTGTTTTTGTGCAATTTCTTATTTTCTGAAATTTCTGAAAATTCAGTGGAGCTGTGCTTTTTAATTGGTTTTAGATTTAGGGTATAATGATAGGCAAAGGCCAGCAGACAACGTTTAAATTAGCCTCCGTTTCATTTCAAACGAACGGTAACACCCAGAAAACTCTGCAATCCACACTATAAACAAAGCAGAAAACCATATACAATTTAACCTTGCTTTCATGATCCGGGTATACATTTTATATTTCACTTTAATAAGTTTTTCCCCTCTCTCAAGGGGAGCACATTTCATCACACATCAACACACCTTGATTAGGATATCAGCCCGGAATCGTGAAGTGACCGTGACGACCACGTCGTCCCTCGCAGAATTCGCCCCCGTGCCCAGCGAGTCGACGTAGCAGACGATCTTGTCGCAAAGCGCTAGATCCGACGTGCAAGAAAGTGTGCGGAGACCGAGTTGTTCAAACGGGCCAGCGTCCCGCGGCCTCCGTCGGTCGAAAGCCGCTCTGGGTTGGTCTCTGCGCCGCCTTCTATGGCCTTCATCCGTCTTCGAAAAAGATTGATTATATGACGTAACAAAAGTCTCATTGTTTTAAGTCAACAACGTCATGAATGACGTCATAATGCACATGACCTTGACTAACGGCAGTTAAATTAAACCAAAATTGATTATTTGGCTATTTTTTTCTACAGATGTCAAACATATTCGATCACACAAATTATCACACATTATGATTGTTTCCATCTCTGTTTTCTCTCTCTCTCATATGCTATAGTATTTCAGTAATTATATATAATGAATGAAAGAAAGGTTTCTGTGAGCAGGAAATTTGTGTTTATTTAGCTAGCCTGTTTTTAAAGGCCCTGTTATCATACAATAATAAAAATGAATAAATTTGTGTGTTGATTGTTTCCGAAAAAGATTACAATTATGTAATCTGAAGTGTTATGAAGAATTTATAGATTATGCAATATATACAGGGGCCGCGGAACGTTTTTTCAGTGTGTGTGTGTGGGTGGGGGGGGGGGGGCTGCGGGACCGGGGGGGAGGGGGGGGGGTGGCAAGGTCAAGACCCCCCCCCCCCCCCCCCCCCCCCCCCCCCCAGGGCTGAATCTTTGGGAATTGAAATTCATGAGGGTTGTAATTTTTGTCGATTTTTTTTGTCGATTTTCTTTTTTTTCTTTTTTCTTTTTTTTTTACGAACCAAAAGTGTGTGTGGGGGGGGGGGGGGGGGCTGCAGCCCCCCAGCCCCCCCCCCCCCGCTTCCGCGGCCCCTGAATACATGTGCTGTAACCTAGACATTTTGATTTTTCTTAGATATGTCTCGGCATATCACTTTTCAGTGAACTGTAATGATAAAAAATGATGTTATTTATTTATTTTCTACCATCCTCCGCAATGCCCAATTATTTGGCCATGTTGTAAGTGTACCGTAATTGTACATTATGTTATTTTTCTTGGTAAATGTGTTTACAATGTATTTCGTGATGTACGTTATTATATGTGCAGGGCCTCTGAGAATAACAGTGTTAAGTCACTGACACAGCTACCCTACTGAAACAAAACAAATAAATAAATAAATAAAATCTATATCATAGCCACACCGACAATGTCTACTCCTGAAATTTACAATGACATGTTTTGTTAGCCTGTTGTCCCCATAAATAATAGCATATAAACGTATAGAGTAAAAAAAGGAAGAGACGGCTGCAAGAAAACCCCCACAAAACACACACACACACACAAAAAAAAAAAAAAAACCCAGCCTGAGTTCAACAGAAGGCAGTCTTTAAAGAGATTCTTGATTTAACAACTGACTCAGTAACTGTCGACTTACTGAGTATGTAAGTAAGTATGAAGTAAGTAATAACTAACTAAATAACTATCTATCTATCTATCTATCTATCTATCTATCTATCTGTCTATCTATCTATCTAACAACCTTCCTTTGCATAAGTGCTGTCATCTGAGTAGAGAAATAAACCCTGACTGCTAATATAGAAATTCTAAGTTATAATAGTCTTAAATATAAATTATTTCAAAATCATCATTACTGATGTTAAATTGTCCGGATTCCACTGGCCACCGATGACGTAACAATCGCCACCATTGTCCATTTCCGCCTTGACTGGATAGAAGAGTTGACCGTCCTGGACAGCGAAGGCTGGCCAGGAGATGACCAGCTCTGTTGGACCAAGGAAGCTTGGACCACTGTTGGAGAACTGCGAATACATAAGAAGAATATACAGGAAAAACAAATAAACGAACAAACGGAATGTTTGTATGAGTATATTTTGAAATGAAACAAAGTCAGACAACAGCTATCAGTTAGAAATTTCTTGAGTTCAAATCATAGCACTTGGGTAAGAATAATAATAATTATAATACAAGGTACTTACAATGCGCCCATTCCACATGACTAATGTGCTCAAGGCGCAGTAGGATAAATGCATTACCAAATACAAGAATCATTACACACACATGTACATGGAAGTAAAATGAAACAATAATGATGACAAAAAAAGAAATTACATAATGTACGATTCTACTGGAAAGCACATTTATAAACAGATGAGTCTTTAGGGCAACTTTAAAGGACAATTTAACCTTCATTAACATAAGGATTAAGAGAATGTAGCACTATTAGTAGAACACATTATTAAAGTTTGAGGAAAATCGGACAATCCGTTCAAAAGTTATGAATTTTTGAAGTTTTTGTGCAGTCACCGCTGATTGAGAAGACTACTGCAGTGTATGATGTCACATGCGTACAACAATATAAGGAAAATGTAAAGAGAATTTCAGAAAATTTCATTTTTTGAAAAAAGTGCACATTACCTTGACTCGTTACTGACATATGTTGTGGGTAATATTATTCCCATTGCCTTTTGAAAGAGGCAAGTCAAGTGCTCTTTTATTATGCGAAAAAAGTGAAAATATGTTGAATTTTCTTTACATTTTCTTTATACTGTTGTACTCATATGACATCACGAGCCTTAGTAGTCTCCTCATCCAGCGGTTCCAACACAAAAATTGTTGAAATTCATAACTTTTGTATCGATTGTCCAATTTTCCTCAAACTTTCACTGATGTGTTCTACTAATATTGCTGCATTCTCTCAATTCCTATGTTTATGAAGGTGAACTTGTCCTTTAAAGCAGTCAACATTTGAAATGTATCGGATAGCTTGAGGCAACTGATTTCGTAGTTAAGATGCAACATGTGCAAATGACTGATCCTCCATGATTTCTTCGATTTCGAAACAACAAGCAATCTACAATCGGATGATCTTAAACATCTGGGAAGACTCTAAAGTGTCAGCAAATAAACATTGTACTACTTGTCGTCTGTCACAAACATGACAGAATAGATAAGATTTTTAAGTGCAGAATGATCTTGAAATGAACACAAATTTCCACTGCGTATTTTGTCACCCGTTTTCGAAAAAAAATATAGGAAAAAGAAAGTCTGACACTTGAAATGAAATAAAATCTTACTGAAATTGTGTGTGTAACTCTGGGTCCAACATCTGCGAGTGACGTCACCAGGCGACCGGCAGGGTAGCGAGATTCCTTGAATATCAGCAGTTCGGGATTGACGTCGCTGTAATGCATGAAATGATTCAAATTGAATCGCTCATCAAGTTTTATTTACTCACTTTAAATTGGGAGGGATAATAAGCACACACACGTGTAAAAGTGATTTGTGACTCGCTTCAAGTCTAAACCACGACATTGTATTGTGGTTTGTGTCAAAAGCATGAGAGATAGACACGTTACAAACTAGACTCGCTATGAGAGTATCTTACAATGTTTGATGATGATTCTGATGTTGCATAGCAACCTATGTTTTCAGCTATTAAGATAGCAACGGAGACAGCAGCCATTGCCAAAGGCTCTCTCGCTGTAGTAATTGAGAATTGAGTAAAAAAAAAAAGTAGAGAGCATAGGGCCGGGCAGAGGGTCGGTACGTGAGACCAAGGAGTAATCAGACTTTCCTTGTGAGATAGAGTCAAAGCATTATACCGCTATACATAATTATGGGAACAAGCTCGGCCGGGGCTGGCCCTCGCCCGCAAGCTCGGCTTCGACTTTTCGGCTCGCTTCTCTCGCAAAGAACCAGTTTACAGTTCAGTTCAGTTCCGTTCAGTTCAGTTCAGTTCAGTTCAGTTCCGTTCAGTTCAATTCAGTTCAAATTCATTTCGTTTTTTTTTTTCACAATGAAATGATTATACTGTGTATAAGCATAAACCTCGCTTTCTTCAGTGACAAAAATGATGCATGTAAATTTATACAAAGAAAACAATAATTAAAAACTTACGGTACGGATAGATTACAATGGTTGCTACAGTAATGATAGTGAAGTAGGCCTAATTGTCAATATACATTGTGTGAAACAAATTTTACAATCTTAGCCTGTACAGATAATGGTCATTGAAAACCTTCTCTTGAAACTTACTTGCAATTGAGGTATTTGAAAACCTGCGTAGGTCTTCGAAGGAAAACTATGTTTTAGATATTCGTGTATGAACTAGGTGTCGGGATGTACAGGTGAATGTGTATTTTTTCAACCAAATTGATAAAAAAAAGTCATGCAGCAGTAACATGCAAATTACCTCTTTCTGATTGACTGTTTTCGAATTAAAACATTAATTTTATCCAAGTTTCAAGAGTCTCGGAGGTCATCTGTCATTGCAGACTATTGCTAACTATGAACAGGCTTGTTCTCGGCACTTTGAAAGGCTACGCCGAAAACAGCCATGTAATTCCACAAGATCTCCATTTTAATGTTGCTGTGGTATCACAATTATTGCAACCTGCAATGTCAGGAAGTGTTCTCCATGAACTCTGAACTCGTGACGAGTTCCGGTTACATACCCTTGGAGAGTGATGTTGGCGCGAGAAATGACCGGCAGAGACATGTTGACGTGATTGTTGCCTGCCAAGTGAGGGAGCTCGTCATCGCCACTGCGGAAAACGGAAATATGCAGAGACAAAAAGTCGTGGGAATGTGCAGGATTTCTCTCGTATTCCTAGACTATTAATTCTCGCTAGACTCTCTAGGCCGCTATAAATAGAAATCTACACTTTCGCTCTCACAAAACTTTCAGGCGATGTCACTTAGCATTTAATATCAACGATGCCGAAATTCTGAAACAAAATTCTGATACCAAAATTCTGAAACAAAGTTCTAAAACAAGGTAAACAACTGATATCACACCCCTCAAAAACTTTCATAGTTGATTGATATTGAATATCCCCACTCATCGTTTACCTGCCTTTACAATCATAACCCTCCCATAATGATGCTAAAACATCTTGCTTGTTGTCACATAAAGACATGCTTTCATTTTGTTATTGGGCTTATTTTTTGTTGTACACATAGTGATTCATCATCAGCGTGGTGTGACACCATAATGACACCATATATCATGTATCATGTATTACATATTATATATTATAATATATATTATATATATTAAATACTATATATTATACATTATACATTATAAATTATATATTATATATTATATATCATATATTATGTATTGTATATTAAATATTATATATTATATATTATATATCATATATTATATATTATATATTATATTATATATTATATATTATATATTATATATTATATATTATATATTATATATTATATATTATATACCGAGAGTAAAGAAGAGGTGATAGACGTAGCTTTTGAGCTTGTGAACTGAGATGCACAGTTCACATTTGGCCTGGTTGCAAGCCGGCAATAAATTGGCAACCGGTTGCGGGAAACCGAGACATTTGCGATGATAGGTGGAGGTAAGCGTGCTGAGGTGAGGTGTGTGTGCTGGGATAGCAACTCAGTAAGGTATTACAGTGTTATATATTTTATATTATATATTATATATTATATATTATATATTATATATTATATATTATATATTATATATTATATATTATATATTATATGTTATATATTATATATTACATATTATATATTTCATATTTTATATTATATATTATTTATTATATATTATATATTATATATTATATATTATATATTATATATTATATATTATATATTATATATTATATATTATATATTATATGTTATATATTATATATTACATATTATATATTTTATATTTTATATTATATATTATTTATTATATATTATATATTACATATATATTATATATTATATATTATATATTACATATTATATATCATATGACACCACAATTAATATATCTCTCCTGGAAAGTAACGTCTATCTTTGACCTGCAATAATGATAAAGAAGGAAAAAGATACTCACCTCTTAGCCGTGAAAGTAAAAGTGATTTGTGAATCTGTGACCGAGAGCTTTTCCGTCTGAAAGACGATGCCCAGTAATACCTACAAAGAAACCAAATACAACCTAATCAAAGTTTGTTCTATAAATGGCGCATCGCCAAGTTGCTCTTTAAAACTACATTTGGGAGAAACAATGAGAGAATGATGGCGTTAATAATTACCACAGCTTCATACTCCTTTTGTTACGACCGAAATCACAATATCATATTTGGTGATTTTAGTTCGATGATTTTCTTTATCATAAGAGAAATTTCGATTTGATGAAGCGTCCACCAGTCAGGTTGTTAGATTCTATTCTATACAATATACCAAAGTCTTCAAGTTCTTAAACACCGATCATTTCAGTGCTTATATAGGGCAATTTGTCAATCAGTTGCAATAAAAACATCTCGACGGAAGAATTTTATGAATTTGAATAGTTACGATCCCCGGCTGTTATTACGAAGTACCCGCTGCATGCTACAGTATAAGGATTAGAGCCACCACTAGCTGTCGGGCGGGAGCTCGGTGGTCTAGTGGAGATGACGCCTGTCCGGAGATCAGGAGGTCGTAACTTCGAATACTGCTGGAGTATGTACGCCAGTGATTTTTTTTTTTTATCATGGCTACTACATGTACTAAAACACTGATCAATTCAGCGCTTATTTACGTCGATGTAGGGCAATTTGTCAGTCAGTTGCAATACCAAAGTCTACTTGAATATTTTGTGAAATTGCACTTGTGATGGTTTCAGTGTCCGTGATACGTGATCACGTGATTCAAACGTGAGTTTTAGTTCTCACACCACTGAACAAAGTGATCTTTTCCGAGCCTCATGACACACAGTGGCAAAGATACTGAAATATATCGTGTTAAAATTACTTCAAAGGTAAAGAATGCAAGTTTGATAAGTACAAGTCTGTTGTGGTTCAAAAGTGAGCTGCTCCGCAAAATCCATCCTAATATCTAATGGCTGGACGCGCTTTCTTTAAAAGTTTGGTCGTTTTAATATTATTTTTTTTTCGGCCTACGTAAACTAAACAAGAAGAGGAGAAGCTCCTTTTATAATTTCAGAAATGGAAACAATCTGGTTTAGTGGAATAGCCGACAGGACATCCACTGAGTCCTTTGTATATTCTTAAAGATAATATAATGTACGTATATCTTCAATCCTCTCTTGAACATATCTCATTTCTATTTTTAGAAACGGTGTAACCGGAAATTGTTTGCAAATGTAACACCTATACTGAGGAACTGTACCCAAACCACGTTTTCAGTATCGACCTGGCATATTGCCATCCTATTGTGACCGTGAATAGACCAACTTATGGGTTTTGATTCTTAGGTCTAGGACTAAATGAATAACTACGGCTCCACTAATGATTCTGGGTTTGCGTGGGAAAGGTCATCTGATCGTATGAGACACAACGTTTTATTTTGTTTGAATCATATTCTTCCTTCTTTTTTTTTTGGGGGGGGGGGCTGTTACTTTGTTACCGATTATGGTTAAGATGCACTGAAAAGTGAAAATCCACTCCATGTTTTAGCTGAATTTTTTGAAAAAAAAAACAACAACCCAGTTCAAACACAGAAAATGATAGCAGTTTCAAAAATTCGGCATACAATTTGACACTTAAAATTAGACATCAAAAGAATACGATGTAACTCGCAAGGCGCCAAGGCGATTTTTTTTTTTTCAAAGAGAGGGGGCTTGTCGCACATCCAAAGATCCGTAGCTTTTCGCTTGAAAACTAGCGCTCATAATTCTAGGAGGCCGCACATCGCCTACCTTTCCACCTGCTCTGACTGGGTTTCCGATGTTGCACACGACCTTTTGTGTCCCGACGGAACACGTTACAAAGGCATCCTGTAGAGGAGAAGGAGGAGGAGGAGGAGGAGGAAGAGGAGGAGGAGGAGGAGGAGGAGAAGGAGGAGGAGGAGAAGGAGGAGGAGAAGGGAAGGTGTTGGTGGTGGTGGTGGTATGAGAGGGGCGGGGTGATTGTGGTGAAATGAAATCGATTGACGAATGTTTTAATAAACAAATAAACATTATTAAATTGATTGAGCAATATATACACACACACACACACACACACACACATATATATATATATATATATATATATATATATATATATATATATATATACATAGATAGATAGATAGATAGATAGACACGTAGATAGATAGGTAGATGGATAGATAGATAGATAGATAGATAGATAGATAGATAGATAGATATGAGAGAGAGAGAGGGAGAGAGAGAGAGATTTGTCATGTATGTAAGAAAGATGAACCAAGATCATTTCAGAGAATCACAGTTGATTTGAATCATCGTTGCCCATCGTCACTTTATTACCCAAACTGACAAAACCCACTTATTGGATGATTATTCTTATTTCCAGTGAAATTCAACCTATTCGCTTATGTTACTCATCTTTTAAATTTTATTACAACAAAAATAGATCCATAAACAAAGAGATGAATTGTTTAACAATAAAGTAACCAATATATGTTTTGACAAAGATCTACGACACGAACAGGCCATTGCTAGTGATGCAATCACTTTTACCAATGGACAAAAAGAAAAACAGATGACAGTACTAGCTACAGCTGATGATTAAAATAACATCAATACGAGTTGAAGTAATGGTCAACAATAACTGCCATTTTCCAGTGGATATGATGATAACAATCCAAACAACATAAGCAGACACTCTGAGACGTTTTTTCTATTTGTTTTGTTTTTTAAGTCTTATATTTATCTCTTTCAAGCAGATACTACGTAACTTGAACAAAAGCATACGGGGATAGACCCTTCTCATTGGTTGCTATGCGCCTATGGGATTCTCTATACCAATCCAACTTCAGAACATCAACCTTGTGACATTATTGTCTGAGTTTTTTATTGTTTGAGTTTTATTTTATTGTTTGAGTTTTTTTTTCCTTATATGTACCTCGCGTATACTTATATATTTGTTTACTGTTTCAGCTAAATTTGTGTATTTCTTGTACAGTCATTTTTTTCATTTGTTGTTGTTGTTTTTTTACTACTCTCCCTTATTGAATGTTTTGTGTATTGTTATGTTGTTTTTACTTTGGTTGGACCCCTTCGAAAAACAGCAATTTGCTGAAAGGGCTATCCATCCCACAAGTGGTAAATAAATAAATACAAATACAAATACAACCTTGATATCTTCAAATCTGAACAAAAGATTAATCTTTTCAAGCAACATGGTGACAAATATGTGACGTATTGTAGGAGACGGGCACTTTATAATGTCCTGTCAGAGTGACACTATATCAATTCCGGGTGTCATCATCACCATTATCATCATAATCATCATCATCATCATCATCACCATCATCGTCATCATCATCATCATCATCACCATCATCACCGTCATCACCATCATCACCATCATTACCGTCATCATCATCTCACCATCATCATCATCACTATCTTCATCATCATCATCATCATCTTCATTATCGTCGTCATCATCATTATCATTATTATTCTAATTGCTTCTAATACTCTAGTCCTGTTTGATATTACAAAAAGCCCCCTCTGTTGTCACTAGCACTATTACTTCTGACTGCCACTAATCTTACCGTCACAGATTTGTCCAACCGAGAGAAAAAGATGTCGTCTGGAACAGAGACCTCCAGGATGGAATAAAAGGCATCTTCGCCGTCGTTTCCGACGTCGACCACGAGATAGACGTCTTCACTGCCGCCAGACGTCACCGTCGAAGTCCGTCTAGAATTAATGATGGAATGAATACATGTCTATATGATAAAGGACGATTCTTATGGTATTCCTATTTCCATTATAGATCTTGTCCACGCCTATAAGATATCCTACAAAATGATTGTAATTCCAAAATGACACGACTGAGGCCTATCTATGTAGCATCTCATACCTAGACTTGTATGAGTATATACACGTAAGCCTATACATAATGGCATTTGTGAATATATAGGTTAGATCGGTATTTACCATGTTTTCATAATGCTATTCCCCTCTGAGTTGCCACCATCCTTGAAAACTGATGCAAAATGTGGCGAAATTTGACGCAATCTCTCATTCTGTTTCTATGCTTTCATGTCATAGTGCATGCGAGTGAGAATGATTCAAAGACCTGTATTGAGCTCCACTACTCTTGAAAAAATGTGGTTTGTTAGAATTTCTTCATTACAGACACAACTCTAAGTAGTTTTTCACCGTAAAATTGTTGCTTCAGGAGAAGAATTAAACAAATGACTACACTGTACTAAATATACACGACACATGACTGGTGCCTGAGTTTTCTTTATGTCGCATTAATATAGAAGCGCTTGTGACAAAAGACATACCACATAACTTAAAGTTTGTATGAGAGACAAAAGTTTCGAATCGATTTTTTTTAATCACTGAAGATTTTCAATATAGCGATCAGACAAGTCAATTGAATACATTTGCATGAAATCAATATAGCAGCAGGTTTTGCTTAATTTTGCCCTTGCAACAACATGAAAATACACAACAGAAACTGGCATACAAGCTTCATTTGATAAATGCATGGGTATACACATGAGGTGTCTTTTTATAATGATCTGAAGGGATGTAATTGTTTTGTTATTTGATTTGTTTCTCATTGATTTATCATCAGATAATGTTTAAATAAAGGCCAACTCCGAGGGAGTTGTCCTTTTAAATGCATGTAACACTCTTCGCAAAAAAAAAAAAGTTTTGTTGTTTGCATACAGGAATTACAGCGACTTTGAATGAAATGGCGGACATTATCGAAGTAACTCACGGTTCTACAGACACGATGAGGTTTGGTGCGCACGTGGTGTTCGCACAATTCCTCTTGAAAGCGAACTATTGGGAGGAAACAAAATGATTATATTTAACAGATATCAGAGACGTAAATTGATTTCCACTGCTACAAATTTCATAGCTGCTTTTACCTGATAAGAATTCGAACAAGTTAACAATTATAACAGTACATGAGCGGGATGTTATGTTTGAAATTGTAGGTTTCTTTCTTTTTAAATTGTTGATCTGGCCTTTTAACCAGGCAAAGGAAAAAATGAAAAAGTGGAAACTTCGAAATTAGCAAGTTGAATACTACTTGTAGTAGTACACCATAAGTATGCGTAATTGATTTTTCATTCTTTTTGTTCATCCGCTGCAACAAATGTCTACGTTGTAATTTGTCAATATCATAATCTGACTAACAAGAAATGCTATATGAATATAATATATATATATAAATTGCGCAATTCACTCAGTTAAAAAAAAAATCATTATTATCTAAGAGATATTTTTTCCATGATTTTTTTTTTTTTTTTGGGGGGGGGGGGGCGGGGGGGAGTGATAATGTTATGATCTTCTGCAGAGCTATTCATTCATTTTGTTGTCATGCGCGGGAATTAAACACCTTGATTGTGTGTTGTTAAACATTGATTTGTAGCAAATTGCAATTCACAAATGACAAGAGGTTGCAGTGGTTCATTCCTAGCGCCTCCACGCGAGAACGACTCACTGAGGAAGTGGTTCGCTTCACAGCCCATCGACTCAGCACGGGAACGAGAAAACCCGGTGGGGTGCGGGAGGCCTGCTCTCTCTCCAAGTACCAGTAGCTTGCAAGTACTGCGACGGGTGTTTGTTTGTCAGTGATAGATGTCTGTAAAAGTTAAAAAAAAGAGAAAATAAGGGGGAAAGACGAATCACTAATTACTGGATATGCACACATCATCAATATTATAAATGCAAGGAGATTTTATTTTTGTTTATCTAAATACTTCAATTTAAGTAAAAGATACTGATGTGACATAGCATCTGTGTTTTCCTATAGTCGGGATTATTACGTGTTTGTCGTTTTTAAATGTCAATTGTCAAATTAGAACACGTCAGCAGATTACGTAGTAGATGCCAAATTCTGAATCAATCCATCAACTGTTAACAAGGTCAGAAAAAACTGTTGTCATGTCATAACTTCTTCAAGATCTTGTCAGACAATAAAGTGGGATACAGGTGCGTGAATATAATGTTTACTTTGACGTAGGCCGAGTGGATAAAACAGTGGGTGCGTCTGGTTGATACAGGTGTGGCCGCGCGTAGCCTTGGCGAGTTCGATCCCAGGAACACCACTCGTGGTGAGAGTGATCGGCCAGCATCCAGAGTGATCGAGTATTCCATTGCTATGAGGCAAAAGATAACACCCGCAAGTGAGCTCATCTTATAACTCAAAAGTCATCTTTGCGGTAGATTATCTTTGTAGAAATCTTCTTATCGTATATGACATTTGCGCAGTTAGAGCTGTAAATCCAGGCTGCCAAGCCAGGCTAGGGCATCGTCTTTTGTGTCTCAATATAATCATGCTCAATCTCAGCAGAAATGACAGCAAATGTGGACGGATTTCTAATAATAATGTATTCAATTCAATATGACATTAATCTGCTTTCGTAAAACACGTTTTCCTCACTACATCGGAAGATACCTGACGTTTTCTAAAGATTAAATGAAATATAATTTCATGAAATCTACTTGGAGTCTCGAACAATAATTGTACTTATAAAGTTAATTATCCGATCGAATCCATCACATTCTTGAAAAATTATCATGAAACAGGTCTGTTCAAATAAAAACAAGACTGGCAGCAAACTATTGGTTTATCTTTATTGCAGCAAAAATTATCATATGAGAGGAGAACTCACAAACCGTCTCGGGAAGTCCATAGCCAGTGAAAGTAATGCAGATATCAAGGTGTAACCTATCAGTGGAGGTCATTGAACATGTTGAAAAAGGCAGATGAAAAATGATTAAAACGTAGATGATATTGGGAGTGCATTTCTGTTCACATAGGTCAATCTTTATATAGCTGCTGTAAAGATCATTGTATTTTAACAGTGCAAACAGAGTCAGATGCGATCCATACTTCTTCTTTGTTACGTTTCTCCTCGTTATAATAATCAACGAGTTAGCCTTTTGACCAGGCAGACTTAAATATCGAAAATTTCGGAATCTGCGATTCAGTATCTTTCCCGTGTTTTTGCATAGCCAGTTTGATTCTCTTCCGGTAAAAAGAAGAAGAAGAAGAAGAAGAAGAAGAAGAAGAAGGAGGAGGAGAAAGACACATTTTGGAATCTGTCGTGGAATTTCTGGATTGATGGAACATGATATTTCCTAACGTGTATGGTAACTGCCTCTGCTTTTTTAACCTTCCTTATCAATTGCTTACTTACAAATTTCGTTATTGGGAAGATACATTGAAATGGCCGTTATGTACTGGTTTTCTGCAAATATATATATATATATATATATATATATATATACATAATATCAGCTGATAATTACATTTCTGTTGTTGATGGAAAAATAAATGAATGAAAATGAATGAAAAACAATCCAACACGACAGTAGGGGATTTGTATGCAGAATATTACTATGATAGCTTAACTGAGCTTGCAAAACTCCCGAAAGTTGCCTGATAAGACAGCTAGCTCACCCCGTGGTCCTCTGTCCGTTTAGAAGCCGAGTATCCAGGACGTCGAGATCGATCAGCCGTGATCGATGAAGGACTTGAATGGAGGCGGTGAATGAGGGTCGTGATCTGTAGACAAGCGACAGACGACAATTAAGAGGTGGCTGACGAAGAGGAGAACGATACGATATATTGGTATCGGCAGTGTTGCCATAGTTGCAGATTAAAGTACTGTCACCATAGGAAAATTTAAAATTAACGATTTTGTTAAGCGGTAAGCGTTTGTAAGGGCGGTGGTAATATTACAAGAACAATAATTCCGGTACAAAGAGACAATTACAAACAATATAACTTGTTGACTTGTTACTGTGAAGATGATTCCACATACGTCTTATAAAAGACACCACTAACTGCAAGAAACATTAGAAATGAATGCTACAGCGATAGCAAGCATGACAATGATACTATAGGAATACGACAAAGCTGGTGCTAGTATCAGCACTACTTTTGTTTTAACTATCACTGACTATTGGTTCATTGCTATTTTCACCAATGACTGATTGAGCACTTCTTTTGTTCTATACTCTTGCTACCAGATGATCCCATCACTAAACATCGCCTATATACTACTACTACTACTACTACTACTACGGAATTATCTGTTTGCTACTATAGACTAGTACTATTCACTACAGCTACTATTATCACATCTTCTACTTTCGGTTATACACGTATCTGTATTCCAGGAAGTTAAAGCACCATTATTGTCAATCCTGTTTGAGAGGAGATAACAAACGAACTTGATTTTAATGATCATTTCATGAAGATTTTTAGTATAATTCACACTGAAAGTGTTATGTTCATCATTGAAACTGAAACGATACCTATACACAACAGCAACCTGAGACTTGTAGGCGCCAACTGCAAGATCTGAAAAGATGACGTGAACAAAATATTTATTTTCTTTTATGTGTGAATGTGTGAATAATTATGCAAATGTGCAATACAGACAAATTAGCAACTGTACAGGGATTTTTTTTTTTTTACGCCATTGCGACGCTCAATAGTTTACATCTTCTCGAAGGTGTTCTCTTCAAACACAATAGTGTTCGTGGTGAAGTTTAGATTATTGTCTCATACCATCGTTATTTATTACCATAATTTCACCAATATCAAGATAGAATCAATGACATCACTGTCACAACGTGCCTTGTTTTACCTCAATCATTTCCCCCATTGTTGAGAAGAAAGTCAAAGCATAATTAAAATAATTCTCCCGGGACACTACTCAATGGTCATGAATGTTTGAATAAACAAGCTAATCGTGTAGCAGGAAATATGACATTTTGTTTGGTGGAATATATGGGTGAATAATCCGGTGACCATATTATGTTTATGATTTATATAATACCAAAATGATGTCTTACCTGGATATGAATTTCCATCGATGTCAACGCCAGAAGACAGAGCTGAGCCGAAAGGAAACAAAGACTGTCCGAACTGGGAAGATTCAAGAATCTAGAAAATGATATGGGATAAGTTAGTTTCTCAATGTCTTCTCTTATCAGAGATAAGTATGTTCCCAATTCTGACACTCACTGAAATCCCCGACATCGAGCATTTCCTACAACACTGGCCCTGATTATCAAATTATTTTTCTTCGAACCAATTAACGTCATACATGGATAAAACACGAGAAATCAAAGAGTGAAATTATTTTTTTTGTTAAGTAAAATTATTTGCATGTGTAAGTTATCCTTCACTCAAATTGACAATCTTATTGAGTGAAAGTGAAATCGTTGATTTTGTAATGGCAAACTAATCTTTGTAGCTGATTTCATACATTCATGTCATTTCTGTTCTTGGAGTTATACCAGTACGGAATGAAAGATGAATATAAGTATTACTTATCCTCATATCGACTCTATACATTTCGTAGATATAAACATTAGTTTCTACTACAGTACTGAAAATATAATGATACGCCCTGACATGGGGATGACGTCAAAATCGTTACAAACTCAATAGATGTGTACCAGGGCAAAGAATTTGTTTGACACACTGTAATGGACATGGAACAGAACTCGTGGGATCATCATTATTGTGACGACATAGAACTTGAAAACTCGAAGAATCGCACATTCCATTTTGATGTTATTGTATTCAATCTTTCAATCTTTCAATTCAATTCAATTCAATTTTATTTCCATCCATCAAACAAAACATAATACATAATACAACGTATAGACATAAGTAATGTTTTTGTCTTTAAAGGGACTGTACAGTTCTGGTGTAGGTGAGGATTTAGCTTTTAACGTTTTGCGAGATATTCAGAAACCACTCTATGAGATGTCAAAGAGCATGCAATTCTAAGGGGTATCAAAAGTTTGTTTGATGAAAATCGGTTTTGAAATGGCCGAGATATCCAAAAACAAGGTGAAACAAAGAGACCCTAATAAAAGGCATGGCCTGTTGCCTTTTATTATTATCACTTTTCTTTTTAATATCTCAGCCATTTGAACACCCATTTTCATCAAATAAACATTGACTACTTTTTAAAATTACATGCTATTTCATATTTCATAAGATGTTTCTCACTATCTCACTTAGGAATGTTATAAACCTGAATCTCCACCTCAACCAGTACTGTACAGTCCCTTTAAATGTTCAATCGGAATTATTCTTGTTAATGGAAAATTCCAGGTGACGGAAAACTGACGAAAAAAAGCGACGAAAAAATTGGACAGTACCTGGACTGGTCTCAGTGGGAGGCGTACGTTGTAGCCGATGCCGTGGTAGATGAAAACCTTTCCAGACCTCCCGGCGTCAATGAACGGTGCCGCGATGGCAAGGTCTGGGAACGAATGGTCAAAACGACGTCAGTCAAGTGCTACTATTCCTTACATACAATGCAACCCTCCTTTACCACCACTTCCATCTTATATAAGGGGGAAAAGCAACACTCAGAGATCAAAACTTAACAAACTTATTTAGCAGAAAATAAAACAGGCACATACATCTCTAATAAAATGTATGAATCTCCAAGGTCTGCCAAAACGTGCATTGCTTGTTCTAAATGCAGAGTTCAGAAGCAAAATAAATTGGGATATTTTATCCTCGGAAACATATTCTACAAGCATCAAAACAGAAGAGTATGAATATTCCAACTTTCAGCCATATTTCGACTGAAGAATTCGAAAAGCGTTTGTATGGTAGAAAAGAAGGGCTACGATTAGGTCTAAAATGATGTCATCTAGTGGTTGCAATCTTGTTCTTCTCAATGTTGCCATGAGAACACATTTTTTTTTTATTAGGGAAATAATTCGAAAATCTATCTTTTCTCAGAATTTCTACAACTTTGTTGTTTACCTCATGCTCACCTAAAGTATGAGATTCATTCGCATTGGAGGAATTCTGATTTCATCAATTCATTCAAAGGAAAATCTATCTTGACAGCTATCAAATCGAAGCACATGTGTAAACTTAGAAATCCTGTTTGCTTGATTCATGCGATTGATATTATTCATATTCAGCATTTCTTTGTAACCATCGATCTTTTATTGAAATAGAGATATGTTACAAACAAACTAACAAACAAATAAACAAACAAACAAACAAACAAACAAACAAACACTATCCTTTTTAGGTAAGATCTGAACGGAGCATCGAAATGCAACTACTGAAATGAAATCTGTCAAGCGAAAGAGAATGGATAATTGCTTTGCAGTCACTGACTCGAGTGTTAATGCGTTTTCCATGTTTTTGATTACAGAAAATTATAACCGGCCCAGGTGTGTTGCGGCAACTGGTCCTCGGATGAGAGATGCCATTTCGCAGGAATTTGTAAAATCAATTATCCTTTTCAGCGTTTCTCTTTTTTTTCTCATACCGTGCCCCAGAATGAAAATCAGATCTAAATCCTTCTTAAAACAACGATGCTCACACCTCAGCCTATTGCGGAATTACCTGTGTCGTTACTTGTTGTTTAAGAATCCCACCAATTCCTATAAATATAATTGATAACATATCCTTGAACTCGAGTGTGAGGGATTTTGGTTGATCTCTACCCGGAAGTGTTGGCTTCACTAGAATGATCTGATGCCGCTCTTGTGCAAACAATAGGAAGGTTGGAGCATCAATGCAATGCATATGGCCAGAGGAATCAAGAAAATAAAAATATCCCTTCTGCAGCAATCTTGTCGGGGTCACAACACAGTTGTCATCAAAATGTTTTACTTACTATTTGGGTGAAAAGGTCAGACTTTTTATGATAATGGTGTAGAAAAAAATGCCTTGTGTCGACAGTTCTTTCCTTCTCTTAAGCAAAATTAATTTCCAGTGTCTTGGTTGTCTCTGGGTGTTTTGTTATATGGATGTGATCGAACTGCCGTAAGATGTGTGGCTACTATAGTCGATCGCACTGTAAAACAACTGCAAAAGTAAATCTCTTGATTGAGGTTTGTTTGTATGTTTGTTCAATTTCCAAAACTTTGCCCCTCTGATGTCCTTATATATGTGTATAAGGATTTTTCTAGAATCAAATCAGTGGGGCTACCTTTCAGACACTGCTTTTCCAGTCAAGCTCTCTTTAGCAAGTCGAATAGATAGCAAATTCAATGTGAGTATAATGCGCTGTTTTTTCTTATACGTTTTTGTCGATTGTACGTCTCTGTCTATGTCTTCTGCACACTTGCTGCTGCTGCTGACGATATGGTGATGATGATGATGATGATAATAATGATGATGATTATTATTATCATTATCACTATTATTTTTATTATTATTATTATTATTATTATTATTATTATTATTATTATTATTATTATTATCATTAATATTATTAATATCATCATAATCATAATATCGGGGTATGAGTTCCAAAAAAAGAAAAAGAAAAAAAAGATGACGATCATATCGCCCATGAATGTCGCCGCACGTACCGTTAAAGCCATCCACGTTGATATCTCCGAGAGATACAGCCGAATATCCGAACCTCCCTCCGACGTCCCTACCACTGGTTATATCCGGTGTCCCGAATCCACCCTGCCAACAAAGCCAGAAAAAGGGATTTCAATTCATCTCATTCGTGTATACACAGAATATGAGAGCTAAGAGGAAAAACATCAGACGATGAGCTAGTCAGACACAACTAGAGTTGGTATAAAAGTTTTCTCTCTCTCCCCCCTTACTTTCCGGTTTGTCTGGCGTTGCCCAAAGGCGACAGTGAACTGTGAACTAATTCTTCAGCAGTGACTTGTAGAAAGATGGTATATGAATTACGTTATGACGGAGGAAAAAAGCAGACATCGAGTATGAGAAGACAAAAGTGCCGTGAAATCTGGATGATGGCATAAATGTAATACGATGCCAGACACATGAGTCACTGATATCATGAGTTGAACATAAAAAAGATGAAAATACCATGAGTTATGAAATAAAAAAATGAATGAAAAATCATCAATTTTTTCCCACTTTCTATTACATACATACTCCTTTATCATGTATACATATATTTCTAAAAATCAACAACATACGACTTCACACACTAGGCAAATAACACAGACATTATAAGCGTATCAAACTACAAACTGTCATTACAAATATATGGGACATGTTTTGAAAGATATGCGTTATATCTTATATCTTCATTTTAAGAATTTAAATTGATAGGATGTAGCACCGTACCTGTCTGTTGTTGTAATAGATGAAAACTCGCCCAATCTCCCACGACGAGCTGTTAGTAGCGAACAAATCTGTGTATAGCGGAGCAGCTATGACCAGGTCATCCCATCTGTAACAACATCCGTTCAAAGTGAGTGACCTCCTCTACCAAACGCAGGTACAATTTCCCAGCATCGAATCATACATTGATGAGTTTATTATTGACTAACCTTTAGGCCTACGTAAACGGGAAACGGTCTTTTAGTTTCTTTGAATGCGAGAGAGATAATGCCGAATGATTTTTTTTTTTTTTTTTTACTAATTCATTACTTGTAGCCCCACTCCTCAAAAAAAGGACGTCAATTGAAAATGGTTTGAAAATGTCTACAATCTTAAAGGGAAGACAAACCCCAAGAGCAATGTGGATTGAGTAAAAGCAGTAACATTAGTAGAACACATCAGTGAAAGTTTGAGGAAAATCGGACAATCGATGCAATATTTATGAATTTTTAAAGTTTTGGTGTTGGAACCGCTGGATGAGGAGACTACTAGAGGTTATGACGTATGAGAGGACCACAATATAAAGGAAATATAAAAGGAATTCCACAAAAATTCACTTTTCTAGCAAAATGAAAGTGTTCTTGACTAACCGCTTTCAGAAAGCAGGGGAAATAAGTACTACCCCTAACATATGTCAGTATCAAGTTGATGGAACATGTAATTTTCATGAAAAATGAATTTTCATTGAATTCCCTTTTTATTTTCTTTATATTGTAGTCCACTCATACGTCATAACCTCTAGTAGTCTCCTTACCCAGCAGTTGCAACACCAAAGCTTTAAAAATTCATAACTTTTGCATCGATTGCTCGATTTTCCTCAAATTTTCACTGATGTGCTCTATTAATATTACTGCTTTCACTCAATCCACATTGCTCTTTGGGTTTACTTTCCCTTTAAAACTTCGACGATGCGTTATAGGGCTTGTTACACTTGCAAATTTTTGCTTAGTCCCGTAACAACGGTGGGGCTGGGGGGGGGGGGGGGGCTTAGCCCCACCGTTGGTACCGGACTTTCCTTAGCCCACTTTCTGTTTACACTTGTTTTTGCCAAAGTGGGCTAGCCCCACCGATAATCCCGTACAATCTGGCCCTGCAAAAAAGCAGGGTTAGCACCGCAATTGCGGTGCCAAGCAAGCGAGTGTAAACAGAACGAAAAAATAATCCGGGGCTAAGCGACAGAGACGAAGTCCGACCCACCACTGACCAATCAGAAACGAGGTAATCAAGTGCTGCCTGTGCTTAAGTGTACTTGTACAGTGCACAGCGTAATCATGAATATTCATGTGGTTTGGAAAGTATAGGGACTAAGAAATACGAGTTTAAAAAGGTCAGTTTTCTCCTTAGCACAGGACAAGAGCTTAGTACGGGATTTATTGGCGAGTGTAAAAAGCTGAAAAAATTGGTACGGGACTAACAAAAGTCCTGGGTCAGAGAAAGTACGGGGTTAAGAAACACAAGTGTAAAAAGGGCTTAAATGTGCCATCGCATCAATGGCAGGTTTTCAGACGATGACGGAGATGGGGCGGGGGGAGGTGGCGGTAGAGAAAAAGAAAGTTGAGGGAGGTGTTGAGACTGGCGGAACAAGAAAGAGATAGAGGAAGGTATAGAGGGAGAGAGAGAGAAGGAGAGGGAAAGATGTAACCATAGAAACAACAGAAGAATGGAAGAGAGGAGTAACAC
Organism: Diadema setosum; assembly: GCA_033980235.1. Lineage (NCBI taxonomy): Eukaryota > Metazoa > Echinodermata > Echinoidea > Diadematoida > Diadematidae > Diadema > Diadema setosum. The sequence goes on along the minus strand of CM067075.1, from coordinate 35,328,368 downwards.
CCTTGCCCAGCCTGACCCGGGTTGCCGCCTGATGACTATTCCACTCCTTAAAATGAAACGTGGCGGGTTATTCATCCTCTATAACAACTCAGTCCCAAGATCAATGGCGAGTTCTACTTACCCATCGTTGTTGAGATCGGAAACCACCAGAGTGTGGCCGAAGTATGACCCCATGTCTCCGTTTTCCAGGGCATGGTACTGTTCCAGGTTACTGTTGTACAAAACTACCTTCAGACACAACAAGAGGGGAGATGAATTACTTAAACCTCCTGGGTTCGAGTCTAGCCCTCGAAGTCAATGCAAGCTTCATCGAAATATAATACCATACTGCTATCTCATACCCACATGTATGAAGTATCCCTTTAAAGGTGGGAAAACCTTGTATTGTGCTCTCCTTGGAATAGGAGATGGTGAGCATTAGACGTGTAGCAGTAGAAATAAGTGGGTGCCTTGTTCAGATATAGGATATTGACAACGGCTGAGGTCGGAGGACACTAGCTTCTGTGAGGTTACTTCACACACAGTCAGTCTCCCTCGTATGGAAGCTTAGATGACAGAACTTATGGTAATCGATATAAATGTAACGATGGATAAAACGGAATCGGATTAGCACATATCTTTAAAATATTAAAAAATGTTATCTTGAGATAGCGCAATATCTTTACAGAACGACTGAACTTAGATTATAGATTGTGCTGTATTACGTCTCGTCCATCACAGTCATATCCTTTTTATTAAACTGTTTCTACGATTCTAAACATTTAAGTGTTCACTTATTGACATCGTAGAATGAATTCGAGTTCATATCAACTCAACAATCCACCTGAAAAGCAAGCAATACAAGCTACGAGAACAGAAAACGAGCAGTGCCTTTCTGACATATACAGGAAGCATATATTTGGTAAATATGGGTCAAATCAAAGTAATAGAATCTACGCCGTAGAAACAATTAAACCCGACAACCACGAAGAAAGTGGTGCAAAGCAGTATATAATCATACTGATAAAATTTATGAACAGTACATGAAGAATATTGAATGGTCATCTTAGCTGCATGACCACAGTTAGATTTGTTGCAACGAACCAACTAAAAGTCCAATGAACTCGCAATGCACAAAACTGACATGATCAGCTGTTGGTTGTTGCATCCTCAGTCCACTACAAGGTCAGCGACCGGCAGTGCTCTGAAATGATAGACATGTTTTTGTGTGTTTTTCTTTATCATAATTATACTATCATTCTGTTTTCCTAGTTTGTCTGCTATCTTACCTTCCCAAATGCCTGTTTGTGCCGTGGGATGGCGACGGCATATTCAGGTCGGCTGTCGTCCTTAAAATTTCCCGACGCTACGGCATATCCTGTTTGAAAGTTAAAATGGGTCATTTTTAAAAGTTGCAATTCGATCGATGTAATAGTTTACATATGATATGGTTATTTTTCCCTTTCTTGTGTTGTGTACACAGTGATGTATGACTCAAACGTATAGCACTTGAAGACGTCAAAGGAAATAGTCGTTCTTTAGCTTACTCCTTATCAGTTTTACCATCGACGTCTTCACGTCACACTAAGATCACACCTTGATGTATTGTTTGTTAATATCAATAATACCATTCGGAGTTCAGGGCTGGCGATTTGGACTTGTTTTTGTTTCCGTTGTCGTTTCTGTATAAATTTGTTAACAATTGCTTTTTAGTGAGTAAATGCGTTTTATATTTGCAGCAATCTAAGATTCCTGATCGCTGTTTATATGCATTTATGACTATTAAAGTCAATACTAGTTCAGTCAAAATTGTAACACTTATGTTATTCGTAAACCTTGTAAATATAATAATAGTTGTGATTAGAGATGGAAATATTTCCCAGTTGGGGCCATAAACTAGAGCTGTGATACATTTTGTTACCAAGGACTTCGAGGCATAATGGGACGAAAAATTCGAGAAAATCAGCTTATATCGTAAAAAGTATCTTGAGTTCATATCGCACTACCGCTCCCCAAAATAAAAGAACTAGATTCTAATGGATACTTCCGATCAAGAGATGAGAAAATCTGACAATTATTACAACCTCTGAATTACAGGTCTGATTTTATCATGATTTCTACCCCTATTCCTTCCTATTTAGAAAATAAAAGTCAAAAAGAGCAAGAGTACATGGGCCAGAATGTGCGGCAATTGGATCAAAGGACTGACAATGGACGAAATTAAGGGCGATGATTTATAAGCACATCAAGAACCATGTGAGTTTGAAATAAGATTCGCACATATCCCATCACGCAATCGCATTCATGAAAGGAAAAAACATTCTTATATTCCGATGCTTTTATTTTGTAAATACCGTACTTTATAACAGATCACCATATATATTCAATTATATACTCAGTGACGCACCCATATAAATATCATCTTCTGGTGAAGTACCCCTTTTCGTCGGTCGTTTTTGTCTGTTCATTCCACGGGTGTCACTTGTCCAAAATTGACCTGAGAACCACATAAAAACAACACAATATTTATTGTACGACAATCTAGAACATAATCTATATAAATCTATGTCATTGTACACAGAAATAATGCATCTGATGCAAGGATAAATTATAGGTTTACATTAAAACAATTGCCGTGGCTTCAGCGACGTCATGTTCTTGCTTTGTTTTTGCATCTATTTTTGAAATAAACAGAACACTTGCAGATACTAGTCACGCGTTTCTAAACTAAAACATCAAGAAATTGAAATATACACTCACACGTGCATGTTATCTTGAACTCGTATAATTGAAACCAAAGGTGATTAGATGAACAATGGACTATCCTTACTCTCAGTACTATTACTGAGCTTGAATGCAAGTCACTCTACCTGTTCACACGGGTTTTCTCTCGCATTGACCGCATAGCCAAGGTTGAACACATCTAAATAGTTTCGTAAGTTGACTATCTCATCGAAAACGTGCCGAAAGGACAGTATTGTACGCATACCATAACCGTGACTGCCAGCCAACCCATATTTCATTAAGGGTGTTGACCGCTAACACGAAAGGATAAGATAAGTACGAGATTATGATCAGCGAGTAGAGATGATTATCCAACTCGGCTAAGTCTATGATCCGATGATGACATCAACATCAGTCAGTCATCTCCTCAAATCACACCAGGGCCCTTTAACTTAATCTTGTGCTACCAGTAGCAGCAGACCAGTTAAGATATTCATTCTACACGCGGGTACGAGAGTCCGTGTTTAACACCTGACCCACATGAAAATCCTATGCGTATTGTAGAAAGAATCGTCGACTCCATGTCATATCAGGAGATTTTTTTTTTTTTTTTTTTTTTTTTACAAGTAATCGACCAACCCCCCACCCCGCTGCTTTTCAGGTCAGTAAAACCACAAAATTAGCAGCATCCCTGTGCATACGACTAGGTCAAACAGATACGACTCCCTACACTACATTTCGACAGGCATTACTTTGACTAGGGATGTCACCATCCTGATTTGCCATTGAGGAGTGGAATAGCAGCGAAATACCAGTGCAGTTGAAAGTTAGTCAGAAAAGAAGAAATAAAACTTTTATAGCACAGCAATTAAAATTTGAACAAAATCGGAGGAAAATAAGGAAGTTATGAAGCATTTTATTTTGAAGTTTCGATAATTTTTCAGGAAACAGTGGTTTCGTGAACAGTCAATATAAATATGCAAATTCTGATTCAGAAGCGATCATCTCGTCACAACTTGCAATATAGTTTGCACATAAAATCTTTGAATTTCCAGTTTTTCATTCAATTGCAATTACGTCCTATAGCCTCAAATCCTGATATCAAGGTGAGCAATATTCTGAAGTTATTCAACCAAGAATAACATCATGTTTTAGACTTTAATAAGAGAGACATTGAATGTTCGTTATTTTTTTTTTTTTTACACGAACAATAGAAAATTGTAAGGTGATGACATCACCAGCTCACTTATTTTCTTATTCATATTATTCGTACGACAACTTTTCGGTAAAACTATAGCGAAACTTAACAATGTCAAAGAATGTCATTTCAATATTTTTTTTTTTCATTTTCAAAATGAATATTTGTTTTTAAATTTTTACTGTTACTCGTAAGATCTAACTCTTTCTTTATCATACCCCAACGAGAAATTACCTTGAAAGTACTGTTGTCATAGTTCTGGATTCTATTCTACGATGATGTGAAATAAGGCACTACTACATAGACACCGTCACGTAAGGTGAAGGTACTGCTTCGGGGTGGGAGACACCGCATCGAGATTAACATTTCAATGATCGAATGATAAGCCCACAAGAGCAAGGAAGCAAGCAAGCAAACAAACAAACACAAAAATTATTCAAAGGTCATTACCAGTCATATTAATAAATCGTATTTTAGAGCTAATAGTCATGGCCAAGCAGCTGTTGTATAGGATGGCTAAGATGCAGCCACGGCTTGTCTTACTGTATACGGCATGTATGAGTTCCAAGTTTTGTAGAGACTTGCTTTCACTACACATGATAGGCCTACATAACCCATGACGTCAGATTTGTCAGCTTGCTCACAAAAAACCCCAAACAAAACAAAACAAAGCTTCATCAAGTTTCAAAATGAGGTGGACAAGTTTTTTTTCTCTCTCTCTCTATCATTTGTCTATGATACCTGAAGTATCCTCTTTGGTTTCATAATGATGCATGAACTTGCCTTTTCATTTTCACCGACAGGTACATTGCTTTTGTTTTGATTGAATCTATGGATACATGCTATCAACGTAAAAGCATCACATCTTACCTTCATGCCTTCCAAGTCCAATTGCTCCATACATGATATGGTCCTACAAGATAAAACACCGTAATCATAAACGAGCATGTAAAAAGTGAATAATAATACTCACTCTTTTATACAAATTAATGGAATTAATGGAAAGGTAAAAGATATAACATTCAATCTAAACCACGTTTCAAGCAGTCATTCAAATTCAGTTTCTTCGTTATCAGAGATTCCCATAAAGTGTAGAATTTACTCGCCACACTACGTTTCTTATAGTTTTGATTTTGACTACACAAGACGGTCTCAGCATGAAAACGAAATACGTATATAAAGTCGCAAGATTACCTCTTCACATTCAATACTACAATAAGTATTCTGCTAACAATTACCAATGTTTACCGGAAACAAAATGGAACAGAAAAAGCCCCCCTCCCCCCAAACAACAACAATCAACGGACTCACACAAAAAAAAAGATTCTTAAATGTAATACTGTTTTGCTTCAAGAAACTTGTAATTATGGCAATTATTTACCTTATTTTAGAGGGGTGATAATACTAGAACACATACCTGATGAACATCGACGCTAAACCCAAACTGACATCGTCGATCACCTAAACAAATGACACAGCACAGAAAAAAAGGCATATAATTACAAGGTACATGAGATTCTACATACAGTCCCGTCTGTGCTCTCAACCCACTTCACTCCCTTTCTAATTGTTCAACATTAACCCATTGAGGACTAGCCGATTTTGTTTTAACACGCATTGCCTATAGACACCTGCCCGACTCGATATACTGCATACTCGACTAGTCTTCAACGGGTTAAAATGTATCAGTGAACTCGCAGGCCAGTCATATCTGACTAACATGAGATGGTGCGTAGAATCAGTTTTATAACAACAATGAGACGAACTATTTCACAATCTTCACCATAATTATGATATAGGGCGAAAATGACTGTGACTTCCGATGACGTGATTGATATTTGTATTCTTAAGCTGTCTTGTACATGAACACCCACACGAAGCTTTATACTTTGTCTTGAATTCATATCGATATATCTGGTATCAGTCATGTCAGTGGCTATTTACGAACTTTACACCTCTAACACATGATGTAAACACAGTCGCGAAGGAAATACATCTCTACATGATAAAGGAAAAAAGACAAACAAACACAACGTCAAAATAAAGGATCTCAGGAGTGTTTGGCCAGACTGTCATACCAAAATTTAGTCTGATTATCAGACATGGGTATCGTATTATTGTTGGTTTAATTTTGCATGGACACTTGCAGTATTGTTTTATCCAACTTCAACCATTTCTAGCATAACGAAGACTCCTTTCACTTGAAACTACCTGCACATTACACGTATTCATAAGCAACAACATTAGGACATATCAGTATCTATGAGTTGATGAAATGACAGCAAAAGTCCATTTTATGGCAATTGCTGGGAAGCCAGTAACAGATAACAAATTGATCTGAGGAAAAAAAAAAAAACACCACAACAACCACAACAACAACATGGACAACAACAACAAACGAGCACATAATTATTCCTCTCTGATATTGTGTATGTGGATAGTTTCACGAAGATCAGTACATTGCCAGTACGTTCCTGAACCCAGCGAGTACTCAGAATCTATTCGAAGTGGCGTTACACTGTTCCGAAGTTGACACAAGATGACAATACGAATACTTAAAGTACGGCATATTCCAATTTGTGCGTTCGTCTCGTACGTGGTCAGAAGCCAACCAACAGCCGAAGCAAGTCCCTAAAGATGCCTAAAGATATGGGGAGCCAATTGTCGCATGGTCCCTTTCGTTAAGAAATCTGTCATTATTGGACCATGCGACACTTGGCGCCCCATATACAGAAGTTCATACCATGGCACCCGAACCACACACGAAAGCTACGCGAAGATATGACTCTTTGTACCGAAGTTTCCCCAAAGGACACACGAAGGAAACCGTACGTAGTGGCTAAACGAAGACTTTCCAGCAGCTGAATGAGTTGCGGCTGGAGCCTGAGAATCTCCACCGGCGGTCGTACGATGTTACGATACCTTCATGAATGATCCGATGTTTTTACGATCAGAGCCGAATTGAACATTTCCTTAATCGTGTGTCCATCTTTGCTCAACTTCGGGACAGTGTGACTCCTGCTTACGTTAGAGGGACCATGGATACTCACCGCCACTTATGCAGGGAAGGAGACTGATCGGATTTTCGAAGTCCTCCTGCCCGAGGACGAAACAACCGCCAAGAAGGTCGCGTTGCTGTGTGCCGTCTTTCTTGTCGAAATAGTACTGGTACCGTGGACGACAGATCTGGTGGTGGACGAGTTGTCGGGTGGGGGGCGGATTGATACCGGAAAAATAAGGGGTAAATCTTCAATGATATTCAGGGATATCAGGTGTAGTAATGAAACGAATTACCGGGAGGGATAGTCTGGGTGACAAAGTTAGATTTTGGTCCTGCCCGTGTTTTTATCTTCCGCCCGATGTCTTTTGATTGTATTTTTCCTATTTCGATGATGCTGAATCCGAAATTAGACGATGCAACTCTTGCATTTTTGAGATGTTGAGATATCAAGATGGCCGCCAAGACCTGAAATTCCTACATAATTATTTCGTTATACATGGTGTAAAAAAGAAAAGAAAAAACAGTATAGTTTATCCTATTTAGAGGGTGCTGAATGAAAATCCGGATGATTGAACTCTTGCATCCTTACGGATTTTTCATTTTATTTTCATTCTTATTTTCATTGTTATTATTTCTATTTCAATTTTACCATCATCAAGGAAATATCACAGGAATTTCTCTTCTTTTGTGTGAGTGTGTGTGTGTGTGTGGGGGGGGGCTATTTTGAATATCTCACAACTCTAAATAGGATGCGAAAGTCCCATCACCAAGTTCGGATTCAGGACCCTCGAAATAGGGTAAATAATTTATCCTGTGCCCCTCCCCCCCCCCCCCCCACCAAAAAAAAAAAAAAATAAAGTAAAATGGACTGAGGGTAAATTAAGGTTTAGCCTTTTGCACCCAGACTATAATATAGGAGGGGATAGCAAAGGGGAGAATCATTGTGTGAGGCGAGTGGAATGAAACTCAGTCTTCAGTGACAATAACAGCATTGAAAGGTGAAAAATGAAATCATTTCTCTTGGGTATCGCGTGTTACCAGATATAGTCGACTTTATCATAAAACTTCGGCATAATGTAATAGCCGCTTGTCTACTGAGTGTATACGTGCTTCTGAAAACAGTCTCCATTCACATTGCTTCATTTGACTCAATACTTCACTATAATACGCATTATACCGTCCTATATGAAACATGTATGACCCCCAAAAAACAACAACAACAACACCAACAACAACAACAACAACAACAAAACAAACAAACGAGAGGAAATCTTCGAAATGTCAAAGATAGAACCGTATTTTCGGGAAAGAAATTACGACAGAATAAAGACAAGAGTAACTTTCAGTAGTTTGTTTGTCCGATTTATTTTCTTCAATATATTTTTTTCATACATGAATAAAAATTCTTATCAGTAATACCTTAGAAAACCGCAATATATAGATAAGAATGTACATGATTCAAAGGAGAAAAGATATATATAGTTTCAAGACAAATCGTGCAATCTCTCTGTGGTCCCCCATCCCCCTTGATGGTTGGTCAATAATTCCCTGCCCCTGGCTCCTGAAATTGGGTCCACGTGTGAAATGTAAACAACTTTGTATCAATCACCATGAGGCATCAGCATAGGCCTAAGTGATAAGGGCTATTCTTGCCATTGAACCCATACAGTGACCCACTCATTCAGTGTCATTAGGTGCCCAATCGGTCCCACCACTGACCACTGTCATGAATACCTTTTGAGGTATCTTAGATTATGAACTGACCTGCTCTTCTGGCCCTTAAAAGTAGGATCTTTGCAGTGCACACCGTTTTGGGTCCTGTTTTAGTGTTCCATTAAGAATGGCGGAATTATCTGACTCTATATTTTTCATCTCTTTTCTTTTCACGTCATGAACACTTCAGACGCGTAGGATAAGAACATAGCGAAACTTATTGTCTGAGGAACCTGTACCTTGCTGTTCATGAGGAGTTGCTTTCATTCACTCTGATGATTCTTAAGTTGAGTTGTTTTATTGCAGTTGATTAACAAATTGCCCTTCATCGACGTGAATAAACATCGATTATTCAGTGTTTGAGTAACAGCCAAAAATAAGATTTATCGGCATACATCTTTACATGCATGGGAGTTCGAATAAGCAACCTCCTGACTACTAGACAGGGACCATTATCCACAAAGGTTACCGACCTTCCGCCAGATAGCCAGTAATGGTTCTGGTCTCTCATGCGTATCAATTCAAATAATTTATTCAAATCGACTAATTTTCATCTACTATGATTGACAGTATCTGGCCTTGCATTGGTATATTAGTTTTCTGCACAGTACAAAAGACGTCCCGTAGGATTACCTTTCACGCTGCACCTCCCACGGACACGATACAACTCAGTAGATTACACTTTAATCACCTCAACGCCCTCGTCACTTACACTGTCAAGCACAAAGTGTCAAATATTTACGTGTCTGTTGAAAATACCACTTTCTGCGATCAAAGTCGAAAATGAGCATTAAACTTTAACGATTTGACACGAATCTGATTAACTATACTGCTTTCTTAATCGGCGTTTACCTCTTCTCGAAAGGTCAGTCAAATATATCTTTTACCAGATGGGCAGCGCAAAATGTAAAAGTTGGACACAATGACTTTCTCCTGCTCGTAATAATTTGTCAGACACTACAAGGCCGCGAGAATCGATGAACGTAATTACGATCTGGTGGCCACCATTGTGAGAAAAATGAGTATGAGGAGATAATGATTTGAAAAGAGGGTTAATGTACTTCCTGTAGAGGGTAGATGACCACATGGTTTCCCTTCATGGGTCTTTATCCGCAGTGACTGCGATCAACGTCACAAAATACATTTCTGTATCTAAATAGGACGATATGGTAACAAAATAACCCTTTTCTTCTTTATCTTTATCATTTTTTTTTTTAATCAAGAAGTGGGAATAGAGATTCAGCAAAATGTGAATTCTACTTCTTAACAGGATGATTTCAGTCACGGATATCCAATATCATTTTTTTTTTCGAGCGAGTTCCACAGCTGTCTTCTTTTTTTCATCCGCTTTTTATGAAACTTTCACTGTTGTGTTTATATGGCTTCACTCTTTTTATTTGATTGACTTGATCATGGCGTAAAAGTGTCTCCTTAAACGCATCCTTTCCATAATGCGAACACACTTTGTATTGATTTTGTTTGTTTTTTTTTTTTTTGATTCGCTAATGCATTAGCTTCTTGCATTGTAACGCAGTCATACTATCAACATCTTCGTAACGAAGTTAAAGTTCATGTGAGGTCAAAGGACTGCACTCTTCCCCCCTCCGCCCCACCCCTTCTCTCTCTAGGGCAATGGAGTAGGGAATTCTTTTTACACCATTTTTACCCCAAGGACGGTCCAATCATCACACTAGTAACTGGCTCAAAAAGGGCACATGTTGGTTACTTCGTCCACCCCCCCCCCCCCCTTCCTCGTTTAATACTTGTGCTTGGCGTAATTTCAGGCAGGTGGCACGTTATAATGCGTGTAGACGATGAGTTTCGCAGGTGGCCCTAATAAAGTTTAGAATGCACGAGTAAAAAATCTGTTTGACCCGCTAATTATGTTGTTAGTGGATGTACTGTATATCTGATTCACACCAATGTTCGCTTGTTTTATAATGGCGCCGGTTTCGTGTTGATTCTACACTTTTTCTGGTTAGAAACGAAAAAAAAAAATCGATTTCCCAGCTGCACTCTCATTATTTTTTTTTCTATAAAGTACTGGGAAAAGTGTACAGGGTCCCTTGACATGGTATGAACTTTCATGCAATCATGTAGCTACTAACTACACACATGTGTAACATGCGTACTACAGGAGCTCCACGAAGAAAATGTGAAAGTGCGTACACACATTCTTTCCAATGCTGCATAATAACATGCACACGTGAAGATTGGAACCTGCTCTAATTAGCAAAATCAGAAGTTATAGCAGAACAAAGACAAGAAAGTTTATGTGAGCTGATACTTCTGCAACTTGAAGAAGTCTGAGACATCAAAAATACATGTAAAACTAACAAACACACACACATGCACACACACACACACAGTACACACACAAACACACATGCACCACGGACATACACATACACACACACATCAAAATAATTATTAAGTTCGGAAGTTCGGAAAAGGTATGTAGTCAAAGCCAATTGGGGATACTAATTTGATGTATATTACCGTCATATTCCGTACATTTTACAGGACTGTATAGTGTAATGACAGTAATGACATGTAGATGATGACCTTCATATGGAAAGCACAAAAGGAAGGATTTAGCAAAAATGGACTCAAGAATGAGGGGTGTATATAAAGATAAATAAATAAATAAATAAATAAATATATATATATATATATATATATATATATATATATATATTCATATCTATATATGTATAAAAGAATAGAAAAGTATGAAGCAGTAATCAAAGCACAGCATCTTACCACCAGGGGTCCATTTGGCCCTCCGCTTCCCATAGCTGCCCCTAGCCACTGGTCTGACTTGTTTGAGATCTGCTCACCCGTCGATGCTGAGAAGTCATTGCCTGCAGTTGGTGCATAGCGTATATAGTGACACGATAATTTCATGTCATCATGTCGTTATAAATCATATTCAAATTGTACAATACATATATACATGTATAAATAAACACTTTTTAGTATACATATATGCATACTAAAAAGTATATAATATAATATAATATAATATAATATAATATAATATAATATAATATAATATAATATAATATAATATAATATAATATATTGTCAAGACTCCTGACTGAAGAAGGCGTAGGACGTCGAAAATCTGAGTCTAATAAACTCGTGCTTTATTGGCAAAAAATGCAGAATTTCCACTATATTATATATATATATATATATATATATATATATATATATATATATATATATATATATACATATATATAATATATACATATGAAGCCCGCTCGTTGGTATAACAATAGAAGAGAGAAGGTAGATATGGTTGTATGGTTGGTTCTTAATACAATGCATTTCGAGTCCAACAGGAATGCTTATTTGAACCACGTTTTCAACGTATTCAGGGTGATTTATAATGTTTGTATGTTTTCATCTAATGATTTGTATATTCCCGTTTTACAAAGTTCATGGCAGCGATCAATTAACCAAATAAAAAGTGTTATGTAATAACTTGCAATACGTCGATGAATGCTAGGATTTACAAGCTGTCAGTGAAATTGACAGTAGGCCTATACATACAGGACGAATACTTTGTTTCCCCTATTCTAAAGTTCCTCTAATCGAAGCTTAACGAAAGTTGATTCACTAGATTGCTTGGGCTGATGACCGTAACGGCAGTCACCTCAAAACAGAGACATTTCTTCTCACCTCAAACAAATTTATATGTGATGAGTCTATCTATTCCATTGTGTCCGTATGAGAGTATTGTTACCCGTTGTAATCTACGAACCGTTACATTCACTAGATTACATAACCACAGCAGGAAATGATAAAGGCACGATCTAATTGAGACTAATCCTAACTAACCCCCACCTGTATCCAGATAGCGAATGGCACGTTAAGTTCTTTCTCTGATAAATTGCATGTATAAGGCTGCATAGTTTGAATCTTCTTCTTTTTTTTTCAAACTTTTGCAATGTCCCAGTGAAGCATACTAAAAATAAACACATCAAAATAACAAGAAATACCTGCACCAATTGCCTCTAATGTTGACGTTGGGATAAGCACAAAATATGGTTCTGTATTCATTGTCATTTGAATGATCTCAGTTTGCCGTGTAATACTACAATGTAGCGATAAAGTCAGTTAGTCAACCCTACTGACCATGTACACAAGATGGCCTTGTCATTAACATCCAGACATCGCTCAGGCAGCTAACGAACTTTGGAGTCCGAGAAAAGATAATTCTGTTGTCATGTCACCACTCAAATGTCATCAATCAAATAAATCATCTTTAAGTCTGACAATTCGAGTCTGAAAAGTTGCGTAAAAACAGTCCTCTTCATTTTTTTTTACTGTGCAAGTTACGTATATTGCTGCATACGCCTTTGTTGTGTGTTGCATGTTTAATAATACTTTGTATGTTATTTTTTATCGTGAATTTGAATGTAATTTGTCAATAACACATTTGTGATAATGTGTGTGCAAAATAGATATGAGTTATTGCATATTAAGCGTAAAGGGAACATTGATTTGCGATATGAGCTAAAGAAACTCAACTATTATTACTATACAAATCAACACGCTATAGAAAGTGAATACAAGAAGTGAAAAATAGATAGAGAGGGAGAGAGAGAGAGAGAGAGAGAGAGAGAGAGAGAGAGAGAAGGAAGCTACGTACTATGCAATTACTAGAATGATACAAGTAGATTGCATTTGCATTTTAACTTGATTTCCTCGCTCCCCTCCCCCTCCCCCTCCCCATCAATCTCCTCGACCCCTCCTCCACCCATCTCCTTCCGCTACCGAGCCCCTCCTTCCCCCACCCCTTCCTTCAATCTGGTGTGCTCACCACAATTATACTGCCTACCAGTCTCTCACGACACTACTTCATTTAGCTTCAAGAACATGAACTTGAACTCACTACCGCGGAAGTTCTGACCGCCATTTAAGCCGGTCTGCAAACCATCACGAATTTGTCCAGAATTAGGAGCTTTGTCATCTCCGCTGTAGAATTAAGGCAAACGGAACCACACAAATAGAATGGCAGACACAACGTCAACACACTTAATGGACTGATGTGAAAAGCGGAAGTTTTTCAATAGAAAGACATTTTCTCAGGGAAGAGACAACAGGTGTTCGTGAATAATGAATGAAACGTCGCCATGTCAAGGTGAATTACCACATGGATCTACGAGCAAATCATTCATTTACCGGTGAGAGAAAAAGACCTAAAGTTCGGGGTCCAGTCACAACCTTCAGCGTTTTAGAGGCAGACTTTCAGTGTGTCGTTACTGTGTAGGCCTACCATTGAACACAATTAATCGCTTTTGAAAAAAAAAATAAAGAAACAACAAACAATTAATATAGGCAGAAATTTACACCTACGATTGACAGAATTGTTTGTATTGTCTCTTTTTTTTATCATGAAAGGAAAATCAATTTTTATGAAGAGAGACAATTTGTTGCATTGATTTGACATCTTTCATGTTCGTTTGTATAATTTCATTCCCAACTAATTTTCACTCCGCTTTGATATTAGGCCTTTATTTCTTCATCAATGTATCTCTGTCTGTCTGCCTGTCTGTCTGTCGTTCTGTCTCTGTTTTTTTTTTCTCTCTCTCTCTCCTTCTGTTTCTCATTTTCCACCATACTACTTTCGTTTTCGATATTCCTACTTAATTCCGCCTTTCATTAAGGGAACATTTTCTTGTTTTTCCTCTTACTTCCATCGTCCTGTCGGTGGAACTGCGTCGTTGAATTATGATTTGCTACACCAGCAGGGTCTAAGAGATTTCGTTCCAAGGTAACCATGGTAACAGTTTGATTTTTTTTCCCACTCACCTCTCCTATCGAGCAAGATCTCAGAGCAGTTGCCACCAAGCGAAGTATTTTGATTGGTGAAGGAACATTTGTAAGCCACGCCTCCTCGAACTATCTCCCTGTTTGCTGATTGGCCCTTTGGTGCGCCCACAACCAACCTAACAATAGAGATAAGAAGAGACCCCAAAACAAAACAAATTAATTCGGAAAACATACAATAAATGTTTTTCCTTCTTTTACGTGTATTACTTACTCTACTATTGTTACCATGCCACTGCTTCTAATCACTAAAGAACAATAACTTTACTATACTGACACCACAATACAGTCATTTAGTATACATTCTTTTATTTCAGAATATCGCTATTACGATACTGCCGCTCGCAATACAACGATCAGCAGTCAGGCAATTCTGCTATGACCTCCACCACCGTACCTAAACTGAAACTGTCTTTTCCAGTCATGCTCAAAGAGCTTTCCTACTGTTGTTGCTACCTCTAACCTACATAGTATATGCAGCTATACAGACCTTTACACTATTGAAGTAATCACGGGGTTAAAATGGTTGACGAAGACTTTAGACTGAAAGTCCACTTTAACCCGCTTTCTCACAGATGTTGTATTCTCCATTTATTGTGGTATAGTAATGTCCAAATGAGTGCAAATGCTTGTTGAGTTGTGTTAATTAATGATACCCTCAACATCCCTCATGTAATCAAATGAATATCTAAATACATGCGATATACTTGATAATGATACTTTCTACCCTTTCCTTCAGATTACTTGGATACACAAACAACAACAGCAACAACAACATCATCATCATCAACAACAACACCACCAACAACAACATTCAAACCGAGATTCTGCCAGTGAGATTAACTGTCAATCATTGTTAAACTACAAATCTGATTAACAAACGGATAGGAGTGCACCCTACTCTATAGACTGAGCATACCTTAATAATTGTATGTTTTCATGTTTTTTTTATGACAAATACAAGACATTGAGTAGGTCTACTGAAGTGATAACGTCAAAGCCTTTTGTTTCAGCTCATAGGACTGGTTCCACACGAAATACCCTTGCACAAGGCTCTGGGCAGTGGGTTGGAACCGGGTACGAACATGGTTAGCGACCAATGTGTTCACAGATATTCAGGTTACTTGATGTTGATTAGAACCAGTTTCCATGGCTACCAGTGACTATGACGTCACACTTCGGTGCTCTTTTGCAGCGAAACATGCAAGTTATGCTCAGTCTAAGGGAAGGTGCATTCAATTTCTGTTGTTAATCATATTACCATAATGATTGACAGATTAGGTCACTGGCAGAATCTTGGTTTGGAAGGCTTTTTTTTTTGTGTGAGCATATCCAAGAAATCGAAACGAAGTATTTTACACATATTATGCAAATATTCTTTTGGCCATGTAAGTGATGAGGGTATCATGAATCAGTATGAATCAACATGCATTTACTTAGTACATTGTATTTGTAGTTCCTTAAATGCACGTTAGGTCCGGTTCCAAAAACCATGGTATCAGGTATAGCATCAAAATAGAAGGCAAATTTGAGAGAAAAAAAAAAAATCAATCAAAATGGTATTCGTAAGTGGAGAGGGCAGTTTGGAGTATGAACATTTAGTATTTGGAAGCGGGATGATAAATAAGTTCCGCTGTCCATGCAGAACTGTCCCGCTTATTGTACCACGAAGCTTGTCTTGACGGACGAGGCTCTTTATTACCTCATTGACCTCGTCTCTGAATCACACCTATCGATTACGTCTCTATCAAAGTTTGTGCCGTAATGACAGACGTATCACGAACTTAAAGGACAAGTTCACCTTCACATACATGTGGATTGAGTGAAGGCAACAATGTTAGTAGAACACATCAGTGAAAGTTTGAGGAAAATCCGACAATCCGTTCAAAAGTTATGAATTTTTAAAATATCTGTGCAATCACTGCTGGAGGAGAAGACTACTACAGTGTATGATGTCACATGCGTACAACGATATAAGAAAAATAAAAAGAGAATTTCACAAAACTTGACTTTTTGAATAAAGTGCATATGTCCTCAACTTGTTACTGACTTATGTTAGGGGTAATATTATTCCCCCTGACTTCTGAAAGAGAGAAGTCGAGTGTTCTTTTATTATGTGAGAAAAGTGAGAATATCTTGAATTTTCTTTATACTTTCTTTATATAGTTGTACTCATATGACATCACAAGCTATAGTAGTCTTCTCATCCAGCCGTGACTGAGCAGAAACTTCAAAAATTCACAACTTTTGAACGGATTGTGCGATTTTCCTCAAACTCTCATTGATGTGTTCTACAAATATTGCTGCATTCACTCAACCCACATGTCTACGAAGGTGAACTTGTCCTTTAAACTGACGATTGCACTGAGAATTGACAAAATATTTCAACCACTGTTGCATGACACATTTGCTTCTGCTTTGTATGTGTGTGTGTGTGTGTGTGTGTGTGTGTGTGTGTGTGTGTGTGTGTGTGTGTGTGTTCTAATAAGATATAATGATAAAATCTGGCTGTTTCAGGAAATATCACAGAGACAGACGGTCAATTTCAAAATATCTGCTCGTTACCATAGTAACTACAATCTAATGTTACGATTTTTAGCACGAGTTTCTTGTGTACCGAGGTCCGGTCCGACTGTAGATTTTACCATAGAGCAGGTCAAGAGTATAAACAAAACTACTGCAGATGCAGAGATACTAGAATCGTCCTAACATCCCGAATTTACACACAATCATGAAGTTGTCGTGCATTCAGTTTTGTACATCAGTACGAATTCATATGTAAGTTACACCAAACGGTTTTCTTCTGATTATGTCAACCTAAAAATGTCCAAATATCCATGCTTTTCACTGCCCTGAGGAGATTAATCCATTAGACATATCATCGAGAATAAATTATGAATGCTTTTTGTTTAGTTTACCAATTCATATACTTAATTTATTAGAAGGGTAGTGAGCAGAACATATTTTTTTTTTATTGTTCTCTCTTTTCAAAAATGTATGCAACGGGCAGTTGTTAGCATACAATGGTAGATATGACATGACATGATAACCATAACTTTACAGGGAGTTCAGCATATGTTCAGAAACGTAAATGTACACAATTTTTGTATGGTATATTTTATGTATTCTTGAAAAACAAAAAGTCCCATGCTCTTGATTCTTGCCACCACGAACATGTATGCGTAAGGATTTTGTACATCAATGGCAGCATCATCATACCAGCTCTTGCAAAATACACCTGTACCATGATATGATTTCAGGGGGACTGCCCTTTTGCGCCCCCCCCCCCCCCCCCCATCGCCCAGTCGCTTGTTAGTAATGACCATGGCAAATACGGGCAAAATAACGCTAGTTGCTTTCAAATACATAACATTAAGACGCACGAATCGTTCTTCACATTCTTCATAGATCACTCTATGCAGTCACTCCTCTTCAGAGGGCTAGCTGAAGATGCCATGACTCCTTTTCTAGTCTTATCAGTTTCAGACAAGCTCTTGTTTTTACGTCTTCTCCTGAAAGTGGCCCGTTATCCCCCTTTAGCTCTTTCCTCTAAATGAGATAACCCAATAAGACGATGTTAATTACGTAATTAACCAGCTAAATATGGGCAGCGACATTCACCACTTCCCCGTCTGTGATTGAGAGTCATAAGACAGGTGAATGGGACGAATCGGAATCTAATTACACGATAATGTTGACCACTGTGGAATTACACAGCGTCCTGTGCTGTCTGAGTTTGAGCCGCCAAACAAAGGCAGGGAGATTGAGGTGCAGGAAGGAGAGGAGGAGAAATTAGGGGTAAAGGAATCTTAGAAGGGGTAGGAGATTAAGGTCAAGATGAATGAGGAGTTAAATGAGGCGAAGATGAAGAAGGGGAGGGACAGGTGGCTATGGAGGAGGCGGATGAAGAAGAGAAAAAATGAAACAGAACGATATGAGAAATAGACAGAAAAGGATGGAAGGAATAAATAGGCTTACTACTGACTGCAAATCAAGATAAGGAGGAGACGACGAAGAAAACTTCTTCCCCATTTTAAACATTTCCGTATATTTACAATATCTTGTAAACTTATACTTTATTTTGCGTTATGATGAAATGTATTCAACTTCTGCAATATATACATATGTTTCTGTTGGAAATGAAAAAGTGAATGAATGAATGAATGAATGAATGGATGAATGAATGAATGAATGAATGAATGAATGAATGAATGAATGAATGAATGAATGAAACGTAACGACAAAACAAGACGAAGAAATGGAATGCCAGCCACAAGATATTCAAGAAGTAGGAATAGTTGTTTCTCGATAGAGGAGATAGATTAAAAGGAAAAAGAAAATGATATTCTCTCTAAATGCAAATTATCTTAAAAGATACATAGAGAGTTCGGAATTTCATGCATGGAGAATGAAGTATTGATCAACCACATACTACAGAGGGAAAACACATATTCAAGTAATTCACTAGAATGAAAACACAAGGAAAGGTTAGTTCGAAAATATGAAAGTTACGTCGCGTCAGGAAAAAAGCACAAGAAAAGGAGAAGATATCGTTAATAATAATAATGCATGACTTGAGAGGGGTCACAGCGTTAAAACAAACATACAACCTGTATACAGATTGTATGTTTGTATGTTTGTTTCATCACTCTATAGAGTGATGAAGAAGGAAACTGAGCTCAAAGAATATCAGATTCAAAGGAGAGACAGATGAGCAAAAGGAAGAAATAATAAAGAGAGGAACAAACGGGAACAAAATAGATACAGGGAGCATGTAAAGGATGGGACTTAATCTAGAGTTGCGTGATTTTCCCCGGCCGTGAGCTTCTTTGTACATCGCGCAAGCAAAGAGGTATAATTTCCCTTACTTCCTTGAGGCTGCTGCATCGAAGTGATATAGGGTCTCGCGACCAAGTTATTGCAAAAACTCTGGATCTTAATGCTAGTACATTGTAATTTCAATGTCAGCAGTACTAAAAGTATCCAGCAAGACTGTGAGAGCGTCAGGTCAAAATAATAATAATAATAATAATAATAATAATAATAATAATAATAATAATAATAATAATAATAATAATAATAATAATAATAATAATAATAATAATAACAAAAATAATAATAAAAATTACAATAAAAAAAAAACCGCTCGCTCTCGCTTACATCATTGACATCGGGCTATAACCATGCATTGATTCGTAAAAAAGAAAGAAAGAGAGAAAGAAAGAAAATTATTTAGATACCGAAAAAAGGGAATGAACAGAGGATTTTAAAAATGTTTAAAGTTGTCAGAATTTGTTGATTAATGAAGTCAACGAATAATGGTATTATCAGGTTATCTTGGAAAGCGATGTTTTGTAGCCAGTGATGCGATTCTCTGCTATCAATTTCTTTTTCACTGATGCCTAACCAATGGCTATCTTGTGTGGTGCTCGAGCATGTAGTCATCTCTTCACTTGCTTGACCTTTGTGTTATCAGTTATTCGCCACTCATGCATGTTACGGATGTTCTCCTTGGTTCTGTTATCGATGTAAGGGCAAGTTACCATTATGTATACACACTGTGGTTATGTAGTTAATTGCAGTTATTTTGTCCTTTGAAAATATCTATGTTTCTATAATAATACTGCTCCAAGCGCAGATTAATTTTGATTTATTTGTTCAACGTACAGTCTAGGAAAATTGGTTTAATCTTGTGTAACAGGTCAAGGTGCAAAGGTGAACCTATTTTTTCTTATAGAGTTTAACTGCGACACGATATTAACAGATCAATGTTAGAGCAATAATTTCAGCATTGAATGAGTCAAACGGTTTGTATTTTCAGTGTTTTCAGGAGCAGGCAGGATAGATGCAGCAAAGACAATCGACATGACAAGTTCAATATGACCATTTCAAATGCTATTGATAACTGTGAGTGAACAGATTAATTATGGTATATAGCGAGATACATAATGGGCAAACACCCAGATTTTCTCCAAAGCCAAATATCAAGGCGCTCCAAGGATGATCACGATGGTCGTATTGATATGCAAACGCTTACTCAACAATTTCATTCTAGGAAGAAGATTGGCAGCCGTGAGTCAAAGTTGGACTCATGATCTTGTTGTCGTTTTCCTTGCGTCCATTTCTTTTTTTTTTCCTTTCTCAAAAAGAGAGGTGGGAAGTTCAAGGTTGTAATATACCCCAGTTTCGCAAATCCGCCATCAAATCCCAATTCCGTAATGATTTTAACAGCGTTTATTTTCGCCTCCACTGGGATCATAACAAAGGAAAAGGAACTATCTAGTCTCACATTCGTGGCTACTTGTTGTCGTTATCACTAATTCAAAGAAAAAAAAAAGGTCTTATGGAAAAAAAGAATGAAGTAAAAACTGCTGAATTGCTTATAACAATTCTTTTTTTTTTGCTAGGAAATTAATAAAAACAGTTACGATGCTAATGAATTCGAAGTTCCCACACGGTTTATAACCCTAAAACCTATATAATCGAAACCCCTAACGATGATATTCCTGCCTCTCCAACGGCGTTTGGATCATTCTAGTCTACTCATAAGAATTTAAAAACCTCAAGCAGGATACAATATTTGATTAGTATGTGTGCGTGTGCGTGTGTGTGTGTGTGTGTGTGTGTGTGTGTGTGTGTGTGTGTGTGTGTGCTTATCATGTAAATCACGTATCACATTAAACATTGCACACTCTCATCATAAAGAAGGGTGGGGTCTGCAGCCATTTATCAATTTTGTTGAATGCCGATAATTCTTAATGACCTTTTAATGAGTTGAGCGAACTCTCATGGGGTTTGTTTTGTTTTGTATTGTTTCGATCGTTGTTGTTGAGTGTGTGTGTGTTGTTGTTGTTGTTGTTTTTTTTTTTTTTCAGGCAGGTTTCCCGAATTCTTTGTTTGGCATATGGCAATTATTTTGAAGC
Organism: Diadema setosum; assembly: GCA_033980235.1. Taxonomy (NCBI): domain Eukaryota; kingdom Metazoa; phylum Echinodermata; class Echinoidea; order Diadematoida; family Diadematidae; genus Diadema; species Diadema setosum. Next base: position 35,306,986 of record CM067075.1, on the reverse strand, counting down.
ACTTTGAAGTAATTTTCTTATAGTTAAGACTGTATGTGATATCAAGTAGAGCGAATGTTCCAAAACTTAAAATGACTGCTTATGCAGGCAAACATGCCAAGAATTCAGTGAGGTCATTATAGCAAAGTAAAATTACTTTAGCATTTCATTCCTATAAGACATGCCACATAAGTGAACGGTGCAGCAACGCAACGCCGACTATGAGAAGCTTCCCTTATACCACTCATCACTTATCTCCGGACGAAATATGGTGCAAAGAGAAACCTTGCAAAAGTGGGTTACTTTATAATATCATTAAAAAGGGGGCTGTCAGAGGTCATTGGAGACTTGTGAAAATACACAGTGTGGTGGAAGGAGGTGGGACATGCATTTGACGTTGGGCGGGGCGAGGAGGTCTTTGGGCGGGGTTGGTGAGAGAGAGAGAGAGAGACAGGGAGAGAGCCCGAGCTGGAAGTGATGATGTTTCAATTCTGATTTTCAAATGGAGTTGTGCAAGGGTAATGACCTCAACTGCCTACGTGCCTCAATAAGACTCGCACCACTCTTTCGCCTGTCACTTCGATTTGGCAAACTGCACTTTTTGTTTTGTATTTGTTTTTTTTTATTGTTTGTTTGTTTATTTGTTTGTTTGTTTCTGCGTGTTTTTTGCTGGGGGTGGGGTTACATTGCTCTTACATTTCCGTTGGTGCGGGCTACCATTGTAACGCCTTGATGCACTACATTCTAGGGTTAGTTTTAGTTTTGATATAATAATGTACAAGTCATAATTGAAACTGAATAGGCCAGCCCTGGAAGATATTGAATATATAAAGAAGGCGTTAGGACCTCGCCCCATTCACTCTATGAACGCCTGTAAACACATGTTAATTCTAAATAAATAATATAAATGAATGAATAAACAAACAAACAAATAAATAAATGAATAAATCAATAAATAAAAGATGAGAAAATAGAATGGGAATAAGGGATCATCGATGAACGAACTGGGTCTCGATAATCAAAGAACTGTGAACTGATTTTTTTTCTTCTCTTGCTACGATGATGATGATATAAATCGAGATTGGGTGACGATGGTGTTGACAAAATGAAGATATATAACCAGGAGACACGCTGTGTTTGAGGAGAACACGAGAGAGAAGATTCACCTCTTGATGATTTCGATATACAATTCGACCTCGATTATCCGGCCTCCTCTTATCCGGAAATCTCTATTATCCGGACGCGTTCACGCAGGCTAAGTGAAGGACTTTTTTTTTTTCATCCAAAAATTGAGAAACGCCCCCCCCCCCCCCGTGACTTTAACATCTTTTCATGGATCTATTTCACTAATCTCATAAGATGTGCATGATAGGTTTCTCAATATGTAATGAGGTAAAACATGTATGATTTTCACATAAAGATATACATTATTTTTGTGAAGAAGGGACTGCAATTTTGCGCAGGCTAGCATAGATTACACCACCGTTGCGGGGTACGCTACCTGCCTAGCTGCCAGTGCACTGGGACGGCAGCTTGGACGGCAGCTATATACATTAACATTGTGTCTCCCATATCCGACCAATTCGCTTATCCGGATGAGCGCCGGTCTCGACATGGCCGGATAATCGAGGTCGAACTGTACTGACTTCACTCCTCCACATAACTAACACGTCACCCACGTGACGTCACGCACGTCACGCGTAGTTGGCTGCTAGACTCGCTTACTAACATTCGTATTTATCTATCTCTGTCTGTTGTTTTATCTCCTATGAACATATACCAGACACTCATATAAAATGCATAATAATATCCTAGACAAAGACATTAGCAGGCCCTGATCTAACAAAGAGCAAAAACACTCCCCCCTTATTTTATAAACAAAACACACAAATTCAGAGTTTGGAGTGTGATGATAATGTACTGTATAGTTATCCCTGGTATCTGAAAGTTCACAAAGAAATACGCCTCTTTAAAAAAAAAAAAAATACTGGACAGCAGAATGCGTCCTTATTTCTCTTTCTATATGCATTCGGTAATAGGGACCTCAGAGTAAACGGGCGAGGTTCTAATGCCTTAATGAAATAATTGCAGTTTTTTTCTTGTTTGTTTTTTCGTATCAGACTTCAACTCATTTGCTGTACGACACCATATTGTACTTCTTCACTTCATCTTGTATTCATTACATGTAAGTGCCAGTGGCGTATCTAGGGAAAACGGCGCCCGGGGCAAGCACGAAAATTGCGCCCCTAATTTCTGAAAAAATTTTCAACCCCAACCCCATCCCGGTAGGGACTTTAAACAAAGTCCACATGATGCTTTTTCAAGCACTTAAAAGGGATCAATCTTTTTTTAGGGTGATTTAAATGTAATGAATTTTGATAGATTTTGACGAGCGAGCGCAGCGAGCGAGCCGAAAATTTTTGTATTTCAGCATACAAAACATGGAATTCTTATCATTTTTTGCTTACCAAATCTTACAATTCTAATGAAGATATAGTGACGGCCTTATAGATAACGATTTATACCAAAAAAACTGAGGACTTTAAAAAATACTCTAAATTAGTGTGCGCGAGTGAGCTGAAATTTGTATATGTCCTCGTCATCATCACGTATTGTTCTTATCTTTTTTATATATAATAAGTTTTGGCGAGCGAGCGCAGCGAGCGAGCCGAAAATTTTTGTATTTCAGCTTACAAAACATGGAATTCTTGTCATTTTTTGCTTATTAAATCTCACAATAGTGACGACTTTATAGAAAACGATTTATAGCAACAAACTGAGGACTTGAAAAAATATTCTAAATTAGTACGAGCGAGTGGGCCAAAATTTGTATATTTCCGCGTCATCATTACGTTTTGTTATTATCTTGTTTGATTCGGGTTTTTTTGCACCCCCCCCCCGTTTGTTCGAAACCGTTGGCGCCTTCTTTTGATCCAATTGGCGATCGCTTCAGAACGAAAGAAATTGCAGCCGCTGCTCCATGAAATATTTTGCCTGCTAAATATAAAATGACATGTGTGAACACAATAGACACTGTAATTTTGTCATCATCACGTTTTGTTCTTACCTTCTTTTTATATAAATTTTGGAGAGCGAGCGCAGCGAGCGAGCCGAAAATTTTTGTATTTCAGCTCACAGAACATGTTTTTTTTTGTGTGTGAACACAATAAACATTGTCATTTTGTCCGCGTCATCATAATGTTTTGTTTTTATCTTGTTTGATTTGGTTTTCTGCCCCCCCCCCCCCCCCCCATCATTCTCCCTCCCCCCCCCCTTCCGGGCGAGTTTTTTTTTTTCTTCTTCTTCTTTTCTTTTTTTCTTCTTCTTCTTCGTTTTTTTTTTTTTTCGTTTTTTGCGCCCCCAAGGAGTGTCGCCTGGGGCACGTGCCCCCTTGCCCCCCCCCCCCCCTCCCCTAGATACGCCACTGGTAAGTGCTACTCTAAATTGTCCTCAGTGAGAGAAATATGTTTGGTCACTAATTGAGCAACACAAAGTTGTGCTGATCTGATCACTCGGTATCAACGAATCACTCTCCAAAGATAACAATAAAAATGTTAGCAGAGCATCTCATTGTAATGGCAAAAGTGAGGGGTGATAATTTCGTTTCTTCCCAGGCACTCTGGGAAAGGAAGGTAACATTCCAGAATAACATTATTACTTATCATTAGATAGAATTATATTGAGTGGCTTAATATGTATCATCATAATTCGTTTCTCATGGCAACAGTGAGTGTCTCGTCACTTGAACAAAAAAGCAACTTACATTGTTTCGTCACCCCGCTGGTGGAGGGCGAGCGCCTGCCCGAACCGGCTGTCGACCTCGAGATCGCGGAACACGATCGGCGAGGACTCGTCGATGTTGAAGCCGCCAGCTAATCCGAGTATAAACATCCAAGCGACTTCCAGGACGACGAGGCGATCGACGAGAGTGACGATCATGATGAACAAAGTGACGACGTGATGATGAGATCTTACAGCGGTAAATTTGGGGGAGACGGTAGGAGTTATCCTCCGATAGCAAGCAAATCCCTTGGAATTAAATCCCTTTGTCCCACTGAATGACAGTCTATCTCAGTCAAACATCTTAGCTCTTTGAAGGCACGTATCTTAAGGTATGTTATAAGCCAACAAAGAACCGCAGTGCGCCCAAATGTGTCATGAAATCTACCGAAACTTGGAAGAAACCTTCAAAAGTTAACGCAAGACTGAGAGCAAACAATGGCAATTCTGAAGCAGGTCACAAACATGACGGCAATGAAATAATTTGGCTGATTGTAATAATATAAAGTATATCAAACAGAATATCAGCCAAACTTTGATGAATACGGATCTGTACACAATCACATTTACATTAATGTGCAGTCCACGAAATCCTTCCCGCGGTTTTCTTACTGATGACACACCAATGGCGGAAAGTAAATGAAAAAATTATGGCAGGAGCATTCGTCAAGCTGTCTCTCAATGCACGTGTGTTCTACTCCTGATGAGAACGGTCTACTCACGAACATGTCATCGGCCTCGGTGCGGTGTGGTGTGCGTCCGTCGCCTGGCTGAGGAAATCACTAATGATCATCAATCGAAAGAGAAGATAATCCGAGGGGTGAAGAGTGTCGTTGTGGGCTCACACCGGACGGCGAGTGTGGGGATAGCCGAAGTCTGGGACGCGTCGTCTGGAGGGGACGATCTGCTGCGACCCTCACGTACATGCCATCTGGTGGTTCATTGTGAGATGTCTCGTCTAATCTTGTTTGTTTGTCTGTCTGTCAGTCTGTCTGTGTTTCTCTCAACCACACAAACGCATATACACAGATACTTGATACACGCTCGCATGTGTGTATTTTTATGTTATAGATATGATATATACATACAATGTATATTTGTGTGTATGTGTGTGGGGGGGGGGGGGAGTGCGAACAAATCCTTTTTCTTCATTGAATTCAGAAGTTTGTGGTGCTATTTCTTTCCTGCAAAAAATACTACCACTAAGCACAAATGTCCTTTCTTTTCCGATCAATGCTTTGAATGAAAAGAGGTATCATTTTTCCTTTGAAACTTTTCCCATGCATGTTATCGAAATAATACCATAAAGTAATGAAACATTTCATCATCAGAATATAATCCTTTGAAATCATGGTGCCGCTAAACAATCTGTACTCACGAAGAATGTGATTGTCAAATCTACTGTATAATGAGACGCCAGTATTTAATTGCGTGTCCTAGCTTCATCCAAGGAAGCACAATATGTCACCTCCCTGCTCCAACATTGCATACGAATCATCCCTTAATAGAAACATCATATCCTTAACTCATATATCTTTAATCTGACAATATTCTCAAAGCTGTTGATATCATCTTCTTAAACATTTCATTTTGCGAGCCAGTTTAATCAACAACTTAGATAAGATAAGATACCCTCGATGTCGTCTGGGAACATGTAAGTGACTTCCTCAGTAAGTCGAGGTTGAAAGTTCTCAGATTCTTGAGATGTCGATAGGCAGTTTCTGTCAAAACCCATAACTTCTCAAAATTCAGAGACTAGAAGATTGAAAAAAAAAATCTTTATCAGAGTGTAAACTTGAACTTTAAAAAAGTTAAATTTAATCACTGGAAGTTCAACAATTCTGACCAGGAGCAACAGAGTTATTCTCATGTGTAATATAGCTGCCACTGGAGGGCGATAATCAATTTGGGGACAAGTTGTGAACTTGTTTAATTTCAACAACAAAAAAGTCAAATATTTTTGAATTTGCTTTAGATTCGCCGTTCTGTTGTTGCTGTCTAACATCATTATAGGTTGTCGAGAAAAAAATGCATTTCTGTACGGAAACATCCTCTGAAAAGTGAAAAGCGACAAATTGCATGTAAGTACAAAATATTCAGGGAGTTCTTCGTGTCTTGTCAAGATTTTGATCATTGTAATAGACCGCAGCACCCCATGATTTTGATCATTGTCGCAGAGGGCAGCACTCTTGCTGCGCGAGTTATTTTAAAGGAGAAATCCTGTTGATTTTCAGACTTCTACATCTGAACAATTTTCAATTGTTTATGCTGGGTACAGAGTCTCAGAATTCATAGTGACTGGGATAAGGAATAAGAATGTTTTAAAATTTATAACAAATCACAATGAACAAGGATGATGACATGGCAGCTTCACCACAGCAATGCATTATGGGGGAGGGGTCAGTGCTTCCACCTCCCTGGGTCAAAGAAGCAGAACAAAAGAAGAAAGCATACATAAATTCTACACAGGTGACCTTAAGCAAGAGGTATTGTAAGGGAATTATATTGCTACATTTCCAAAATAATCTGAGCCTCCTACTCATGCTTTCTTACGGTGAGTCTCCACTCATGCATTCCTATGGTGAGTCTCCACTCATGGTTTCTTATGGTGAGTCTCCACTCATGCTTTCTTATGGTGAGTCTCCACTCATGCATTCCTATGGTGAGTCTCCACTCATGGTTTCTTATGGTGAGTCTCCACTCATGCTTTCTTATGGTGAGTCTCCACTCATGCTTTCTTATGGTGAGTCTCCACTCATGTTTTCTTATGGTGAGTCTCCACTCATGCTTTCTTATGGTGAGTCTCCTCCTCATGCATTCCTATGGTGAGTCTCCACTCATGGTTTCTTATGGTGAGTCTCCACTCATGCTTTCTTATGGTGAGTCTCCACTCATGCTTTCTTATGGTGAGTCTCCACTCATGGTTTCTTATGGTGAGTCTCAACTCATGCTTTCTTATGGTGAGTCTCCACTCATGCTTTCTTATGGTGAGTCTCCACTCATGCTTTCTTATGGTGAGTCTCCACTCATGCTTTCTTATGGTGAGTCTCCACTCATGCTTTCTTATGGTGAGTCTCCACTCATGCATTCCTATGGTGAGTCTCCACTCATGGTTTCTTATGGTGAGTCTCCACTCATGCTTTCTTATGGTGAGTCTCCACTCATGCTTTCTTATGGTGAGTCTCCACTCATGCTTTCTTATGGTGAGTCTCCTCCTCATGCATTCCTATGGTGAGTCTCCACTCATGCTTTCTTATGGTGAGTCTCCACTCATGCTTTCTTATGGTGAGTCTCCACTCATGCTTTCTTATGGTGAGTCTCCACTCATGCTTTCTTATGGTGAGTCTCCACTCATGCTTTCTTATGGTGAGTCTCCACTCATGCTTTCTTATGGTGAGTCTCCACTCATGCTTTCTTATGGTGAGTCTCCACTCATGCTTTCTTATGGTGAGTCTCCACCCATGCTTTCTTATGGTGAGTCTCCACCCATGCTTTCTTATGGTGAGTCTCCACCCATGCTTTCTTATGGTGAGTCTCCACCCATGCTTTCTTATGGTGAGTCTCCACTCATGCTTTCTTATGGTGAGTCTCCACTCATGTTTTCTTATGGTGAGTCTCCACTCATGCTTTCTTATGGTGAGTCTCCACTCATGTTTTCTTATGGTGAGTCTCCACCCATGCTTTCTTATGGTGAAACTGCTTTATGCCACGAGTTTTTCGGAGTATTGGTTTCTCTGCTCAAGGACAAAAATTAACGCCATGAGTCTAAACTTGGAGCTGTAGATTTATATAAAAAGAATTCAAAAAATAATTTTTTAATGAATATTACACATTCCATCAACTTGATACTGACATATTATGTTAAGGGTAGTAATAATTCCCCGTGCTTTCTGAAAGCGGTTTACAGTCAAGTGCTCTTTCATTACGCTGGAAACGTGAAAACATGTTGAATTTTCTTTACATTTTCTTCATATTGTTATCCACACATGACGTCATGAACTCTAGTAATTGCCTGATCCAGTGGATCCAACACCAAAACTTTAAAAATTCATAACTTTTGCATCGAGTGTCCGATTTTCCTCAAACTTTCACTGACGTGTTCTGCTTAATGTTGCTGCTTTCACTAAATCCACATTGCTCTCTTAAAGATTTTATACCTGTACCGACTCTCGCTGTGTAGTACGGCCATGAATTTGTTCACAGTTTTGATGATGAGATTTGCCGGTCTTACGCCACAAGGACCGTCCATGTGACAATAATTTCCAAAATGAGGCACCAATGCACGTTGACAATAATCAAGATACGTTTACTGTCCCCACACGAATGCACATAACACACCCACACCCACACACACATACACACGCACGCACACACACACACACACACACACCATACACACAAGAACAGCTCAGTAATTATACATGTAGGGACAAACTAAGCACAAAACCTGCCTAGCAGACGCATTCGTTTTATATGATTGGTTCCTACTTTAATACATTTATCACATTATGCATGAAATTATGAAAAACGTAAAACATAAAAAAAAAAACGGGGGGGGGGGACAGGGGGTGGGAGGAGGGTAAAACGACAAAATACCCATTGCATGTCCCCACTTCTTTTCGTGAATCAACATCAAATGAAATGCACGCAGTATGAGGATAGGATACCAGATTAAAAAGTGAACGCCACTCACATATCTGACCTTCTATGATTCAAACTCGGCCACAGTACTGCATCACGCATCCACACTTATACATTTATCAATTATCATTAACGCGTTGGGAATATCTAACCAAATAATATGCGTCATCTGTGAATTGAAACCAAGGGAAGAGTCCAACATAAAGAGGCTATCCTAATACAAGTGTAGGTTAACATCTCACTTAACACTCCAAACATGTTTGAACTCTACAGAGGAATTTCTTCGCAAGGGAATTGTCTACATGTCCATTGTATCATGGACCTACTACACATGTGGACTATGAACGGAGGTCTTTTTTTGAATCATATCACCACCGCCACCTGATTATGTGCATCTTAATAATTACATTCAGACGTTTGGACAATGACGATTGTGTAATTGTGCATCGTCACTGATGAAAGAACCGTTTCCCACACTTCGGTCCTATTTGGCTGAGGTGCCTTTTCAGACTTCACTGCCTTTGAACAAACACCAATAATGGGGAGCAGCAAACGTCAAACAAGGACAAATTTTGGGTCACAAAATTGGCAATTACTGAAGCGGACACTTGCGGCTACGCATGTAATGTCCCTGAATGGCGAGACGAGCATGTCGTCTACTGTACTGTCCATGTTTACTCTAAAACAATGTGCGACAAATGGAGAAAAGTAGATTGCAAATCACATTCAACCTGCCTAATTATTTGCTTTTTCTTGTAAAGCACTTGTATTTCGCAAATGAAATTTCTTTAGCGATGATTTTGCAATATACATGTACACTACAACTGCATATGCATTTTTCTTGATTTAAGAGAGTTATTATCTTCTGTGCATGTAGTTTTTAGATTTCTTAAAGCGCCGTCTTGTTTTTATCCAGGCTGGCTGTCGGTGGACAACACTGGATCAAAGCAGGAAAGCATGTTCAAAATGTTTTTGTGATGCTTTTGACAGAAACGGGTGCACGAATTAATTAACGGGTGCACGAATTAACTAACGAGCGATAAATGTCCATGTGTAGTAGGTCCATGATTGTATGAACCAGCCACACAAATAAAAGAATATACTTTCTTCTTTGCAAAGACTTTTTGAACAAATAATATGACATTTGTATGCAGACATTTAAACATACTGTATCTAAATCTGGCAGAAGGATCACTACTACAAAACATATCATGTACGTCTCAACCTGTCACAGACGCATGTGAAAATGAATGTACGCCACCTCTGGTACAAGACAGGTCACAGCGAGTTACATTGATTATAAACAATTTTTTTTTAATTCGATATGGGTTGACTGATGAAGGTTAGCGGTTTATAGACATTCACTAGCTGAAATATCTATATATTCTACTGCAAAACCAAACTGCTTCTTACTGGATAGCTAAAAAAACATGATATGCACAGAGAAGGGGTTGTATCGGTATTCTTTATATCACATGATATACACATTTTTATTTTTTTGAAAGTTTGTTTTTCACCTAGACAAAAATCAGTGACCACATAGCCTTAATGTAGGATGGACAATTTAAACAATTACTATATCTTGCTATGAACTTCCTTATTTCCTGAAAATGACAGCTTTAATTTGGAAACAAATTACATCTGGATTAAAAAAAAAAAACCACCAAAACCAAAACAAAACAAAAACATAACAAAACTAGAACAAGAGAACTGCTGGGTTTATTTAAATGTACACACAGTGTATCACAGCAGCAACCAGTTACAGATATCTATGTAACTAATATGTGACAGAAAACGAGTTTCCTGAATATTCAGTATGGTGGCCACATTCCCCTTCTATGAAGATCAATCAAAAGGATACAGAAGTAACCCAGTTACTGTCCTCTCGTCAGTTATTTCTATGTGCACTTCAATCGGTTTATCTGTTTATCTTTTGCTGGATCATGCATGAGTCAAGTTTCAACTGGTATTTGGGGTGTGTAAGTCATAATTTTGGTTTCATGTATTCTATAAACAAAACCTTACCTCATTATGAAAGACAACCATGTCACTATGCAAAGAATTGCTCAACAAAAAACAAACAAACAATGACTCTTTGCAAACAAACAGTATAATGCTTCTTCACAAAATGTATCGCTGATGCCAATATACTGAAAATTGAACAAAACGGTCAAAACACTCCCATCTGCACATAAAAAAAAAGCTATAATATTCGGTAGGTGACAAGAAAAAAAAATCACACTACTAAGTCTGATTTATAATCAGTCACTTGCGAATTGCAGAGCAGCTGTCATTTCTGAGAATTTGGAATGTTAACTACAATGTGGGTTGAGAAATGAATTATTACTGCAAAGGTGGGCATCGATTAAAAACAATCTGCCTTTTATCGCGACTGCATCTAATGCCGGTCTCATCTTCTTTTGCTACCTTGCATCAAACTGACAAAAGGAAGGATACATCATTCCATTCATTGTAATGCAGGTTACACATTGTGTTAATGCTACACAATTTAATATATACATACACAAGTGTTTTCACAAGGAAAGTTTGTTTAGCAGGGTCCATGAAAAACACATCACAAATCACATACTGTGATGCAGTAACATAGTGTCTCCAGGATGTCACATATTTTCACGGGTGGCCTATTCATGGTCAAGAACAAAAAATGATGACTAAATGCAAGTGAAATTACAACAACCCCTTGTACTCAAAAATATTTGTTAATATTGTAGGAAGGAACTCTTTTCCATTAACACATTTTAAGATGTGACTTAGTGGTATATTTTTCATAGCAAAATGTAGCTACAAAGAAAAGGAACGGCAATGTCCACACTGGCATCACCTGCAAGGACTTTTGAATCCTGTCTAGAGCAGATAATCCTCAAAATGCATTTTCACAACAGTGTAAACATTCCATGTAAAAGATGGCACATAAGACCAGAAATAATCTCCAGCTTCCCACAAATGAATCCCTCTGTGGAATGCATTTATACTGCACTTGACCATAGCAAGACGTCATGTTATACAAACATTTTAAATCATGTTGTTTCCTTTGAAGGACTGCAGGTAAGCACACCTTGTTTAGATCGACAGCGTTCTGATGGCAAACACCATCAATAATTCAGAAGTAAGGAGGGCTTAAATGAAAAATTTACTTTCTTTGAATACATGTACAGTAACGATTCTACTTGTTCAGCATGTCTCGAGACATCCTTCAGATCAAATGTTGCAAATTGTTTCAGTAGACAATGTTTGATTACTATTTACATGTCTGTCTTTATGAGCAATTAACTTCCACTTCATTGCATGTGTTAACTTCAAATTTAACACCTATCTGGCAATATCAATTATCACAGAATCACGATCATACGCAGCCTGTATGGGTGAATACTCTGATCATGTCTTTAAAGTGCTTTGTCTTAATTAGTGGAATCTATTTCCTATTCTTTCTTGCGCTCCCCAACGAAGAACTCTATTTCTATGGTATTATTGTTTGATATTTCTTCTCCAGATATTTCATGAGGAGAGAAATAAAAACGATACACCTCAGGATTACTATGGCGATGGGAACTGGGTAGAGCCATGGAGTTACAAGCCATTTCAGACAATTCTGCTAGCATTATCGACTGGACAGACAAATATAAAGGGGAAAAAAAAACAATGTGGAAAGGAAGTATGAAGAATGCCTCTATGGCGGCACCGGGTTGATAGACAACAGACTGTGTCTCCAGCAGATATGAGTTTATACAACATTCCTTCTGGACGATACGATGGTCAGTATGTTTTCTCCTTCTCACGCCCCCTCATCCGGTGGGTTATTCGGACCTTCCCTCTCCCTCCTTTCCGTCAGTGTCCTCCAGCTCTGGGATCTCTGATTGGTGGAGAGGAAACATGTGACACAAAAACCGGGTCAACATGGCTTATAGAATGTACACTGAGTGAGGCAGGTCACTGCTGAAAGGTCAACAAAATTTTTTCTTTTTTTTTTCTTTTGTTTTACCAAAAAATTAAAAGTGTAAATGCTGTTTATTTCATTGGAGGTGCGGAAGGAATGGGCAACTAGTGGAGGTTAATTTCTCAAGTCTGTAAGGGGGAATTTTCCATCCTGAAAACTAGCTTGTGTGAAGAGAAGCAGAAAAAATAGTTGAACAAATTCTGATGAAACTGAAAAAGTTGTGATTTTTTTGAAGTTGTGATCAATCAAACACAAACTGGCAATTCCGTGATGTCACATGCACGCTCACCCATTTGCTCTTCACTATAAAATAATAAATTTTCACTTTCACATCAAGTACATTTCCAGTTATCAATGCCTCAACAAAAACTACAACTGTACAATCATTGTAAATATTTTCTTTACAATTTCCTGCATATATATATATATATATATATACACACATACATATACATGTATATATATCTACATATCTACATATCTACATATATATATATATATATATATATATATATATATATATAATCATATATATATCTATATATATCTATATATATATATACATACATACATATATAAATGTTATCTCTCATCAACTAAAAGAAAGAAAGTAAGAAAGATTTTGTGGGATGGCTTACATGCTACATCCCAGAGTCATGTGACAACTTCAGAAAACCATGACTTTCTTTGTTTGGAAATGAATTTGCTCAAATGTTCAATAATTTTCTGCGTGTACTTCAGCTTTAACCCTTTCCCTGTGAGATTATAAATCCCACCACTGGTTCCTATTGGTCTTGCTCTAATTTCTCTGTCAACACATGAAATCCATACATGTAGTTAGCAAAATTCATTACGCATGAATTAGAGAAACCACAATATTCACTAGATTTTATTTGGGGGACTAACATCTCAGTAAAACAATGGTCACAAATTGTTGCACTGCAAAATAAACATTTAATCTGCAATAGTAAGCAGGGCAGCCAACAACCAACAAATACTGAAGCTCTGTTCTTGTAGTAAAAGAGCTACCCTAATTGAATTGCTTTGCAGCATGTCACAATTCCCCCAGATTTGCTACCACAAACACACTATCTGCATCAGACTGGTGACACGACATTTGCTCCTGTGACAATAGCTCCAGTCTTTATTTTCTCCAAGGACTTAGGGTTAGGGTTAGGGTTGTGATAGGGTTTTAGGTTTACAGTAGCTTGATGTGACGATTAGGAACACGGTTAGGGTTATGTTTGTGGGTGGAATTATGTTTGGCTAAGCATGCAGATATTTAATGGGAACTATTGTCGCAGCAGCAAATGTCAAGGAACGGTCTAACTTGTCCATAATTCCATGAGACCACCGTGAGGTCTGCTGCCCGCTGCTTACCTTCATCATCGCTGTCGTCTGACTCCCCGCCGCCAGTCTCTCCCATCGACCCCATGTCACCCATGCCCATGCCACCCATATCACCCATGTTCCCCATATTGGCTAACATCTGCAAGGGAAAGTCAAGACACAATACACATGTTATCAACTAACCACGCATCACATCGTTTATACAACACCTAAAAAAAAAAAAGAAGAAGCTACAGTCAACCTTGCCGAAGTCAAATGCATGCGGACTGAAAAAATAGCTGAAATCTAGAAAAAATTTGACTTACGAGGGACTGAAATCAATACAATATAAAGAGAAAAGGAATTGAGAAGACCTTCGACTTATGCAAGGGTAAAGACGCCCGGTCGTCGTGAGAAATAGTTCGCTGCGCATTCCGTGCAAAATTCCCATTCACCTGTGTATTATTGAGAGATCGAGTATCACGTACGAACTACAGTTCCGAATACACGACAGCGGTCGAAGTTGCTCTCTCCTAAGCCGAACACATGTAATGACGTCATTCTCAATCGTTCGGCTTACAGTTTTGGAGCATTCGGGATCTTTCTCTTGCTCATATCTCAGCGAACGAGTACACCTACGCGTACGCTGGCCTGGCCACTGACTGATGGATTGCATGCCTCTGTTTATGCGAGAGTAGCAAGCAATGTATGTTGACTGTATGTAGGCCCAATACTACGTACTTGGTAACATCACAGTAATTCGCGATTGCCACTGTGTGTGAGAAGGGACTGGACCAGAAACGATCGAAATGGACGAGGAGGCGATGATGAAGGATCCTTGTAAACATAGAAACTAGGGTCTTAGCCTACTTTGGGAGTCAAGGTCAATACTTAGTAAATATTTATAAGATCTACTTCAAATTCAATCTATTCTCCGATTGCGATTTCCGTGATTGGTGAGGCATTCAGCAGCATTGCATGTGTAACGTTCTTCTTCTTCGTATGTACTGTCCAACACCCCATAGTAGGGGCCAACCAGACAGGGGGTGCGCTGGTGTTAAATTGCGCGGAAAGAGAAGTGTGGGGTCTAGTTGCTTTGCTCCTGGATGTATTGTAGGGTTGCTGCTTTAAAAGAGTCCTTGTTTGTGATGTTAGAAACTGTTGATGGGAGTGAGTTCCAGTCTATAATTGTTCTTGGAATAAACGAGTATTGGCGATTGGGATGAATGTAGTGGATGATTGTAGTGGGCGATTGTAGTGGGCGATTGTAGTGGGCGATTGTAGTGGATGATTTCCGGAGAACCCTTCGGACCGGACGCAGGGCTTTTTGAACTGGGATGGATAGGCGACCCGCAAGCACTTCGCGGAATATAATAATGCGGCCTACTCTGCGTCGATGTTTCAGCAGCTCACGTTAGACATGAATGTTTTGCTTTGTGTACGTTTGAGAGCGTCTAGAGTCAGTAATGTGTACCAACTATGTGTTTTCTTTATCTTACTGAGCGACATCGTTGAACATCTAATCCGAGAATGACACTTCCCGAGATGAGTAAGAAGTCACAAAAATTCAGCATCGATCACAAATAAGTCTAACGTTAGGCCTACTCTAGACTACACAGAATAGACCGGGGTCTAACTGTTAGTAAGTAGATCTACTAGGCGCTCATTCACTTTAGCGGGATACATTATTTTTTGTAATGCTTACTTCAGTCAACCATGTATAGAGTTCTACACGGAATGAAGCCTGAAGTTCTACTTAGAACTTTAGAAATAGAAGTTCAAGTTAGATCAGACTATTAAAGTTAGATAAGCAACGAAAATAATATCCCGCTAAACTGAAGGATTGCCATGCCCCATTACTAAATCTACATATAATTCAAAATCTACTAGAAAGTTTAATACTCTAGGTATAGTAACTGGTAGGACAATAATGAATATATAAGTTTAGACTATAGCCTATACCACAGCCTAAATTAATAGGTCTAGATCTAACATTAGATCCCTTATCCTTACTGAAGTAGACACAGCTGGTTCCCTACTATTGGTACAGGGTCGCTGTTTACCACAGGTGCAGCTTGCAGTGCAGTGCAGCTCTGCACCCCCCGCTCTTGCAGGGGCAGCAATTTCGCCCCGTCTTATACCAGCACGAACCAGAGCATTTGCAGCTTGTGGGATCTACCACTTTAATATCAGCAATAGACAAATCTGCGAATGATAATTATGTCCTCTAGATCCATCTGAGGCTGTAGCTGTAGGCCCTTAGGCATGATATTCTTCTTCGTCGCAAAACTGAAATATGTAACACAATTACAAATTGTCTAATTATTACGAGGATTGAGTCGCAGATGGTTACTACTGTGCATATCGGCGCAGAGCTAGCAAGTTGGAATCGATTGTGACAAACTTACGGCACTCGCGAAATGTATACAAGTCAATGAGCAGCACACGCCAAACCAAACAATCACGACGTGAGTGCAAAGTGGAGCGCACACCCACATCCGAGCTTGTGCCAAAGACTTGGCTCTTTGGCCTCCATGAAGGAACATTTTGCTGATCCTCAAAATACTTTCGACAAGACATAATTTTGTACTCGCGCAAACTGTGTTGCAGCATCAGCAAATTGACGACTGGCATCTTTAACTTCAGCAAGGCTGACTGTATCTGACTAGTAGATTGCTCATCACGTGACATGCAGTTAAAGTACCATTGCATGCTCTATCCATCAGCTGTGCAAGTTTATTGGAGCAAAAATGGATATAGCACAGCTGATATCACCAATTTTTCATTGACTCCTGTGTTAAACTCTTGATCCAACTCATACAAAAAGTTTTTGTTCCACTGCATGGCTCTGATGTAGCAATAAACAAACATTTGAAGCGTACACTCAATTAGTAACAAGTTAGTCACTTGTCTTACTGTCAACAACTTCAACCGCACGACAGACTGTAAGTCAACTGTGTCACTCATTTGCCTTTCAGCGGTTGTCATTCGCATAAATGAAATTCAAGAATCTGTCAGGACCACATCTGCTAATGCGCAAGGTGTTGTATAAAACAAACACTGAATTGTCTTTACTCCAGGTACACTATTCAACTCAACTTCCCCTCATTCAATGAATAGAGCACCTCTATCTCCCATCTTGTGCGAAATCTTGTACTGTCACACTTGTGACCATTCACTATTTTTTATACTACATTGTACTTTATGACCTATTCCTCCCAGTGAAATTAACATAAGTATATATGTACAAATCTCTTGACCAGTGCATGGCTTGTCGGACTGTAGTTAAGAGAAATGTGGTAACATTGTTGACATGAAATCTAACTTTGGTGAATGTATTGCACAAATTATTATGAATATTAGGGCCTCCCTATTTTTAAAAAAATAATAAAACATTGACAATATGGACTAATCACATGGTGAACCTACGAATGATGATATCTGCACAAAATAAGAAATGTGCAATACACCAAGAATACTGCATACTTTCCCTCAACTTGCCCAGCCCTAGAGGACATTTCTTCTCACCTCATTTAGACCCCTATCATCACCACCTCCAAACTCATCATCAGACTCATCCTCGTCCTTCCATCGGTTGAAGTCTGTGCGCAGCCAATGTTGCTGAGACACAAGGAGAATGAGAGAAGACCATTTAGGAACAGACAAACAGACAAACAATTCTTCCCCTCTTTTCATTGAGAGTGTTGTACTTGCCTGGTGTATGGTCTTTATTCATGCAATGGAACAAGACTTCACACTCCGTGAAAGATAAGGTACCCCATTAGGCACAGCTTTACCTCAAATAGGGTGCCTCATCAGTTGTTGTGCGAAATCTTGTACCATAGCATTTGACCCCTTGCTACTGTAAAAGTAAAATTTCCCAAATCAAGGTTGGGTCACAAACTTGACAACTAATATATAAAAATATCACAAACGGACAGGCACTGCCATTAGTGCACATGCAATAGCCTCATAACCAAAATCGCAAAAACATCTGGCAAAAATGTCTGTAACCTCTTCATTCATGAAAATTTGTTATCTCAATGCAAAAATAAGAGCTTTTACAGTATAAAAATACCATACCTAGTAAACATTCATTATCACATTTTATAAAAGACACCACACAAACCATGTTTGCAGTGATAAGAAACACTGAATTTCAGACTGCTTGCATAATTCTTTTTAAGCATTACATGTCTTCTGGACATCTTAAATGACACAACCGTCGTTTCCACTTTACAGTATGACAAAAAATGAATGCTCTGATACAATGTGAATTACAGACTGGGCAATGGATCTGCTTTTGCACACACCTAAATATATTTTTACAAAATTTAATTTGATTATCAAAGGTATGCATTGAACATATCAAAATGGACTCAACTCAGATAAATTGATTCTGACATATCCCTTCCATACCTGGACCTTTTTGAATGTCATTATCACACTGACAGAAAAAACAAACAAACAAATATTTCCTGAATATCTATCATTATATAAAAAAGATAATACTTTTAAAAATATATACATATCTAAAATACTAGGGATCAGCACTGAATTATACCCACTAAAATTTAAAATATCTTCATATGATATACAATTGCAGTATCCAATCTTCAAAAGTTATGGTTCACATATTGATACCACAAGTGATCATTACCACACAAAATGAATGAAATGTGATCCACAGTAGTATGTGACATACATGGCAACAGATAAACAAAATACTAAAGGATTCAAAAGAGATGTTTGAAATATACACGGATCAGGATGCACCTAGACATATTGCTCCATGTGATACTACACAGCATGTTTGGGTGTTTCGTCAACAAACCTTTTTTGATTCCTTCGTGAGCCTTGGCCAATATGGACCTGCTTCCTTCTTCTTAACCAGCATGTCAATGTGTCTACCTTGGACCTTGTATTTTGAGGTCTGTTCAAATTCAAAAATGATAATAAAGTCAGTAGCGATGAGTTAAAATGAAGCCCTGGAGGAAAACAAGTACACGTCAAGCTCTGCTTATGATGATGGTCCCCTGTATTGATTTCTCCTTTGTTCATAAATACAGTATGCCTTAATATGTTGTTTTGATTTATATGTCATTAGAGACTGATGTTGTTATGAAATTGACATTTCTTGTATTAATTTGCATGTTAAACTCTCCTATTTTTTTTTTTTGGCATACTCTGTATCACTTTGTTTTCATTTGTTATTGTATATGGAGAAAGAAAATGCAGAAATAAACCAAAACAAAACAAACCAAGTAGAAAACTAGAAATGGCGACTGGTATGCCTCCGCCATAATGCACGATTCTCCTAATAGGTGTACAGTGTATATAGTACATGTGAACAATGCGTGATTACATTTTCACAAAATTGGCAAACTATTACAACAACATGATGTTTGTCACAAATGTGTTGAATGCTCACCTTCCTTGACCTAGGTTTAATTGGATGAATGGGAGAGCATGTATTTGGGGATTGTAGGACTTTTACTTTCAGACTTTAACCCTTTCATAAGTTGTGTATTGAGTAATTTTAAAGGTACAGAGAAAAAGTGCAATTTCTGTATTGAATAGTAAATTGTCACTTGATTTGTGACCTTTTGACCTTTGACCTTTTGGAAAAAAAAATTCCCAGAGAATCTCTTTTGGGTAATACATGCATATATCTAGTTTAAAAAAAAATAATAATCCTGCAGGCATTTCATAAATAATGAGGGAAATAGTAAAATTTTAAGTGTTGCCCTTGACTTTTAACCCCTGACCTTTGAACCCATGAACCCAAAATTCCCTAGATAATCACTGCCAGTCAGTACATGCATATACAGAGCCATTTCCAAGATATGGAGAAAAAAGTAAAATTTCAACATTTTTACTCGACCTTTTGACCTTTGACCTCATGACCCCAAACTTTCACCAGAGAATCTTACTTGGGTAATACATGTACACACTAAGTTTCAAAAAAATATCTTCAGGCATTGCATAGATATGGTGGAAATAGTGAAATTTTATGTATTTGACCTTGACCTTGAGCATGTGCACCCAAAAGTTGACAGGCACAACTTTACCCCCTAATACACACACATGCCAAGTTCCATTACGATACCTCAAAAGGTGTTTTAGTTATGCTGTCCACAGAATTAATTACAGACAGACGGAAAGACGGATGGACAGACGGACGGACGGAAGGACGGACAACCCAAAAACATAATGCCTCTGGCACCACTTCGTGGCGGAGGCATAAAAAGGTTACAACTTGGAAGTGCTCATGTGTATGCATAAACCAAGTATATCATGGGGAAGATAATAGCAACTTGCTACAGATCTAAATGCTGTGAATGCAGATTTTTACTTGGAGGTTTGTTCTACAGAAAACATAAAAGCTCATATAACAGCAAATTAACAGAAATTTTGGGCAAAAATAGAACATTGATAATACTTCATGTGAAATATATTTCTTGTTTTGTTCTTTCACATTCAAATCGAGGAGAATGTCTTCATGACGGAAGGGCCATCACTGCATTCATCTATAGCAGTCAAGGCCATGACTGAGAATATATACAGAGTTAATCACTTAACCACAGATTTTCTTTCCTTCTCTCTTTTATCTACACTGAATCATCTTTCTACAATATTGAAAGACTAATAACAGTTTGGTAACTGTGATACCAGTGCACTAATGAAAACAATTGTAAAACAAGAAATTCTAACATTTTACGTAGAGTACAGTCTTGGACACTTACCTGTGGATTGATGTCTTTATGGAACTCAAATTTTAGTTCATACTGTTCATTCTCTTGTCCTCCTTTACACTTTAAGTGCACTCTAAGAATACAAGCAAAAGATAAGAGAAAGAGTTTAAATGTGACCACCTTATAATGACGGAAAGAAAAAGCTCCTGCATAATTGAGGGACATCGAAACACCCCCATCCCCCAAATAAAAAAACAAAACACACACACACACACACAAAACAACTACTTCGTTGCTTGTGCTAAAAAGGATTGTATTGAAATGTGAGATCTTTTGCATGGTTTTCTTGGGACTGCACTTGCATTTAAAAATAAGATATACTCGCTAAGAGAATAAGAAGCACAAGAGGCCACTCAAAACTGCTTTAAATCCAATAGTGGTAAGCCAGTGGAGTAAAATGGAGTGAAATGGGGCATGAGATTTTGATCCTGGCAGAATGTATATCAGAGGCAAAATGACAGTCACTATGCCCTGACAAAGTTTACATCACTCTGAAAACAATGACACAAAATAGGAGAAAAATATAAGATCAAGTTTAGATTAAAAGATAATGGGTTTTTATATTAGAAGGC
This sequence comes from Diadema setosum, assembly GCA_033980235.1. Lineage (NCBI taxonomy): Eukaryota > Metazoa > Echinodermata > Echinoidea > Diadematoida > Diadematidae > Diadema > Diadema setosum. Next base: position 35,285,975 of record CM067075.1, on the reverse strand, counting down.
TTTACCTGAGGACATATAATGACATGACAATTAAGTAGAGATTGCTGACGTTTAACTTAAAAGGATGGTAGTTCTGGTTGAGATTCAGTTTCAAGTTTCAAGGTTTTTGTGAGATAATTAGACACCACTTATTACGAAATATGAAAGAGCATAGGATTCTACGAGGAATTTCATGTTTATTGATGAAAATTGGTTTTGAAATAGCTGATATATCCATAAACAAGAGGTCCTAATAAAAGTTGGGTCCACTTTGCTTACTTTGTTTTTCTATATGTGTATACCTCACCCATTTCAAACCTGATGTTCATCAAATAAACTTGTAAATCCTCTTAGTATTGTATACTCTCAAATATTTTACAAATCTCTATGCTATATCTCACAAAAAAATTAAACCTGAATCCCAATCTCAACCAAAACTATACCATTTGTTCATTCACACAATAGACAAGCCTGCTAGTAGTATGCATCACCAAGCTTTGAGTGAGGACAACCAGAGAGCCCCTGCCCCCCCCAAAAAAAAAAAAACCACACACACACACAACAACATCAACTTATAAATAAACACCTCATACGAAACACATGCTGATTAGACAAGGGAAAATGTCATAGCCTCAAAAGTGTCCAAATGATATACCTTTATTTGTTAACTTTTTCTCTCAATCTTTTATAATCTAATATACAACAAATAAAACTTTCATCACAGCAAAAGATTGTTAAAACAACAAAATTTATCTGGTATCCTATGTTGATTAAAATGTTACTGTGATCAATACAACAAGATCATGTAATCACATGAAATTTTAAATAGAATTCAACATCTTGTTTATCTCAGGCTCAAATTTAACTTTCAGGGGCTGGGAGAAGGGACACCATCGACCCAGACGCAGTCCACAGCCCCCATCTTTCTGCTTTGCAGCACCAGACCCCTATTGTGCATTTATCGCAGTTATCACATCAAACTGGTTGCGCTTCTTTGCAAACTACCCCAGATGTCAGAAAAGTATGAGATTGTTGCTTAGATATTTTGAGTCTACGTCGAGGTGAGTCCACTTACTTTTCTGGTTCAAATGTTATGTCCTCCTCCACAGCTTTTGGAACTTCTATAGTAAGCAGCAGACAGTCATCTCTCTGGGCCCATAAGACTGTGGGAATTTTGGTTGTACTCTGTGTGTTGCTGTTCCTTGTGGCATGGAAATGAATGAGATAGGTCAATGAAAATATGTCATATTCCATACAAAGAAAGGCTTGTGTTACTGGACAATTATTTTTTGTTGGTCTGGGCCACCTTTCACAAAAATTGTTATCAGTGACAAGTTGTGACAGTTGTTATAAGCTACTGAAATCCTTGCATCTGATTGGCTGAGAGCAAATTAACTTATTTTGTCATAGAAATGAGGCAGTTGCCACTGATAACAAGTTTTATGAAACGGGACCTTGAATTCAATACTTAGAGGATGAAATTACAAGCTAAATGCTACACTGTCCTCCTTAGCACAGTGCAAAATCGCATTAATTGCAGACAAGATTTTCGTAATAGAATAGTCAACATCTTTCACGCCTTACTTATGCACCAGAATCACTATTCATACTCATAGTCATACCCTAACCCTGGGCAGGGTGCTGTAACTAATAACATGTGTTGGAGTCGCTGGTGCAGTTAAGTCATACTGGTATGGTAGTGGTACCCATGATCATGATGACTCACTGTACACATTCGTACCGAGTGAAAAACAAGGAGAAAAACGGCAAATGAGGCTCAAATTTCGTATTGTCGACTCTACACTAGGCCTACAGTTAAAAAAAAAAAAAAAAAAAAAAAAAATGGGGGGAAAAAAGGGTCTAACGAAACATGTCCAGTTGTACATTTTAATGTTTTAAAGAATCTACATCAATACATTATAAAATCTTGTGATAAATTGGCATCTTCTTCTAAATCCGAGGTGAAATGTCAATTTCTTAGCATTTTTAGTAAATATTTGATATCTAGAAACTATATTTTGACGTGTTGTGCATGTGCCCCATTTTTTGGTGACTTCAGCTCAGTTAGTCAAACTATAGTATAGAGTATGTATGGCAAGTCTTCGATTGTTCGAAGTCCAGCGCGTATCCGTGCATGAATGTCATCATATGCAACCAAATACGTGTCAGTGTGTCCGGAATAACCATGCTGTCGAAGTCCGGGCGCCGGATGGCGGGAACGGAGCCGAGGAGGAGGCCGGACGGAGCCTCGGAGGAACACCTATGCCTTAGAAAAAAGTGGGGCCTTGAATGTCTGTAAATTATGTACGACTGGGGAGTGGGTCACGCACGGCGTCCGTCACAACTCCTGTTCCTCGCTTTGCATTGTCTAATCAAGCTCTAAACAAGAGGTAGCTTGCAAGCTAGGGTCCATACTATCAAACTATACTAATCAACAATTTCTGTAGGGCCTAGATCCTACGTCACGAACAACAACCGACAAGCTGAAATAACCCACAGAAAGTTCGGTATGTGGGACTGACCGATGGTAACCCATTCCACGTGATACCTTGCTGATAATTACAACAGATATATATACCTAACATATCAACGAGTCCTAGAGTAGATGAAATATCTTCATTCTACAAAGAGAAATGAGCTGTTCTGAGGCTACCAGTCTGAAATTGTCCAAATGGCAAGAGTAACGATTAATTTGTACTTACGTCCCCGCCATTTCGACACTCCTTTTTCACGTTTAACAATGTGCAAATGACAATGAGCACATCTAGCCCAAAGTGGTGATAAAGAAGCGTGGTAAGTGCAACCTCTTTTCCTGGCTTTGCTACGACCCGTACCCAAGCGCAGGTTCTGCTCTGCTCCGCAGGGCTCCTATCATCTCACTTGAATAATTGGACTTACAAAGATCATAGATTAGGCCCTGATTGAAAGGTTAAATACGTTTTTCTTACATCTCATTACGGGTATGATTTGGTGAATGTTTTCCTCTGAAAAGAGTTAAGAAATGATTAGGCTAACATGTAGTCTTGAAAATTGACAGGCTTCGCAATTTTATAGCCAAATCTGATTTAAAAACCGCCCTGCTAGTCGGCGTCCTCTGCGGTTCTTTTTATCCAGAACTTTCGGGGCTGGTTGGGGGCAGGTCGACTAGTGATGTATATAATTGTGTATACCCTTAAGAATCTACGATTAACTTGGTAATTTATTTATCTATTCATTTATTTTTTTAAACACGTTCATGTGAGAGAATCATGAAACAGAATGCTGATGAAATTATATTGAATGAAGTAGTTGGCCTTTTGAATGTTGAACTCGGTGATTGTTCAAATTCGCTCGAACTTGAACAATCGTAAAATGTCAAATGTCCTTTAAAATTGAATGCAATTGAATAAAATTGGGCGGAAAACCTTTGATTTTCTACTCTTTTCGTCAGATTACTTGGAAACGCTCGTAAAAAGACCTTCCAAAACCACGGTTCTGTAAATAACATTATCTTTCAATCACTGATTGGAATACACCTTAAAGGAGACCTCGGGATGATTTTCAAATTTTTACATTAATGAACATACATAAATTAGTTATACTGGGTACAGAGTTTCAGGATTTATAATGATTGGGATGAAAAATAAGAATGTTTTCGAAGTTTATAACAAATTGCAATGAACAAGGATGATGACATGGCAGCCTCACCATAAGAATGCATGAGATGTGGCTCAAGGAAGCAGCACAAAAGAAGAAGGCATGCATAGATTACACACAGGTGAGCTTGCAAGCATGCGGTATTGTAATGGAATGACACTGCTACATTTCTGAGATATGTGAGGCTCCTATGTCATCATCTTTGTTCAGTGTAATTTGTTTAAGGTTTTTGAAAGTACTGTTTCTCTGCTCAAGAACCACAATAAATTCTACAAATCTATACATGAAGCTGTTGATTTATGTACTACATGATGTGAAATTATGAAAATCGTCCGGAATGCCCCTTTAACTTAGAAAAGGCCTAAAACATTTAGATTACTAACTTGTATATTCCCAGCTGCACGCTAAAAACTGTGAAGTGTTAATTCTTATAATTTCCAAATGTTAGGTTTAGTAAATGTTGACAAAATAATTATGTAACCAACCACGGTCCTGTCATCCTTAAATGGTTACAGTAACACAGTGTAAATATCCTTTCTCGTTCATGGTAGACATACAAGTACCAATATTTACAATGGTTATCATTGTGTAAATAGAATATAATTTCGTAAAGTCATGTGGTGACGTCATGATGGCATCGACACCATGGGCGTAAATCCCGGGGGGGATGGGGGGGATATATCCCCCCCCCCCCCCAGAAATGGAGGAGGGGGGGATGGTCTGTACAATCATCCCCCCCTGAATTTTGAGGGGAAAAAATGGAGGAAGCAGAAATGTGATTGTATCAATTTTGGCATATTGCATGACGTTTGTACGCCGGCCTTCAGACAGGTACAGCTGAATATTATTCTACATGTATCTTGTAGGAAAATGTATAATTTTCTCAAGCGCTCGCTCGCTTCGCTCGCTCGCGAAGAAAGTAACATCGACATACACTGTAATAAGGTATGGCTCAGGCGTTGACAACGTCAAATAATATAGGTCTACATGTATAAACATGCTATGACGCGAGTAACTGGGGACCATCTGCAAAAATATGTACGAAAACATACAAACAAACAATAACAATAACTTTATCGCCATAATTGAATCCCCTCCATTTCCTGAATCATTCCTGAGAAACGACAGTGACTGATGACTCAGTCAGGATACATCTACGGGCATACCAAGGGAAGATCAGGGACGTCGAATCTATGGGCCCCAAAGGAAGTGTTTAGACAGACAAATCATTTATCCCCCAAGCAATTCCCGAGATGAGGACAAATCTCGAACTTTCTTAATGGAAAATTGTCCAAATATCGTCAGAACTATGCACCAGATCGTTGTATTGCAATCATGAACATGCAAAAGGTCCGCTATACAGGATAAGGGATAAACTTTGTACACTTTTGACATAGACGTATATTCCCTAATTTATCAAAGAGTGTGCAGCAGATCTTTCACTTAACAAAAGCAACCTAATATGTATAGAGGCGTCGATGGGGGGGGGGATGGTTCTCAAATAAAAGTGGGACAAACAAAAGCGAAAAATATAGCTACAAACGGCAGTTTTTGGAGTGTAAAATTTTAAAATTTTAAATCTCGCTCGCTCCGCTCGCTCGCATTTAACCGCTATGCCATTCTCCTGATGTTGCTGCCAGTGATTGACAGCAGGTGCACCCGGTGCGCCCCCCTTAATTTCCAAAGCGAAAATATAGCTACAAACGACAGTTTTTAGGACGGGAAAATGTCAAAATTTTCAAGCTCACTCGCTTCGCTTGCTAGCATTTAATCAGTATGCCATTCTCCTGATGTTGCTGCCAGTAATTGCCGGCAGTTGCGCCCGGTGTGCCCCCTTAATTTCCAAAGCGAAAAAATACAGCCACAGTTTTTGGAGTGTAAAATTTTAAAATTTTAAAGCTCGCTCGCTCCGCTCGCTCGCATTTAACCGCTATGCCATTCTCCTGATGTTGCTGCCAGTGATTGACAGCAGGTGCACCCGGTGCGCCCACCTTAATTTCCAAAGCGAAAATATAGCTACAAACGACAGTTTTTAGGACTGGAAAATGTCAAAATTTTCAAGCTCATTCGCTCCGCTCGCTCGCATTTAACCGCTATGCCATTCTCCTGGTGTTGCTGCCAGTAATTGCCGGCAGTTGCACTCGGTGTGCCCCCATAATTTCCAGCCACAACGGCAGTCTTTGGACTGTAAAGTGTCAAAATTTTCAAGCTCGCTCGCCCCGCTCGCTCGCATTTAACTGCTATGCCATTCTCCTGATGTTGCTGCCAGTAATTGCCTGCAGTTGCGCCTGATGCAGCCCCCTTAATATCCAAAGCGAACAAGTATAGCTACAAACGGCAGTTTTTAGACTGTAAAATGTTAAAATTTTCATGCTCGCTCGCTCCGCTCGCTCGCATTTAATCGCTATGCCATTCTCCTGATGTTGCTGCCAGTAATTGCCAGCAGTTTTCGCCCGGTGCGCCCAGTTAATTTCCGAAGCGAAAAATATAGCTACAAACGGCAGTTTTTGGACTGTAAAATGTCAAATTTTTGAAGCTCGCTCGCTCCGCTCGCTCGCATTTAACCGCTATGCCATTCTCCTGATGTTGCTGCCAGTGATTGACAGCAGGTGCACCCGGTGCGCCCCCCTTAATTTCCAAAGCGAAAAATATAGCTACAAACGACAGTTTTTAGGACTGTAAAATTTTAAAATTTTAAAGCTCGCTCGCTCCGCTCGCTCGCATTTAACCGCTATGCCATTCTCCTGCTGTTGCTGCCAGTAATTGCCGGCAGTTGCACTCGGTGTGCCCCCATAATTTCCAGCCACAACGGCAGTCTTTGGACTGTAAAGTGTCAAAATTTTCAAGCTCGCTCGCCCCGCTCGCTCGCATTTAACTGCTATGCCATTCTCCTGATGTTGCTGCCAGTAATTGCCGGCAGTTGCGCCTGATGCGGCCCCCCTTAATTTCCAAAGCGAAAAAGTATAGCTACAAACGGCAGTTTTTAGACTGTAAAATGTTAGAATTTTCATGCTCGCTCGCTCCGCTCGCTCGCATTTAATCGCTATGCCATTCTCCTGATGTTGCTGCCAGTAATTGCCAGCAGTTTTCGCCCGGTGCGCCCCCTTAATTTCCAAAGCGAAAAATATAGCTACAAACGGCAGTTTTTGGACTGGAAAATGTCAAAATTTTCAAGCTCATTCGCTTCGCTCTCTCGCATTTAAGCGAAAAATATAGCTACAAACGGCAGTTTGGGGACTGTATAATGTCAAATTTTTGAAGCTCGCTCGCTTCGCTCGCTCGCATTTAATTATTATTCCATTCTCCTGATGTTGCTGCCAGTAATTGCCAGCAGTTTTCGCCCGGTGCGCCCCCTTAATTTCCAAAGCGAAAAATATAGCTACAAACGGCAGTTTTTGGACTGGAAAATGTCAAAATTTTCAAGCTCATTCGCTTCGCTCGCTCGCATTGTTTTAAGCGAAAAATATAGCTACAAACGGCAGTTTGGGGACTGTAAAATGTCAAATTTTTGAAGCTCGCTCGCTTCGCTCGCTCGCATTTAATTATTATTCCGTTCTCCTGATGTTGCTGCCAGTAATTGCCAGCAGTTTTCGCCCGGTGCGCCCCCTTAATTTCCAAAGCGAAAAATATAGCTACAAACGGCAGTTTTTGGACTGGAAAATGTCAAAATTTTCAAGCTCATTTGCTTCGCTCGCTCGCATTTAATCATTATGCCATTCTCCTGATGTTGCTGCCAGTAATTGCCAGCAGTTTTCGCCCGGTGCGCCCCCCCCCCTTTAATTTCCAAAGCGAAAAAATACTAGTACAGCCACCAAGGACATGTGGGACTGTAAAATATCAAAATTTTCAAGCTCGCTCGCATTTAATCGTTATGCCATTCTGATGTTGCTGCCCGATTGCCGGCAGTTGCGCCCGGTGTGCCCCCATAATTTCCAAAGCGAAAAAAATACAGCCACAAACGGCAGTCTTTGGACTGTAAAGTGTCAAAATTTTCAAGCTCGCTCGCCCCGCTCGCTATGCCATTCTTCTGATGTTGCTGCCAAGTTTGAAGTTTGAAGTTTGAAGTTTGAAGTTTGAAGTTTGAAGTTTGAAGTTTGAAGTTTGAAGTTTGATTTATTACTCAACGACCCTAATGGGGTATGGCAGTAATTGCCAGCAGTTGCGCCTGATGCGGCCCCCCTTAATTTCCAAAGCGAAAAAGTATAGCTACAAACGGCAGTTTTTGGACTGAAAATGTCAATATTTTCAACGCAAAGAGATTTCACCGTAGGAGGGGGAAATCCCCCTACCATACCCTCCCCCTCGCTTGATTCGTTCCCTCACATAACCGCTCCTCCTAAGATCAAATCCTGTCTACGCCGATGATAGGCCCCATTATTTAGTAGGCCTTCACAGTGATGTCGCACAGCAAGAGCTGAAATACCACGATTTTGTCATTCAATAATATACTTTAATTTTTTCATTTTCTTATTGGTTTTTTTTTAAGAAAAGAAAAAAAATTTTCACCACAAGTGAGCACCAGGTCGCTGAATTTCAGGTCTGAAAATGCAAAATCTTCCTCATGTGGGAGAGGGATACCCCCCCCCCCCATACACACCCTTCCCCTGTTCGGTCGTTCCGCTCCCTCTCACAGATATTTCCAAAAGAAAAATGTTTTCATACTTTTAAGGTCTGATTTTCCGCCGAAAGTCGTCTGACAAGCAAAACAAAAAAAACAAAGCAACAAGAACAAAAAGTCTTTATTTTGTTGCTGCCACTTTTCTCCCACTTTATATTTCATGCAAAAGAGTGGGGCATCCGATCCCTGTAAAGTGTGTGTGGGGGGGGGGGGGAGGGGGGCACAAAGCTTCTCTCCCCCCACCCCCACCCCCCCCCCCCCAAAAAAAAAAGGCTGCGCCGGTCTGGTTATGGGCTTGTAATCGTGGTGATGGTGACCATCCCCCCCACTCCTCAGTATGGATTTACGCCGTTGATCGACACATTATAACGCGATACGGTGGCTGCAAACCTCACGGAAGACCGACAAGACGACTAAAATGGACTCGTCCAAATCGTCTCTAGTTTAGTAAGTGAGCTCTTTTTAATGAACGTGCTTAGAATAACAATGTCTTTTGTGAATCATACAAGCAGTATATAGTAACATGAAAAAAATAACTATTAATATAAAGAAGATACTGAATCATTATCATTTTATGTACATTTTGATATCTTATTAATGAAGTTTGTCAGTCCATCGAGTAAGCCTGGTTTTTGAAGAAAAAAAAAATATAAATGAATTTCATACTCATAAAATGGTGCCTGCCGAAGTATCAATATTGACGGACTATTCTGTTCACCTGGTTTACACGCGAGATCATTCTTTGTTTGAATATGATTTCCATAGATCGTTACGTCAGGCTAGCGTCGTTAAGTGATGCCTAACCAACCACTGAGAAAAATAAGAAAGTTAATGTGTACAGAATTATGTATGTACGTAAGTGGCACTAAAATAGACATAGATAGAGATCTTGAAGTATGGCGGCGGTAAGACTATGTTTTGGTCTCTGAAGCCTTTTTTTTCTTTTGCTTGTCAGGTGGAAACACCCGGAAAGGGGGGAGAATGAGATGAGGACCTATTTTTTTTATTTTATTTATTTATTTTTTTTTTTTTTGCTTGTCAGCTGAAGAAACCCGGAAGTGGACGGGGAGAAGAGATGAGCCGACGTGTTTTTGTTTTTTGTTTTGTTTTGTTTTGTTTTGTTTTGTTTTGTTTTTTTTTGCTTGTTAGTTCCTGAAACCCGGAAGTAGGCCCCCACACTTTTGAAAACGCTGCGACGGCCCTGATTAATATCATATTTCATTAATATCCAGCCTCCAACTTAATCGAAGCAAGAGAAAAAGGACGGAAAATGTACACTCTAGCCCTTATGACCTACACAACAGGTAGAACACAGGCCGCGAATAATAGTGACCGTGCACAGTGCGTGTGCAAGTTTGTGCAACCTTTGTGCTTTACAATTGAATTGTTTTTCAAATTAGCCGTTAACTCGAGCTCTGCAAATCGCGCGAAGAGGAAGTGGACATCTAAAGGTAGATAAACTTGTTTAGACGGCGAAAATGATTACCAAAATGATCTCTATACTATTTTTAAATACATAATAATTTTGAGTGCATGCGGACTGACATGGGTAAGAATTTACAGCAGGTAGGTATATAAGTAAAGATTTTTAGATCTTATTTCATTCTTAGAATCAGACCCCAATTTAATACCTAATCAGTCTATCGCTGAAGAAAGAGACGTTTAGCCTTTGACAAAAGGACAATTTTTACGTGAAATCTTCATACTTAATGCGATTTACAGTTTTCAAAACAGGACGTTTTCTTTGCTTTGAACTTCAATTAAAGCATTGGATCACAAAACATGATTCAATTTAGGCTTGACTTATAAAAGGAGAGCTTATGATTTAACCGTATTGCAGTATAAAATATATTGGATTGTCATTGAAAAAAAAAAATCTTGCAGTAAATCCTTATTTTGAAGATCGGCAACCACGATTCTTTTGTACATTTTTTTTTTTTTGCCTGATTTCATGATCGAATATGTTTGTTTTGAGTTTCTCCTTTCCAAAGAAAACAGAGCGAACCGTTCTTTGTGTAATGGCCCCTTGAGACAAGAAGGAATACTATTAAAGGCGCTTGTAAATTTACATTTGTAGCAAATATAAAGTTATAGTTCGACGGAGAAAAGAGTGACGGACGATTAAGAACGTGATGTTTGTATGTATGTATGTATGTATGTATCTTTTATGTGTAATTGCTCGAACGAATGCTTTTATGGATGCTATATTTATATGTAGTCAAACTGATGTAGTATTTTTAGTGGTCATGATTGATTTCTGTGATTTCTGTGACATGGCTAAGAAACATGTAAGTTATGCTCGGTCTCGGGGAGGGTGCATTCCAATGTCTTTTGTTAATCATTGAAAAAAATTACCTTAGCAATGATTGACAGATGAGGTCACAACCAGAATCTTGGTTTGGAAGGGTGTTTTTTTTTTGTGGGCGTATCCAAGTAATCTGAAGAAAAATAGAAGAAAAATTATTTTAAAATATATGGAATGTTTCACCGCAAAAGTGATGTTGAGGGTATCATGAATCAGCACACATCAAAATGAGAAACTGAGAAAGACTGCCCCCACTGCAAATCTTTGGACTGGAGTAGAATAAGTGGGATTATCTTTGATAGGCAACATAAAATATACTGAATCATCGTAAATGTTCGATGATGTTTGATTTCTTTTTTAATCATTAAAGTAATACGAAACCTGAAACATGCATGGGATCTCAAATCAGCAAAATAAAAGTATTTTGTCGTAGAGGGCAGCATATATTTGATACAGCCAGAGCCTTCTATTGTAGAAGGCTCTGGATAAAAATATTCGCGTCCCTTCAAGGGATTCTGGATAAAATGTTACACTTTCTTGTCGCAAACCTTTTCATACAAGCAGTAGCAGCATTGTTAGTTGATATTTTGACGACACTGGGGAGTTTCAAGATACCTAATAGCAACATAGGAGTTTTTCGTTCATCAAAATATGACTTTCTTCAGTCAAAATGAGTGCATATCTGATAAGTTACTAAAAACTTTCATCGGCTGGGGATGATGAATAATTAAATGACTGAGCTTCAACCAACCTTGAAAATTGTAGAGGGCACTTTCTTTGTGCTCTTGTGCTGATTGTCATGATTGTTACATCGGGGAAACCAGCAGAACCTTGAACGAGAGACTCAAGGAACACAAAAGGGCACTGAGACTAAACAATCCATCACACTCGGCGATAGCTGAGCACTCTTACAACACAGGACACAACATTGAATGGGATGAGGCACGTATCATTGACTTTGAAAGCAACTGGTTAAAAAGAAAAATAAAGGAAGCACTTTGGATCAGAAGGGTCAATCCAGCTCTCAACAGAGACTCGGGCTATACCCTTTCACCAATATATGGTCCAGTGATTAATAAAGAAAGGCAACGGCAGCAAGACAACTCTGCATAAGGCTTGAGAAAGTCCTCAGGAGAGGACGAAAGCTTGCCCTCTACAATTTCAAGGTTGGTTGAAGTTCAGTCATTTAATTATCTGATAAGTTCTACATTTCTGTTTATGCGGCGGCGATGAACTCACTATTTTTGTTTTTCGGTCTTAAATCCGGCGGAAGAGTTGTTGATAAGCTTCTGAAATTATTTTCAGACTTCGAAGTTTCCTTTTCTTTATATTTATTTGCATTTTGTGATATCAGCCTTCCATCTCACCGTGGGATTAAATTAGAAGCGTATTTTAAGAGCTGTCGCCTGATCACTTCCCGCTGCAATGAGCTCCGATGATGACTTGATGAGTACGCCCTCAACGACTCAATCTTCACCAACTATTCATGTTACATCACAGCGCAAGTTCAACCTGCAATGAAGTACTACTGGGTAATCAAAATTTACATTTTGTATCAAAGAACTCGCAGTTGATCTACCGTCTTTAGGCCTTCGTCATAATATACTGCTGAAGTAAACAATATGCACATTTGCAGGATGCATTTGAATATTTCCCGTCAAAACTGAACGTTCGCACATTTCACGGCGTCATGGTTGCATAGTTACCGGTGCAAATTTCAGGGCAAGACATTTGCACTTTATTTCATTTACCCGGTTTTTGTACATTGTCCCGAACTTGACACAAAATAGTCATAGTCATTGATACGAAAGCATATCTCTATTTCGCATGAAATTGGCGCGAACTTGGTTGAAAGCCACGGTGACTTCAGAGCGTGTGTGTGTGTGGGGGGGGGGGGGCTACTTTTTTTGAGGACGTACCCTAACAATGTGTTTTCTGTGTAGGGTTCCACACATACAATAGTCATATACTTTAGATACCATCTTGTGTATGGCATAATGATGTATGTGCATTTCTTTTTAACTGTCATTATCATGAAAGTAGATTCATTTTTGGTACTATCATTGATTATGATTCGTACATGTGCGATACGAATGTAATTTGTGGTAAACGTATTAAGATGCAATGAAATGAAGTCAGTATTATATGAAATCAGATAATAATTGATCATAAGCTTTATGTAGGTCAGACGTCACGTGGTGCAGATTTGCATGCACGAAAAGTTTGTCAGAGTGTCTCAAGACGTACGCATTAGGTTGAGAACGATCGGATGAACTTGATGTTTTCGCAGGCATAATGCGAAACATTTTCGAAATTTTTGGGACATCGCGCACGTAGCATGCGTATTAATCAGGCCTAGGTTGTGCGCATACAAATAATGACGAACTTTTCAAAACATTTTCGAGAAAAAAAAATCATAAGAAAATCACGACTTCTGATGTTGGAAACGTTTCGAAGAAATTAACATAACTAATGTCAACATTTTTTGAACTCCTGCCGAACCATATTAAAACGACACCAGAGAGCAATATTAATATTGGTGATCCTTTTAAACGCCCGCGCTGGTTTGGCGATCTTTTGCAGCCTAAAATAGAAGTTTGGATCAAGCCATTTTTTTCGGCATCTGCATCCTTCACGATTCCTTCATAGCCACGTGGAAACAGCTTTTTATGCGCTTGACCCCTCTAGTATTATTCGTCATTTCAACATCGAGCGAAACGCAAGAGGCAGATAGCGTGACGTGATTTGCCCTATTTCTATAGCACGAACAAAGCGTTCGGCATGATATAGAGCCATGCAGCCATGTCCCCCCCCCCCCCCCCAAAAAAAAAAAAAAAAGAAAAAAAAAGAAGTTTCCTTTCATTTTTGTTTTTTTAGTGAATTCCTGCAAAGAAAGGTTCCCGTGATCTACACGATATCTGCTTGCTATAGAGTAGGGCCGCGTATCTACCTTTACTTCGTGTCCAATGAATTGCTGTTGTCGATATAGCCTATTGTCGAGGCCCTCTCGCTGTATGATGGCTATAACGGACGAGCAAAGCGAGCGCGAGGTAATTCAAAGGACTAACATAAGGATGCGAATCAGATCTCAAAAGGACCCTCGCGCTGTTATACAGCCAGAGGGCCTTGACAAAAGGCTATGTTGTCGACGGTATTCAATGTATGGGTGACTCGGATGATCATCAGTCTATCAATATGTTACGACTCCTGAGGTTCGTTACCTGAAGTCATCACATAACAGTCTTTACAAAAATCTCAGAATGGCCAAAGTCGCTCATTTATAGCTATGTGAGACTTTCAAATCCACTTCATGAAGTCCCTAGCCTCATACATTGTCATAAGTGTGTCTTAGGAGCAAAAAGTCATAGGACTTTCATGACACGGACAACTAGTTTGACTGCGTAAAATGCGTAAAATGATGTTGTTTATAAGTGGAATAACTACTCAATCATGTGCCCTCAACGTGGATAGGCTGCATAACAAAATTGGAAAAAAGAAGACCTTAACCCTACTTTCAAAGTTTAGTTTCAGCATAAGTTCTATGTTTGTTATCATTATGGTCATACGTTTGAATCCAAGATATAAACAACGGACGAATCGTTTACCGTGGAAAATATGGTATAATGATAACATTATATTGTGATATCTAAATGAATATATTGATGGAGTTGAGAGGTAAGTGAATCAAACGTTCGCAGGAAATGGTTTGTTGGCATTATATCAATTTACAGAGCCCTTCATGAATCCTGGTACTATTCTACATCAGACCCTGAATAACAAAACAAATACAAATAAACTCTATGCGATGCTAGATTTACAAAGGGAATAAAAAGCAACATACCGCCTGTCCGACGAACCTGAACAGAATTTAGCTACTTACCTGGAAGTTTCTCAATGGGTTTTGAGAAAGGGAGGTGTGGAACAAATAATTCACAATCACTTTGAATAGAGAGGCTGTGCATTCAAGACCTCTCAAATAGGGTGTTTGCAATCCTCCGCTGAAATAGATATTCGTATTTGACATAGGAAAATTGATTGGATAGCTCATTTCTACAGCTGTGGTCACTAAACTGTCCAACAACGATGGATATCCCCGGGATGATTCTCCATTATTTGCTGCTTATCTTCACGGCTTCAGCGGCTCTTATCAACTTCCTGACAATTTGCGTTATCCTTGTCAGTCCTCAGCTACGCAAGAAACAGAATGTTTTTGCCTTTAACTTGGCCTTATCTGACTGCCTTGCAGGCATTCTCATATTTGTCAGAAGTCTTGGGCCTCTGTTGGACGGTGATGCAGCCGTAAGTGATAATATCACCTCATAACGTATTAATAGCGATATCTTTCAATCTTTCTCATGTCATAAATGGGTTGGTATTATTCATTCCCTCATTTATCTATCTATCTTATCTATCTATCTTATCTATCTATCTATCTATCTATCTATCTATCTATCTATCTATCTATATCTATCTATCTATATGTATCCATTTATCTATCTACCTATCTATCTATCTATCTATCTATCTATCTATCTATCTATCTATCTATCTATCATCTATCTATCTATCTATCTCGCTACTTTAATTATGATTATACATTTCCATATTTTGATGCACATACACTTTACACAGGCAAGTCGCAAGTGAATTCCAATTTATATAAGAATCTTAACTCCACTTTGTAAATTACCAACTGTATATTAGATTAGGAGGGAACTCGGCATTACATCAGCTTATTGGCAGGAATAAGTATGTTTTAATGCGTTTTTATCTCTGATTAGAAAATCTTGCAAACTGCTTTTATGTCTTCGAGTTGATTTTTAAAGACTACCAGCTACCAAGGCATTTAAAAATGTTAACAGTTATAGAAAATAGATGAGAAGAAGATCCAGTGCAAACAATAGATACTAAGGCGTAGTGGTCACTTTGGAAAAGAACTCTGCCTTTTTTGCAATGAAAGAACACCTTGTCAAAGAAGAATTGCTGTAATATCTTGAACACGATATCAAAATAGATGTACATTTTTCGCACTCTCTTTAATCTTCATTCAAGTACTATAAGGTACACGTTGATCAGCAATTGATAAATATTTCATGGGTTCTCTACGATAACTTTTTATGCTTCTAGAAGATTACATCAATGATAATAGCTTAATAAGCTAAGGGTGTCTGTTTTGAGGAAGGAAATTTCGAAGACATCGAACTCTCAAAATGAACAGTCAAAGTTGAGGCTTAGGAAATCAATCATCTTGTCCCAGTGTCCCAAAGAACATCAAAAGGCGAGTAAGTTTATCATGTATGCAATCCTGCAGGTGCTGCCCAATTCTTACATTCTTTTAAGTTCCCATCGTATTGACCCAATAGCACTGAGACTCTACAGCACGTCCTTTTTTTTTGACAACACACTTGTCTGTTTTTAGCGTATTGTACGAGAATTTGTACACAACATCAATGCTAATAAATCTTATTCATCTCTCAAATGTTTTGTACCCGAAGGTATTTATAGTCTTGACAAAATAAGCATTCGACTATTTTTTGGTGGCCATTCTCTTTTGATTGTTTTGTCTGCATATGCCTAATTGTATACAAGTGTTTCTTTCTGTTCAAACACATGTTGAAAGTTGAAATTTATCAGTTTTGCGTCGAGCTGGTGGCCTATTTCAGTAAAATATCGCTACAAAGCAGTTCCTTCATTATTTTGTATCTCCTCCGACTTGATCCAAACGACAAAGAATTTATGTTAATTTCCGCTGCCAATTTCAAAATCATATCACAAGTATAGGTCTAATCATGAATCAAGAAAAGATGTAATATTTCACCCTTTATCAATTTATTTTGTATACAACTGTGTTTTCTTAACTATGGATATTGACGTTTACTATAGATTGCAAATGTTTACTATAGATTGCAAATGTTTACTATAGATTGCAAATGTTTACTATAGATTGCAGTCGGTATGATCTATAGGGAACTCGGTGATAAAATAATCCTTTGGTAAGGTCAATGAAATCCCTGCAATTATTTCTCAGGATTTACTTATTATTTCTAGACATACACATGGACAATGGAAGTGTTTCAGCCAGATTTGTCCCTATAAAGCGGTCCATGGTTCCAATTGAGCGATGAAAATAACAAGTGAAACATTTTTTAGACCTACATCAAGTTTTGTTGCACTTAAGAGGGGTTCCCACTAGAGCGGTTCCCGATTAAGGGATGAGCACTGTACTTGCATTCCGTCCTCCTCTCGCTGTATACTTTGCCCATGTGGGCGAGGGAAGCGTCGGAAGCTGAGCGTTACGCCATTATTTGCCCACCATCATACAGCAAGAGGGTCTTGTCAAAAGGCTACTAGTACATGCGTTTCTAAAAACAAGTGTGAAGTATTTCGTTTGGCTTTTAGTTTTTCTGAGAAATTAATTTTATGCAAAATAATGATATTACGCAGATGAAGGCGCAAATATTCACATGTGAAGAAGAAGAAGAAGAAGAAGAAGAAAGAGAAGAACAACAACAGCAACAACAAAATAACATCAAGACAACAACACGAGATTGCTTTGCTTATACTGCAAATGCTGACGGCGTGCTTCTTCACGGAAGTTAATGTATGTGTGTGTGTGTGTGTGTGTATGTGTATGTGTGTGTATTTTTTCATCATGAAATAATATGCAAACATGGATATCACTTTCTTCAGTGCCAGAAATAATGCATGTAAATTTGTACAGACAAAGTAATGATTGAAAACTTACAGCAGCGATACATCGCAATGGTTGCTGAGGTACGGTAACAAAAGTGAAATAATAATTGTCCAATATGCACTGTGTGAAAAACAGAAAGAACTAGAGCTGTCTTCAAAGCCAGCAGACTCACGCTTTAGCGGCTCTACAGAGGGATCAAAACTACAAGGCCACATAGAATTTGCACTACGAAATGGAAGCGTACGCACTGACTGGGGCAAAATTTTTCCGTGTTTGAGGAATGCACCTCCAACGAAAAAAAGAATCAATATGAAAAATCACCAAATACGGGCCATTTTGTGATGACGGAAAGCGAACTTTCAAAATTTTCCATAAATTCAGAAGGACTAGTCCCTCAAATGAACGTAAATTTTGGAATTCTTACGAACATTTGAGCAGCGAAGTCCGTCGCATGGCAGTTCTGTTTTCGTATGATAGCGGAAAAAATTTAATGTGCAAAGTAAGAAACGGGAAAATGGAGTGGCCACCCCATCTTACTATGGGTTCAAAACTACAAGGTCACACAGAATTTGCAGGGGCAACCGATTATCACCAAAATCTATTCGATTCTTTCCTGTCACTATCCAAACATTCCCTGAACAATTTTGGTGCAAATCCGTTCACCCGTTCTCTTGTTATCTTGTACACAAACAAACGAACGAACAAACGAACGAACAAACAAACAAACATTTACATACGGAGCCCTTTACATAACCCTGCCGATTTTCATCGGCGTGGGTAAATACGGAGGGAACCACTGAAAAGACCAAGCTTGTAGAGTGTGGGCTCCTCTTGTCTGACAATGTTATGTTATGTATCTTCATAAAATTTGCAAATTAGTGTATGGCGGAACGTCTGATAATGCATTTTTGTTTTTATTTATTGTGACTATGTTTGTTCGTTGTGAAGTCATGAAAAATCAACGTTTAGGCGACAGTGCGGAACTTGCGTGCCCTATTGTCACAAGCATTCCCGTCTTTCCATTCCTGTGGCCCAGCCTACTGAGTCGAGTGCGTCAGCTACCGCGCTCTGCTGGGTACGATTCCCTAGCCAATACAGCGAGAAGGCCATGTTGTCCAGTCAAAATAAGATTTTTACCCACCACTATTTGCAGCATTCGGAAATTCCACTGCAGTGCAACTCGTTATGGTCTCCTAAATACCATACTAAAAGTCCAAAGAAATCCAGTACAGCAAAATAGTTAGATTTGCATAATATGCAAATTAATTCCAGTGTTTTGCAGGTAGGCCTACTAACTTTCAAGGCAGCAACACCATCGAATCTATACAATACAAAACAGTAGAATGCAATGAATGTTTTACTCTTCCCGTGAAGCTTAGAGCGCTTACAAAATTCCAAAAAAAAAAGAAAGATTATTTAACAGCAAAACGGAATAGTAAATGAAACACAACATATTGATCAAGATTAAATCTATCATTTAGACACCATACAACAGATAAACACTGGCATATAGGTCCAACCTAGGCATTTAGTATGTACATTATACACATGTTTATATGCATACTCATACACAAACATGTATACCTGTGCAAAGCTGTAGATTGGAGTAAGAAAAGATAATTTTTACAGGTTTTTTTTTTTGTGTGTGTGTCAAAGAGTGTGTGGATATAAACTGCCTGATAATCAAGGTAATCAAGGCAATAGTGGGGGCGCTGTGGAAAAGCGGATACGACTCCCGACTTCCGATCGGAGGACCCGAGTTCGAATCCCGCCCAGCCCTTACGTCCTTGGACAAGATGTCTTTACCCACTATGTCCCTCTCGACCCAGGTGTGCAAATGGATACCTGGTAACGCTAGGGTAAAAATGATAGCAGGGCCCTCTGATAGAGCAGTGGCAACACTGAAGAGGCTACCATGGGTAGTTGAAAGGGAAGAGTACCTAAAGGATTCGTAAGAAATGAAATGAGTAGGGGTCTGACGATACAAGTAAAATGTTCCCTCAAAAATGTTCCAGCAAAACTCCATTTTTTAATGACCCTATATTTTAGAATTATGTAGAAGAAGAACTGTTCTTTCAGAAATTATAGATAAGTAAAGATTGACTTGACTCTCTTATTTCACATATTTTGAGTCCTAAGTTCAAATCGGGGCGTGAGACTTTTTGCTGGTTTTGTGATGAGTGGTACTAAAAAAAGACACTTTTATTTCCATGAAATGTCATGGCACTAAAAGAAGAGACATTGCTTTACAATATCTTGACAACGAAGAGTGTGCACATTCAAGTGAAAGCCTGTGGGAGGTGCCCCAAAAAGATGTCTGTAAGAGTGTTCAAGCTGTAATTCAGATGGAAACTGCTCCATGATAATCTTCCAAAAAAGAAAAGTGACGTAACGACCGCGAACATGGAGGACGCATGAGTCTTGAGCTCTCCCACCACCACTGGTTCTTCGCCAACTTTAAGAAGCCAGCAACAACAAACGTATGTACTGAACGGATATACTGAACTGTCATTACTTCAACTTCAGGCGTAAGAACATTTGAAACCAAATTTTTGCTCGCTTCTGATGGAAAACTCCTACAACTTGAGAAGTAAATCTCACCAAACAGCTATGCCGAACGATAACCAACGCCCTGCACAGCAACGCGCAGCTACCACTGCAGCAGCCGGTGACAAAGGCACGTTCACACTCGCTGATGTCATGAGCTCACTCAAGGATTCGGAAACCAGAGTGTGTGCCAAACTCGAGCAAATGCATGCGGACATAACTGCGGTCAACCAGAAGGTAAACGATCTACAAGTGGCTGTGCAAGACAACTCGGCAAGAGTCCTAGAGATTGAAAACGGCAAGATACCGGAGGTAGAAGCTAAGCTTCAAGCCAGAATTGCTGACCTGGAAAAGAAGATCATGGCTGCCGAGATTTACCAGCGGAAGGCCAATCTCCTCTTCTATGGTGTGCAGACCACGGCCAACGAGGATGTCGACATCGTTATTCGACACACGTTCACTCACCTCGGCATTCCCAAGGATGACGCCGATACCATCAGCCTTGTGAACGTCCATCGACTTCCGCAGCGCGAGGGAGACGACAGACCCCCACCGATCATCGCCAAATTTGTTTACATGTCTCAGCGTAATCGCGTCCTCACGGCATTCGAATCTGCTAGCAAGACGGGTGGAAACGCGCCTACCACCGGAAAGAGGATCACCGTCCGAACTGACCTCCCCCCAGCCCTAAAAGCCAAACGGAGCAAGCTCGCCAACACTGCGTTCACACTTCGCAGGGAAAAAAACCTGTCAACGAAGATAGCAGTCGTCGGCACGAACGTGGTCTTGTTTTGCAAGGAAAAAGGTACGAGGAAATGGGAACCATACAGAGATTAGTTCTCTTAAACTTGTCTAATGTGTATGGTAGTGAATAATACAAATCTGTTTTTTTCATCTGGTATAAATTCATTTGATAATCTGAATTCAGGTTCAGTATTGTCCTTTTTATTATTATTTTTTGCTTGTTGGCATTGATAACCTCCTTTACGAAAGAAATTTTGTGAGTAAACCATGCGTTTGTATACTCGGTTAAAATCCTGCTCCGAATTTGTCGTCTGAATATCATTGCCGACTTTTCTCTTTTCTCAATGTCAGAACATGTTTCATACGTACATGTTTTATAGAACAAGCGGAAAGAGAATGTAAATCAATGTAAATCAATGCATTTCCCTGGTATGTGGTTTGGTCCCATGTCAGTGAACGTGGTGGTGGTGGGATTTCATTCCAGCCCAACTCAGGTCCTGTAGTTCTGTTTACGTTATTATATCAGTCACACCAGATGTGCGTTCACAGTTCCATTATTCCGTAGCTCTTGCTTTCATCATATTGTTCCATTTATTCGAAGCGTTAGTCAGTGTATACACAACACCGAGTCTGTTTCTCTGTAAACTGAGAATTCATGAAAGTTGTACGCCACATTTTTCTCATGCCTCCCTTTTTGTATCTCGTCTTGTCGAGATCATTGTTCTTGAGCTTTGGTATTCCCAAGTCACCCGTGCGACGCATCATGCGACTTATCATGTACTAAGTATTCAATTGTATGCCATGTCTCCTCAGCACAAATCATATCCAGTCTTTTCCCCTTACATAGTGATTGTTGTCTTGTTAATGAAATGGATGGTGGTGGAGTTCTGTTTCTTTTCCCCCCAAATCCAATGTTGTAGCTTTTCATCGGTCACACCAAACAAATGGTTACTATTCCTTAATCTTGTCGCCTTCGGCTTCTTTAAAAAGTCCTATGTATTCACAGCTACTGTATTCTTAAAACTGAGTTTATGTTTGTGGAAATCGAGTCGTGAGTTCAGTGATAGTTCAAAGTTGCATTTTTCTCATGCTTTCTCTTTTGGAACATGTGCATACTGTCGTGTGCATTGCCCTACGGCTCTGATGGTGCCAAGTCACCCTTGCGATACTCGTACTATGTGCGTCTTCATATGCATTTCAGATTGTAACAAATTGGTTGAGCAAACTGAGATATCTGATGTTATTGTATTCTCTTCTGAGGATGATCCCAAGCAATGTTACACCACCTTATTACCTTACCCATGTATGTCTGTTAAAAATGTTAGGTAGTGTATCCAACGATATTGATGATATCAATACTCTTAATGATGATATGCCTAATCTTGACCTCATTCATGATGACCATGACGCTTCATTCCATCCGAAACTAACAACATCTTGTTATATTCTACCGCAACACGTAGCACAGCTTAAGTCTTTCAGAGCGGAGTATACTTTCTCAGTTTTGCATTATAATATAAGGAGTTTGATTAAAAATTTTGACCAGTTAAAATTATTTCTTGACACTTTGAATGTAAAACTGTCAGTTTTGGGATTATGTGAAACTTGGCTGACTGAAAATTTCACTTCCCTTGTACAATTAGATGGTTACACACTGGTAACAAAGAACAGACTTTGTAAACGAGGTGGAGGCGTGGCATTTTATGTGAAGAATAATTTGAAATTTGAAATGATAACCCAGTTAAATTATATGTCTGATTCAATTGAAAGTATTTTCATTGACATAAGTATGCCAGGTGGTAAAAAAGTATTGATAGGAGAAATTTACAAGCCCCCAAATTGTAATTATTCTGATTTCATCTCAAACGTAGAAATTATTTTAGATTCGCCCTATCTCCGCAACAAACAAGTGTACATAATGGGAGATTTTAACTTAGACTTACTTGATTATGGTAAGCCACAAACACGTGATTTTTTTGATACTATGGTATCATCCTCTTTCACTCCTTGTATCACTAAGCCTACAAGATTATTTGGAGCCTCCGCAACACTGATTGATAACATATTTTTAAACAGCTATGATTATGATGATCAATGTATCGCTGTTACGGACATATCAGATCATTTTCCCGTTATAGTTTCTTCCATATCTACTATACCTGAATCGCATAAACAAAAGGTGTGTAAAGATTTATCGCAATCACGAGTGTTCTCCGATCATAATATCCAGCTGTTCAAACAAAGTTTATCCGAAATTGATTGGAATGAGGTTTTAAATTCCACTGATCCGAATGATGCGTACGACAGATTTATGAATATTTTGGTACCTTTATATCACTTGCATTTCCCTTTGAGAAATCAAAGAGGAAACTACAAAACAGTTCCGCGCTCACCCTGGATAACAAAAGCTTTACTTAGATCCATAAACAGAAAAAATACTTTATTTTACAGATATAAATCATGTAATACAGCTTTAAATAAATCAAAGTACATTAAATATCGGAATGCTCTCACGTCCCTGTTACGTAAAGCAAAGAAAGATTATTTTTGTTCTCTGTTTGAACAGCACAAGTCAGATGCAAAATCTACCTGGCATGTAATAAATAGTGTTATTCATAAACGTGTAAATAAGGGTAGTATTGATAATATCCTTTGTGAAGGGAAGAATTTAACAGATGATGTGGAAATTGCGGAAGCATTCAACTCTTTTTTTGTTAATATTGGTCCGAATCTGGCCCGCAATATTTCATCTGTACACAGACCCTTTCATTCTTACCTTTTAAATTCCAATCCACAGTCCTTATTTTTTCTCCCAGTACTTGAAACAGAGGTCGTAGATATTGTCAATTCTTTTAGCCCCAAGAAGAGTACAGGTCATGATGGGATTTCTAATCACCTCATGAAAAGTATTGTAAACGAAATACTATCACCCTTAGTTCACATTTTGAATTTATCTTTGTTGACTGGTATTGTGCCCATTAAAATGAAAATTGCTAAAGTTATC
This sequence comes from Diadema setosum, assembly GCA_033980235.1. Lineage (NCBI taxonomy): Eukaryota > Metazoa > Echinodermata > Echinoidea > Diadematoida > Diadematidae > Diadema > Diadema setosum. Next base: position 35,262,448 of record CM067075.1, on the reverse strand, counting down.
CCAATTTATAAGAAAGGCAGAGAGGATGAGTTGGGAAATTATCGACCAATATCGCTTCTGTCATCCTTTTCTAAATTACTTGAGAAGGTGATTTATAATCGTTTAATCAAATTTGTAAACGATTGTGATATTTTAGCTGATAATCAATTCGGATTCCGGAAAAAACATGCAACCACCCATGCTATATTACTTCTGGTTGAGAAAGTTGTAAGAGCTATAGACACAAAGTCGCATACAGTCGGTCTGTTTCTGGACTACTCCAAGGCCTTTGACACAATAGATCACGAAATTCTTTTGTATAAACTAAATCATTACGGTATTCGTGGAAAGGCCTTGGAGTGGTTCAGAAGTTATCTTACCGGTCGATCTCAATTTGTTTCCGTAAATAATCATGAATCTGATACAAACTCGATTTGTTGTGGTGTTCCACAGGGCTCCCTCTTAGGTCCTCTGTTATTCATTTTATACATCAATGACTTCCGTAACTCATCCTCTCTGCTGTCTTTTCTTCTGTTCGCAGATGATACAAGTCTCTTTTATTCTCACTCAGATCCTTATGTTTTGCTCGATTCTCTGAATTATGAACTTAAGTTGGTGTTTGAGTGGATTCAGGCAAATAAATTGTCGCTTAACATAAATAAGACCAATTATATGGTTTTCAGTAACACAATAAAATCTCTTCCAGGTTTAGTTTTAATGAACGGTTTACAATTAAATCAAATAGATTCAACAAAATTTTTAGGCATTTATATTGACAGTAACCTTTCATGGAAGGTACATGTTGATTATTTATGTAAACTGTTGTGCAAGAATGTTGGAATTATTCACAAACTGAAATATCTCTTCCCAAAGCCAATATTGCATTCTCTTTATACAACTTTATTATTACCTTACTTGAATTACGGAATATTAGCCTGGGGGAATTGCTCAAAGACTAAAATTGATTCGTTATTTTTGGTTCAGAAAAAGGCCTTGCGGATTATAAATCGAGCACAATTTTTTGATCATACTGATGAATTGTTTGTTTCAAGTAAATTGTTAAAAATTTCTGATTTGTATTTATATCATGTTGGAATTTTCATGTATAAGTTGAATACTGGTGACCTTCCTAGTATATTTTCCTCAATGTTTGTGAAAAACAGTGATATTCATACTTACCCTACAAGACACAGTGAATCCTATCATTTTTCTCCTGTTCGTACAGTTTTAGCCCTTAAGACAATTACATCTACCGGCCCTTCTTTCTGGAATGAGTTAGATTCGGTTCGGTTGCACTCAAGTTCTTTAAGCTCCTTTAAGAAAAATCTCAAAGCCAATTTTCTAAAATCCTATGTGTAATTATTTCGCCGTAATCGCTTAATTTTTTATTTTTTTTTTTTTTTTGCATATACTTAAATGATGCCTTGCTCGGATGACCTCACTAGTTTGATCAACTTGCTACTTTTTTAAGCATTTATACCATAAGTTAATCATAAAACATTATATACTATACTTTGTACATCCCGTAAACATAGTAATATTCTCGATATTTTGAATTTTGCATGTTACGTCACTTCTGACTTTGATACAATGTACTAAAACCCTATGTTATATTTTTGGAACCCACATCCTACAAGCTTTGCTTTTTAGTGGGTTCCTCATATTACACGTTAATTATAATCATTATGTCCTTATACATTTGTGCATTATTGGTTCAAACTGACCATTGTGTGAAAAAAAACTTTTCTGCTTCAAATCAAATGGAATATAAAACTTGTACGAAATGTGGAATATGGAACGTGAATAAAAAAAAAAAAAAAAAAAAATGAAGTTCACGAGCTACAGTTTTCTGCATGCTGTAAGAGAATGACTCGATGATATGCACGTAATACAGATCATCGCTCAATGCAGATCCAAATCTTTTATTGACTGATTCAAATTTTCTTTACTTCAGCGTCATAACTCCATTGATGACATCGCTACTTATTTCACGTCGTGTCATAATATAATGTTATTATTGATTGAAACGGAATATTATTTTGATAGCCATCTCTTGATGTAGACATTTTTTAAATAATTGTATTCAATTTTTTTTTTTGGGGGGGGATTGTCAAGGAGTCTTTTCTCTTATATCTATTTTTTCTCTTTTTTTTTTGTCATTGATCAGAACCGGATCGACGAAGCCAGCTGGATAGAGCCTGTATTCATTGCAGCCCTTGCGGTATCCCTTTCCAGCGTCCTGGCGATTGCCTTCCACCGATATATCGTCGTTCGACTGGATCCATTCGGCCAGCGGGGTATCGCTACACTGCCTCGTCTGATTGTCGTCTGCGTAATCATCTGGGCGATATTCCTGACAGTGTACCTGACGGTATCGATGACGGTCCAGTACTATTTTGTCAGTCTCTTCATGTCGTCGATCCTCATCATGGTCTTCCTTGTACTGACCTCGATCTGTTACGTGCTGATCTACCGCTCGATCGCTCTCACTCCGACCGATCATGAAGGGCGTAGTGATACCCTCCTTGTCAAACGCACGCATGAACAGAAAAGAATCCTTCGTACATTCGCATTGATCGTTGGTATCTCTTTTGTCTGCTGGTTCCCAATGTGCATCATTCTCTTGCTCGAATATCATGTCGAAGCGGTGCATGAAGTGGACTGGTTTTGGTATATATCTGACACGGCTTTCTGTTTAGTGGCCCTCAGCGGGGTTATTGATCCCGTGATTTACTGGATTCGTCTTAAAGAATTCAGAGGGGTGCTGCTAAGCTGTTGCAAAAAATCGTCATCGACTGACCAAACCCTGGGATTGACCGACACTGACGTTAACGTCATCAGTAAGGTCAACCAAGGTCCTGCAAATGGTAACAAAAAGTTGATGCAAATGAATGACGTTGGAATCGTCAATAACATATAAAATGGCCAGTAATATTCACACAAGAAAAATACTCTAAATAAGCATTTTGTGGTTGATAAGGTCATCGCAAGTGCAAAGTACTAGTAGCACATTCTGATCACGTTCAGACAATGGAGAGAACACAGTGTCACACAGTGTCACACAGTTTGAACACAATGTAAACACAATGCGAACACGTTGTGGACACAGTGTGAAATCTCTCCACTCTGTGAATACGATGTGAACACATTGTAAAAACAGTGTGAAATCTCTTCACACTGTTAAATTCGAGCGTTTTAACAGTGTGAACACATTGTGAATAACCAATTCACAGTGTGACACAGACCATTACTATGTGATCACTTTGTGCAAAACCACAGTGTGAAATCATCTCCACACTGTTAAATTCGAGCGTTTTTACATAGTCAACTATGTGACTACACTGTGAACACACTGTGGGACACTGTGTTCCTTCCAGTAGGGTTATAAGAAATCACCTTCCTATTCAAAAGACGTTTACCCCAAGCATTTAGCTCTTTAAGCCCTACTAATTAGTTACTAATTTACGTTCTGGAAAATCATTTAAGAGAATCGTGCATATGATCATTCCTTAATTTGTTGACAATAGAGACACACAAAACTTTTTTTCACATTTGCTTTCACATTTTGGTTTGTGCTTAGGAATGATTAAAGTCTGATTTTAAAGGCCCCCTTTCTTTACCAGTGTTTACGGAATTCCTTGATCCGCCCCTGTGAGTGTGCCTGATGTCACTGTTCCATGTAACTGTCGTTGCACTATAATATTATTATGTTGAAATGTATAGGGGTGTGCAGATTCTTTTCATGGCCTTTTGATAGTGAAGAGTATGATCAGAAGATTAAATTGCATTACGATGTAACGATTTTGCTTCACAGCTCTCGAAAGTGGCATCCCCGTACTGGGTGTCGAGCACAGGGGCTCTTCATTACCTCCACTAGGAGTTGTTGTTGTTGTTTTTTTTTTTCCGGCGTTCTATATGATCTGTGTGTTTCTTATCGGTCTGTCTGTTTGCAAAGTAAGTCAAAGAAGATGTGAACGGATTTCGATGGGAATTTTTTAGGAAAATTGATAATGACACAAAATGAACAACAGCTGATAAATTTCTAGTACTGATCCGGCTTGAGCCAGGATTAATATAATATACTCTTATGAAGTATCATTGGGATATAGGGCCATTCTCAGCACATGTATATAAAACTCCATAATAAATAACCACATCTCTCAGCATCGCACACAAACACACACACACACAAGAACAACAACAGATGATTGAATTGTAGTAACCGTCTAGATACAGGATTTTTTTCGAAAAGGATTCTTTGTAAAGGGCCAATTTCAGCATCTGTATATAATTCCAAAATATATATCCACATTACTATAGTAACATCATCATCATTACTGTTGTGTAATGATGACCGTTAATTACTTTTTTTATTATACGCGGTGGGAATGTAGGTTTATAATAACGTGGAAATGATTGATTGACTGTTTGGCGGATGTCTGAGCTATTGAAGTGCCTTTTTTCCTAAACTTTTGTATACTTCATGTAACATATGTGCATATATATATATATATATATATATATATATATATATATAATATATATATGTATATGCGGTATATATCTTTCTGTCAATGTGCCTATATGGCGCAGTGACTTACATTCATTTTGAGTGGAGACCTGCCCCGTTCAGTGAGGTCGCATATATATTCAGTTCAATTTAATTTGATTTAATTTAATTCAATTCAATTCAATTCAGTTCAATTCAATTCAATTCAATTTAATTCAATTCAATTCAAATCAATGCAATTCAATTCAAATTTCCACACCGACAGGAGTGGCCCTTATGAGATCGCTCCCGTATTAAATATATATGATTGTTAATGAAATCATTATGATCCAAATCACGCAGATTTAGATTACATGTACTATTATACTAGGTTTTAATTCTTGTACACAAACAGTAACCAAGCCCTCGCTGCATAATCATGTCTGGGTCGTTGTATATGTGTATACTTCTTTATCTTTAATATTGAGTTGTTACTGGGCGATCACTGTGTGTATCTTTTGCATGTCTTCGTTGATTTTTTTTCCTGTGTTTGTTGTAGCTTTCTGTCTTCCTACGTATACTATTTCCTTTTCTGTATCTGTACTGCTTGGATATACATTATGTACAAGGTACACGCTCTTGCGTTAGGTCTCTTTGGTACAGTCTATGTGTTTTTGTAATGGTGTATCAATCTTGATAAGTTGTTTTTGGTTTTAGATTTGAAATTGGTTTCGATACCTACAATAAAAAGTAAGTAGATATAGATTGGATGTGAACTAGCAGTTGTGCTATAGTCGACGTGATGTTAAGCGCTGTAAAATAACCTTATTTCTGCAGTAGTTCGTAAGATCACTATACAAATGTAATTATTGTAATGTTATTGAGCATCCACTCAACATGGTGTTCAATGCTCGTCTGTATACCGTTGTCCTATTTGTGTCTGTTTTCGTCGAATTTCTCCTCTGTATGATACTTTAATTTTCACTTTCCTGTCTGCTTTGAAATTTTTGTAAATGTTGCTTGTCAATTTTAGCTTTCTTTTTTTCAATCTATGTATAATTACTTTCCTTTTATCATATTTGTTTGATAGATACTTTATTTTCTGCAAATCAATATACATCAGTTACATAATCATAGACATGTGGGAAATATATAAAGTAAATTTGAAACAGAGTCATTTGACTTGCATAAACAACGATATAAAAGGAAATTAACGATACAATAAAGTATGCATGTCTATACAGCAGGGATTACAATAACAATGTAGTTGAGAAGTGATTATGCAGAGGGCCGCCATTGTAAGCATTGCTTGAAAAGACGGCCGGCCCGAGGAAAAGGTAGAGACGTACTAGATTTGTAACAATACAAATTCTGCTGCGAAGATAGCAGTGGTGGTGAATGTGCGTGCAAGTGCTTGAAAGTGCACAAGGGCAGATGGGCTTTGCCGTTGATATGCTTTGCCGTTGCGGCTTATACGTACCTAGAGGCTGTTCAGGATAATTCGGAACACTTTTCTGTTTGGAGATTTTTTGTACTTAAATATTCATGATAAGATATAGCTTTGAACATATAAAACATGTGTAAATGGTGATGTGTCATTTGTTAAGGTTAAAACGGCTTCGAACTAACTAACTTTTAAAAAAAAAGCCGAGTTGTAACCACTTTTTCAATGCTATACTCTGTTTCACTTCTACCGTATTTGAATTATACAGTACTTTCATGGGAAATGTAATATGTCTTCTTCGCATTTAAAGATCGAATTTTTGCTTTTACAAAAAAAAAAAAATACTTCGTATTTTGTGTAATGTTCCTTGTTGATCACAAATGATGTACGATCTTCTAGAAATAATTTGAAGATAAATGATGTATAGTTATTTCAATTGGGTCAACATAAAGATACATGAACTAAACAATAATGCTTTACCACATGTTCTTATATACTATTAGGTTGCAACAAACAAGCAAGCAAACAAGCAGAAAGTGGTCCGTTAATAAATACCCGTCTATTCAAATTCATGACATTTTCCCCTCGAGATGTTTTCGTTGCAACTGATTGACAAATTGCCCTACATAGACGATGTACATCGACGATGTATAGGGCAATATGTCAATCAGTTAAAATACCCATCTACACGTCATCCAAACGCCTATCAGGTAACCCGTTCCTTACCGGAACCTGGTGGCCTGTTTATTACGTCTATGAGGATTTCAGAATTCAGCAGGAAACAGGTTAACTTTGACACGCATATGATTTTAACGAAATCAGTTTTTTTTTTCTTTGTCCGCCCTATATTTGGAGTTCAGTAGATAATGATAACAAATAATTTATCATATACACCTCAGTTTTGGTATACCTTCAAGCTTAAGTGAAAGAAATTCCTTTTAAGGCACTAACAAAGTTCATATAAGACTCATCATTGTTGATACCACTGTAATGTTTCCCAAGTCCCAAACAACATGTTATGCCTTCCGAATGTCATGAACCACTTGTTTCTAGCTGTCTCGTCAATATCTATACGTAATGTCTCATCTCGTCTCCTCAGTTTCTGTCCCCTTTACATCCTTGTGTCCCTTACGCCCTTTTTGTTCCCACTTTCTTTTTATGAGTATAGCAAGGGTTGAATAAATTCCATTTTGTTTGTTTGTTTGTCTTCTAAGGGGACTGCAATATGCAAGTTAAGATCTTTAGCAGTCCCTTTCATATCCAACAGCCTATTATTTGATACTTGATGTTACTGTTTTTACCCAATTATTCGTATTCACCAACTGTAAATATTTAATTGAATTTGTATGCATAATAATCATTGTAATCACATAATAACTTTGTGCTTATAATGATTGTGTATGGTTTTCTTGGAAATTTAAAATGAATGAAATTAAAGCAGGGAAATGGAATAAAAAAAAAACAACTTGTGCAGAATCATTTTTTCCTTGTTATTTGGTCTAAGATTGGGGAAAGTGAGGTATAAAGGTTCCCTCGGGAAGACGGACCCACCCTTTTATCTCTGTGAATTGCATGCATTGCACCTAAATATACATGACATAGCCTATGAGTTCGACACTAAGCTAACAAGGCCCATGAGACCGATACATTAAGCCCCATGTGTATCTGTCGAACTCGCTCGTTGGCTGTTTTTACCTAGTGTCGAACTCATGGGCTGTATGACTCGTGAGCTGTATGACTCATGGACCTGTTTTCAATGTCGAACTCGTGGGCTGTATGACTCGTTGGTGTCGGTCTCGTGGGGTGAACCCGTTTAGAAGCATGAATGAAGTGAGTCAATCTATGAATTCGCATCTGTGTTCATGTAGGAGTCACTAGAGCGCGTCAATTCCCGAAATGGAAGGAACAATCTGACAAGGAGTCATTATTATGTAAAAAAAAAAAAAAAAATGAAAGTAATGTGCCAACTCTATTACACAGTGGATTCATAATTGATATACGAAATATGAAATCGTGTCCACTTTTCTTTATCAAAAATAATTTCCTTTGGTGAATACTACAATAATATGAGATCCGCAGGGTGATCATTTTCTAATTCATTACTTTCTGTTAAATATCTTTCAACACACAAATCAAATATGTATGATACTATGATAATTTCTTTCATAAAACTCTTTTAATCATTCAAACATGGGTTCATGCTCTTACGATTCAAATACTACAAGCCTTGATCAAAGTTGTACACAGGTAAATCACTCAATCACAGAATCTATGGAAAATATGATTTACAAAGAGGAAAGAAAGACGGACCACATTGAGTGGTTCGTTTTGCTAATACACTTGGGTCTGTTTTATACAACCGCACGGGGTAAAACAGCCCTTCGCTAAAAGGTTTTTTCTGTTTTGTTTAAATCTGGTTACCATATTCAAGAAACTTAAGAATTTCTGAAAAAAATCAATAAGACCTTTTAGTTTCAAACAAATCCTATCCTGTGTTACGTACAGCGGGATTTTGAAATGGGTCGCTGGGTCGTGAGACCATAGGTCAACATCACCTTTCTTTCTCCCTCTCTCCTTCTTGCTCTATTATATCTATCTATCTATCTATCTATCTATCTATCTATCTATCCAGTCGTCCATCTATCTATCTATCCAGCCATCCATCTATCTATCTATCTACCTGCCTATCTATCTATGTGTCTATAAATCTATCCATCTATCTATGTGTCTATCTATCTATCTATATAATATGTATATCTACCTACCCATCTATCTATCTATCTATCTATGTATATATATATATATATATATATATATATATATATATACCCATCTATCTGTCTATCTATCTATCTACCTATGTATGTATGTATGTATGTACGTTTGTATGTATGTATGAATGTATGTATGTATGTATGTATGTATGTATGTATGGAGGTGTCGTGGCTGAGTGAATAAGAGCGCTCGTCTGTGAACGACATGAGCGTGGTATGGTTCGTGGGTTCGAGCCCATGCCAAGCCCGACACGTTTGCCCTTCAGCAAGGCACTTTATCCACATTGCTGCTCTCCACCCAGGAGTATAAATGGGTACCCGGTAGGATGAGAAAGCTTATGTTGGTTGATAAGCATGTGCGCGCCTGTAAAAATGGCTGCGACTGGCTGGAATGCTCCCCAGGGAGTGGAGAATGAGCACTGTTAGTGCTGGTTGATAATGTATCCAGTGACCGGGGTAATAATAGTCTGTAAAGCGCATTGAAACCCTGAAGTGTGTGAAATGCGCTATGTAAAAACAAGCTATTATTATTATTATTATTATGTATGTGTGTATGTATGTATGTATGTATGTATCTATCTATCTTTATATCTTTCTCTTTGTCTGTTAACAAAGCTTTATTCATCTTTTCTACAAGCATAATGACTGTAGACTTGATGATGATGATGGCTTCTTGTATAGCGCCGATATCGACCTTTGAAGGGCGCTCCTGGTGCTTGATCTAGAAGGTCTCAACTTCAACCGTTCAGTCAATGTCATTCTGATGTTGAGATATCTAATTTCCATTATTCAGAATCAAGGATTGAGTACTACTTGGCCACTCTCATTTCCATGGCTGTTATAGGCATCCATATACACGTGGATATCAATTAAGCTGTGACTTGATGACCTCGTATATATTCCCCGTTCTCTTTCCCCCGATCACCTGTAATCAACCAAAAATGTCAGCAATATTCAGGTGCAAAAATGTATTTTCCTGCACATATCCAGCACCGTGAGCATGCTTATTGATTGTAAAGAATAGAATAAAAAAAAAAGTGAAAAGATGGATGAACTGGCAATTCCACTGATTGGTGTATATTAAATCAGTTAATATCGAAAAATGCATTTAATCTGCTAATCATGGTGATAGCCATTATAAAGGAAGATAGAACGTGGGCGAGTGAAGGTCTCATGCGATCGACACAATTACATAGAAGGTACAGCTTCAACAACCGAAAGAACGGTTGTACATGGGACTCGTGCATAAACCATGGAGGTAGCTCCATGCATAAAGTGGGGAGGTGAATAGTTCCCACCTCCCAGCACAGACAATATATTAGGGAGATTTAAATTTGCTGTGCGGACTTTTGAGACGACGCCTGGTAGCTTTAGGTTACGCTGAGACGCAACCTCTAAAAAATAAAGTGGCGCCCCATATGGTCGTTTATGAAATTGCTCTCTACGTCGTGAATTGAGCGGACGTAAAATAGCACAGAACTCAGGCGACGCGGAGTTTTAGATAGATCGACTTTGATAAGCGATTCTGCGCATGCTCAGACCAGGTTTTTTCCTCTCTGAACGTCCCCGTCGCAGAAATCTAAAGCTCCCTATTTATATGATGATTGCAGCACGTTGATATCACTCAGTGATCCAGTAACCTGAGTGAGGGAGTCAAGCCTAGAAAATTCGACATCAATGTCAACAGAACTGTCCTGGTGAAGGAATGTAATGGCGGTTATGACGAACAACTCCACATCGTACAACGATAGAGAGTTTGGTAATGACTTTAATGTGTATTTTGGCATCTTAATTGCTCTTGGGACAAGCATCGTGGTTGCAAACGCGCTCGTGCTAGTCACATTCATACTCGAGAAGGCCATTCGAAGACATGTGTCCAACTTCATCATATTCCATCTCGCCTTAGCGGATTTCTTGATTGGATGTTGGGGCACACCACTCCATGCTACCGAGATATTGAACCTAAAATGGACCTTCGGTGATGTGTTTTGTAAAATACATCTGACGGTGATTCACTGGATCACCTTTATGCCAACTTTCCTGGTCATTTTTCTCGCATTTCAACGGCGCTTTGCCATGTCTGAACAATTCAAATATCGGGCTTTACTCAAGCACAAAAACGTAACACTCTGTCTTATTATCGGCTGGATAAGCTCCTTAATTGTCTACGTATTTGTAGTCATTGCGTTGCCAGCGATAACCAACATACACCTAGAAGGTAAGACTTTCTGCCACCCTGACTACCTGGCAGACGAGAATTTCACCATTTCCATCATTGCCACTTCCTTCGGAATCCCATTTATCATCCTTGCTGCGTTGTGTCTCGACCTGGGCTGCGAGCTATATCGCCGGTCACTACGACATCGCCGACGAGTGGGAGTACCGGTCGAATGTGAGCAAGGGCGATCTAACCAGGTTCGTCACTCGGTCTTCATTGACCTCCAGAGTAAGCCGAGCTCCTCCGATGTTCCTACCATTGACCCGTCGACGCAGACAACAGACGTGTCTGAAGGAGGCCAAGGGGGAAGTGACGGCACTAACCGAGACATCAGTGGCCGTAAACATTGTAAACGGGAAGGCCATGATGAGGCTGCAAGGTACCGGAAGGCATATTTATCACTTTTCATGATAGTCATCGCCTACCTTATCTGCTGGATACCTATGGTGGTGTATAAAGTTATCGTCATTATTCAGGAAGAAGTAAACCCATTGACGGAGCTGTATCTCTTCTTGGTCTTTCTTAGCAATGCCTTGATTAACCCATTTCTGTATGCTGCCACCAATATCCACTACCGACGAGGATTGATAAAAGTTTTGCGATTGCCAAAGAGATGGCTTGATGTATAGAAAAGAAATAATAATCTGGCAGTCGTGGTGTTATTAGAATTATCGTTATAATTTTGATTTATTAAATCACAAGTCCCTGAAACTCACGACTCTAAGAGTTGACGGCTTTCCGACAGAACGTGCGGGACCTTAATAGGTCTGAAAACATGGAGAGACCATGTCTTAACCCAACTGGGATAATAACCTTTTGATTCTACATGGCCGGCGCCACGTTTTCAAAAGTGGAGGGGGGGGGGTGGCATCTCCGGATTTCATGAGCTTTATATGGAAACCCCCGGACCCCCGGACCCCCGGACCCTGCTCTAGAAAAGATTCTTCAAACGGGGCATACCATCACTGTTGAACGACCACAGTGCCTTGGTCGCGTGACGCGCGGTCAAAATCCCACGTCAGTCCATTAGGGATGTGTACAGGGAGGTGCCCTTGGTCATTCATAGAACATAGACGTCAGCTGAAAGAGGGTTGGAATGAGATTCTTGTGACAAACTTCTGTAGCTTCGCATCAACCTAGAAAGTTGGCATAGTGCATAATAGGAACGGCCATGTGAAAGAGGCCCCTTTAATCTAAGTAGCCCCGCCTCTCATGTATATGGCCTAAATGCAACTGGAGATTCTTATGAGGAAACATACTACGCCGAAAACTCAATTAACCACAGATGAAGAACGGGAGAGCTCACATGGTTAATAAGTGTACTATGTGTTAACATGTAAACCTAAATAACTATGTTGTGGTCATTAGATATTAGCGGTGAAGACTTCAATTTTGTTTCTTGATACCTTACAAAAAAATGAAAAAAAAAATTATATGAAAGCATAATAAGTTATCTCAAAAAATCAAAGTAAAACTTTGGATGTTCTAAAAAAAGGTAAAAGAGCTAACATGGTTAAAATGTGTGCTATGTGTTAATAATATGTAAACCTAAATAACTAGGTTGTGGTCAATTATCATTTAGCCTTGAAGACTTCAATTTTGTGTCTTGATATTTTTAAAAGAAATGCAAAAAAAAAAAGATTATATCGTAGCATTACAAGTTATCTCAAATCATCTAAGTAAAACCTTTGATGTTGTAAAAAAGGAAAAAAGCTAACATGTTAGCTAAAAGAGTTAACATGGTTAAAATGTGTGATATGTGTTGATATGTAAACCTTAATAACTATGTTGTGGTCAGTATCATTTAGACGTGAAGACTTCAATTTTGTGTCTTGATATACTTTACAAAAACGCAAAAAAAAAGATTATATGGTAGCATTATAAGTTATCTCAAATCATCAAAGTAAAACGTTGGATGTTGTAAAAAAGGCAAAAAGCTAACATGTTAGCTAAAAGAGTTAACTGGTTAACATGGTTAAAATGTGTGATATGTGTTAATATGTAAACCTTAATAACTATGTTGTGGTCAGTATCATTTAGACGTGAAGACTTCAATTTTGTGTCTTGATATACTTTACAAAAACGCAAAAAAAAAGATTATATGGTAGCATTATAAGTTATCTCAAATCATCAAAGTAAAATGTTGGATGTTGTAAAAAAGGCAAAAAGCTAACATGTTAGCTAAAAGAGTTAACATGGTTAAAATGTGTGCTATGTGTTAATATGTAAACCTTAATAACTATGTTGTGGTCAGTATCATTTAGACGTGAAGACTTCAATTTTGTGTCTTGATATACTTTACAAAACCGCAAAAAAAAAGATTATATGGTAGCATTATTAGTTATCTCAAATCATCAAAGTAAAACGTTGGATGTTGTAAAAAAGGCAAAAAGCTAACATGTTAGCTAAAAGAGTTAACATGGTTAAAATGTGTGCTATGTGTTGATATGTAAACCTTAATAACTATGTTGTGGTCAGTATCATTTAGGCGTGAAGACTTCAATTTTTTTGTCTTGATATATTTTACAAAAATGCAAAAAAAAAGATTATATGGTATCATTATAAGTTATCTCAAATCATCAAAGTAAAACGTTGGATGTTGTAAAAAAGGCAAAAAGCTAACATGTTAGCTAAAAGAGCTAACATGATTAAAATGTGTGCCATGTGTTGATATGTTAACCTAAATAACTATGTTGAAGTCAACATCATTAATCCGTGAAGACTTCAATTTTGTGTCTTGATACTTTACAAAAAAACAACAACAACAATAACAGATTTTATGGTAGCATAATAAGTTATCTTGAATCATCAAAGTAAAACTTTGGATGTTGTAAAAAAAGGAAAAAAAATAGTAAACTGAATAACTGGACACGTTTTCCTTTTTAACATTGTGATTTCATATGGTAAGCATTTTATTACTAACAGACATCCTATCCAAGCTCGCCTTGCTCTGAAACTTTAAGCAGGAGGAACGGACTCTGAGTTTAGAAATGAAAGTTTTTCGTCAACATCCTGCAAGTCAACGGCAAAATTAACCTTTACCTATTAAAAATTATTTTGCAAAAAGTTGCTATTTTGTGCATCTGGATAAGAAAATCATGATGCCAGTCCAAAAGATAAGTATTTTGGATATGAAACAGAAACATTGTATAAAGAAAATGCAATTCAACCAAGTACCAAGTATCGCTTCAATCAAGTATTTCTCTGACCTTGTAAATATGGAAAATCTGATATGGGGCAATAAGATAGCTTCAAGGTCAATAACTCTTAATAATCTCGATTATAAACGTTGACAAAATCATGGTCAGAGTCCTATTGGCCAGGGCATGCAAAATGATGGCACATATAATAAGGAATGGTATACGAAGAAAAGAGTGACTATTTTTAACCAAACACGTATGACCAATTCTAACCTCACATTTTGTCACTATTTTAGCAACCTTGTTTAACGCTGGTTCCTATACTGGCTCACTCTATCTTAGGTTTACCCGTATATTTCTGACGTTGATGTGTTTTTACTGGACTGATTTTAGAGAAGATGATGCAGTTATATTCTTTTATTCTCCCTGTCGTTCAATCAAATATGTATTGCGATCTTTACTGGATATTTCTGTGTTCCACTAGGGTATATTTTCTCATTTCAATTCATTTATTTTCATTCTTCTTTTTCCAACAAAACATAACACATAATAAATCTGGAATTACATCATAAACATAAACATTCGACTTTGCAAAAGATAAATGATACAGATAAAGAAAAGAATGCATACTGGCAAAACAAGTATAAAGTTATGTTTCAGTTGAGAAAAAAAAAAGAACTGAGAGGTCCACTAAGAAGCAGCTTGTATATAATGTGAACCACTCAAAGAAATAACAAACTTATGAATTACTTATTTACAAACACTTATCACAGATATAATTTACGACAGAACAGAACAAAACAGGAGAAACACAAAGACATGACACGACTTGACAGAATAAATGGAAAGAAGGGAAGGAGAGAAAGGAAAAAAGAGAATGCATACACGCTGAACTAGGAATACGGAACGGGGGGTTCAGGAAGTGCTTCAGAGAATACATTTCGAGGACCCACAGGTTGGCAAAGACTGCAAAAAAAAAAAAAATGAAAGGAACTGCCCTCATTCCCATCATTTGTTTATTTGGTTTTTTTTTTCAAAAATAAAATTGAATAGAAAATTGTTATTTTTTTTCCATTCGAGTTTGAGAATTAAAAGATGTATGGTCAGAAGGATTATCATCTAAGATTATATTGTCAAAATGTAGTATTGATAAGATCACACCACGGACCAACAGATCGTCAAATTGTGACAATTTATCAAGCAGAATGCTGATTCGGCTTAAGGGGATGGTATAGTTTTGGTTGAGATTGGGATTCAGGTCATAACATATTGAGAGATAATTAGAAAATACTTACATGAAATACTAGTAGAGAGCATACCATTCTAAGAGGAATTAAAAGTTTATTCAATAATAATCGGTTTGAAATTGCTTATACAAATATGAAGTAAAACAAAGTGATCCAAATAAAAGATGGCTCCGACATTTTATTAGGACTTTTTTTTTGGGGGGGGGGTATCTCAGCCATTTCAAAACCAATTTTCATGCTTCATATCTTTATTGAAATAAGACTGAATGAAATGCACAATGTCTTCAAAAAGATAATGTCCGCTTAAACTTATAAATCTATGTTACTATGCATATAGTGTTCTTCAGCGTTCTGTAGATCACATATATTATGACCTCGTGTGTGGCATATAACTTGACAAAGACCAAGAGGGCCAAAAGGTCGATGAAAGGATTAATCTTTATATTGTGCAGCTCTGGACAAGCTTACCATGCTTAGTAACAATAATACTTGTAACGTCTCATCTTGATCATGTGCATTAACAAAAAGTATCTGCCAATAAACTATCAGTTCGCCCGGAAACACGTGTTGTATATCACTCTCATCATTGCTAATTGTAATGGTGAATATTGCTTGAATGTATATTTTGTGCACGTTCAATGTGACTAACTCTCTTCCATGATAGGGGAGAATCTGCCTATTAGAAGCGTAATTCCCGCTCGTCCAACATCCTCAAAAAAAAAAAAAACCCCACCAAAAAACACCCAATAATAGTCTCGTATTTTTTTTCTAACAATACTAGTATATATATATATATATATATATATATATATATATATATATATATATGTGTGTGTGTGTGTGTGTGTGTGTGTGTGTGTGTGTGACTGAGGAATGACTGCTGGTAGACGTTGCAATATAGTCACTTTGCCTTTAATTATCCCGAGCTTTCGACCGAGTTACCGGTCTTTTTCAAGCTCGGTGAGAATTAAAGGCAAGGTGAACATACTGCAACGTCTGCCAGCAGTCATTCCTCCGTCACATCTATGCATAAAATTAATGTAGAACCTATATTGCTAAAGTGCTCTTACAGAATTCATGTTGCAGTGGAAATAGTATTTGCTGCTTTGTCTATCCATTAGGATAATGGCATCACGTTCACATCATTTGATATGAATGAAGGCCGATTAAAAAATTCATGCGACACAAATCATTGAATTAATGACTTTGAATTCGATTCGTCCAGCATTATAGGTGATCAGGATCCCGGTTTATATAATGAAGATACTTTGTAGTTTCCTTCTCACATGTAGCTAGTTTCACAACAACGTGGAAACTTTTAAAGTCACGAGTGAAACAATCATACAAACTAATGAATTTAATTCATTACTCACTTCACCTCCCTACTCACTTTAAGTAGTACGTGATCGCAGTGAATATTCTACTTCTATGCTGTTAATTACTTTGGCAACAATTTCATGCCAAGATTTATACTGCGGTGATAGATTGTTGTAATCTACTCCTATCGACTTAAAGGACAAGTTCACCTTCATAAACATAAGGATTGAGAGAATGCAGCAATATTAGTAGAACACATCAGTGAAAATTTGAGGAAAATTGGACATTCGAGGCAAAAGTTATGAATTTTTAAAATTTTTGTGTTGGAACTGCTGGACGAGGAGACTACTACAGCTTGTGATGTCATATGAGTACAACAGTATAAAGAAAATGTACAGAAAATTCAACATATTTTCAATTTTTTCGCATAATAAAAGAGCATTTGGCTTGCCTCTTTCTAAAGGTAGGGGGAATGATATTGCCCATAACAAATGTCGGTAACGAGTCAAGGGAATGTGTACTTTTGTCAAAAGATGAAATTTTGTGAAATTCTCTTTATATTTCCCTTATATTGTTGTACGCATGTGACATCGTACACTGCAGTAGTCTTATCATCCCGCGGTTACTGCACAAAAACTTCAAAAATTCATAACTTTTGAACGGATTGTCCGATTTTCCTCAAACTTTCAATGATGTGTTCTACTAATATTGCTACATTTTCTCAATCCTTATGTTTATGAAGGTGAACTTGTCCTTTAATTACAAAGTCTCAAATATTAGATGACTATAGGCAGGGAGGTGGAAGTGTGTTCCACCTCCCTGCTATAGGTAAGGAAGTTAAAGTATCTTTGGTATCTGCAAAATAACTTTATAATTATAATCTTACGTTAGGGAGTCAAAATTAACAATGATCTATTTTCTCTTGATACTGTTTAGGTACTTTGATATTTTGTTTAGAACCTTGTGGATTTATTTAAATGCCTTCATTCGTACAAGTGGTGAAATAAAATAAACTGAATGTAAAACAATAGAATTTTTTAACTAACTGATCATATCAACAGTAGTTCTGCTGTTGATTGACTGATTGATTGAATAGGTTTTATTTGATTGAATGTGTCTTTGAATATAGGTTTGCTTAAAGAAAGTATCAACGCGGCTGCAGGGGAATTGTAACATCCTTTTATTGATTTTTACCATGAATCATTACACATGAAGCTAATGATTGTAAACTTTAGTCATCCTTTATTCAATATGAACTACATTATGATAAGAATTATCTAAGTATGGATTATTCTGGACTTTCACTATATGCTTCATTCAACTCGTCTGCGTGGGTAAACATGTTACAGATTGTTCGCACGTCTTTCTCTGTGCTTTAATACTATCACTACGTGCAGACGCAAATGCAGACCTTTTCACATACAACTCACACGTAGCGTGTTGTACCCCACACAACACATTATACATGGTAATATAATAAAGTACAGTGATAAACAATAAGTATTATTCTAAAAACTTCAAAATTAGTAGCATTATTTATCACGTCCATTTTCAACCAGGCACTTTTGGCTACAAACATGGGTCGGTGAATCAAATGAAAAGTAAAGGGCAAAGATAAAGAAAAACAGCAAGGTATTAAAGGGGAAGGCTAGTAACTGATCAGTGGGAATCAGTGGAAATGCTGGGAGATGATTGTTCCAATCCTTATGGGATTCATTCAAGAGTTCATTGTATATCTATTGTTGTGTGAAAATGATTTGCTTCAGAATGGTCTCATATTCAAGTAATGTGCAGTTTAATGCTTCCAGGTTAGCGTCCCTGGTCAGTGACGGGGCATTAATCTGCACATTACTTGAATATGAGACCGTTCCGAAGCAAATCATTTTCACACAACAATAGATATACAATGAACTCTTGAATGAATCCCATAAGGATTGGAACAATCATCTCCCAGCATTTCCACTGATTCCCACTGATCAGTTACTAGCCTTCCCCTTTAAAGGTAGGGGATACCTTTTACAGACCTCTCAAAATGCAGCAAAACATTAAATATGAACCTCAGGGGACTTGCTTAGGCCACTGCTTAGAAATTTGGAAGTCAACAGTTTGAATAATGCACAAAACTCAACTACTCAGTAGTTCTGTGTGTCAGCCACACTTAAGCCTTTTTGTTGCATTCTTCTGTATTTGTGATCTATAAACACAAATCTAAAAGTACAAGAGCTGATGTAATAACATATAGATTGTGTGGCAAGAATGTATATAAAAATGTTTGTAAGTGTTGATGAAATTCCTTCACAAAATATACATGATAGAGACACATGCAGTACATGGGTCTGCAAAGGTAGCCTAGTAATGTACTGGAATTTACGGTGAGCCCCGAAAACAATTCAAATTCAAAATCAAAACGGTCAAAAAAAATGTACTAAATGTTACCTTCCACTTTCAATACTTTATGGGAGTTTCTAAAATGATACTCTCTTCAACATACCACTGTATTTATACAACTCTTCATTTAAGGCGTGCAAATGGGATTCCCTACCTTTAAAGTCTTCAGGTAATTCTATTATTTATCAATTGCTATTTACGAAAATATTACTAGAATTTTTTTAGCTTTGTGACGAAAATGAACCCTTCTCAGAGAGGATGATTTCTGTGATTAATGAGTTGGTTAAAATCAAATGCTTCAAGTCAAACTTTACAGAAGCTGTAGGTCTCGAAGAACAAAGTGTGGGATTATTACAACACTTTGAAGAGAGAAAGAGAAAAAGAAAGCACCATACCTTAATATCAATCGAACCAATCGGGACTAAAGAAAATAGTTCTACGTAAACGGGTGTTGACGTCCGCGCAAATCGAATTTGCCTCAACTTATTAAACGTTGGACCTTTCTCAATTAATGTTTTGTCCACGTGGTGTGTGTGTTGTGCCTATCATTCCATCTTTCCCACAGTTGTAAATTTCTTAGAATGTGAATATGAAATAGAGGGGATGTAGACAATCTTTCTGTTTGTAAAGCACGTTTTCATTTTTCAGCTTAAATTTTCTAAGTCTTCAACAAACAAATGAAAAATCAGAAGAAAACAAATGCAATCCTTCGAGTGATTTGCCCGTGCAAAGAATTGTCACTCATAGATGTAACTGTACTCTCACAATCGCTGGGTGCACGCATGATTAGTTCGATAATGACATTCAGCTGCACGTTATTCTTCCAAAGACTCTGGCCGCAATTTTCATCAACGAGTGGGAATTTGATGAAATGGTCTCGCGGGCTTGATTAAATTGGAAGATTTAAAGGAAACCAAAACTCAAAGAGAAATGTGGAGTGAGTGAAAGCAGCAGCATTAGTAGAACACTTCAGCGAGTGCATTTCATCAAAATTTAATCATATCAAACGGAGCATTCCCGTGTTGTTGGTTATAATGGGGGTATACAGCAATAACGCCAATTTGATATTCTCGCTGTTGTGTGCTATATACTCTTGTAACATAGAGATTATAATAATATAGAACATATATATGTATATACATATATATTACGTGTGTGTGTGTGTGTGTGTGTGTGTGTGTGTGTGTGTGTTGACTGCTTGACTCAGTAACTACTTTCAGAAAGCAGGAGAAGTTGATAGAACGTGTAATTTTCATTAAAAAAATATTTTTTTTAATGGAATTCCCTTTATATTTTCTTTGTATTGTTGTACACACAGACGCCATAATCTCTAGTAGTCTCCTCATCCGGCGGTTCCAACACCAAAACTTTGAAAGTTCATAACTTTTGCATTGATTGTCCAATTTTCCTCAAACTTCCACTGATGTGTTCTACTAATGTTGTTGCTTTAATTCAATCCATATTTCTCTTTCGGTTTTGGATTCCTTTAAAGCCGCCGCACACCATACAACTTTTTACCATACGACTTTCTGTCGAACGACTGACAGACTTTGAATCCGACATAAACCACACTAGCCTCAGAATAAACACGCTTGTTTATTTCAGATCCAAAGTTGCTTAGTCTTTGGACCGAAAGACGCAGTGTGTGGCAGTCTTTAGTTCATGTCTTCCTAAATTTCCTTCGTTCACAAAAAGCCAACCAATGTAGTATACGGCTTTGTGCATTGATGGTTTTAGGTCCTCTCTAGAATCTCATAATACGTTTAAAGGGACTGTACAGTACTGGTTGAGGTGAGGATTCATGTTTTGAACATTCCTAAGTGAGATAATGAAAAGCCTCTTATGAAATATGAAAGAGCATGTAATTTTGAGAAGGATTCAACATTTATTTGATGAAAATTGGTTTTCAAATGGCTGAGATATAAAAAAAAGTGCTAATAATAAAAGGCGACATGCCACAACTTTATTAGGGTCTCTTTGTTTCACCTTGTTTTTGGATATCTCAGCTATTTCAAAACCGATTTTCATCGAATAAACTTTTGATACCCCTTAGAACTGCATGCTCTTTGACCTCTCATAGAGTAGTTTCTCAATATCTCGCAAAACGTTAAAAGCTAAATCCTCACCTTGACCCGAACTTTCACACCCTTAAGGGCGTTTTTCCCTTTTTTCGGCACATGAGAGTAAATGTGGGAATTCTAGTATATTTTTATCATCACTACGTTCAAGCGAGGTCCCACTCTGTGCTGCAGTCACCATCTTGAGTTTCCCACGTCTCTGCAATAATATTCAAAATCTTAAGAGTCCATAGTCTTCTTCAGCATTTCATCCACTTCCGCCAAACGATATTCATCTTGTCAGCCGATACTGATGCGTGATGAGCACAAGGCCAGGGAAGGCTATCGAAATATCACGGTCTAGATATTTCACTTGTTAGATTGGCCCCTCTTAGTTGACATGGCATCTAAGTTGATATTTAATATTTGTCAATAACTATGCGTGACGACGTCATTATTGCGGTGAACGCGAGAAATATCACTTTCTGGCACTTACTTATTGTTCGTCAGTTACTGCTCCGGCAATTTCTTCATAATCTTCGCTTATATCTAAAGTCTTTACCCCCTTACTTCACTAGTTTTACCTGGGAAGAAGAAAAATCTGCACAAAGCCATTACTGCAGGCTATCGAGGCGGTAGTTTATTGGTACCAAGAATGTCAAATGTGGCAGGTCTTTGCGTGCTTTTTTCGTGTCTCGTCATGAATGCAACCATATGCTACAGCTTTGCATCTTCCGTACAACGAGGTAAGTAAACCTGTTTCAATTCATACTTCGGCAAGTAAACGGTTTCACATAGATACATCGATTTTTCTTTATTTCCTTATGTTAGTGTATTTGCGTTTTCTTGGAGTTTACCTTAACTAAATAATTGTGAATTTTCTCCGGCGACTGTTTGGACCGCAATAATAACTAGAAGAGCTCAGATTGATCAAGTTATAGTCACTGCAAGAAGCATAAAGTTGTCTGTTCTTTGGTTGGTCATTCTTTCTTGTTAGCTCAGCAATGCAACAACATCATTCAAGATGTCTATTAAACTTGTATGCGCATGCGTGAATAGCTGACTGGAAATTAGCTACAAACTCTTAAACAAACTAATTTTTACTGATTCTTTCACTTGAGGATATGCTATCGTGGCTGACAGTGTTCAAACAATCAACTAGCTAGAACTATGTAAGAACAATTATTCCCATTCATGACTTTGCTATGACTCTTGTAAGATTATTGTAAGAGTCTTGTTAGAGTCTGATTGTGGTTTCTACATACAAATATGATTATGTTGTTTCATCATTATCATCATCATCAACAACAACAACATGATTGCGGAGATTGTTTAGAAAGCTAGGGAAATACTTGACAAGGATGGTTTTTTTTGTGTGTGTGTGTGTGTGTGTTTTTCCCAGACTTTTACCGCTAAGAGCAAAAATGTTAACCTGTCTCATATAGCTTAGACAATAACATGTCAATGCACATGGAAACCGCTCAAACGAGTCTAACATCTATAGCATAAGCCTATGAACGGCTTAACCTGTTTTACAGCTGCTGACAAAATTATTACTACCGGGCTTGACTCAAGATATCAAGTTGAGAAAGCATCTTCTAAGATTTTTCTTTTAAATTATGACAGTTTTATTTCCCGTTTCATTATTACTGGCACTGTGTACAGAGTCTTTTTTCACAGCAAAAGATACGAGTCAGTGGCGGATCCAGAGGAGGCGTACCGGGCACGCGCCCCCTCTTTAGTTTTTTTTTTTTTTTTTTTTTTTTTTTTTTTTTTTTTTTTAACAGGAGAAATAAAAAGAAAAACGGGGGGGGGGGGGGGGGGCACGTGAGCTCCCTTTACAGAATTCCTGGATCAGCCCCTGCGAGTGGTACGATAAGGCGGTGCAAATTTTTACTAGTCAAAATAAGAAATTTCAGTCTTTGACTTCTTTTCCATGATGAAAATATATTATCAATGATATATTGGGTCTAGTTAGCGTGGTATATTGAATCAGCCTGCTGTATTCTCGTTGGTGATACGACATCGTTGCTCCTGTGACAATTGCCCCGGTCTTACTTTCTCTAAGCACATAGGGTTAGGGTTAGAGTATGTGATAGGGTTTAAGTTTTGTTTGATGTAAAGAATAGGATTAGGGTTAGAGTCATAGTTGTGGGTGGATTTTATTTTTGGCTTATCGTGCAGATATTTCGTGGGAGCAATATCGTGTCGCAGGAACGATTCCGACATCATTTCTTTGTTGTGATTCAGTTACAGTTTGCCCATACATTTCTATAACTAAAAGTGAGTTTTGTGTTATTGTAAGAAAATGATCTTCATTTAAAGGGTATGTACAGTTCTGGTCGAGGTGAGGATTTAGCTTTTAACATTTTGCGAGATATTCAGAAACCACTCTATGAGATGTCAAAGAGCATGCAGTTCTAAGGGGTATCAACAGTTTATTCGATGAAAATCGGTTTTGAAATGGCTGAGATATCTAAAAACAAGGTGAAACAAAGAGATCCTAATAAAGTTGTGGCATGTCGCCTTTTGTTATTAGCACTTTTTTTTTCATCAAATAAACGTTGAATCCTTCTTAAAGTTACATGCTCTTTCATATTTCATAAGAGGCTTTTCATTATCTCACTTAGGAATGTTCAAAACATGAATCCCCACCTCAACCAGTACTGTACAGTCCCTTTAAATCTCACTTGAATATGCGACAGTTACATTGTACTCTATTTTGTTTATATGCAAATGTCATGTTGTATACTTTTGTCGGAAATGAAATGAAATGAAATGAAATGAAATGAAATGAAATGTTGTAGAACCATGACCCACTGCACTGTCACCTTACATGTTTGCAGTTCGTTACGAGGCTGGTTGGAAGCGGTATAACGACACCTGCTACGTCATTCATCCATCTTTGGCAACTTATAATGAAGCTAAAAGGATCTGCTCGTGAAAAGGAGCAGCACTCCTTCTGATCACATCGGCCGCTCAGGAGGCCTACATCCGCAGCATCAAGCATGTCAAGGGCTCCGATAAGACGTGGGTTAACTGTCGTAGGTCATCTGACATAGTCAATGGCTGGAGCTGTGGCGTGGACAATATACCACCTTCATATCTCAGTCAGTCTTTACTTCTTCCGCTTTGTTTGCTTTTTCCTCTTGTGTTTTTATAAATGATAGGTTTCTACCTTTGAATTGAGACTTGGGTGGTTACAGTTCAATTATTGTCAAAGAATCCCGGAGCAGAGAAAGACATGCAATCATTTCAAAATGTCGCATAAGTACGAAAAAAAAATCACTGGCCTACAGTTTGTGACTAAAAAAATCAGAAAAGCACGCTATAATAGAAAATTAATGTGAACTGATAATTTCCTTTGCAATTGTGCAAAAATGTGTTTATAAAAATATCACGCTAGGAGGCTTTACATGTACACAAGCCTGATTGTTGTTGTTTTATTTTTATTGGGCTGGACTTGTTCGTATAGGCACTTGCCATCGGTTTAGTTTTGTATGTAATAAAAAAAATATCAAGCGTAATTATTAAACTCCGGATTACAAGAATAACGACATACAGCAGCATACAGAAATGTGTGATGCAAAAAAAAAAAGACTTGATTTGCCTATAATAATATAATATAAATATATCTATAAATTGATAGCAATGAAGTATCAACTTAGTTCCACTGTTCATTTTGAAACAATTTCTAACTATGGCGTACATGATGATCTCTTGTCACTACAGTTTGCAGGGGATATGTTCGTTATTCCGAAGGCTCGTTAGGCTGAAAACTGAAGAAAGGCTCGCTATACCGATGTTTTTTTTTTTTTAATCCAAAAATGAAGTATATGGTTCGCTTTATACTAATATTGTTTATCCGAAAATGAAATAATGCTCGCTATGCTGAAGATTCGTTCATCTGAAAATGACGTAGGCTTCGTTACTCCGAAGGTTAATGATAAGAAGGTATCTTATTTTCGGATTAGGAAATTTTTGTGTTTGGGAATAACGCACCTTTGGAACGAGTATCACACTTAATGTCATATCAGGATAGTCGTACATAAAGATGAATGTTTTACCTATTTTTTACTTTATAACTTTTGCGTTTGTATAGTTGTGTCTGTTTTGTAGGCAATTTTCTTCCAAAATATAAAATGTCTAGTGGTTTGAGGAGGGCGTGGTAGGGGCAGTTCTGTTCCCCTTCAATGAGGATCGAGAACTCGTGGAAGTTTAATGAACGATTGACATTTCCAAATCAACGATTGTCATTGAAGAGACAGACATTAGTCTTGTGGGATAATAGTATAGTAACGGAGACTGCTTGGAGCAACTAATTAGAAATTATCAAGAACTCAAACAATTGTTGACAAAACTCTGGCATAATTTATGTATCCCCCAGACTGGAACTCAGGCGAACCCAATAACGGGCTTGGGAATGAAAATTGTGTGGAGGTGCGTCGCTATGGAAAGTTCAATGATTTACCGTGTGATTGGGAGCGCTTGACCATTTTGCCAAAAACCTGGTAGGTTTTATAATCGTCAACTTAATCTAAGTATACATGTACTAGATGAATTAAATCTTTTATATATAATGTTATCCTTAGTTGAAAATGAAAATAAATCAATTAAATAAAGACTCATTTTTGGTTTATTGTAATGTGATAGATTAAGAACGCACATCCTTTTTCTCTTGCCCATTTTCTATCTTTCGTAATCATGTTAGCCTTGGACGAAGTAATAAAAGACCGCAAGATTCTTCATAATCGCCGCGTTTGGCTTTGGTTGATGGTCAGATTTGGATCATTTGGTGTAGGTTTTCCCGGCCAATTTCGCATTTTTGTCAGTCCAATTCCTTATTGCAGCGTTCAATTTAGCAAAATCTATAGATGACATGTTCGGTATTTCAATTTTATGATCTCTTCATCCAAATTCATTTTCGAGCATTCAAATTACCTTTAACCTCATTCTAATTAACACTTTTTCAAGTTAAATTCGTTAAACAAGCACCATTTTGTCATTCGTTCATTAAATTTAGAATGATCCGCTCGTCATTCGAATTCGTTTTTGGGCATCCAATTTAACATCTTTTGCAGTCAAATTAGCACACATGTTTATGCATTGGTTCTTTCTTTATGTTATACAACATAGTTATTGTTTGTAAGCATTATAACACACTTCATATTTTCGTATTTATTTTGGAGATTTTGGCAACAGCTTCTTTTTTCAATGTGCTCATTGAGTTTCCCAGTCCGAAGTGCATGTGGCCACAACTTATCTGGCCGTTGAGCGCTTACTCCGAGTGTGTCGGCCAGTTTTAGGAAGTCAAGGTTATGATAATCAAAATGTTCCTATAATTCTTTCTCTGTCTTGAAATGTACGTCTGTATCTAACTTGTGCTGTCATGACTGTAAGAAGATGAAGTTAATCTGTAGTATTGGTACATGTAGGCCTATGTGTATGAAAGAAAAGGAGAGTCACAGAACAACAAACTCGAGTTATATCGAGTTTAAAAAGTGATTCTTTTATTGCTTAAAGTGCGTGGATGAAACAAAAAGTCACATAGAAATGCACACATTTAAATGTTCACACCTATTCAAAAAAAAAGAAGGGAAGAACATGACGTTTATTTGAATGAAAATGTTCGGAATTTGACTGTACATTCGCGAAATTGAATGACTCAAGTACCCTTTTCGGCGAGTGGTGGCGAATTTGAATGAACGTCGAGTACCAGCCAATTTGAATGCCCTTTTTACGAATTTGAGAGCCACATGAGCAAATGCTAACTTGAACGCACAACTGGAGTTGCAATTTTGAATGACAGACTGTGCGATAACGAGGTGTTTTTGCTAAATTGAATGAACCTTCTATCAAATGGACTGACAAAAGCTCGAAATTGGCCGGGAAAAACCTATATTACGGTCAGAAGAATAAGCCAGCTGTGACATGTACCTATATAATATTATTCATGTTTTACGTACAATGATGTATTATCAGTTAATCAATAAAGTAAATGAATAGTGAGGAGATCGAGGCACGCCATGTAATCAGTCCAGGTCTATGTAGAGGCGCAGGCAAGAAAAGATATAGATAATGTATGGACAAAATTTATTAAGCTCGATGCCAAATTTCGGTTTGCCCGAAGAAGTAAATCTAATATGTACAATATAATTTCAGTAGTCTTTACGTGCTTTAGGAATTTTGAAATGTGTAAAACCACAATGATTTAGGCCATGAGAAATATTGAACAATATTAGTGTTGTGTGTGAATATGTAATGATGGTAAAACTGGCAGTGGAGTGTATTTTCTTTCTATACTTTTATGACAGCTTCCAAAGTAGCATCGCGCCTCTATGTACAGAAGGATTTTGCCCATCCGGGTCACTGTCTGCGCAATCACGTGATATTGGAAATGGAGGGCTCGGTCGTGAAGTGCGCATCAACCTGCTTGTTGCATAATGGGGAATGCCTCTCAATGAACGTTTGGAAGGCAAACAATACTTGTCAACTGAACAGCATTTCCCGGACAGCGGCCCCCCACGATTACCAAAAATCCAATGGCTGCCATTACTTCGACATTTTGTCCTAATGGTATCATTTCTCTTTGTTTACGAGTTCTTTTTCTCAGCTTCATGAGTATCACCTAAATCCTTGAAGACACTGCTTAGAAGTATAGCTTTATATGAGACGGGAGGACTTTTGTGGATTGGTATAAAGCGCCTTTTCATCAAAAATTACAAAGGGCTGAAAAACAACAAATATACTTGTTCGTTGTTGTTTATAGTTTGGGCAACACTCATTACGTCCCCAATACATTCTGATGCTTGAAGTAGGTTCATTCGTAGAGACTGTAAAAACTGACATTAAGATAGTGGTATATTACAAAAGTAAAACTATCTATCTCTGTTGACATGGTTGATGCAAGCTTTTTTTTTCTCCAAACTTTTTAGCCCTCCATGGACTATTTTTTCCCCAGGTCATCATAATACAAATTCAAAAACATTCAACCATAGTCTCCTTTTTTTCTTAACATTTCTCTCGTAAACGTTTACACAAAGAAATGTTGTAGTGACTGGCACTTTAAACTGAACTTGTTGAGAGTATCTCTTATCTGCATGATATTAAAGGTAGGGGATACCTTTTACAGACCTCCCAAAATGCAGCAAAACATTAAATATGAACATCAGGGGACTTGTTTAGGCCACTGCTGAGAAATTTGGAAGTCAGCAGTTATCTACAATTTGAATAATGCACAAAACTCAACTGCTCAGTAGTTCTGTGTGTCAGCCACACTTAAGCCTTTCTGTATTTTTTTTTAATCTATAAACACAAATCTAAAAGTATAAGAGCTGATGTAATAACATATAGAGTGTGTGGCAAGAATGTATATAGAAATGTAAGTTTTGATGAACTTTCTTCACAAAATACACATGATGGACACACATGCAGTGCATGGGTCTGCAAAGGTAGCCTAGTAATGTACTGGAATTTACGGTGAGCCCCGAAAAAAATTCAATTCAAAATCTAACGGTCAATTAAAATGTACTAAATGTTACCTTCCACTTTTAATACTTTGTGGGAGTTTCTAAAATGATACTCTCTTCAACATACCACTGTATTTGAAGAGTTTGTTTGCAAAAACCGATAAGTCCATTTTTTAAGATTTTGAAATACGGTCTTTGTCATAAAGTACAAAATAATACCTTTTAAATGATATATTGATCACTACATATAAAGGTATATTTTTGAAGTTATGGTCAAAAGAAGCAAAATTTTTCTTATTATTCCCTTTATTTTTCTTGACATTTAATCGCAAATATCTCCATTTGACAAATATGGACTTATCGGTTTTTGCAAACAAACTCTTCATTTATACAACTCTTCATTTAAGGCATGCAAATGGGATTCCCTACCTTTAAATTATTATTTTTTCTTCATAGAGTTAAACCTAGGGACTATGTTTTTTAACTTTTTACAAACAGTTGTTGCTTAATCAAAATCACAATACAATTTGGAGCATCGTTTCTCTTTTCTTTAAAACCAAAAATAATATTTTCCAGACTAAATTTTATCTGTGCTCTAGAACCTTCATTTATCCATTTTTCAGTTTCATTCCAGATTGACTTACTAGCTTCACATTCATAAAAGAAATGTACAATATCTTCCAACTCTTCTTTACAAAACGAATATTAGATGATTTTGAGAGAAGGTGTTTGCATGGCGTGGTATTAGATACACTTGGTTTGCGGTTCACCATCCAGAAAGAATACTCTTACTCAATTCTCACCTCTCATCCAACTTTCTTTCTATCCTTCTCCTGTCACTCCAACAGTCCTTCTCAGGACTATACATACATGGTGAACCGCAAACCAAGTGTATCTAAAACGAATATTTATCACTAATGACTTTTTTCATCTTGTATAATTGCTTATTTAAAAACATCTTTGAAAATAACCACCAAACCGACACTTAATTACTTGACTTACCGAATAATATGACAGGTGATTAAGTTTCAAACAGAGTTTCCGTACACAATCTTCACGGGTCAACAAATTTCCCTTGTTATCAACTAAATCGTTGATATACATGATGGAAGCTGACCAGACAAACAACAGCCATCAACCAAGCGCTCATATCAAACTTTCAGAAATGTCCTTCGTGTAAGCTTTTTCTGCAGAAAGTCGCGATTTATTGTTTATTCATTTATTTATTGAGTATTTTTAATACCCGGGGTAGCCCCATCAGTGGTTTACACACTGTAATCCTTGGGGGCCCTGCAACAGAATGACAAAATACAACAATTAATTCAGAAAACACAAAGTAACAAATCAAGTACATTCTGCTTTACATAGCAATGATAATTTACAGCAAATTCAAAGTAGAATCATACTTATTGTAAATCGCTTTAGATGTTATGGTTCGGGAAACCGCGTTATACGGTATACGTGACACAGAATTGTATTCTAAGGCATTTGAGCGAAATAGGATTCAGTCCGTTAACTCTGTGAGTGGCTAGACTTATAATAATTATACACTAATAACTAATACCGTAACATTACTCGGGGTCATCTTCCTATAGTCAGGCTATTCTTAGGCTGTTCTTCAATGTGTCTGTAGATCGCATATATTTTGACCTCGTGTGTGGCATATAACTTGACAAAGACCAAGAGGGCCAAAGGGTCGATGAAATGATTAATCTTTGTATTGCGCAGCTCTAGACAAGCTTAGTAACAATAAAACTTGTAACATCTCATCTCGATCATGGGCATTGTGCATCAACGAAAAGTATCTGCCAATAAACTATCAGTTCGCCCGGAAATACGCTCTTCCACTTGAACTCCATGTTGTATATCACTCTCATCGTGATGATGAATATTGCGTGAATGTATTTGCGCGTTCAATATGACTATATCTCTCTTCCATAGGGGAGAATCTGCCAAGTGGAAGCATAATTTCCGCTCGGCCAACATCCTATATATATAATACATAGTCATCTCGTATTTTCTTTCTAACAATATGTATATATAATATAGGTGTGACGGAGGAATGACTGCTGGTAGACGTTGCAGTATGTTCACTTTGCCTTTAATTCTTTCGACCGAGTTACCAGTCTTTTTCAAGCTCGGGAGAATCAAAGTGAACATACTGCAACGTCTGCCAGCAGTCATTCCTCCGTCTCACCTATACATAAAAATAATGTAGAACCCATCACGTACGAAGCTGAGCCCACTTCACCTTTATATAAATAAATATATATATATATATATATATATATATATGAATATGTATATATATTTTTTTAAAAACAAAGCGAGAGAAAACTGACCAGAAACATATAATACATAGTGAAAACTTTGAGCAAAGAAAATGGGTTTTCATCGGGATGTGTGTGTGTGTGGCACACACACACACTATAGCTTCTGACCACACGAGCAAAGAGAACTAAGGGTTTGGGACGAACACCGAACTAGGGCTTTCAATAGCTCAGTCGGTAGAGCACCGGTCTAGTAATTCGGAGGTCTCGGGTCCGAATCCCGATGAAAACCCATTTTCTTTGCTCAAAGTTTTCACTATATATATATATATATATATATATATATATATATATATATGAATATATATAATATATATATATATATATATATATATATATATTTATTTATATTATATATATGTATGTATGTATGTATATATAGAGTGCGAGAAGGGGTCCCGACCGTGTACAGCACCAGTGTAGCTCCTTCATTATCTATTCAGTGCGAGAAGAAGAGCATTCGTGGACGTAGCGAGTGATCAACGTACGTGTTTATTGCCGAGCTTTCGGTCTTGTTACGACCTTCATCAGGGCTCGGCAATAAACCACAATGCGTTGATCACTTGCTACGTCTACGAATGCTCTTCCTCTCGCACTGTATATATATATATATATATATATATATATATATATATATATATATATATATATATATATATATATATATCATATATCATATATACAGTGCGAGAATGAGAGCATTCGTGGACGTTGTTAGTGATCAACGTATTGTGGTTTATTACCGAGCTTTTAGTCTTTTTAAGACCTTCATTAGGGCTGTAAAATGATACACAAAATGACTCAATCGTATGGCTGCACTCGTAACAGTATAATCTGACTAACATGAGTCTACAATGGCCATGTCATCAATGGATTCGTAGTTATCATGGTTATACAACAAAATACAATAATAATATACATTATTAATTTCATATCATTGGCTGCATTTCATCAAAATTTAATCATATCAAACTGAGCATTCCCGTGTTGTTGGTTATAATGGGGATGAATAGCAGTAACGCCAATTTAATATTCTCGCTGTTTCATATTATTGGCTGCATTTCATAAAAATGTAATCATATCAAACTGAGCATCCCCGTGTTGTTGGTTATAATGGGGGTGTACAGCAATAACGCCAATGTAATATTCTCGCTGTTGTGTGCCAGATAACAAAGAGATTATAATAATATAGAACATAAATGTGTATATATATATGTGTGTGTGTGTGTGTGTGAGTGAGACGGAGAAATGACTGCTTGTAGACGTTGCAGTGTGTTCACTTTGCCTTAAATTCTCCCGAGCTTTCGACCGAGTTACCAGTCTTTTTCAAGCTCGGGAGAATTAAAGGCAAGGTGAACATACTGCAACGTCTGCCAGCTGCAGTCATCCATATATATATATATATATATATATATATATATATATATATATATATATATATATAAACATATATGTATATATATATATATATATATATATATATATATATATATATATATATATATGGATGTATCAAATATTGTAGTGTGCATAGCTAAAGTGCTCTTACAGAATTCATGTTGCAGTGGAAATGGTATTTGCTGCTTTGTCTATCCATTAGGATAATGGCATCACGTTCACATCATTTGATATGAATGAAGGCCGATTAAAAAATTCATGCGACAGAAACCATTGCACTTATGATTTTGAATTCGATTCGTCCAGCATTATAGGTGATCAGGATCCCGGTAATAAAGAAGATATTTTGTTGTTTCCTTCTTATATGTAGCTAGATTCATAACAACGTGGCCACTTTTAAAGTCACGAGTGAAATAATTATACAACCTATAATGAATTTAATTCATTACTCACTTTAAGTAGATCGCAGTGAATATTCTACTTCTATGCTGTTAATTATTTTGGCAACAATTCCATGCCAAGATATATACTGCGGTGATAGATTATTGTCATCTACTCCTATCGACTTAATCACAAAGTCTCAAATATTAGATGACTATAGGTAAGGAAGTTAAAGTATTTTTGGTATCTGCAAAACAACTTTATAATTATAATCTTACGTTAGGTAGTCAAAATTAACAATGATCTATTTTCTCTTGATACTGATTAGGTACTTTGATATTTTGATTAGAACGTTGTGGATTTATCTTAATGTTTTCATTCGTACAAGTGGTGAAATAAAACAAACTGAATCTCAAACAACAGAAATTTTAAACTAACCGATCATATCAACAGTCGTTCTGCTGTTGAGTAAATGAGTGATTGTATAGGTTTTCTTTAATTGAATGAGCCTTTGAATATAGGTTTGCTAAAGAAAGTATCAACGCGCTTGCAGGTGAATTGTAACATCCTTTAGAGATATCATTGATTTACACTGTTAATCATTTCACATGAAGCTAATGATCGTAAACTTTAGTCATTCTTTATTCTACACGAACTACATTATGACAATCATCTAAGCATGGTTTATTCTGGACTTTCAGTATATGCTTCATTTAACTCGTCTGCGTGGGCAAACATGTTACAGATTGTTCGCACGTCTTTCTCTGTGCTTGCTCTCACTATACATGTAGACACAAGTACAGACATTTTCATATACAACACACACGTACCGTTGTGTAACGCACAAAACACATTATACAGGAAGTACTAAAGTGCAGTGATAAACAATAAGTACTATTCTGCCAACTACAAAATTGGTAGCATTACTTGTCACTTCCATTTTCAATCAGGCACTTTTGGCTAAAAACATGGGTCTGTGAATCAAATGAAAAGTAAAGTGCAAAGAGAAAGGAAAAACAGCAAGGCATTAAAACCTACAGGTAATTCTTTTATTTACCAATTGTTTACCAATTTTTAGCTTTGTGACGAAAATAAACCCTTTCTCAGTGAGCATGATTACTGTGATTTGGTTAAAATCTAATGCTTCAAGTCAAACTTTACGGAAGCTGTAGGTCTCTCGAAGAACAAGTGCTGAGTAGAAAAAAAAATGTAATACAACACTTTGAAGAGAGAAAGAAAAGAAGAAAGCACTATACCTTAATATCTCGAACCGATCGGAACTAGAGAAAAATAAATGGTTTTACATATCAAACTGGTTTGAAGTCGAATTTACCTGGCGTTATTGAATTTATTGGTGTGTGTGTGTGTGTGTGTGTGTGTGTTGTGCCCATCTTTCTATCTTCCTCACAGTTGTGAATTTCATAGAATGGTAATATTACGTGGAATTTCATATTAGAAAAAAAAAAATCATATGGTAGGATGTTTTGTGATACAACAGACCTATACACATATGCATCAAAATATGTGATATCTTGAACATTTTTTAAATCACTGCAAAAGGTAAACATGAGGTAGCAATCCCCCCTGCTTTCTGAAAGAGGTTAGTCAAGCAGTCAAGTGCTCTTTCATTATGCAGGAAAAGTGAATTTGTGTGGAATTCCCTTTATTATTTTCTGTATATTGTTGTACACACATGACGCCATAATCTCTAGTAGTCTCCTCATCCAGCGGTTCCAACACCAAAATTTTAGAAATTCATAACTTTTGCATCGATTGTCTCATTTTCCTAAAACTTTCATTGTTGTGTTCTACTAAAATGTTGGTGTTTTCACTCATTCCACATTTCTCTTTGGCAGGGGCGCCGGAAGCGGGGAGAGGGGGCAGGGGGGCACTTACCCCCCCCCCCCCCCCCCAAAAAAAAAAATATATATATATATATATATATTTTTTTTTTTGGGGGGGGGGGCAAAACGAGGTTTTGCCCCCCCCCCCCCCCCCCGTGCCCCCTGTAACAAATAATTAATCAATTATTTAAAGACCAAAATGAACAATAAAGGCACTTTTCTTGCCTAAAAGTTGTCAATTTCATAACTGATTTTCGCCCCTGACGGGGCGAAAATCCTAACACGCTATTAATATATATTATTTATACACCAATATGTACTTAGGAGTAAATTTAGTGTATAGATGGTAGCCTCGCGTCCTCGAGCATGCCCCCTGAAACATACCTTTCGTAAAACGTACATTTTCCCTTTCTTCTATGCTTTTTAGCACTATAAGAATAATTTCTATTGCTCGAACAGTGCGATCACGTTTAAGCTTTTAATGAATACATTTCAGACGAATGGCAAAGTGAAAGTGGGTCGCTCCCTCTGTCGGTACTTATAGTAAAATGAACAGTTTTCATAAGTTATGATCATACTCCTTCCCAGTGATTTTTTTTTTTACTATGTTTAATCCCTAGAAATTGGATATAAAATGTTCTGTAAACGCGACTTTTATACTCTGTTTTTACAAAAAGTTCCTACCGTGATACCCAATCGCATACCTCATCCTCTCGGTCGCAATGCTCCCTCGTCGAGGATCTCACACCATCACATAATGTGCCTAAGTATGTTATAATCGTAGTCCTTCAAACTAAGTTTTTTTTTTCTTTCGTCAGGTTTAATTCCCTAGAAATTTGCTTTTAAATGCTCTATAAACGCGACTTTTGTACTCTGTTCTTACAAAAAGCCCTACCATGGGAGGGGGGTATCTCCCTCCCACACCCTCCCCCTGCTCGGTCGCTTCGGTCCCTCGCCGAGGATCTCACACCGTCACATAATGTTCCCCCGTATGTTATTATCATAGTCCTTCAAACTAAACTTTTTTCGTCGTGTTTAATTCCCTAGAAATTTGCTTTAAAATGCTCTATACACGCGACGTTTGTACTCTGTTTATACAGAAAGACCCTACCGTGGGAGGGGGGTATCCCCCCTCCCACACCCTCCCCCCGCTCGGTCGCATTTTTTTTCACTATGTTTAATTTCTTAGAAACTTGCTTTTTAATGCTCTATAAACGCGACTTTTGTACTCTGTTTTTACAAAAAGTCCCTACCGTGGGAGGGGGTATCCCCCTCCCACACCCTCCCCACTCGGTTGCTTCGCTCCCTCATCGAGGATCTCACACCGTCACATAAATGTACTCCCGTATATTATAACCATAGTCCTTCGCACTAATTTTTCCACTATGTTTAATTTCCTAGAAATCTGCTTTTAAATGCTCTATAAACGCGACTTTTGTACTCTGTTTTTACAAAAAGTCCCTACCCCTACCCCCCGCTCGGTCGCTTCGCTCCCTCGCCGAGGATCTCACAACGTCACACAATGTGCCCCCCTCGAGATTTTGCCCCCCCAAAAAAAAAACAAAAACAAAAACAAAAACAAAAAACAAAACAAAACAAAACAAAACAAAACAAAAAGTAAAACAAAACAGATGTGTTCCGGCGCGCTTGCTCTTTGGGTTTTGGTTTCCTTTAAGGCCGCCGCGTACCATACTACTTTTGGTCGCATGACTGACAGACTTTGGATCCGACGTAAATGACAATAGCCTCAGAATAAGCACGTTAATTTATTTCAGATCCAAAGTCGCTTAGTCGTGGGACCGAAAATCGTAGTGTGCGGTGGTCTTTAGTTCATGTCTTCCTAAATTTCCTTCCTCACTTGAAAGCCAACCAATGTAGTATACGGTTTTGTGCAATGTTGATTTTAACGCCCCTCTAGAATCTCATGATACACTGTAATATGTTTAAGGGCTTTCATTTACAACATACTACTTTTTTTTCGGCAAATGAGAATAGATGTGGGATTTCCAGTATTTATCATTACTATACCGAGACTACGTTAAGGCGAGATCCTACTCTGTACTTGAGTCATCATCGTGCGTTCTCATAGATCTGCTGAGCGGATTGATATACAAAATCTTTAGTTCATAGTCGTCTTCATCATTTCACTCTTTACCTCAAAACGGCATTCATATTGTCTGCTAATGATGATGCATGATGAATACAAGGCTATATATCTAAAATATCACGGTTTAAATATTTTACTTGTTATATTGGCCTCGCCAAGCTGACAGACATCGAAGTTAATATTAACACTTTTCGATAACTATGCGTTATGACGACGTCACCAGCAGTTTTCGCTACACGACGGGAAGACCGAGAGTACGCGGAAGCAATCAGCTGTGACAGTCTTCGCACTCTGACCTTGACTCGGACTCCCATCCCCAGCAGTTGCACTTTCCTGAATAGGACGGAGGTGTGGGGACAAGATCGCTGATTGCCTGGCTTGCTGGCTGGCTGGCTCACTCCTGCCCAGAAGCATCGGAACCGAACGCTATTTTTTCCCCAGTGTCAGGAGAGAAATTTATCTTTGATTTTGCCAGTGATGTAAAATCGAATTTGTTTGAGTTTGCAAAGATTTAGAGTTTTAAAGCTGTCCTAGAAAGCCACTAGGTCAAGCTACGAGAAAGTGACTGTCTGGAAATTCACATTAAATGAGACAAAGTAAAAGTAAAGGAATAAACTGGCATAGCAACAGCATGTCTAAATCAGTCAGATTCAGACAGGGCAGTCACATGAAATGAGACAAAGCAAAAAGTTAAAGAAATAGCATGGCAACAGCATGCCCGGTTTGCGGTATTATGTATTAGTTCAGACTATAGATTGAGTGAATAGAGGTGTTATGCAATAGCTCCCATCCAGGTGGTGGCTAGGAATGTTCTCTAGCTCAGTCGAGGCTCAGCTATGTCAGTGTCACTAAGGGGTTGGTTGTAATTTATTCACAAGTTCATGAGTAAAGATGTTATGTAACAGCAGTCTAGACGATGGCTAGACATATTGTGTACAGTTTCAATAGGACAATATTTAAGCATGATGATTGGATGATTTCTTTAGTGTAGGAAAGGCATGAAAAGACAAGTGTATGTGAGTGTAAGGGACTTTAGTGTTGATCTCTATGGCTAGGAGAGGTAATAAAAAGCTGATGAATGTAGGGGATCGAGGAGAGACACTTTAATCAGACATCCAGCATAGATCTCCGCATAGGCAGCAGTCGTTTTTCTGGGGGTTTTCCACGTCGGTGAGATGCGAGCTCCAGCTGCCGATATAAACTGAACTTTAACAGTTATTAGCCGAATTTTGGGTACGGAGCTCGATCTCCATTTGATGCTCGCCGTCGCTTAAGCTCGGGCAGCGCGGGTCAAGGCAGGAGTCTGCGTGGTAGCAGGGACTAGAGAAGGCCGAGGAGCTGAGAGGACCGCCGATAGGGTAGCGTCTAGCTGAGTGGCCAAGTCAAGGGATGCTTCCAAGAGACAAGCCAGGCGACTGTGCCGAGGTCAACGACGAGGGCATCGGGCATCGATGACGACTGAGCCGAGCTGAGGGGATCACCGGTTCAAGTCACCCAAGATAACCCAGTTATGTATTTGTAATTTGTTTCCGACTATCTTTTATGCCCAATGTATTGTTATATGCTGTGAACGAGAAAGCTACAAAGAAATTGAAAGATTAAACTCGGACATAACTGCATGCAAACAGTTTGAATTTCCGTTCTTTCGGTGTCAGAGTAGCAGAGAGAAAAAAAAAAAAAGTCACTCACGTGACAATTTGGAGGTCCCACCGAGACACTGCTACCTGATTAGAAAAAGTTATTCAGATACTCTTTAAAACATGCTTTAGGCTTAAATGCGATGTTTGTGTTTGATTGAAATTTCATTGCTCGATCATACACGTTACCGTCATATATTACATGTTATTATTGTCGATACGATAACTGTTTCGTATGTTTGATCGGAAACATTACCCCAGTGTGAATCGTACGAGTATGTCGCCTTACACGACAGTCTGATTGAAGTTTTTCTCCCCAAGGTTATACCCTTGGTGTTGCCTACTAGAGGCACATGTGTGATGTGGATTCGGGTATTGAATCTGTGTGGAGTGTTGCTCCTTATTTCAAGGTTACGCCCTTGGTGTTGCATGTTATATGCGTGATTGACAGATTCGGGTGTGTGTGCATGAGTCTATGTGGAGTGTTACTCCTTTTTCAAGGTTACGCCCTTGGTGTTGCCGATTAGAGGCAGTTTGATAGACTCGGGGTTTGCGTGCATGAATCAGTCTGTGCGGAGTATTGCTTTATTGCAAGGTTACGCCCTTGATGTCGCCTGGTATAGGCATGTTTGATGGATTGTAGTGTTGGGTTTGTAGTTGTGCAGTCCCAAGCCAATTGTATGCTCATTGGGAGATACAGCTCTAGTATGCTTATTGACAGGGCATGCTTGGTATGTGGAATGTTTGTAAAGTGAACTCGTGTCATTTCACATTGCCTGCATTCCAGTACGCTTTTTGACAAGGTACTAGCGGTTTGGTATGTGGAATACTCGTTGAGTGAATTTCAGCTGTTTGTCGTTTGCAATTGTATGCTCGCTCGGAGATACGAATTGTTGTTAAGTACGCCGGCTACAAGATAGTACTTTTGTAAGAATTTGATAGCCAGGGGTTAGTCAGCTGTTGGGTTTGTACGGTTACACGTTTGCTTAGTGTGCTTAGTCTGGAATTCACATAGCCAGTATGGCTAGTGTTGAGCAAATCAGAGAGTTCTCTTCATTAGGCAGAGAAATGGGCCTTAGTGGTGGTGAATTGAGTAGCTTTGTTTCAGAGCGATGCCAGGCAATTGAAGCAGAGCTTAAAGCTGCACGTGAAGCTGATCGTGAAGCACGTGAAGCTGAGCGTGAACGCGATGCTCTAGAAAAGGCGCGCGAACACGAAATAAAATTAGCACAGTTGCGTGTAAGGGAAGAAACAGCGAATGTTGGTAGGCCCCAGTTAGCTGGCTTAAAGTTGAAAGTAGGTCGATTTGATGACGCACATGATAAGTTTGATGCTTATGTCACAAAGTTCGAAATGTTGATGAAAAGTCAGAATATCCCGGTAGACATGTGGGTGTTGTATTTGATTTCCAATCTAACAGGGAAAGCGTTAGATGTTGTGAATCGGATGAGTGCTGATGATCGCCAGAATTATGCTACAGTGAAGCATGAGTTGATGTCATATTATCATCTCACTGAAGAGGGGTATAGGCGGAGTTTCAGATCAGCTAAGCCAATGAAGTTTGAGCGCCCAAAACAGTTTGCTACTCGTATGAAGGGGTATTTTGATCATTGGGTGGAAGAAGCTGAGATCGGGGATACTAGAAAGGATCTAGAAGATTTGATTTTGCAAGAGCAATTTCTGATAGATTGTCCCAGAGAAGTAGTTAGGTTTGTCAAGGAACGAAAGTGTAAAGATTTCAAGGAGGTAGTTGACTGCGCAGAAATCTATGTAGAAGCTCACGGTCCTCATGCATTTTCGAGTGTACAGAGATCGGAAAGAAACCGATCTGATTCAAAGCCGGATAGCGAACCGCCCCAACAAAGTCAGGTCAAAAGGAATAGTACGTATCAGAAACCGGCTGATGCTCAGTCAAAGGCGGGAAAGGCTATGGGAAATAGGACTTTTCAGGGCAGGGGTTGCTATATGTGTGGAAACCCAAATCACATGAAAAGAGATTGTCCCATGTTGTCTAGGCCAGTATCAGCTCAAGGTTTGATGGGTGCTGGGGAAGGTACGGCCCCAAAAGTAGACATGAATGTGGCGAATGAGGTGTCGCGGGGTGAGCCCGAGCCGGGAGTTGTTGGCTCGACGGCGGGCTGTTTCCTCCTTGAGAGAGTGGTCAATGACTTTGAGTGTGAAAATGAAAGTGGTTGACAAAGTTGGAATGGCATACAATGATGTTGCCGCGATGGTGAATCGTATGCCGGTTGTGCCAGGAAGACTGATGCCAGATAATACACCCGTGTCTGTTTTGCGTGATACAGGTTGTAGTACGTGCGTGGTGAAAGAGAAATTGGTTAGAAATGACCAATTAACAGGTCACCATCAGGCAGTGAGGTTAATTGACGGTACGGTTAGGCGTTTTCCCGTGGCTAAGGTAGCTGTTGACTCGCCATATTTTGAAGGGGAAGTTGAAGCCGTGTGCATGCCTGATTGTTTGAGTGAGGTAGTTATCGGGAATGTAGAAGGGGCTCGTGAACCGAGTAACCCCAATCTACATTGGGTCCCAAAGAGTGTTGTGTCTGACCCGGATGTAGAGGTCATGACCCCAGATATGGGTCTAGAAAGCTCAAATGATGGTGTAGAACAGGACGTCGAGGTCGCAATCCCGGTTGAGCCGGATGATACAGGGATGGCTGTTCAAACTCGTGCACAAAAGGTGAAGGATTCAAGGCCTAGTAAAGGTTTGACTGTTGCAGATCCTGTTGATAATGTGCGGTCGAGTGAATTTCGAAAGGAACAGAAAGATGATGAGTCATTGCGCCCTCTATGGCAGAAAATAGGACAGGTTGATAATTCCAAGTACAATTTTGTGTGTGAACAGGGGTTTCTACTTAGGCAGAAAAGGGATGAAAGTAATCAGGGCATAGGTCCTAAATTGCTCGTAGTGCCTAAGCCTCGTAGGAACGAGATAATGCGAGTCGCACATGACTCACTCCTAGGTGGACACTTGGGTATCAACAATACATTGTCTAAGATTCAAACTCAGTTCTGTTGGCCTGGGATGTCGGAAGACGTGGCTAATTTCTGTAGGTCATGTGATGTATGCCAAAGGACTATTGACAAAGAAAGTCGACATGAGGGAGTGCCAGTGGCCAGTTGCTTTGAGGTTGAGGGGGTCGAAGGCAATGAGGAAGTTGTTGAGGTCATGGCTGACGAGGAAGATATGGCAGAGGCTGGTTCTGATTGGAATAGGGAGATGTCCAGTATGCCTAGTGTAGTGCAGGTGGAGTTTGTTGACATGATGACAGTAGATCCAGTCCAATGTGGAATCTCGTTGACGACTGAACAACCAGTGCGATCTCCGCCTCATAGGGTACCTCAGGCTATGGAAGAGGTGTTTAGCAAGGAGGTCGATTCCATGTTGAAGTTAGGAGTAATCGAGCAATCCACCCACCCACCCCTTGTGATAGTCAAAAAGCCGAACGGCTGACCTCATAAGTAGATTGCTGTAACTGTTTGGTTTGCAATGGTCCTTGCTTTTCCATTACATGTTGATGAGGAAAAGCTCAAAGACAGAGAAGAACATAAATGATGAAACACATATTAATTTTGTTGAATTGTCATGAACAAAATAATACGCATGTAAGTGCAAGTGCTACAAAAAGCCTTTCTCTCTCTCATTTCTCTTACAGGATCAGCGAATCGCGATTAGGTGTAAAGGGATTAAGAGTAGGGAGTAATGCTTAAGGCTTAGTTAAATCTCGCAGTATATGTATCCAGGTATACATGAGGTACTAGAATACTAGGCGTATTAAGAGCAATATTATATTTCAGTAGATTTTCATCCAGATAAACATGTAAATAGCAACAATATTATTTTGTGGTAAGGTTTGTGCAACACGAAAGTATCAGGAAATGAAAGCAAAGGTACAGACAAACATATTCAGATATCTGAGCAGGAATATGTGATAGTAGAGATATTATTGCAAAAAGGTGTCATTTATACTAGAGGCAATGAAGATTTTATGTATACATGTTTGATGTATACATGTTTGATAGTTCTACTTTAGTTAGAGAAGATTTAAAGTTTATGCATTTGAAGATGATGTATTAAGTAAGCTATAAGGCCTTTATTAGGAATACCAACAAATCAAAAATTGGTTGTTAAAAGGCCTGGGAGATGATTATGAATTTGTTTCTGTTCTGAACAAGAATAGCAGAATAGAAAAGGATAGTGTAATGCATGATGCATATATGCTGTTATTGATGTCTATCAGTCTCTCTCTTTGAACATATGCATATTGACATACACTGTGAATAGTATATTGGTTGATTGAATAGCAGGTTTCATAAATTTCTTGTAGGATATAATTTTGATATCCCAATTATATCTTAAGGTGGGGGATATTGTCAGGAGAGAAATTTATCTTTGATTTTGCCAGTGATGTAAAATCGAATTTGTTTGAGTTTGCAAAGATTTAGAGTTTTAAAGCTGTCCTAGAAAGCCACTAGGTCAAGCTACGAGAAAGTGACTGTCTGGAAATTCACATTAAATGAGACAAAGTAAAAGTAAAGGAATAAACTGGCATAGCAACAGCATGTCTAAATCAGTCAGATTCAGACAGGGCAGTCACATGAAATGAGACAAAGCAAAAAGTTAAAGAAATAGCATGGCAACAGCATGCCCGGTTTGCGGTATTATGTATTAGTTCAGACTATAGATTGAGTGAATAGAGGTGTTATGCAATAGCTCCCATCCAGGTGGTGGCTAGGAATGTTCTCTAGCTCAGTCGAGGCTCAGCTATGTCAGTGTCACTAAGGGGTTGGTTGTAATTTATTCACAAGTTCATGAGTAAAGATGTTATGTAACAGCAGTCTAGACGATGGCTAGACATATTGTGTACAGTTTCAATAGGACAATATTTAAGCATGATGATTGGATGATTTCTTTAGTGTAGGAAAGGCATGAAAAGACAAGTGTATGTGAGTGTAAGGGACTTTAGTGTTGATCTCTATGGCTAGGAGAGGTAATAAAAAGCTGATGAATGTAGGGGATCGAGGAGAGACACTTTAATCAGACATCCAGCATAGATCTCCGCATAGGCAGCAGTCGTTTTTCTGGGGGTTTTCCACGTCGGTGAGATGCGAGCTCCAGCTGCCGATATAAACTGAACTTTGACAGTTATTAGCCGAATTTTGGGTACGGAGCTCGATCTCCATTTGATGCTCGCCGTCGCTTAAGCTCGGGCAGCGCGGGTCAAGGCAGGAGTCTGCGTGGTAGCAGGGACTAGAGAAGGCCGAGGAGCTGAGAGGACCGCCGATAGGGTAGCGTCTAGCTGAGTGGCCAAGTCAAGGGATGCTTCCAAGAGACAAGCCAGGCGACTGTGCCGAGGTCAACGACGAGGGCATCGGGCATCGATGACGACTGAGCCGAGCTGAGGGGATCACCGGTTCAAGTCACCCAAGATAACCCAGTTATGTATTTGTAATTTGTTTCCGACTATCTTTTATGCCCAATGTATTGTTATATGCTGTGAACGAGAAAGCTACAAAGAAATTGAAAGATTAAACTCGGACATAACTGCATGCAAACAGTTTGAATTTCCGTTCTTTCGGTGTCAGAGTAGCAGAGAGAAAAAAAAAAGTCACTCACGTGACACCCAGGATGGGACGTTTCTCTGATTTGATCATACGCAGAAGCAAATTTTTGCACACGGCATGCTCTTGCTTGCAAAAACTCGCTAATATCAGAGTGAACGCGAGGAATATCACTTTCTGAAGCTTAAGTTCTATTATTCGTCATATCGAACGCGCGTACTCCTCCGGCAATTTCTTCATATCTTCGCTTATATCTTTAATGTCTTTGCCGCCTTCCTTTGGTTATGCCTGGGAAGAAGAAAAATCTACACAAAGCCATTACTGCAGGCTATCGAGGCGGTAGTTTAGTGGTACCAACAATGTTAAATGTGGCAGGTCTTTGCGTGCTTTTTTCGTGTCTCGTCATGAATGCATCCATATGCTACAGCTTTGCATCTTCCGTACAACGAGGTAAGTAAACCTGTTACAATTCATACGTCGGCAAGTAAACGGTTTTACATAGATACATCGATTTTCTTTATATCCTTATGTTAGTGTATTGTTTTTTTCTTCGAGTTTACCTTCACTGAATAATTGTGAGTTTCCTTCGGTGACTGTTTGGACTGTAATAACTAGAGAAGCACTCTGAGAGCGCAGACCTCCATCAAGCATGCAGCTCATTTCCACCACTGATCTTTTTCTTCCATAGAGATATCAGTGATTTCCACCCATATAGATACGTA
This sequence comes from Diadema setosum, assembly GCA_033980235.1. Lineage (NCBI taxonomy): Eukaryota > Metazoa > Echinodermata > Echinoidea > Diadematoida > Diadematidae > Diadema > Diadema setosum. Next base: position 35,217,924 of record CM067075.1, on the reverse strand, counting down.
CATAATATTATGTAGCATAAGTATTGTGTGCTGAAAGTCGCCCAATTTCCTAATATAGAAGCCTTTGTTACGTCACAAACCCTCAGCTGCACGGCGCGCCTCACACGCACTTTAGTGCGCGCATGCAAACCTCAAATACGCGCAGCCTGAACTCCCAAGTTCATTGACCCTACTTGCCAAAATATCAACAATCCTTCATAAATTCCCCCAAAATTCTCGGATCACTACCAAAAGTTAATCTTTTGTTACTTGCGTCATTCTCAACCTTTCCTGCAAGTTTCATCTCAATCCGTTCACTACATTTTTGATTTACACACGGACAAACCATGGAGCTACTGGTAGCTCCATGGACAAACGAACTAACTAACGAACAAACCCAACGGTAACGAAAACATAACCTCCTCCCTTGGCGGAGGTATATAACTATAGAAGAGCTACGTAAGAGCTAACGTAAACACTCAGATTAATCAAGAAGTTATAGTCACTGCAAGAATCAGTAAGTTGCCTGTTCCTTGGTTGGTCATTCTTTCTTGTTAGCTCAGCAATGCAACAATAGCATTCAAGATTTAAACTTGCATGTGCATGTCTGCATAGCTGACTGCAAATTAGTTACAAACTCTTAAATAAACTAAATTTGTACTGATTCTTTCACTTGAGGATATATTATAGTGGCTGACAATGCTCAAATAATCAACGAGCTAGAACAACGGTATCACCTCCATGTCTCTCCTATGACTCTTGTAAGATTATGTTCTCAGATATTGGAAAATAAAGACAACTGAATTCCATTCATTCAAATTTGAACAAAGATGAGAGTCTGATTGTGGGTTCTACATACAAATGGTGCTATATGATTATGTTGTTTCATCATTATCATCATTATCATCATCAGCAGCAGCAAAAACATCATAATTGCGGAGATTGTTTAGAAAGCTAGGGGAGAAGTACTTGATAAGGATTTGTGTGTGTGTGTGTGTGTGTGTGTGTGTATGTGTGCGTGTGTGTTTTCCCAGACTTTTACCGCTAAGTGCAAATGTTAACCTGTCTCATATAGCTTAGACATGTGTCAATGCAAGAGGAAACCGCTCAAACAAGTCAAAGATATAATATTATATAGCAGAGGCCTATGAACGGCTAAACCTGTTTTACAGCTGCTGACAAAATGATTACAAATGGGATTGAATCAAGGTTTTCAAGTTGAGAAAGCATCTTCTAAGATTTTTCTTTTAAACCATGACAGCTTTATTTCCCGTTGCATTATTATTGGTACTGTAGAGGTCTTTTTCACAGCAAAAGATATACGAGTCAGTGGCGGATCCAGAGGGGGCGTACTGGGTGCCCCTCTTTGTTTTTTGTTAAAACAAGAGAAATAAAAAAGGGGGCATGTGAGCTCCCTTTCATTTTGTAAAGGCGCTTCCCCTGGATCCGCCCCTGCGAGTGGTACAATAAGGCAGTGCAAATTCTTGTTAGTCAAAATACAAAATTTCAGTCATCTGATTTCTTTTCCATGATGAAAATATATTATCAATGATATATTGGGTCTAGTTAGCGTGGTATATTGAATCAGCCTGCTGTATTCTCGTTGGTGATACGACATCGTTGCTCCTGTGACAATTGCCCCGGTCTTACTTTCTCTAAGCACATAGGGTTAGGGTTAGAGTATGTGATAGGGTTTAAGTTTTGTTTGATGTAAAGAATAGGATTAGGGTTAGAGTCATAGTTGTGGGTGGATTTTATTTTTGGCTTATCGTGCAGATATTTCGTGGGAGCAATATCGTGTCGCAGGAACGATTTCCGACATCATTTCTTTGTTACTATTCAGTTACAGTTTGCCCATGCATTTCTTTAACTAAAAGTGAGTTTTGTTTTATGGTAAAAAAATTATCTTCATTTAAATCACGTTTTATACAACAGTTACATTGTACACTATTTCGTTTATATGCAAACGTCATGTCATATACTTTTGTGGGAAATGAAATACAAACCCCTCGCAAATGAAATGACATGACATGAAATGAAATGAAATGAAATGAAATGAAATGTAATAGGACCATGACCCTGCATGTCCACTGCTCTGTCACCACTTTGCGTACATGCTTGCAGTTCGTTGCGAGGCTGGTTGGAAGCGGTATGACGACACCTGCTACGTCATCCGACCATCTCGGGCGACTTATGATGACGCTATAGGGAACTGCTCGTTAAAAGGAGCAGCACTCCTCCTGATCACATCGGCCGTTCAGGAGGCCTACATCCGCAGCATCAAAGGCTCCACTAGGGCGTGGGTCGACTGTCGTAGGTCATCTAACACGTCTAATGGCTGGAGCTGTGGCATGGACAACAAAGCACCTACGTATCTCAGTAAGTTAATGCTCTGATTTCATCTGTTGTTACCTTCTTTGTTGTTGTTTAAATATTTCTCATGACTCTTCGTAATTGTTTTCTACGTTTGTATTAGAACGTGTGTAATTTCAGTTCTATTGTTTAAGAATAGGCTTTACCAGGAGTAAAGAAAGAAGGAAAGTTGTTATTTCAAAACGCAGTGTAAAATGAGCAATTGACACCCTGCATTAAATTCACCGGCTTCGTGTTTGTGACTTTAAGTTTAGCGTGAGAAAAGCACAGAGTTACACCTACGTAATAACCTCTTCAAGATTTACATTGTCGTTTGGGGAAATGTGTCAAGACAATATCATTATCATGTTGAGAGGCTTCACATAGAGAGTGAAATACCATCTTCCCTTGATGTAAACTTGATTGCTTATTTTCAAATATGAACTGGATTTTGGACGCGCTTGCCTTCAGTTTCGGTTTTTTTTTTCTGTAAAAAGAAAGAAAATCAGACTTTTCGTTGGAGTTAGGATTACAGATATGAGATATAAGGAGTCTATGCTTGTTGGTAAGAAACATGACTTGATTTGCCTGTAATCGTAGGCCTAAATTAATCATACTGAAGTGTCAACTTAGTCTAAGAGTTTGTTTCGCCGGGATGCAGCAAATTCAAACTATATGACGGATTTGAGATAAACGCCTCTCGTGAAAATAATATTGGAACAAAGAAGACTTCATATTGAGACACGAGTAACGAATTGATAAACTGCAAACTTGAATACAGTGGACTCCCGTTATAACGAAGTTCTCGGGACCGGCAGTTTTCTTTCGTTACATCGAAATTTCGTTATATCCGAACAATAAACAATAAGAAAACATAGAGCAGGAAATGTCTGGGCCTGAACTTTTATTTCGTTGTAACCGGAATTTCGTTACAACCGTGTTCGTTATACGGGAGTGCGGGAACTTAACAGCCGTGGAGAATGCATGGTGCAGCCATTGATAAATCATCAAGAACTCAAGAAATAGCAGGGAAGGGGGGGGGGGAAGAGGGGTGCCAAAAATAGAAGAATGACGACAAGGCCAACCATAATGTTATTCATATATTTCCCAGACTGGTACTCGGGCGAACCCAATAACTGGGGCGGGAGTGAGAATTGCATGGAGACGTTTCACGACGGGAAGTTCAATGATATATCGTGTGATCGCGAGAAGTTGACAATTTGCCAAAAACCAGGTATTACAATAAATTGTAAAATTTATCTTAGTATACATGCACAAGATGCATGATTAGTTTTGTATACCTATATTCTTTGTTTAAAATGAAACTGAATAAATGAAATGGAGATCTCCTTTGTGTTTTATTGCACTGTAAAATTAGCAACATTCGTTCGCTGAGAACCAGAAGAGCCTTATATTTTTTATTTCATTCATTCATTTATTCTTTTTTTTTTTTGGGGGGGGGGGGGGGGTGTTGAGTAAATAATATCAAAGTTGTAGAGTTCGAGCTCCTATATAATTTTACTTTCATGTTCAGTAAAGTGGTAAGAATTAAAACACCAAAGACACTATTCCACCCTTTGTTTGGAACAATGCTCATATTTCCCCCCATTTGATGTAATAAACTTTACATTTCAAGAAAATTGATTGTTTTTTTAATTCAAAATTTTAAATCTAAAATTTTAAAAATCGAATGTGATAGCATCCTAATGGTTCTTAGCGGTACGTATTCTCTTTCTGCCCTCATTCTATCTCTTGCCTCTCTTTCATCAACAAAACCCTCTGACGGAAGTCATAAAAGACATACCCTTTTGCAAAGGCAGCTCGCTATAATTTCAGCACACGCACACAGAGAGCAATAGACTCGCACACACAGCGCGCGGCTGGCGAGCTGGTGTGTGTATGCGAGTCCACTGCTCGCTATATAGCGAGTCCATTGCCAGCTGCCTTTCCAAGAGGCTATAAAAGACAAGATTCTACACAATCGCCGCATTGGCTTCGGTTGATGGTCAGATTTGGTATATGATGAGAAGAATAAGCCAGATGTGTACCTATATATTCATGCTTTACTTACAATGATGTATATCAATCAATACAGCGAATTAGAATTTGGGGAAGTACTAAACGTCATATATTCAGTCCAGTTCTATGCCCAGGCGCAGTCAGGAAAAGACATGAACAGTGTACGGAAACAATTTATTTACTTCTTTTCCAAATTTTGTTATGCCCGAGGAGGCAAATATCATGCATAATATTCGAGTCTTAATTAATATTTGGAATTGAGTGAAGTCATAATGATTTATGCCATGAGAAAGATTGAACAATATTCGTGTAGTGTGTGAATAATGTAATGATGATAAAATTGGTAGTGAAGCGTATTTTCTTTCTTCTTTTATGACAGTTTCCAAAGTAGCATCGCGCCTCTATGTGCAGAAGGATTTTGCCCATCCGGGTCACTGTCTGCGCAATCATGTGATAATGGAAATGGAGGGCTCTGTCGTGGAGTGCGCATCAACCTGCCTGTTGCATAATGGGGAATGCCGGTCAATGAACGTTTGGGAGGCAAACAATACTTGTCAACTGAACAGCGTTCCCCGGACAGCGGCCTCCCACGACTATCGAAAATCCAGTGGCTGCCAATACTTCGACATTCTGTCCATAGACTAATGGCATCATTTCTCTTCGTTTAAAAGTTGATTTTATTAGCTTCATGGGTATCACCCAAACCCTTGAAGAGACTGCTTATCTAGAGCTTTATGTGTGGCGGTAAGACTTTTTGTGGATTGATAAGCGCCTTTTCATCACAAATTACAAAGGGATGATAAACGACAAATATACTTGTTCATTCTTGTTTATAGTTTGGGCAACACTCATCACGTCCCCAATACATTTTGATGCTTGAAGTAGGTTCATTCGTAGAGACTGTAAAAAACTGACACTAAGATATGTGGTAAATTACAAAAATAAAGCGATCTATCTCTGTTGATGTAAGCTAACCAGACAAACAACAGCCACCGACCCAGCGCTCATATCAAACTTTCAGAAACGTCCTTCGTGAAAGCTATTTCTCTGGAAACTCGCGATTTATTATTCATTCATTTATTCATTGTGTATTTTTAATACCCAGGGTAGCCCCATCAGTGGTTTACACACTGTAATCCTTGGGGGCCCTGTAACAGAATGACAAAATACAACAATTAATTCAGAATACACAAAGTAACAAATCAAGGACATAGCAAGGATGTAAAAAAGAAAAATAGCAAATTCAAAGTAGAATTATACTTATTGTCAATCGCTACAGGGACTACATATTGTAAATTGCTTCTTTTTTAATATCTTCTTTGCTTTGGTGAAATAAAGAAACTTGAAACTTGCAACTTTAAATGTTATGCTTCGGAAAACCACGTTATGCTATATACGTGACACAGAATTGTACTTCCACGTATTTCAGCAAAATATGATTCAGTTTGTTCACTTTGTGAGTGGGTAGATTTATTGTCCCCGCCGAACGAGTTCGAGCAGGGGACTATGAAACGGGCTCCGAACGTGTGTGTGTGTCCGTGTGTGATCAAAATGTTCAATTTGCTACTTCCCTGTCATTTATGAGCCAATTTTGATTCTGTTTGCTTTATATGATAGCACTACATGGGAGCTTTGAAACTTCTACACAGAATTTCAGTTGTGACCTTTGACCTTGACCTTTGACCTATATTGTACATTTTGCTTCAAAATGCTACTCCTTCGCCATTTCTAACCCGATTTCGATTCCGTTTGCTTTATGTGATGGCACTAGGTGAGGGCTTCAAAACTTCTACTCAGAATTTTGAGCTTTGACTTCTTTGACCTTTGACCTTGATTTTTTACCTATATTGTACATTGGCTACAAAATGCTACTCCTTCGCCATTTCTAACCCGATTTCGATTCCGTTTGCTTTATGTGATGGCACTAGGTGAGGGCTTCAAAATTTCTACACAGAATTTAGACCTTTGACTTCTTTGACCCTCGAACTTGATTTTTTACCGATATTGTACATTTTGCTACTAAATGCTACTTCCGGCGGGGACATATTTTACGCACCGCGTAATTTCTACTTTTCCTTGTAATATACACTATTAACTAATGCCGTAACATTACACGGGGTTATCTTCCTAGTCGGGATAATAAAATAATAATATTATTCTTATGAAGATGGTTTCCTGCTTTTCTACGTATTTTATCGAAATTATATTTGAAATGGTTTCTCTGCTATTGCACATTCAATATGATATTACCGTCATGAATATGCATGTTGGTACAAAGTGGGTGTGGCTGTTCGGCCCACGGTGGAAGACAAGATGTCTCGAGGCTGGGACCATGCCGTCTGAGGAGGAGAGGGAAGAATGAAGTTTTCGTTATTTTAAGTTTGATTTCCCAGTGGTTGTTTTGGTGTCAGAATGTGTGACATGTTGTTGCCCCATCAGGAGTTCCCTCCTTCCGTAATATTACGTTGTATGTTTACTTTATACATTTTTCCTGCGATTTACATACATTGTGTAGATTTAGGTCTATAATTCATGTGATTATGTCAACACTTTCTTGCTTGTTATTCTGTATTGAACATGAAATGCAGAAATAAAACTTAACAGAACTGAAGAGATGAATGCTGTGGTGGTCAATGAAAAGCGGTGCACCTCAACTTTGTTTTAAAAACAAAATCGTTTCATGCACTTAATGGGCTTGAAATCATGTGATTTTTTTTTTCAAAATTTTCGAACTTGCGGTTCACAGGGATACTTGTTCTAGAGGTCTCACGCCACCTCGGATATCATGCAATATATATAGATATATTCAAAGTAAGATACAGCTACAGCTGGTTGGGTTAACACTCAATGTGCTGCGTATTATGCCTCTGTACAAAATTGAACTTTACCATGTTTACACAGGAACCAATGATGTGTATACGAGTGTGAGCTTTACAATGACCCTGAATAATAGACATAAATTCCACGAATACCGCCCTTTCAGAGCTCTGCTTACTAGACTTCTGGGGCCCGTTGCATAAAAGTTACAATTATGGTAACTTTGCCATCCAATGGTAACTACCATGGTAACAATACTCAACAGCCAATCAAAATCAAGAATTCCATGGAAGTTACCATTGGATGGCAAAGTTACCATAATTGTAACTTTTATGCAACAGGCCCCTGGTCTGTTTCTCCAACACGCGAATGCTTTATTAATAATTCACGATGGATTGCCCTGGGCACTGCTAGTCTGAATTCATGGTAAAGGGTAAAATGTACGCACATGCAAAGTATATCCTGGTATATGGGCTTGCCCGGAAAGGTGTGACAGGGCTTTAAAGGTGAGGAATCCATTTGCATGCCTTAAATGAAGATTTGTATAAATACAGTGGTATGTTGAAGAGAGTATCATTTTAGAAACTCCCATAAAGTATTGAAAGTGGAAGGTAACATTTAGTACATTTTAATAGACCGTTAGATTTTGAATTGAATTTTTTTCGGGGCTCACCGTAAATTCCAGTACATTACTAGGCTACCTTTGCAGACCCATGCACTGCATGTGTGTCCATCATGTATATTTTGTGAAGAAAGTTCATCAAAACTTACAAACATTTCTATATACATTCTTGCCACACACTCTATATGTTATTACATCAGCTCTTATACTTTAAGATTTGTGTTTATAGATAAAAGATACAGAAGACTGCAACAAAAAGGCTTAAGTGTGGCTGACACACAGAACTACTGAGTAGTTGAGTTTTGTGCATTATTCAAATTGTAGATAACTGTTAACTTTCAAATTTCTCAGCAGTGGCCTAAACAAGTCCCCTGGTTCATATTTAATGTTTTGCTACATTTTGGGAGGTCTGTAAAAGGTATCCCCTACCTTTAAAGGTCGTGTCACACCTTTCCGGGCAAGCCTTGCGTGCGACTTGCGAAGAACAAGACTGAAGGACAAGTTCACCTTCATAAACATAAGGATTGAGAGAATGTAGCAATATTAGTAGAACACATCATTGAAAGTTTGAGGAAAATCGGACAATCCGTTCAAAAATTATGAATTTTTGAAGTTTTTGTGCAGTAACCACTGGATGAGAAGACTACTGCAGTTGATGGTGTCACATGCGTACAACAATATAAGGAAAATATAAAGAGATTTTCATAAAATTTCATCTTTTGAAAAAAGTACACATTCCCTTGACTCGTTAACGACATACTATGGGGAATATTATTACCCCTGCCTTTAGAAAGAGGCAAGTCAATTGCTCTTTTATTACGCGAAAAAAGTGAAAATATGTCAAATTTTCTCTACATTTTCTTTATACTGTTGTACTCATATGACATCACAAGCTGTAGCAGTCTCCTCATCCAGCGGTTCCAACACAAAAATTTTAAAAAGTCATAACTTTTTCATCGATTGTTCAATTTTCCTCAAACTTTCACTGATGTGTTCTACTAATATTGCTGCATTCTCTCAATCCTTATGTTTATAAAGGTGAACTTGTCCTTTAACTACCTGGAGGTCCCCGCAGATGACCCGCACATGACAGCACCTAGCACGTATCTCACCCGTAGTCGCCCGGAGGTGCGCACGCAAATCCTTTTTACAGGCAACCATGTTTAGGCTCTGTCACACCTTTCTGGGCAAGCTACGTGGGTTTGTTGCGCGTGGGGATTTTTCCAGCATACCATACAATTTATGAGGGCGGACAAGGATTTGGGCGAGTTTTGCATGCGTCTTAGGCCCTACTTGCTGGACGCGTTTCTACTTAAGTTCTACTTGCGGATATTCTGTGTTACCTGCGTGCAAGGCGTGTGGGGGCTGACAACTCAGCGAAAGAATTCCTCTGAAGGAATGGCAGAAGTTCCACAGAATGTCATTAGTGAGCTTTAGATTTTAGACGCGCGGACGTTTAAAGAGAAAAAAAAAACATGATCTGAGCGTGCGCAGTAGCGCGGATAAAGTTACTGCGCACGCTCAGATCATGTTTTTTTCTCTTTGAACGTCCGCGCGTCTAAAATCTAAAGCTCCCTATTATCTTTGCCGCATACGGGGACTGTGAAGTACCTGCGTGGGAGTTGCCTGCGAGGTGCTGCCGCTAAGGGCCTCCTACCATGCCTACTGGCGTTCTGCCTGGACCTCATGCGCAAATCATGGCTGCGGGTAAATTGGACTTGCGTGCGCACCTCCGGGCAACTACGGGCAAGATACGCGCTAGGTACTGTCAGGTGCGGACCAACTGCGGAGAGCTCCGGGTAGCGAATTTGTTTCCCCGCAAGTCAACCCACAAAACTTCCCCAGATACGGTATGACAAGGCCTTGAGCATGCTCAAAACTTGTTCCGAGTGAGTCGCGGGGGTTCGCCCACAGAGGTAAACGCAGAACACCAGCAGGATACCCTTACCGGCAGCACCTCGCAGGCAACTCCAACGCAGGTAATTCACAGTACCCGTAAGTCGCTCGTAACAATAAACGGATCGGTTTCAAAGCTCTCACACAGGTCACACGGAATACACGCAAGTAGAAGGTGAGTAGCACGCGTCTAGCAAGTAAGACACAAGTGCGAAACTTGCAAATATTCTTGTCCTCCCGCAGAAAATTCTCCTGCCTGCTGGAAAATCCCTACTCGCAACAAGCCCGCGTAGCTTGACCGGAAAGGTGTGACATGAGAGCTTCTTTGCAGAGGTTCTGGGGTGGTATTCTGAGGTCGTAATTAAGTCTGTAATTAACTTCGTGATTAAGTCGTGAAGTTAATTACCCCTTAATCATGGGCAAAATCGGTATTCTGAGGACGTAATTAAGGTATGATTAAGTCCCCTGTAATTATCTTAGGTCCCTCCCATCTAATTGTTATTCCATCCAATCAGACGCGTTGTTAGAAGCCAAAATGATGATTACACGCGCAAATATGCCCTCAATGCGCGCTCCTCCACGCCCCCTGTAATTACAACCCAAGAGCTCCGTGCGCACACTCCGGTATTTGATTACAACCCCTCACCTACGCACGCGAAGATCTCAACCTCTTTGCTCACATAAAATGACAAAATTCCTCGAAGATCGGCTATATTTCTTTTTTTCTCTGAATTCTACGGATACCACGATAACAACATTCAACCGCTCCTCGGTTACCGAAGACGGTAAGCATCGTTGTGGCAGAGAAAACACGATGTATTGCGTGATATCGGAGTAGTTAATGACACTCTTTGGTATCATTAAGTTTTCCATTAACTTTCATACTTAATTACACCCTCAGAATACCGATTCGTAATTAACTCTGTGATTAAGTCCTCTCAGAGGTGCACGCGCATTGATACGCGCAAACGCGTAAGTCCTTCCCGCCAAAACGCTTGTTGCTATGGTAGTTAATATACCCCCTACTTAATCATGCTCTCAGAATACCAATTCGGTAATTAAGTGCTAATCAGACACTTAATTAGCTCTCAGAATACGGCCCCTGAGTTATCGGATCGTATTCAGTCATCACACAGTGAGCTGAGTACCATGTCAAGCGTACGCGGTATGCACGTTACTGTATTGACCGATTCGGGTTCGTTGAGGGCAGCAGACATTTTATGGCACTGGGCGCAGCCATGAGCTCAAATTGCGGTGTCTCAGCCGACCCCCTCTGCTCTCCCCCACCCCACGGGCAACATGTTTACACGCACTTGTAACAAAGGTTCGCGCACTAAGCAAGCATTCGCGCACTCAGTACGAGATGCCCATTGGCTAAAACAACCATGCATCAGTTTTTCATTCTGCGCGCGTAAGAGGGGTGGGGAGAGAGGAGGGGGGGGGGGGTCGGATGATACACCGCAGTAATGGCGCTGCCCATGCCAAAAATACACATAGCGCGTCACAGAATCGGTCAATAGGACCTATAGACGTTCTCAGCAGGGAGGTGCTAGAGAAGGAGAGGCAACTACTGCTCTCCTTTGAAGTCATGCGCGGCGCCGCCGAGAAGTTATGCGTTCAACTACAGGTGTTACCCATGTGCTTTGACAAAAGAGAGCATCAATAATCGGGACTAGCGCTCTCACATCTAGAAATTCTTGCCCCTACTGCAATTCGCTCTCTCTTTCAATGTGATAGCAACAATGAATTTGTGTAAATTGAATTGGAGCAGCGAACCAAAATGCAGTGTAAAACTAACAATTTTAACAGCAAATAGTTTAAAAGCACGCTGGAATACGCTTTAGCGGAGTACTGTATTTGAAAGATCAACATATCCCAGATTAAAAGATAAAAAAACTAACATGCATAAATATATATGCGCATTATAGAAAAATATTAGGTTTTTAAGAGGGCCTAATTTTCATTTCATTTTGATTTGCGCATTAAACGAAGAAACTAGAAATACATGTTTATAATATTTAATTCTTTCCTAAACTATTCTAAATCAATTCGAGTATTTCATTTAAAATTTTACGGTGAATAAAACTTGTAATTCAACGAAAGGTGAAATGCGTTCTTCGTCTCCGAACTTCGTCTTGCAAACCAGAGCGGTGCCGAGCATGACTTCAAAGCGTAATGGGAATGCTAGACATCCCATTGTAACGCCTTGAACCCAAATATGTGTTTGCATGAATTACGAAGAGTTGCCACTCCATCTCTGTAACACCTCCCTGTTCTCAGTGTTAGCTCTGCAGAGGCATTATAATATACTTCCCTATATCTGTGTTCAAGAACCTCAGAATGATATTAGACCCTGAATGCCGTCACGAATGACGTATTACGGCATATCCATTTAATCACACCTATAAATCATGTCATAAATGACGTCACCAGCAGACCAGGGGATATGATACAAAGCACAATGCCCTCATTAAATGACATTTCAATAGGTATTTCTTACACTAGTTGGAAAATGGCAACAAAATATACTGTCCGGATTTAAGGAATTCCCTTAAACAATGTCAGATTCAACTGTAGGCCTATTTAGTAGTGATCTTCATATTATACTTTTGAATTTTACTTTGACACCAGCACGGAACAGGAGAGTCAAGGCCAAGAAAGTAACAGACACAGAGTTTGCAGACGACATATTGCCCTGGTGACAAACAGTGAATAAGGATGCGGAGGTTTCACGCGCGGACGTTTGAGACGAGTGCGCTGGACGTTCTCCTCTCCCCTGCGTCGTGCTGAAAAGTAGCTGTAGATTACGCTTGGAAGCAACGAAAGAGATTTTCCCCAGTAACTGCTAGAGTGCGGAGTCTTCATACGCCCTGTACTATTGTTTTGTGAGCGCAAGGGGAGCATTGGATGACAACGAGGCGGTACAACGGTAGGCTCACCCTTCGTGCTAACACGCTAGCAAACGAGCAACCGAGGAGCAGCCAAAATCAAGTGCGTACTCGCGTAAAAGTTCAGAAGTTCGCGTAATACGCGCTGTAGAAATGTATACATAGTACGCAAAGTCCGCCATTGTTAAGTGAGCTATGGCGGCCCCGGTGGGCGGCCCCACCGAACTAAAACATGTTTTAGTTCGGATCCAAGAGATCTGGCCACGGGGTCGGCCGCCATTTTGAATTCCAATATGGCCGCCGTCAAAGATCCCTATCTTCAGTTCTGAATGACATTAGCCATTGGAATTTGATATATAAAAGCATGGTGATATGATGACTTCAATAACAGACTTATTTGATATGTCTGACAAGCTGCACGGCAGCCAATTTGAAATTTTATACATATTTGCCATGTTGGAGTGTTGAAAATCTCTATCTCGGGTTTGTAAATTAGGCTACCTGATTGAGCGCGCGTTTGTAACTGATAGGCCCGTATTCTGCTAAAAACTTAGACCCGAGTTTAAACCCACGCCTGGGTCTAAAGTGGGTTTTTGGGGTTTAAACCTGAGTTTAAACCCCCAGTTTAGACCCAGGTTTAAACCCAGGTTTAATTTGTATTCTACTAAGTCCAGCTGTGGTCTAAATTGGGTTTAAATTAAACCTACCCTGGAGGAGGTTTATTTCGAGTTTAAATCGAGTCTAACGATGACTGGTAAGGGTACCAGCACACGGAGTGGCTGGCTGGATACAGCAGCTAGCTTGCCGGCCACACGCGAGTACACAGGAGATACGCCTACTAGGCCTACTACATACTAGATCTATAGTACTTGCAGCAAATTGTACACTTAGAAGAGACTCGAGATCTAAATGGTAGCAATACTACTACCTAGTATGGTTGGGTGTCCATAATATCGGACACCTAACGTTTTTCTATCAACAGAAACGTGAAAAATCACACAATTTGCCTGACATTTTACTCACGTGTGGAGAAAATACTCCGGATTCACAAGCGCGCACTGAAAATGCGATCTGAGGTACGCGCTCTAGATGGCGGCTTCGAACGCGTGGGGTGTCATTTTTTCCGCACTCAGTTGCCCGGCTCATATCGACCGACCACCCCGCCCTCTATTGACAATACGTACTTAAACGCGTTTTTTCGACAAGCTGCTGTTTTTTCTAGTCGTAATTTTTTTCCCCAATAATATTTGAATATATTTTGAATCCTTCGATATTACTTTTGAAGGACCGTTTGATGAATTTGACTTGATTTTCATTAGGAAACTTTTCATCGTAATTGAAATAAATTAGATGAGTCGGTTTGTTTTTTCACATTCATTTCTCGTTTCTGCATCAACTCGTAGTGTCGTACGGTCGTAGCGGGCGACAAAATGTTTATGTCATGTGTATGTGTAACGTGTGTGCACGATCGTACAAGCGGCGGTGACAATTTTGCGGTCAAAATCGTCAAATTTATTACGGAAGGATACTCTACATCTAACAACGAGTCAGCAAAGGTAGGCCTAGTTATATGTAGTTACACGATAAACCTTATTCGATTTTGCTAAATTTCGGTAATTTAGAGGGAATACTTAGTTGTTTTCGCCACATTTTACTCGGTAGCGTAGCCCAGTGAAGAATCGAACACCGTTGCGCGTAGTCCCATGCGTACATTTTCTTTCTGTACGCGCAATGCCATTATAATGCGCGGCCGGTCGTTATGGACCCGGTCGGTGGGTTGGACCCCTACCATACTACCTGTACCAATACGTTAGTCTAGATAAGCTTTACGATGAAAATAACCTGAAGACTAGACCAAGAACTCAATGTAGGACTAGAGGGTTGAGCCCGAGGTCGATTTGGCATAGTTTCTGTTAGATCGAGAACCTAGATCGATCGTAGGACTAACGTTAGGACTAGTTAGTAGGAGTAGGGTCCTACTAACGTTAGTAGAACCTATTCGAATAGCTAGAGTACATTATTGTAACGTTATGACTACCGTTAGATCTATTAAAAGTTAGGTTAGTGTGGTACGGTAGGTAAAATCTAACGTTACTTCTAATATCGAGACAGGGTTGATAGTAGATCTAGATCTATTTCTAAATTTTAGAATGGTTTCCATTTTTATTAACTGACAATCTTAAGAGAAAAGCTTTTATTCAATTTCCTACCTCAAAGTCCTGGTTTGATCAATTGCCAGTCCATTCCGAATTCACGATTCAATCGACATAAAAAGCCATGTCCCATCCAGCGCACACAGCAACCGTGCCGCCGGCCGGCGCGGCGCGATGGATCTGCTGGTACTGAGCATTCAAAGCTAGCTAGCCAGGAATATAATAGCGCTACGCTATTAGACGCTTACCATGTATCCTGTGATGTGCGTCGCACACGTACACAAACTGTACAGTATAATCACAGTGCTTCACGAGTCGTCGCAAGCAAAAATACAGCATGCCCTTATTCGACATAAATACCCGTAAAAACTATTCAAAATCCAAGAAAGTCACGCTCATGTGGCTGATACACTGCCAATAATAAATGTAAGTGGATTTGTGGAGAGAAAAGTACTCAGAGAGGGAGAATTTATTCTTCCATAGAGGGCACCATGGTGGCTTGACCCAAGACTATTTCGGAATTCCGAATTCCGAATTCCGAAATAGACTTGGGTTTAACTAAACCTCGCTAGCAGAATACAAAATTAAACCTCGGGTCTAGCTAAACCATAGGTGAGTCTAAAATGGGTTTAAACCTTGGTCTACAGTAGAATACGGGCCATAGAGTGCTGCTGTATTTACATTGTGACGTCAGTGAAAGGTGCATTATACTTCCTTTTTGCTGCACTTTTTGACATGCCCGTGAATGTTAGTCGTGATGTTTGTCTTCGTAGCCACATTGGAATTCAAAATAGCAGACATTGCGTTTGTCAGACACATGACATCAGTTAATACTTTAACTCAGTATGTTAAAATACTTGTTTACACCTAATTTCAGGGTCACTCAACCACTTAGAATTCGAAATAGGGATTTTGAATATTTCGTCGAGGCGGCCATATTGGAATTCAAAGTGGCGGCCATTCGATGTTTGTCAGACACTCCAAATCAATCTGTCATTAAATTCAATGTGTCAAAACGCTCATGTGTACCAAATTTGGGTGCCACAGGTCATTCAGAACTGAAGATAGGGATCTTTGAATTTGTTTTGTGATGGCGGCCATATTGGAATTCAAAATGGCGGCCGACCCCGTGGTCAGATCTCTTGGATCCGGCAATTTTTGAAATCAGCGCCTCAAAATACCCCTATATGCAAAATTTCATACTTTCCGCCGGATGTGAGCATCTTTTTGACATATCTGCCCCACTAGTATGGGTGGGCAGCCAATAGAGCTAGTGAATGACTTCTTATATCTAGGAGCTAAAGTACAAATAAAAAAAAAACACTATGAAGAGGATAGCCATAAGGAAGAGAAAAGCATGAACAGCATGTCATAGCTTAAGGGCTGTATGGAAATCAAATCTGCGGAAGAACTTTAAAGTTCGTCTTGTCATTGCCACAGCTGAAAGCTGAGTCAGTACTGGTGTATGGGTGCGAAACTTTGACAATGACTAAACGACTCACTAAGATCTTAGCTGGCTGTTAAACAAGGATGCTCAGTATGGCTCGACATCAACGAGTAGGACTGTATGACGAGGACTACCAACTCAGAACTTTATGGGACTTTACCAAAAGTCAGCCGCAAAGTAGCACGGAGGAGGCTAAGGCTTGTTGAGCATGCCCAACAACACCCCGTCAGTGAGCTTACACTGCGTTCAGTTATGGGAACCACTTCATGGGAGACCTATGCACGGACGGCCTCGACACACGTACTGGACTCTAAGACACGAAGGACATAGGGAGTTTAATAGTATAGAACAGAGAGCACTGGGGGGACATCATCAATGGATTTCGGGGATACTACCCGACTTAAGTAAGTCAAGACTTTTGAATTTACCTCCCTCAATTTAAAACAAACAAACAAACAAACAAACTATTTTGTTAATATTTAATGAGATACCTAACTGACGACAGAAAGAACGCACCTCGTTCAGTGACGTCAACAATGCTGTAGTCTAAAAAGCAAACCGTGTCAACATTTTCTTCTTGTTTATTGTTTGCTTTTGTTTTGTGCGGAGCTGCTCATAATTGCTTAATTAAAATTTCAGCAATACAGTTGTTACGCGTGAGCGAACACTGCTCGTATTTGAACAAACATGGAGGGTTTGGTATGTTATCTTATTTTTATGCGTGCCGATTAAAGTGAAAGGCTAGCGCAAGCCAATGCTTCTTTTTGTTCACGGCTCGTTTGTGCCCGATCCCAAACGATTGAAAGTTCATAGGTATTGACGTGTTTACAATCATCGTTCGAGAAAATATACACTTTCACTGAGAAATCAGAGTACAAAAGAGTGGGGAAAAGTCACATGGCAGACTGGCAGAAGGACGGATCCCTCCGCAGCCTCATCCCTGCTGCCAGGTTCTGGCTGAAAGGTTTATTATTGCCACTTGGTCTAATATCAGATGGTCTATTTCGTCAAACACCATTACGGCTAAACTCATTTGTTCTACTGTCAATTTCGTCTAATGCTCGTTTGGTCTAATCCTCACTTGGTCTATGCCCAGTTCGGTTAATTATCATTTTGTCTAATAACCAGATGGTGTAATCGCAATGTTGTCTCCTTGGGATTTTTTTTTTTCCATTTGGTCTGATAAACTGTGGGTATTAGACGAAATTGGCATAGCCCATCAGGAAGTAGGCCAACTGGTAATTAGGCAAAGTGGCAAGTGGACTAAAATAATGTTCAGTAGACGAAGTGGGTGTGTACGAAACGGGATTAGATCATGTTGTTTGAGACTAAACGGCTATTGGACGAAGTGGAAGTAGAGCAAGAGATAGATCACCCGTCTGAAAGAGGCAGCCTTCACTGCACATGACGCGAGACGACAGATCAGCAAGACCACAAGCAAGCAGAAGAAGTGGGACAAACACATGTTTTGGGGTTTTATCGTATTCATCTATGATATACGTAATGTGTGTGGTTTTACATTATGTATGATTGTGTTAATGTGTATTATATGAGATTCAAAATCCCGAGGTTGTGGATTTAGACTTTTGTTTCGTTCTGCTAACAATTTTTTTTTTATAAAAAATCAAAAATGGAGAACGGCTTTATCAGAGTTTCATAAGATGACTTCTGCCGTCTTCTTACCAAGCAAGGTCCAAAAATTGCAGCACAGAATGCTGTTATAATGATGGTTGGGCAGTTAACCCTTTGTATATTATTACATCAGAATCAGAAGTCTGTGGTAGTAACACGTGACCATGTAGTCTTACGAAAGAGGTTTGGTAAACGTACCAGACTGCCAAATACCTAATGTTTGGTTGACTGAGGAAAAACAATGAATGAATCGTTTGTCAGATCTTAAGATAGCGTGAAAAAGAGAATAGAAAATAATCATGTATGTTTGTCTGTTCCTTAGAGGGGAAGTCTTTGTACTTCTCGCCCACCTCGACCTTGCCATCCTTTGTGGTATAGAGCAGGAACTTCCCTCCCCATTGTTACCCTTAACATTTCTTATGAGCCGGAACCTTTCTTTTCTTTTCCCCACTAACAAATAAATTTAGCACGAAAATACAATGTAAAAGCATTCGCACATACTGTTTACATTTCTCATCATAATGCTTTTAATGTCGGAATTATTAATGTACACAATTTATCTGCCAATGAATTGAACAACGATTTTCAACAGTGCATGTTGACTGATGGCATGAAAAGAGAATAGAAATGAGAATGTGTTTGTCTGCTCCTTCGAGGGGAGTCTTTGTACTTGTCGCCCACCTATACCTTGTCATCCGTGGTGGTATAGAGCCCAATCTTCCCTCTCCATTGTCATCCTTAACATGATGCGAGACTTTTCTTCTCTTTTCTACACTAACAATAAGTTTAGCAGGAAACATTGGTTCATATAGAATATCTCACTAACACTGACTAAAACCAGAATGATTTATGCTACTACCATCCACCTACTCGAACAGTTTTCGCTAAAAAAAAAAAAGACAAGAAAAAAAGACAAGACTGCAGACAGTAGACAGACAGTTTAGCCCTTGAAACAACTCAGACTACATCTCTTCGAATGTCTTCAAAAGTAAATTAAAGTCATTCTAATCAAATAATTACTCTGTTGTATATGTATAGATCTCAAATGACAATAATCACTCGGATTCCGTGGAGACATATGTACTGTGTGTGCTCTGTGTATTATAATATTGCATATACTTTATATGTATAATGTATATAGTGAGTTAATTCACTGTACATAATACTGTCATATTTAATGGGGGGGGGGGGGGGTTTACAAATCACTAAAATCCGAGTTATCGATGTTTTTACTGGAAAAATATGGCATAGACATTAATCCCGTCGAGATTTACTTAAGATAAGATTGGAATCGACAGCATAATTTTGTTCGCTTACAAGAAATATATTTCCTTAGAAGTTTATCACTTGCTACCTCTTACTAGAGTGGGGCGGTCCACGTTGGACCGGTTTGCGTGTGTGTGTGTGTGTGTGTGTGTGTGTGTGTGTGTGTGTTGGAGGGGGGGGGGCGGGGTGCATGGCCGTGATTGGGGCAATAAGCCAGTTCGGGGCTCCAGTTTGCGAATGAGCAGAAAAAAGGTCATTTGTATTGAGAGTCAGGTTGGTTCTTAAATCCACTGAGATAAGCATCTGTGAGGCAATGATTATTTATGTTATCCTTATTAATAGTGCCTGACAGTACATCCACCTGACAGAAAGCCTGGTATCTATATTAACAGAAAAAAAAAAACGTATGAGCTCCCTCGTGGAGACGATACATATTTTGGGAGACATCATGGTATACTTTGGTGATTATTATTATTATTATTTTTTTTTTTTGGTTTTGGATAAAATTGCTTTGAGAATAATTAAAATTTAAAAGTTGTATTTTTTTTATATATATATATATATATAAGCTCCATCGTGGAGACGATATGAGCTCCCTTGAGGAGACTTCGTGGTATACTTAATATTTGTTGTACATTAGTACTGTCTGGGGCAAATTATTTGATGTATAGGGCCCCAATTTTTCTCCCTTTCTCTTTCTTCTTTAAAACAACAACAACAAGAAGAAAAAAAAGTTTATTAATGCATTCAATACAGCTCAATGAAATGTATGCTTCCCAAAGTGTTGATTGACACTGGGGATTGACGAACCATTCTGGTTACCTGATTTACGCAGGTTCATTCTTTGTTTGAACACGAATTCCATAATTTGCTATGTTGAGCAAGCTCGTGCATTATGTCGCTTTGAATTGAGTGAGGTGCCTAAGCAACTGAGAAAAATGAAAGGTCATTTGTACCCATGTGCACATGAGCTATCTCCGAACTGGCAAGGATCCCACGCCCTCTACGTTTTAAGGGAGGGATGTCAGAGCTCAATCTTGTGGAAGCCATGAGATATTTGTACTTGTTAATTACTATTTTGCTCTTTTTTCAAAGAGCCTCTACCCTACTCCCCCCACCTCACCCGTACCGCGACCCTTAAGTAGACCCTTACTTGGACTACGGTTTGCATGTATTGGTCATGGCCGGCGGAGCCGTGGGGGCCGTGGTAGCCTTTAAACAAGGCGACTCGCTCTGCGTGCCCGCCCCGTATAGCGCGTTTACCCCACAAACCTGTTGGCCGGCGAGTGGAGCGAGCCAACAGGTTTGTGGGGTAAACGCGCTATACGGGGGCACGCAGAGCGAGTCGCCTTGTTTAAAGGCTAGGGCCGTGGGGGCTCGGGCCCCCACACTTTTTGTGCACACAAAGGAATACATAAGGTGTCATCACTTTGGGCCCCCACACTTTTTTTTTTTTTAACCCGGAAGTACGTAAGTGGCACTAAATAGAAATAGATAGAGATCTTCAGCTGGAGAAACCCGGAAATGAAAGAGGAGAGATGAGCTGAGGATTTTTTTTTTTTTTTTTTTTTTTTTTTTTGCTTGTTAGCTCATGAAACCCGGAAGTGGGCCCCCACACTTTTTGAAAACGCTCCGCTGGCCCTTTTGGTTATCACTGCTATATCGGGCAGATTATGTCAGAAATAGTCCATAACTTGCGACGCATTTTTAACCATGTTATTCTTTGATTAACCGTCAATAGATGGCGCAATTCTGAGCAGCGGCTGGCCAGTGTAGTATATAGTTGACTAAAAGTACATCTAAAAAGAAACCTCGGCAGAAGGGCGTCGAAAGACAGTTGCTTGATGTCAAATTTCAATGTTCCATTGGCTGAGCACCGATGTCAGTCAAAACACATCACGTAACCATGAAAGAAGTATAATCTATATTCCTGGGCCCGACGTAGTTTTTTTTTTTAAATATATATTTTTCAATGAAAGTAGAAAACTCCTTTCTGTTGCGCAGTTTGAAGTGTTTTTATTTTTTCTTTGGGGGGGGGGGATCGATATATGAATGTTGACTGACATGCACTTTATCCCGATGTATAGCAAATCAGAAAATGAATAATGCCAACACGAACCTATAAGATTTAGAAAACATAGACCACTCCGAAATCGCTGACGACGGTAAAACCTTTCAGTATTTACATTAATTCTTTTTAATATTAATTTGTACTTTTGGGGCATTTCAAACAATTATATTATTCCTATTTATTATTTATAAATCAAGATGCTTTATAATTTTCATCTTAAGATTTATTAAAGGTCTTTTCTGATAAATTAAATCAATATTGAATAAGCTGCACAGTTAATTCCATGGCAGTATAGGTGTACAATATTGAACCAATGCACTGGAGGCATTATAGTTAAAGTAGAGACGAATTGCTCTCATTTGAAGTTAGGCGTGATTATAAACAATAATGATAATAATAGTAATGATAACAACAACAATTATAATTATAATAATAGTAATATCAATAGTATATAAATAATAAATAGTTGCCAGGTACCCATTTATACACCTGGGTCGAGAGGGACATGGTGGGTAAAAGTATCTTGTCCAAGGACGTAAGCGCTGGGCAGGATTCGAACTCGGGTCCTCCTATCGGGAGTCGGAGTCTTATCCACTATATACCTCAGCGCAAACACATTGTGAAGACATTGTGAAACACTGTGTTCTTTCCACCTGGGTTTCACAGCCCATTTATCAATAATATTGGTGTTCGAAAAATAAACTTGTTTCAGGACAGGAAGGGCCAGAGGTGCATTGCTCCTTGACAAGTTCATCGTCAGTGTGTTGCTGTTGTTGTTTCAAACTGTTTTAACAATTTTATGGAATTGAACTTGCGCGATACAACATTTACCACGAAATGCGTGAAATATCTCTTCAACTTAGAATTGCAATCAAATGCGCTTTAAGTTATCCGGAAGAAGGAAGTGGCAGTTAATATCGGGATGGGGTGAAAATGAAAAGAAGTTTCTTTAAAAGATTATCACGGACTCCAGAAACATGACCACAACGTGAACTCAGCCGAGTCTATCAAGCGTGTAAACCGTTGACACATTCATAACCTGCATCTGCAGACTTTCTGATACAATACATGAATCAAGCTTGCAATGGCACCCCCTCGATCCCCCCCCCCCTTTCCTGGCCTCTCCTCTCGCGATATCTTTCTTCTCTCGCCATGTCGCGTTGTGAAGCACCTTGTACATTGTGCTGCCTATGATCTCACGTACTGCTTAATATTTCCTCGCGTTGATGACATAAAATGAAAACATTGTTATATTTCCCTACCCCTTGCCATCTATTTTAATTGTGGCTACTTCACCTTCGGGCAGGATGAAAATATTTACCTCTGGAGATACTTGTTGTAGGCTCACATCCCGGGCCCTTTGTTGTACAGTATATTATCTAGCAGAATAGTTCACAGATTGTCTTAAAGTTCATACATCTTTGTAGTAATAAGCCAACAACGAACCCATTTTATTCTCCTTTTCCACATTTCAGTTATTTTGGTAAAACCTATATCTATAGCGAACACTCACTATTTTGTAATGCACGGGCATGGCGGCTGTAAAAAGAGACTAATTCCGTTTATGAACGCGATCATGTCGATTAAACTGATCGTCGTCCCACATGTTTAACGCATAAATTATTTTAAGTATTTCGATTAGTTCAGCTAAAAAAAAAAAAAAAAAAATGCATACTTCTGACTTAGCAGGAAACAGTAATATTAATTTCGCATCTATCATTGCTGCGATTTCAATCCTTTCGTCGTAAGTCTCTTCCAGACTACAAAAGGTATAGCTGATTGGATGCTTGTATGCAAGACGATAATCGTAGTTAGTTTTCTACATGACTATCTACATGATCTACTTTTGATTTTGTTTCTTAATACCCAAACTTTGTTGAATCAAAGTATTTTTGGTTGCATTGTGTTCATTTTCTTATTGTCTCTCTTTTTGAAGAAGAAAACCAGAAACTAAACAGATTCAGAAGTATATTTTTCTCCCATGACAATGGCTTAAAAGTAGCATGACTTTCATCTTGAATGTATCTGGATGCCGTCGAATCTATAGACGATATAAGACTTGTGGATAGTAGACATAGTGGAAATAATGATGTCATTACTATTGATTTGAGGAATACAAACGGTAACAATAATTACAGTAGTGATAATGACTATGATGAAAATAGAATGGCTATGTGATATCTACAACTCATCGGTTTTCAGAATATTTCTTATGTAGAGAAAAGGGTGAGGAGGAGTCAACATCCATCCTAACGAGCTAGAACGGATTTAAGATTATCGGTTCGATCGTTGGCATATTTGCACTGTATAACGCCTTTGATGCACGGGCGGAATCCTCATTTTGACGGGTCCACATTCCTTGACTTCGATGGGTAGCGCTGTGGCATAGTGGATACGACTCCCGACTCCCAGTAGGAGGACCCGTGTTCGGTTGCCGCCCAGTGCTTACGTCCTTGAACAAGATGCTTTTACCCAATATGTCCCTCTCGACCCAGGTGTAGAAATGGGTACCTGGCAACGCTAGGGTAATAGAGCCCTCTGGTTGAGCAGTGGCAACACTGAAGAGGCTACACTGGATAAATAAGACCTTCTTCTTCTTCTTCTTCTTCATCTTCTTCTTCCGCATGACGTCATATTGAGTCAGATTGACTTGAAACTTTGTAAAGTAATTCCTGGCTGTCTTAGACATCCGATCCAAGAAAAAAAAAAATATTGGTCAAGTTGAGCGTGCGTTTATGCTCGCGCGTCAGTCATTTCTTTTTTAATCAAATGCTCCAAATGACCTGAAACATCGAAAAAAACACAACAAACAAACAAAATTGAGCTCAATGGGAGCAAGTTGAAGTTTCAACGCGCACGTATCCGCGCGTTTACCATTCGGAGATACAATGACATGAATGGATAGACCTCAACTCGAACAATATGACACGTATAAATTTCATTGAAAATTTCTGTTCCGTTAAGGAGATATGATTGAGAACGTCATGATTTTAGAAAATGACGCCACATTGACGTCACAGACGACTGTTCACATTGATAGATTAGATTGATCGTCCTTAGGAAATAATACATTAGATGACGTATTGTTCGAGGAGAAAGAAATAAAAATTAACAAGGTGATCTGTGCTCAGTCGCGGATTACATAACTAGACCTAAAATTTGTCAGTACTGAAAAATGAGGTGATCCGTTTCATTCGTGATTGGGGGCGATTGGAAATGCAATTTTTGAGATGTTCATCCGAGAACAGGGATTCAAACTTGACATCTTGTGTGCAGAAAGCTGTCACAGACTTTGCCAAAACAAGAAGTGTATTGCACAAAATCACCGTAAACTAAAGGTTGATTTTGAATTTCATCGACATAATAGACATGATTGCAACATTGCATTGAATGGAATTTATGTGGTTTATTGACTGAAATTAGCAGCCCGAACGCTGTATGAAATGCATTCAATTTACAATAAAACATAAAGAAATTACAACAGTTAATAAAATGTTAACATTTTACAGACTGTACATGGACTCTACGTGATATCAGTCTAAACAAACAATATATGTACATATATGTATATTAGTATTTACGAATCTTTTTTTTTTTCTACAATCAATAACCGCATGACAATAGCTCAAAGCATCAGCAATAACATATTACAATCTGGGAGGAATCCAGTCAAGGATAATGAACTGCCATGAACATAACACGTAAAATGGTCAAATTCTACACGGTAACTTTAATCGATATTTATTTTCACGATGATGACGTCATCAAATCGAAAAACGTTAAGCATTAGTCGGACAGAAAATTTCATAAGCTACAACACACTAAAATCCTGAAAACAAATTGGTAAAGGATAAGCGAGATATGCTTGAATGAATATGAAATCTGATGACAAATTATAGAATTTCAATTTTTAATTTCATGGAGGAATTTGATAACTCTGAATCATGTTGCCAGCCTCGAAGACCCATTAACTGACATCCAACACTCATTAGCTTTCAGTATTTGTAACAAAATTTGGATGTCATTGTCCATCCTTACGAGCTACAACAGATTTAACACGTGCATTTCTTTCTGCAGATTTGCACTGTATATTACCATTGACGCACGCACAGAATAGGGTCTTTACTGTCTCCATAATTCAGCGTTCTAAGTCACGTTAACTATTTACAAAAGATACATCATTAATGTTTTAGTAAGTTATGATATCTTTTCTTGTTATTCAAATCTACAATTCTTGTACAAATTTCTCTTTCAAACAAATATTGCAAATTAGTTTCACAATAACCTTTTCCAGTTTTTTTTTTTCATAACAGTACACATTTCTTAAAACAATAAAAGGCAAATTTTAATAACAAATCTAATTCAATCTCCTCATGAGGTTTCAGCAAATTGTTTTTTAACTGTCAAATACATAAAAAACAACACTCAATAAACATATGTAAATTACTTTTCATTTGCACTGCAATCTTGACATTTTCCATCTGTTTGGATATGCCATCTGCAAGAATTTATTTTCACAGGTAATAAATGATACATTTTTAAATTTAAATTCCTTTTGTTTGTTTTTATTTAGTTCCATAACATAGGTGTCTGACCAATATATTCGGCTGTTCAAATGTTGAATCGATTAATATTTCCCAATATATGCATCTGTTATTATCGGGACCTTGTGAGTCTATAGAATTGTTTAGTTGGGATATCATGAATAAATCTTTTCTGATTTCTTATTCCTATTCCTATCTTAGGAATTTCTCAGAATCTATTCCTAAACTTACTACAGGATACCGTATAATTGCTTATCCATGATATTGGAATAGGCTGACGTAGTAAAATATAATAAAAATCAATATTTGCTAACATTTCCATCTTTAAGCTGAGCGAACATTTCTTTTGTGGTAATGAAATTACCATTCTTGAAAATATCTTTCAAAAAAATCCACTTTGATACCACCTATCATAGAATAGAGTTTTTGTTTTGTTTTTTTTTTGGTCAGAAGTTGTATTCCTAACACTCCATGTACCACCAGTTGATATTTCAAACAAGTATTATTATCTATCTTTAACCAGGCCTATAATACAATGTATTTCGATGTAAAACATTGGGAGTTGATTCTTACTTATCAATTTCATCTTCCGACAATTAAAATTTGGATCTAACAATAATTCTAATCAACCAAAAAAGTGATACCAACGAAAGCATATTTTACTCCACATTCTTTTTGTTGCATCTAGAGTGCGTCCAAGCCATCACAGTCAGAAGCTGAGTTGTCGATATGAAGGCCAATTACATTCACATCTCCTTTTTTGAAGTATTTGGCCACAATATTTCATTTAAATTTTTTTTTCATTTTTTGTTTGCCGATTAAAAGCACATTACAAACAGTAGAATATTTTCAATATTTTTTTTGAGAAATTGTGTCAATCATAAGTATATGAAATATCTTATTTGATAAAACTAACATTTTTAAAATAATCGTTCTGCCAAAAAAAAAAAGTTTTACCAATCCAAAATTCGTACTTTATCCATATCAGGTGAAATGTAAAACTCTACATACTTTGTAGGTGTGTCTGTCCAAACTAACACCAAGATCACTGAGTAACCATCTAGAGTTGGCAACGCGCACCCACATAACTGACTTTTTTTCCCTCTCTTGTTCAGTTTTGATCCTGCTACGTTTCCAAATAATTTCAGCTCTTCAAATTTCTAACGATTGTTTATTTGACACATAGAACAATGTGTCATCTGCATATACAAAAGTTTTACTTCAAAATTTTCCTCCGTTTTCATACAGAGATACCATTTATACACGTATTGTGTCTCATTCGGATAGTCATAACAAAAAAAAAAATACAGCTGAAAATGGGAATCCTTGTCCAATTCCCCTTTGTACACAAAACAAACAAACAAACAAAACTCAGATATCAAGTCATTGACTAACACTGAGCTGCAGCTGCTGAAAAAAATTACCAAAATTCGTGTTTTTTTTTTTCTAAACATAACAAGAGAAAATCGAAATCAATGACATGAAACGCTTTAGAAAAATCTGCCATCATTACTGCACAATCTATCGTTCTTTTGTCGTTCAATGACGTCAATCGTCATACGCATGCTGAAAGCAGATAAACGATTTCTATGTAACCAGATTGGTCTTCGTTCAGAATTTCAACCCATCACTGATTGCAGACGTATGGCTAGAGCTGAGGCTTTTATCTTACAGTCGGAATTCAAAAGTATAACTCGTCTCCAATTTTGTTAATATCGCTGATCTCCATTTTTATGAAATCATCGTTACAATGCCATTTGTTTGATTTCCTGACATTTCTTTCTTTGCAAAACATCCACTACGACAATTCAACAAAATATATTGTATTTCATTCCAAAAGGTTTGGTAAATTTTTATAGGCACACCGTTAGAACAGGGTGATTTGTTTTTGTTCATTACAAAAACAGCATGTTAACAGTACGGAATCGTTAGAAAACCATAAAACTTGTTTTTCCTTCTTCACTCCGTGTGGGAATTTGAACGGAATTAGTATACTGGCTTTCCTTATTTTCATCAATATATTATCTCAGTAAATTTTAGACTGAGTTTCAAATCAATCCATCCAGCACTAAATCATTTAGTCAACCTTGAAAACACATTAAGTTATATCTACAACTCACTAACTTTCGGAATAATGTCACCGTCCATCCTAACGAACTAAGTTGAAATGAACATTTTCTTTTGCCCATTAATTTGCACTGCATTGACATATCTTAAAAGGGGACATAAAGTATGGCGCTTTTAATTCAAAAGTTATCACGCCCTTATATGTAACCATGCCTCACACAACTCTCCTGGTATGTCCTGTAATCAGTACGTTTTGGGTGCTGAGTGTCATCTGTGCTGGGGTGCTCGCGTTTTAAGGGACTGTACAATCCTGGTTTAGTGAGAATTCAGCCTGTAACGTTTTGCAAGATATTTTGAAAACGCTCTACGAAATTTTAAAGAGTATACAATTCTAAGGGGAATCTAAAGTTTATTTGATGAAAATCGGTTTTTAAATCACTGAGATATCCTAAAACAAGATAAAACAAAGAGATCCTAATAAATGTCGTGGCCTGTCAATTTTATTAAGATCGCTTTTTTTTTGATATCTCGGCCATTTCAAGACCACTTTTCATCAAATAAACATTGAATCCTTCTTGGAATTAAATGCTCTTTCACATTTCAAAGAGGTTTCTCATTATCTCACCAAAAATGTTATAAACCTGACGTTAAGTCTCAACCAAAACTATACGATCCATTTAAGCGTCTTCCATCGTGTGAGTGATTAAGTACCTTTGTAGATCTGATATATAGCTAAGTCCTTGTGTAATCACATGAAGACATTATTGCCTTCTCGGCGGGGAAGATTTTCCACCTTTCAAGCACTCAAAACATACCGAAGAAGTTTTTGTTCACGCCTATTGTTTTGTATAGAGCTCTGCGTTCGAGTTTCTGTTGCTTAAGACAAAGATAAACATCACGTTTTTCCTTCAATTAGGAAGGTGAGGCTTTATCCAAACGTATTCACAGTTTGCACTTGCGATGGCCTTATCATTAAAAAAAAGGATGGAAAAAGAATTGTTCTTGCATGAATATTTGTGGCCTTTCTAAATGTTATTGACGGTTGCAACATCACTCACTTGCATCAACATTAACTCTTTGTTACTAATGACAGAACGTTGGTTGATCCCATTGACGATATTAAGACCGGTATCGGTCATTCCGAGGGTTTGGTCAGTCGATGACGATCTTTTGCAACAGCTTAGCAGCACCCCTCTGAACTTTCGAAGTCGAATCCAATAAATCATGGGATCTATAACCCCGCTGAGGGCCACTAGACAGCAAGCCAAATTAGATAAATAAGAAAACCAGCGCACTTTATGCAACGATTGGACATGATAATCGAGCAAGATAATGACGCTCATTGGGAACCAGCAGACAAAAGAGATACCAACGATCAATGCGAACGTAACTAGTTTCCTTTTCTGTTTCTGCACGCGTCTCACGAGGTGCGAATCAGTGTGCCCACCATGATCGATCGGAGTGAGCGTGATCGAGCGGTAAATCAGCACGTAGCAGATTGAAGTTAATACGAGGCAGGCCATGAGTAAGAGAGACGACATGGAGAGGCTGATAAAATTGTGCTCAATCGTCATCGATGCTAACAGGTACACTGTTGTAAATAACGCCCAGACGATTAAGCAGGCGACAGCAAGGATGCGAGGCAGTATGGCGATACCTCGATGGCCGAATGGATCCAGTCGAACGACGATACATCGTTGAAAGGCAATCGCCAGGACGCTGGAAAGAGATGCCAGTAAGGCTGCAATGAATAGAGGCTCTATCCAACTGTCTTCGTCAATCCAGGTCTGATCAGTGAAAAGAGAAGAAAAAATGACATGTAAGAGAGCAGACTATGTGACAACCCACAAAAAATGAATACAATGAAATAATATTCACATCAAAATAATTATGCTAAGTTTCAGGCCCATCTTTAATATACAAATAATGCACAGGTGAAAGTGCGCCAGTGGAGATGTAGAATACTAGAAAGATCTGACAATGATGAAACGTGCACGAGGCGCAGCCAAGTGCATGATGCACGACATAGTGAATACCCGAGAGTGAGCTGCGTTATATCACTTGCGTCATGAAATCAAACCTTGATTTATTTTTTAAATAAAATGAGAGGAATTTTTTATGTAGATCTACGCTAATGGGTTAATACTAGTCAGTTACATGTACAACTTGCTCAAAAGCCAAGCTGTCCAAAGATCGATGTTCGTTCCAAACACTTCTAACACCAACTTACAGAAATACACTGTATGTGAATGAGAACGTGAACGCCCTTGTAACATCTGATTGAGTGCGCACTTATGGCACGCCAGAGGGGAATCAAATATTTATGTTCGACACCAACTAAAAAACCATTTCATCAAGTAAAATTTCATTCAACAAAAATATATTCGACCAAATATATATTTGATAAAAGATATATTCAATAAAATATGTATTTGACAAAAATATATTCAAACAAAATATATATTTGACAAAAAAATATATAGGTTTGACCAAAATATATATTTGACAAAAATATATATATATTTCACCAAAATATATTTGACCAAAATTATATTTGACCAAAAATATATTTGACCAAAAATATATTCGACAAAATATATATTTCACCAAAAATATATTTGACACAAAATATGTTTGACCCAAAATATATTTGACCAAAAAATATATCTGACGAAAATATATTCGACAAAATATATTCATTTCAACAAAAATATATTAGACCCAAAATATATTTGACAAAAAGTGTTTTACATACATGGCTTTCCATACTTTCGAAAAAAAAAAAATCATTCGATGAACGAAAAACCATTCCATGAAAATACATTTCATGAGCTGAAATACGTTTCATGACAAAATACGTTCGACAAAACGAGTGCGCAATATTCGCTGTGTACCAAGCTGGCCCATGCGACTTGTCTACATGCAGCGCAACACGTACGCATGCATACACTGCACGTGTACCATGCATAGCACACTACAGCTAGCTAGCCCGTCATCGGCGCGGCGCAGTGCGCCGCTGGCCGGCGCGGTGGGATGCCCGATCGAGTGGCGGGGTTTGAGCGCGGTAACTTTCGCGATTTCGATGTCGATCTAGCTCAAGACTTCACGCATGGGCCATGGCTTCCACTGTTCTGAAAGTGGGAGTAGGAATGATCCCGCCATGGCGTTATGCAAAAGATTCAGCACAGCTTAATCTCCGCCATTGCCAGTTGGCGAGCGCGAGATCGGGATCAGGTCGTGGCCGTGGCAGAGCAACATCAGCGGTAACCGCATGCAGCAGTGACCCCAACACGTTACTGGTTACAGCGCCCCGCGCCGGGGTTACACATCATCACAATACAAATATACGTACAATCAGTTAATGGTACATAGTACTAGTATTTCATCACATCATCACTATACAACCAGCTATATAGGCCTACCTCATCACTATACAACCAGATACATACTTCATCACTACAACCAGATACTTCATTTGATGAATCTTCAAGTCTGATTGGTTAAGAATTGGGGCATACAGTCAGCAATTACCTGTAGTTCCCACAGTACCCAAACTGACCCATATTATACTAAACTGCCCTCTTGATTTGTAGCAGCACATTCATATGCACATGTAGGGTAAGCACTTGGCTTCAATAGTGAGAGAGGTGACCAATATCCAATATGATTGCAATGCACGTGAAATGGCAGCGCAGATGTGTGAATTGGCTATCCAAGAGCCATTGCCATCAACCTAAATTTTCATACAATTTTCTTCATTATATAATACATGTATGTACAGATATGAACTGCTTTTCTTCAAGGCAGTTGTTGCTATCGGTGCCCCTGTAAGGTTCCTTGGGTCATAGCACAGAGCCAAGATCCCTCGTGGTAATGATATCAACAATTCCCCGAAGAGCCGTCCATATTTGCACTCTAGGAGATTGTCATTAAAAACTTCATGTCTGAATAGATGGGAGAAGTGTTGTGTGGTGGTTAGTAGAGGTGCCATTGAACTACGGCAAACATATTCCATATGTAGTATCAAAATGTCAATAAATGTTTGTAGAATAGGGCCTATGTTGAAGGAATTGAACTACAGTCAACCTTGCCCATGTCGAATCTATTTGGACTGAAGAAATAGCTTCGATCAGAGAAAATTCAACTAATGAGGGATTAAAATTAATAGAATGTACCGGTATAAAGAGAAGAGGACTTGAAAAGGACCTTTGACTTGGGTGATTATTTGACTTACGCGAGGCCAGCTTAACAAGGTTGACTGTATTTTCATTTGTGTTGGAACTTTTGCAGCAGTTATCAAAGAATGAATAAAACTGGATACAAATATAGAATCCATGTTATAAAACTTGCAAGGATGATACACTAATTTCATCACAATCATAGTCATGGATTGAAAAGGAACACATATATGCTATTATGTGCCAAGTTTTTTTTTTTTTTTTTTTTGTATGTGAGGGTGTGTGTGTGTGTTTTCATTTGATTGCTCTTATGGTTTGTTCACTTATAGGTCTCCATACTTTCAACACTGTTATTATTTCTCGAGTACTAGTAGTATGTTGCACTGCATCTTGTATGAAAAAAACAAACACCAAAACCTCTAATTTTGCAGTCATTCACCTGGAGCACATACATTTGTACTGTACTCTTCTGAGCAGCAGTAAACTAATTTGTCCATTTACAATGAACTGGTTGTTTCCAGTCGCACAACTTACAATATATATATAGAAAACTTACAGTTTGTGGGATGGCGTCATTCAGTTGTGTACACAGCTATATGATGTACGTAGTAACTATCTCACTTTTTCAGTCATAAATTTATCTTGTGTATCATTCATCCACTCACGCATTCAATCACTCCTTTCACTTTGTATGCCAAGTTAACAAGGAAAGATATTCGTGCCATACCAATCACAAGATGGAAATTTAATTGCAGTCATTAACAATTCTGAACATAAAAGAAATACAAAGTCTATGTAAATAACACTGTATATTCAAATTGGCTTGCCATTATTCAACAAGACAGCTTGCACTGCTGTTGTATGTATTCCACACAACCTACAAAAGAGCTCTGAACCACACTGCTTTCACAGTAGTTTGGGTACAGTCCCTTTGTTATCAGTCCATATTTTCCATTCACAACAGACCCAAGAGATGTCACCTGTAGGCCACACAGTTTTGGGGGATAAATTGTTTCCTGTCATGAATCGCCCACTTATGGCCAGAAGTAACAAGATTTCAGAGGCTGAACTTATTTCACAGATGAGCCAGCAGGCAGTATTTCTAACATTATGGCATTGTTATTTCATGTTACTGAGTAAGATCTGAATATTACTGAGTACATGTATTACCAGGTAAAATTTGTATGCTTACCGTTATGTTGTAAAAATTGCATCGCAGATTACAATTTGCACTGAAATAACCCCCATATTTCTCCTGTTGAAACATGAGAGATATTGAAACATACATTTTCTTCATCAGACACTCACAGATAAAACATAATAACATATGATAACCAATAATTACAGTATATAGCGCCTTTTCAAAAAAGACTTGAAGCACTTCAACAATTACAACACTGATCCACTTACAATGTAACATGTAGGGGGCTCGTAGGCATGGCACATCCAGTCAATATTTGAAATATTACACTTTGAAAAGTCGCAAGTAATTAATGCAGGTTTGATTCATTTCAGAAGGGATCTTTCTTTTCTATCAAAAACAGATCCCTTAACTTCCAAGCTTCAATCATATTTCTTACATGTCATGTGGTTGAAGCTTCTCTGGCATTGCCAGCTTAATGCCACAGTCAAGGTGTCACAAATTCCAATCTTTCAAATTCATGAAATCAAATTCCAATCTTCTACAATCTAAATGAGGCAATTGGCACAAATGTACATGCCTTGTCACATATCTTTTTTTTTCTATATTTTTCAAATTCATTTCATTTCAGTCTCACAATAATTAATGAATGCTAATTTTGAATGGCAAGTACAATGCTTCTGCTCTGACATTATGCTGTATACTGTAAACCTGTTTCAATCAGAGGGGGCAGAAATTTGCTTACGACACAAGTTAGCCTTAACCCAATGAGGACTGACTGATTTTGCGACAACAAGCATTTCCCATAGACACCTGCCCTAGTATACTCCGACTGGTTCTCAATTGGTTAAGAGGAAACTCTGTTAAGCCAGACTTGAAGCACCTCCAGACATAAAGAATCTTACTCGCAAGTGGTACATGTACACTGATCTTTGAAGGCACTGAACACATAATCAAATTCTTGTTAACATGAAAACTTGGCTTACACCAGTCTACTGTCAGCTGCCATTACAGGACAAAGATCATCAATGTAAAGTATTGTATCATCCAATGAAGTCCCATTCTCTGAGTATGACTACTGCACATCAATAGTTTATACAGGATCCTGCTGTGTACTTCACTGTGAAAACAACCTACAAACAATCAGAGTTAACATGATACAGACTACAACTGTGTCAAAGATAAGGTGGGTCTGAAAGTCAAGACTACACACAAGGCCTTATGAACATCAATGCTGAACTGTTACCACATACTAGTATATTATTCTGTATGTACAACTTTAATAAAGATGTGGAGTGTAAAACAGATGCACCCATCGTGTCACTGACTTCATTTGTATTTCCAGTTCCAGTGTATATTGTAAGCAACTTTGTTCAACTTTGTCAATAAACAAAACTATTTCACATTGATCACTTAAATAAACAGGATTCAAGTCAACATCCCTTTAAAATTAACTCTGAGACAAATAGAACTATGCAGATATTCATCAGTCTAGAGATACCACACAATTACTCTTGCTGTAGGAAGTCTTTAATATAAGAATCTCAGATAAGCTGGAAAACATGATCAAGAGAGGCACTCCGGTATGGATTGTACATTGCTAAGTAATTGAAAAATAAAAACTTTATAAGACCAAGGAGGTACTAGTACCTCCTTGATAAGACGATAATTTGTAAATTTACGAATAATTTCTGAATCCAAAAGAAAGATTCATATACACTCAACAACACTGACAAACAGACAGACACACAATAAAAACTCACACACCTATGAAGGAACTTTGTTCACAATGTGGACTAAATCACATTTTTGAACTAAGGAAAACCCACTAGACAAGAACTTTAGAAGACTGAGAGCTAAACACTATCAATTCTGTTTATGCTCTTCCAGCATTATCACAGCCAATGTGAAAAACTGAATGTGGATTTTTCTTCCTAACACCAGGATGTAAATCCTGCCTTTCCACTGTAAATCTTACTGTTTTCAACAATCTACATATGGCAGTTTATAGTTTACAGTCAGGGGTCCTTCAGCTCATATCATGTAATCTGACAATGTAAGTACATTTCAATTGGACCACAGTGATCAAATTAATCTATCATCAAATTTCATTCAAAGTTAAATGGTGCAGTATTTCGAGATATTTACATTGTAACCTCTGGCAATTTAAAGAGTCATGAATACTGAGGAAACACCACAGACAGTATTTTTGTACTGAGCAAGGTGATATCCAATATTCTTACAGAGCTAGACCTGCTCATAATAAAGAGGATAAAATGGGTTTACCTCTTGCATAGAGACTATAAAATCTCTATCTCATTAAAAGTGCTATTCATTGGAGTGGGTAAAAGGAAAGCGATGGAAGGTTAATGGCAGGATGATGTCACGGTTTAGGGACAATATGAAGAATGATAGGAAAATGATGTGATGTCACATTAGTGTCATGATGATGTCACAGTGTTTGGTGATGATGTCACAATAATGTGAGAATGATGCTATGATGTTATAAAGGTATAAGAATTATGTCTTGATGACAATGACGATGATGATGATGATTTAGTCTTATTCATAGAGGGTAGCCACTTTAGTGATCTTTGCACTGTTCTCCTTGTGGTTCCTGTTCACATTCATGAATGTAATTCAGCCATCAGGATTCTGTCATGATAATCTAATGATGATGATGATGCGAGGATGTCATGTTGATAATGAGCTGGCGATGTGATAGGGATGTAATATTGTCATAAAAATAATACAAACATTATTATGATGTCATGATGACTGAGGATGTGACATAAACACATTGAGTGGATTAGACATTGGAATGACTGGCAATGAGCCATATAATCAATCTTTCGCCTTCCCCTAACATCATCAGCTATCAACCAAAAAAAAAAAAAAAAAAAAAAAATGGCTTGACTGAGAGTGATGGGTTGACATTGGTATTGGTATTCCTCTGAGTAACCAGTGCTATATAACTTGCAAATATATCAAAGACGATTCCGACAGAGAATGTCATCACAACTATGAAATCTGTATGTTTACTTGGGAAAGGGGAGGGAGAGAACTAACCTGAATTCAATTTCATAGGGGCATGATTTGTTTTGTCCCTTTAAGCAGCATTACACATTAAAATGTTCTTGTCATCTTATCATCATACAAATCTGTAACTGCTGAAAGACTGCAATAGTGCAGATGAAAGAGTTGGCATTCATGTACCAATTGCAAAATTTTAAATACATGAAATCAAATGCTACAGATTCAAGAAATGAACTAAATATAAATGCATTACTCAATACTGGCAACCTTCATCATCAATAAAAACCATTATCAGTCATAATTGTTTAAAGTAAATGCCCATTATAAGAACCATGAGAAAAACTTAAATATAAAACCTTGTGCAAACAGGAACACTTCCATAAGGCAAAAAAAAAAAAAAAATCATTGTATTGGCGTAACCCGCCTGACCCTAGAAACCCCCCCGACCCTGAACTTTTCACACACACAAAAAAAGGAAATACATCGTTTTTACTGAGAGAGGGCGCGATACGGGTTTGCGAATTATCAAAAACAACAACAACAACAACAACAGCTGGTGTCAGAAAATGGCCGCGCAGTACAGCGTGTTGGCGACTGATAAGTCCGGTTCGAAGATTTTATTTACACCATGTAGTATTATTCAGAGAATCGATTTGTCAGTGGCGCTGGGTGATTTAGCCCAGGAATTTCTGACCGGTATGTCATGACGGCTTTTAAACTGGTTATATAACAAATTTTGGATGCAACAGACCCTCTCTATCGAATGGGGTTTCGTTAAATATGAGTTTTACACCTAAAATACAGGTAGCAGGTACACAGTCTTCACTTATTAATGACTTTCACTGAGTATACCCAACCAAACAAATGTCTACCAGTACATGTATGAAGATTTTGACAGATTGAATGCGTCAGAAATACTGCAAAACCACATAAGATTCCTGCCAAGTATCAATGAGACCATCGTCAGGTCAAACAAGTTCAAAATCACACAGTTGCTTGATGATGTGACGCCGACTCAACCGCCGATGACCCTACTTTTAATCTCCGGCACAACTAAGACAGAGGAAGTCAGCATCACCAAGAAACAGATATCTGAAATGAGCAACAAAAATCAGTCAATCGAGAGTAAGTCATTAAAAGGAGTTCTATGGAAAAGAGTAAAACTGTGCCTGATTGCCCCTCTAATTAAACAGACATGGAAGTCATTGTAGTGCATTAGACATTAAATTAGTCAATTATACCATCCAGTCAGCAGCCTATGAAACCAAATATATAGCATTATTTTCCTACAAATATCTTATAAAGTGAAAAAAAAGTATAAGAAACCTCTAATTTTCTCAAAACATGAAGCAGAGCAGAATACAAGAAATCCTACAGAAGTGCTGAGGTTTAGTTGTGAAGAAGTACAATCATAATGACAGATGTTTTACACATGGTTAACTCATTCAATTTTTTTGCTTTTAAAGGACACATTTGTACA
Organism: Diadema setosum; assembly: GCA_033980235.1. Lineage (NCBI taxonomy): Eukaryota > Metazoa > Echinodermata > Echinoidea > Diadematoida > Diadematidae > Diadema > Diadema setosum. The sequence continues at coordinate 35,180,336 of CM067075.1, read as the reverse complement.
CATTAGCGTACAATGGGCAATAATTTTACAATGTGTACAATTAACAATTAGCCTGTGATATTTAAATGACGGCCCTTGGTTTCAACGATAACATGACAAAAGTGTGCGAATACACCAGTGGGATGGGAGAAGGGGAGGGAAGTTCATGCCACACTCACCTTATACTGACAGTGCTTCCATCTGGAATATTTCCTGTAGTGGTGGGAAGTAGATAACCAACATCAGTTACATCTTGAAGGACAGCTAACCAAGGCATGATCTGCATGTTTGACAACATTACTTATCAAAATTATCACTCATTACTTTATGTTGAAACGTACTGACAAAGTCTGTACACAACTGAGTTATTTCATCACCAGTGGTGCATCAGACAGTATGTATGGTCTTGTACTCATACATGTATGCTACACGTCTTTTTATGACTTTGTCTGACACAGAGAAGGCTGAGGCAGGATTGCATCTAATTGAGAGGAGCAGTCATTATTACAGTGCCATCTGGACTGCTTGACAGGCACAAGTTGATAAATCCCAGCTCAAGATAGTATCATGCTTGTCCTTATACTCTGAAAAGGCTTCATGGAGCAAAACAATTCATTGCATACTGTATGTGAAGATGAATGCTGCTACTGCATGTACTAATATACACAGCCAAGTATCTATAAAGACAATGGATAAGTCTAATCAAATCAATACATGCATCATTATCTAATATTACAATCCGCATGACAAAGCATCTGACAGAAGATAGCTTGCTAAATGCACTAATGTTATCACTCGGCACAATGTAGCAAGGGCATAATATTACAATTATGTAAAGGAAGAACTTGACCAATATAGAAATGTGTGTACAGTCATGGACAATAAAGGGAGCACTAACCTCTCTCCAGAAGACCCAGAGGATTCCCACGACGATGATGAGGGCAGACATGACTACATAAATAAGAAGAGGTCTGGTGATCATGGGGTCACGAACCTAACGAGGAGGCTTCCTTATTACATCCTTGTCCACTGGCTCCACTCCGAGACTGGACAGAGGAGTGGGGAGAGAATGAAACATTATCATACAGTCATGTGAACTACAGAATGCACAATTTTTTTCTTCATGTCAGTATTTGTTCATTATCAATCTTTGATAATACATGTATACACACTCTTTCTTTCTTTTTTTTTTTTACAGAATGAACAAATATTTGTCCTTTCTTCCAAATTAACAATAAAATCTGTAGCCATATAGACAGAAAGAATTTCTGGAAACAACATTAATGTGTAGAGTAGAAATAGCTGGCGTCCAGACTTTCCAATAAGAAGGGTCACAAAGAGGAGAGTGGCATACAAATGAGACTTCGAAACACTGCTGATTTGAGAGGTATTGATTTTTACTTTTACAAAATTATTTTCCCCATGACTGAAGAATTATAATGGTACTCACTAAGATGCTGCTTTAGCCGATGAAAAGGTAAAATGAAATATTTTGAAACCAAAGCTTTAATGAGGTTCAAAGATATTTGCTTGAAGAAATTTGATTGATTGATTGATTGTCTGATTAATTGATTGTGAATCTTTATGCAGAGTGGCCTGATTAGACTGAATCAGAATAATGACTGCACTGCCGCCATAATTGCCCTCCCCCTTCAGAATACTCTCAGACCTGCTGATGTGTGCACATTGTGGCTCACCCTTGAGCAGGTGGTCCTTCCATGATGACGTTGATCCAAAGGCCTGCATGGCATTGAGTGGGTTGGGAAACCTCATGATGATGGATAGGGCTATCAGGGTCCAAGGCAGCTATGCTCCTACCAACACAGAGAAACAAACAAACAAACAAAATCATATGTTGCAATCTAACTTCATAGATCCTTCACTTCATACTTTTGCATAATCATTAATGTGTCAATGCAAATTGGTCATTACGGGATAAGTTTTCATCAATAATTCAAATTTCAACTGATTTCTTGCAAAGTGGAAATCAATACATAATCTTATCACAATTTGTATTCATGTTTGTTTCAATCAAATTACAAATGATTATACATGATTACACATATTTACATCATATTTGTTATTAATGGGTCATTTTCAATAAGACTACGTTGTGCTTCTCATGATTTCTCCATTATCATATTTGACACAGTGCATTTTTGTTTGTTTGTTTGTGTTTTTAATACAGATCTTGTCAACCAATAATGAAAGTGAAAATAAATGAGATGAATGAATGAAATGGATGAATGAATAACGTTTGTTGGAGAATAAGCATCAACCCATTTTGATTCTTCCGTGAAAACACTGTTTAGAGTCTTTAATGCCTATATTTGAATAATTATTCCACCATACAATTATTCTGAACGGAATGAAGTATACAATCTTTCGTTTTTGGCATGCAGAACTCAATTGAAGCAAAAATAGCGAACCATTTTAAGCCAAACATTTTTCGTGTGTATTCCAATTTTGCAAATTTTGTGAGATCCAAGAGTCACAAAATCAAAATACATGTACATGCAAAAGTTCTTGTTTACACTGTATGCACTGTATGCATTGAATTCAAGTGGCATGCTGAACTAGAAATGTCGCTAAGGCGACTGGTATGCCTCCGCCATAATGCATGATTCTCCTAATAGGTCTACTGTACATGTGGACAATGTGTGATTACATTTTCACACAATTGGCAAAATATTAAAATAAAAAGTTTGTCACAAATGTGTTGAATATTCACCTTCCTTGACCTAAGTTTAATTGGATGAATAGGAGAGCATGCATTTGGGGATTTAAGGACTTTAACTTGACTTTGCCCATTCATAAGTTTATGCATTGAGTACTTTTCAAGGTATGGAGAAAAAGTGCAATTTCTGTATTGAAAAGTACATTGTTACCATTTTCATCTGGCTTTTGACCGTAAAATTCATAGGATAATCACTGTCAGGCAGAACATGCATAAATATGTAGAAAGTTTCAAGATACCTTGAGCCACTTCTGAGATATGGAGGAAAAAGTTAGTTCAGCACTTTCCCTTGATCTTTGACCTTTTGACCTTTAAGGCAAAAAAAAAAAGAAAAGAAAAAGTTTCCAGAGAATCGCTATCAGGTTATACATGCATACACCAAGTGTAAAAAAAAAATAATCCCGCTGGCATTGCATAAATATGAGGGAAATAGTAAAATGTTGAAGTGTTGCCCTTGTCTTTGGCCCCTGACCTTTGACCCCATGAACTCTAAATTCTCTAGATAATAATTGTCAGTCAGTACATGTATATATGCTATGTTTCATGAAGATACCATGAACAATTTCCAAGTTACGGACAAAAAAATATTGTTACTTGACCTTTTAACCTTTGACCTTTGACCTCATGACCCCAAACTTCCACCAGAGAATCTTAATTGGGTAATACATGTATACACTAAGTTTTAAGAAAATATCTTCAGGCATTGCATAGATATGGTGGAAATAGTGAAATTTTACATATTTGACCTTGACCTTTTGACCTTTGATCTTGAGCATGTGCACCCAAAAGTTGATAGGCACAACTTCACCCCCTAATACACATACATGCCAAGTTTCATTAGGATACCTCAAAAGGTTTTTTAGTTACGCTGTCCACAAAATTCATTACTGACGGAAGGACGGACGGACGGACAACCCGAAAACATAATGCCTCCGGCACCACTTCGTGGCGGAGGCATAAAAAAGAAGAAAAAAAAAGGATGTCAGCTGTGATTCAGGAAAATTTCACACTGCAAATATTTCTTGCTTTACAGTATGCACAAAACTACTTCCATTGGGGTGTAAGAACAACATTTTGTGTAAGTAGAGAATAGAGATTGTTAAGAATTGGGTGTGCACTTTTGATTATTGCAACATAAGATAGATACTCTAGAATCTACTTTTTGAAACAACTAGATATATCGCTACGGCGACTGATATGCCTCCGCCATTATGCATGGTTCTCCTAATAGGTCTATAGCACAATGTCTTGACAATGTGTGATGACAGTTTCACACAATTGGCAAAATATTAAAATGACAGGTTTGCCACAAATGTGCTGAATGTTCACTTTCCTAGAACTAGGTTCAATTGGATGAATTATTCAAATGTCAGAGTGCAGGTATTTGGGGAACTAATGATTTCTACTTGACTTTTGACCCTTTTATAAGTTTATGCTTTGAGTAATTTTCAAGGTATTGAGAAAAAGTATAATTTCAGTATCAAATGGGAAAATAGCATTATCTAAACCTGGTCTTTGACCGTTGACCTCACATTTCCACAGAGAATCACTGTTAGGTAGAACATGCATAAATATGTAAGTTTCATGATGATACCTTGAGTTACTTTCGAGATATGGAGGAAAAAGTGCAATTTAGTACTTTCACTTGACCTTTGACCTTTGACCTTTTGGCAAGAAACTTCCCCCAAAATATATATTGGGTAATACATGCCATACATCCAGTTTAAAAAAAAAAAAAAAAAAAAAAACCTTCAGGCATATTGCATTTTAAGGAAAGTAGTGATATTTTGAGGAGTTGACCTTGACCTTTGACCCCCCTGACCTTTGACCCATGACCCCCAACTTCCCTAGATAATCACTGCCCATTGGTACAAGCATATACTAAGTTCTATGAAGATACCTTGAACCATCTGCGAGATATGGAGAAATATGTGGAATTTCAATTTTTTTTTCACAAAATAACCTGTGACCTTTGACCTTTGACCCTGTGACCCTAAAATCCACACAAAGTATTAGCCCCCAAGGATATACCCTCATACCAAGTTTGATGTAAAACCACCCCACGGTTCTTGAGATATCGACAAAAACAAAACGGACGGACGGACGTACGGACGGACGTACGGACGGACGTACGGACGGACGGACGGACGGACGGACGGACGGACGACCGAAAACATAATGCCTCCGGCCACTTCGTTGCGGAGGCATAAAAAAACCTTCAGGCATACTGCATTTTAAGGAAAGTAGTAATATTTTGAGGAGTTGACCTTGACCTTTGACCCCTGACCTTTCACCCATGACCCCCAACTTCCCTAGATAATCACTGCCCATCGGTACAAGCATATATACTAAGTTCCATGAAGATACCTTGAACCATTTGCGAGATATGGAGAAAAACATGAAATTTCAATTTTTTTTTCACAAAATAATCTGTGACCTTTGACCTTTGACCCTGTGACCCTAAAATCCACACAAAGTATTATCCCCCAAGGATATACCCTCATACCAAGTTTGATGTAAAACCACCGCACGGTTCTTGAGATATTGACAAAAACAAAACGGGACGGACGGACGTACGGACGTACGGACGGACGTACGGACGGACGGACGGACGTACGGACGGACGGACGTACGGACGGACGGACGGACGGACGACCCGAAAACATAATGCCTCCGGCCACTTCGTAGCGGAGGCATAAAAATCTTTACAGTATCCTGTCTTCATTTCTTTCTGAATCTACAACTCCTCAAAGATTAGCTGATTGATGTAACTACCTTTATGAGGGTCGTAAAATTTTGATATACACTGATCAGGATCCTCTGATAAAATAGTTATCGCAGCACAAGCATGGCTCCTGTAAGCAATATGTTGATTAAACAGAATTTCCCCTCTAGTTAAAGTCAGGGTTAACCACTCTGGAATTGGACTCCAGCTATCACTGGGGTAACATGACTCTCACCTGGTATAGCCATTGAAGACAGCTGCTGTGGTTTGTCCAAAAGATCCACATTCTCTCGACGGAAAGACTTTGACTTGGCACCAGCAAAGTTCCTGAAAGAATACAAGACAAGCTTATCAACAAAGAACATGATACATGTACTACAAAATACCACAAATCATAAGCAATTGTACATCTGGTACAGAAATCCTATGACCCACCAAACAAACAAATAAACACAAACTACAATAACAGTGAACACATTCTGAACACGACACTTTTTTTTGCTTTTAATACTGCACAATTTATTCTGACAAATGAAGTATGGAATTGTTTGCTTGATTTTCTTCTGAACTTAACCCGTTGAGGACGAGTCCCGAATATACTCGGGCAGGTGTCTATGGGAATTGCGTGTTGTAGCAAAATCAAACCGTCCTCAACGGGTTAATAATCTATGCTTTATAATAAGGAGCTACAGTGTCAAACCTTGGCAAAACCATCACTGGATCAATAGAGATCAACACAAAGTGACTCACGTCTTCCAGTCCTCTTCCGTTTCCCAGATCTCGTAGACGGCATAGTTACAGGTCCCCTCATGGCCTCAAACATTCTCACACTGTAGCTGCCATTGTGTGTTAGTGGAAACAACAGAAATACAATGCATGACATTACTGGGTAAATACTGTATACCTTTTGGAACATAATTTTATCAACATATAATAAACTTGATGTTGAAAAGATGAACTGAAATGTTTCCAATTAGTACCATATTGATGTACCAGTACTTGTTTCAGGTTTCTCTCGGTACTGCTATTACAGTTTGTCTACAATATATTTAGAGGCATATATATTGTAATTCTGCAAGGGGGAAAGCAATGATAAATGATGATGATGATGATGATGATCATCATGACTAGAAACATCATTTTCATTTTTCAAGTAATAACAACAGTGATAATTCATCATGAAAATTTTATTATGTTATTATTCCTAATATTACTAGCTTTGAAAAAACACACCAAATCACTATATTCCAAGTTTATCACAAAAGTAAAAAACATTCACAATGGGGCATAAAGTCTTGACTTCCTAAACTTCATCTTTGAAACTTTAGTTTCAACACACACACACACACACACACGCACACACACACAAATAAATAACAATAAAGAGGTAAAATTTGGACAACAATTTTCAAACAGTACAAGTACTTGACTAAGTTAGTACTTGACTGGATTAGGCATCCAGAATTCTGCTCTGTTGAAAGATAGGGATGGCTGTTTATATCACATATCTATATCCTCTGAGAATTGTTCATTCAGCTTATTCAATCTCATAACTTTCCATAAGAAACATCACATTCATAGAAGAAAAAAAAAAGAAATAAAGTCAATTTTCCTAACTCTGTGATTAGTATATTACTGAAGCACTTTCCATTCAAAATATCACACCAGTGGGAATCTAGCAATGAGGACATGATGTCTTACCTCACACATCCATCATCTCTTCCTGCTGCATCAACGTACATGTATGTCCTCAGGTTGTCACGGAAACTTCATATTCTTTTCCTCCTGTACGGCGAACTACCTGCCGACAATGAATGCCTGTGGAGAGTAATCGTGATTGCGTGAATAACTGCAGTCAGCAACGCGCTGTCGTAATGATACTGACCTGTGTGACAGTAACTCTAATTGTTAGTCTCATGGGGGGGGGGGGGGGCGGGGGGGGGGGGGGAGAACAACTAGCAATCTATATTTCATGAGTTACACATTACTCCAGGTTAGAAGGCATATATAACCTTGTTTTTTATGATGTCTATGATGGTCCCCCTTATTTAAAAGCCACCGTAATGTGTAACGTTAACATTAGACAGTGTAAGCTGTGAGCGCGAGCAGAAACAACCACAACTAAGTCAACGTTGAATTCAATGCTTCCCCATGTCTCATTTAATTCAAATTTATGTGAGTGACTGGAAATGAGATACTAAGGAATCCCTGAAATTTTGGTGGAATTTGGTAGAGTGAAATTTGAGGTATATCTTCTTGCCTCTTAGATACGATATTGGCTTACTGCCAATACTGCATTACCATTTTACTACCGCCGGAATCTGTCTCTAAGAAGCCCATGACCGACGGCAACGAGAAGAGACAGATCTCAGACAAATTTCAATGGTCGCGCGCTCTGTCCACACGTAGTGCTCCTCTAGTCTCTACAAGTTAGCGTGGATGTGTCTTCCTGGACATTTTGCTGACTAAACCATACAGATCTCATCGGTCTACGACAGTTTATACCAACCTGGGGTTGCTGAGGCTGAGCCCGTAGTGCCGGTGCGGTGCCGGTGGTTGAGCCTGAGCCTATTTACAGCCTCAGGCTGTGTATGGTCTTGCCCTTGGCCTGCTTGATGTTTGGGTTGGAGATCGGATCGTCATGGCAGGCGCTGCCGTAACTATACACAGCCCAGTCGCTGTACGTAGGATATTCGCACAGCGTAATCCGTCTGGTCGGGCTAACGCTGCCGCTGATGTAACCCCCGCGAGGGGCGGCCGGGCGCTGTACCAGTAACGTGTTGGGGTCGCTGCTGCGGTTACCGCTGATGTTGCTCTGCTCGTGCTAACTTAGTCTCCAAGTATGTCCACGACCGGGCGACCTGATCCCGATCGATCTCGCGCTCGTCATCTCACTGGCAATGGCGGAGCTGAATCTCTTGCATAACGCCATCGAGATCATTCCTACTCCCACTTTCAGAAGAGACAGACATCAAAATCGCTAATGCTTTGTATAATAGCGCGCGTACCACGCGAGCGTCTAGCTCTCACCGCACGGTACGGGCTAGCAAGCGCGCGCGGATGTGCATGCGCATGCAATGCAGATTGATGGTGTTTACCACAGTGTACACGCAACGACACGTGCAGTGTAAGCTTGCGCTGCGCTGTATTGTCATCGAATGACTTTTTATTTTCATGGAATGATTTTTTGTTCATGGAATGGTTTTTTGTTCATCGAATGATTTCTTGTCGTAAGTATAGAACGCCATATAGGTGTAAAACACTTTTTGTCAAATATATCTTGGGTCTAATATATTTTTGGTGAAAATTATATATTTTTTGTCGAATATATTTTGGTCAAATATGATTTTTGGTCAAATATATTTTTTGTCAAATATATTTTTGGTCAAACATAGTTTGTGTCAAATATATTTTTGATCAAATATATTTTTGTGAAATATATTTTTGTGAAATATATATTTTGGTGACACATATATATTTTTGTCAAATATATATTTTGTCGAATATATTTCGGTCGAACCTTCACATTTTCTTGTCAAATATATATTTTGTTTGAATATATATTTTATGAAATATATATTTTATCGAACATATTTTTGTGGAATGAAATTTAAATTGATGAAATGGTTTTTTAGTTGGTGTCGAACATAATTATTTGATTCCCTTCTGGCGTGCCATACGCACTGCTAAAGCATGCATTGTAACGTCAGTGAGTGCACTGGGCCCTGTTTTATCAATAATAGATTTTGAATGTCCATAACACACAGGATGCCATAGACTTATGCTAGAAATCAACTTTATAATCAATTTCAACTTTTCATAAAACAAGGCCCAGGAATGCTTTTTCGGTAATGTACAGGTGAGAGTGCGTTCATGGTTGACATGCAGCGCGCACTTGAGGGCATTTACTATGGTGCATAATGAGGCGCAGCCGAGTCGAATGCATGTATAGGGCCTTCGTTGCACGACAATAACTTCACGAAATTAAATCTGTGCATTATTTGTTCTACAATAGGGATAGGAAATGAACGACATTTCTAATGCACATTTATGGGTAAATATACCACCCAGCTAATAGACGTAGAACTTGCTCCAACATTTCAAAGGCCAAGATGTCCGAAGATGCTCGTTCCGAACACTCCTACACGAAGTTCTTATAGATTGTATAGCCGCATTCAGAATGTGCATGCAGGAAATCGGCCAAACTGGCGCACACTGCCTGTGCTTCTCTTTGCCCTCTTTTTGTTGTAATGCGCACGCTGTTTTTCATGTCAATTATTACGAGATTATCTGCTCCAATGTTCACACGATCAACCGCGGGGCAAATCATTGCGACAATTCAGAAATGAGCGCAAGGTTTATTGGGGTTTGTATCGCGATGCTGATCGCGTTAATTAGTAGGATATCTTGTGTCCTCACGGGCAAAAATCTCAAGATTTCAATTTTTATGCAATTCTCAAGATTTGTATCCCTCCAACTCGCCTACGTGTGAATCCCACAAATAAGTGATTGAGATCGTGCTATAACGCGTTTGTAACAATAGTATATTGTTAGTGGAAAATTGAGCAAAGAAAATGGGATTCCATCGGGATTCGAACCCGAGACCTCCGGATTACTAGCCCGGTGCTCTACCGACTGAGCTAGAGAAAGCCCTAGTTCAGTGTTCGTCCCAGAAACCCTAAATTCTCAATGTTCGAATGGTCAGAAGCTATAGCTTCTGACCATTACGTGTGTGTCACGTGTGTACGTGTGTGTCACACACAAACACACTGCTATATATAGCAGTGTGTTTGTGTGTGACACACACGTACACGTACACACTTGAACCTGGCATAAACCCGAAGGATAATTCAATTTGGGGATAAATGCGAGGGATCACCTATATGCACATTTTTAGTTGTAGTATATTGTACGTTTTAAAGGGGATGGCTAGTAACTGATCAATGGGAATCAGTGGGAATGCTGAGGGATGATTGTTCCAATCCTTTTGGATTCATTTAAGAGTACATTATATATCCATTGTTGTGTGAAAATCATTTGCTTCAGAATGGTCTCATATTCAAGTAATGTGCAGTTTAATGTTTCCAGGTTAGCATGCCTGTGCGGTGACGGGGTGATCGTTACGGCCCGTTAACGATCGCACATTACTTGAATATGAGACCATTCTGAAGCAACTAATTTTCACACAGCAATAGATATACCGGGTGTCCCAAAAAAAGCGGAATGGTGGATTTTCAGTACCTTGCGTTCTAAGAGTTATATATTTTTTGACATCATTAGAAAGAACATCTGCCGCAGAAGACAATGATACCAAAATCATAAAATATTTTTCAGTACTTTTTATTCTACGCCAATTTCTGTAAATTCAGTTATTTTCAAATTTCGCCGGATTATGAGACAACAATTTGGGTGCGACGAGCGTTCCATACTGTGAATTGTGTAAGCTCGTTGATCCATGTCAACAACAAAAAAATACAGCTTTCACATTGGGCGCGCACACACACACAGACACACACACACACACTGTTTTTTCCTGGCCCGCGCCCATTGTGAAAGCACGCCGTGCTGTTGTGCTTTTTCTTTGCACATTTTTTGTACATCCGTGCACGTTAATGAGAAAAATAAGCAGAGGGCACCCGTGACTCATTTCAGTGTTTCTGATTTGCTACATTCTTGAGCCCATTTTAGAAAAGCGAAATGAGATAAGTAACGATATCATGCAATCATTCAACATGACAGATTTTGATTTGCATTAATAAGCGAAGATCTCAATTGTCTTCATGTCATTGATTAAAAAAAGAACATGTATATCGTTTTTTATTCTCTTACAACACGTACCTTTGAGAAAATAGCTCCTGAACTTTGGAAAATTATTATGAAGAAGTTTCCATTAAAATTACAGCTTGAACACTCTTACCGTAAAGTACGGCGAAAGACTTAAACTTCAGACATCTTGCTCTGGTGTGAATTGGCGGACTGAAGTCAGCCGCTAATATCCCCATCGCAAGTATGATCACTGGCAATTTCTGTCTGTAAGTCACTGTGTCATGGCTATTAGACAGTTACTCTTCTTGGACCTGCCCTTAGCTTCCAAATAATTCGCCCTCCAGAGAACATATCTACAAACTGACCTGTTGGCTTGTAATGGTGAAAGTCCCCTGTTAATCGTTAATAAGTTTACCTATAGAGAAGACCTGCAGAAACTTGTGAAGCGCACTCAAGGACACACTCGCAACCAAACTCAGTCGATGGTTCAGCAATAATTATATAGATAGAGCATGCCAGGCAATGAGATCGGGCCCAATTGTGATAGACTGGTAAGGAGTGGGATACTTTTTTTTTTTTTTTTTTTTTTGGGGGGGGGCATTAGGAAAACACAAGAATACATGCAGCTATACCTATACAGATGCCAACATATTTAGATGGACTGGGCGAATATCCGCTGTCGGCTTTGTCGGATATGGAGTGAACGCCGAAAAATTATTGGAGATCGGAAACTTGGTATTGTTGCCTCACTTCGTCAGTCGATAATGATTGAAATTGAGAAAGATGTCTAAACATATGACTCGAAAATGTTTAAGCTGATTTGAAGATTATTGATCCCCTTTCACAAGCATTTTCTATTTTATTCTCATCTGCTATATTTATGTGATCCAAGTCTCTTGTAGCCAATCATTTAGTTATTTGTTAGTACTGAAATTAGGATGCTCACTCATCCTGGACTACACCCAGTCGTGAAATCCGAGTCGTTGGGGCTAGAAGAAAATTAATCAACGGCTACACCCTGTACTACTGTGGAAGCTGCGGACGTCTCTTCCCCAGAGCCGCCGACTGACACTACCCCAGCCGTGTCTGCAGGCGTGATCCCTGCTCACACTCACATCAGCATGTGCTTTAAGCTGGCGCAATCCCCCCCCCCCCCCCACCAACCTACCCAGCAAAGCCCGTCAACGATGAACACGGCTCCCGCGGCTTTGGGTTCACCCCAACTCTAATGTCACTTATTCGTCGGAGCTGGCCAGTGCAGCGTCCATCCTGCAGTCTACGGTTGTTACACCCATGGAGGCCCCACCTCGCCCCAACCCGTCTCTGCCACTATCCGCAGACTCCAGCCCGTTGGTGGGGAAGCGATGGATATTGACCGTGATATTGCCGATCTGGTACAACAAGCGGAGCCCGATATGTTGCAGCGTTCTTGGCGAGTTCCCCGCTTTGGTCACCCACCAAACGGAGCGGGTTGGCGAACCCGTCGGAGAAAAGCTTGCCTCCGTTCTCAACAAGCTTCTACACGTCAAACTGAAAGGCGAGACATTGACAGACAAACTCCGTATTCTAGGCCAGTCAACTGTCAGGCTATCTCACAATACCGTGTCAATCCGGAAATTTATCCTATTTTGAAGACCAAGTCCAGGGTTTTGGAATCCAAACTGCAGAAGGTTCAGCAATTGTTCCTAACGGCAGCCACCCTGCTCGAGCGGACGGCAGACGAGATCCTGTCATCTGCCACGCCTGACGTTTCGTGTACCTCAAAACTCATTTTGGATGTTGTTGCCTTCTTGGGAGCCGTGAACGTTGAACTGAACTCCAAGCTAAGGGAGCTGATCCGCTCGGAATTCAGCCAGGCTTACAAGCCCTTGTGTTCATAGGATTCCGATGCGAAACCGTCGGCTCCACTCTTCGGGGACAACCTTCACCCGCCCTTACCCACAGACGCATCGTTTGAGTCATGGCGCCTGCAACCCTCCCGCGCCCCCAAGACGTGGCTCACCGAAGCTGTTTTTTAGGAACAGCTTTCCTCCTAGGAATCCGGGCCGCGCTATGGCCCTTCCTATGTACTACTACCAGCGAAAGTTGGCAGAGTACGGTACCTCAAACTCTCTGGACCCGTGGCATTACTCAATCACAACAACCGCGTCCGGGCGCCGGGTCAACAGGGACACCAACCAACAAGCTCAAAGAAGACAATCAAATAGGAGTTAGCACGTGTACTTCGGCTTTATCTCCGTGTTTGCCCTCCGAGGGAGGTAGATTGGCTATTTTTGCCCAATACCGGAGAAGTATTACTGTAACACCTGATCCTTGGTTGTTAGACAGTATTCAACATCGAATACAGAGGAAATTAAGTTTTCTCTTTCGGAGATTAACTTGATTTGGAAATTTAGAAACTTCTCCAAAAAGAGCCATTAAGCCCTGCCTACACGAAAAGGGAGAATTTATTTCACCCATTTTTACTACACCTAAGAAAGACGGTTACTCTCATTAATCTTAAGAGGTTGAATGGATTTGTTTCATTGCCATTATTTCAAAATGGAGAATTTTGAATCTGCCCTTCTATTAGTCGAACATATGTGGTACTTTGCTTGTATTGATTTGAAAGATGCATATTTCAGTATACCTATTGCCACAGAGTCCTTCAGTCCTTGCGCTCTCATAAACCTTTCATTCACATTCGCATTAAATCATTCCCTATTTGCATCCCATCGCCCGGGAGGTTTGGCAATTGTGATGTCAAATAAATGTTTGGCTTTCGGTCCAATGCATACCAGGTGTATAGAATAATGTGGCCGATGACTATTCACTCAGTGGATGCAACCAGCTCATGTTCTTCACAACTGATTGGTTTTTTTCCTGCCAGATGTAGATTTGTTCGCGTCTTGCCTGAACAGCGCTTCACTTCTTTTGTGTCATGGTGTCCTGACCCCGATGCTATAGCAACAGATGCTTTCTGCCTTGGCTGGGGGCGTTTTTGGAGCTACACCCACCCCCCCCCCCCCGTTTTTTTTTATTTTTTTTATTAGGCAGAGTACTCCGAAAAAGTTCTAGGAGGGGATAGGGAGAGAAAATGAAGAAGAAGAAGAAGAAGAAGAAGAGGAAGAGATAGATGAGAAAGAAGTTCAATTTAAAGGGTATTTTTAAGTAACTTTGAACATATATGATAATGAGAACAGTGGAGTTAGAAATTGTAAATGCATGATTGTGTTTATTTTGCTGTAAATGTTAATATTATGTTATATAGTTAAGATGAATATATTTGATATCATTTGTTTTTGTCCCCGCCGAACGAGTTCGAGCAGGGGACTATGAAACGGGCTCCGTATGTGTGTGTGTCTTTGCGTCCGTCCGTGCGTCCGTCCGTGTGTGATCAAAATGTTCAATTTGCTACTTCTCTGTCATTTATGAGCCAATTTTGATTCTGTTTGCTTTATATGATAGCACTACATGGGAGCTTTAAAACTTCTACACAGAATTTCAGTTGTGACCTTTGACCTTGACCTTTGACCTATACTGTACATTTTGCTACAAAATGCTACTCCTTCGCCATTTCTAACCCGATTTCGATTCCGTTTGCTTTATGTGATGCCACTAGGTGAGGGCTTCAAAGCTTCTACACAGAATTTTTCCCTTTGACTTCTTTGACCTTTGACCTTGATTTTTGACCAATATTGTACATTTTGCTACAAAATGCTACTCCTTCGCCATTTCTAACCCGATTTCGATTCCGTTTGCTTTATATGATGGCACTAGTTGAGGGCTTCAAAACTTCTACACAGAATTTTGACCTTTGACTTCTTTGACCTTTGACCTTGATTTTTGACCTATATTGTGCATTTTGCTACAAAATGCTACTCCTTCGCCATTTCTAACCCGATTTCGATTCCGTTTGCTTTATGTGATAGCACTAGGTGAGGGCTTCAAAACTTCTCCACAGAATTTTGACCTTTGTCTTCTTTGACCTTTGACCTTGATTTTTGACCTATGTTGTAGATTGGCTACAAAATGCTACTCCTTCGCCATTTCTAACCAAATTTCGATTCCATTTGCTTTATGTGATGGCACTAGGTGAGGGCTTCAAAACTTCTACACAGAATTTTGACCTTTGACTTCTTTGACCATTTTGACCTTTGACTTCTTTGACCTTTTTGCCTATATTGCACATTTTGTTACAAAATGCTACTTCCGGCGGGGACATATATTACGCACCGCGTAATTTCTACTTTTCCTTGTATTTTATGTATTTTTACTCTCCTGTACATATTTTATAGTTATTGTGCTCATTTCTGTAAATTGTCCGCAATTCAGCCAGCGGGCTGCAATGGATATTCATCAATAAAATACCCTTTCCAATTCAATTTCAATCAATATAAGTCTGAGGCCCGGAGGCCATCGTTATTTTTCCTTAATGGAAAACTCAAGCTTGGTATCCTACATTAATAAGTATGTTATTTGATACTTTTGCCACCAGTTAATCATATCCTTTCCCTTCCTTCTTCCGACAGAGAACACCCTCTGACGGTATGACACACCAGCTAACATTAGTGGCATGTCACTTGTTTGCCAACGTCTATGAGACAAAGGGATTTCGCAACAAGCTACCAGCATTATTGCTCAATGGTGGAAAGCTACAGAAAGGAGCTACAACTTAGCCTTGAGGAAATGGCTACTTTTCTGTTGTAAATGGAAAATTGAAAACCTTGCCAGGATGTGAGCATGGTTCTGAATTTCTTAGCCGAAGAATTCCTCGTCGGTGCTGCTTATAGTTGTTTAAGTGTTCTGCGCAGTTCTTTGTCTTTGAATCTCTCTCCGTGTGATGGTCATCCTATTGGTTCTCCTCCGCTCGTAGTGCACTTTATGAGAGGAAACTACCTCAGCCTCGTTCTACGTCTACTTTGGATTCCAGAGCGCAGTCCTACATTATCTTAGGACACTCGTTCCCAACGACCGGATTTCCCTGGAGCAGTTAACTCGTTAATTAGTTATGCTCATCGCTCTGATTTCGGGTAAAAGGGCTCTTTTTCATACGTCCACATGATTCAATTGCGTCGGAGTCTTTAGTAACTTTCCATATCAAGCATATCATTAAGACCAGCAAGCTTGGAAAACCTGTTCCAGTCATTCAGCTATCCGGTTATCCGGCGGATGATCGCATCTGTGTTCTTTAGGAGCTGCGTCATTATCTTCTCAGGACAGTGAATTTCCGACATGGAAACCCTTACCTTTTCCTCTATATTAATCGCCCACATCACAATGTGTCGTCGCAAATTTGTCGTTCTTCATTTGTCTGGCATTGATAGGTCTATCTTCGAGAGCCCGCAGTACTCGTGCCGCCTCGTCGAGCACAGCCCTGAAGCCCAAATCAGCCTAATGTTCATGTTTAGGCCAATTTTGTGTAATGTTATGTGCTGATTTCGCATTTACGACTCCTTTTTGTTGATTCTGACGAATGAAAGTGCTATTTTGAGAGAAGATACAGCTCTGGAACGCCCCTTGAAATTCTGTCAAAACACGCGAACGGCGCGTAGGTTCTGATGACGTCATCTCAAGAATGATGCGAGTTCGAGCAAACACTACTCAGCTCTATTTGCACGATGTTGTATACAGATTCTATTAGTTTCTGTCGTTCGTCTACAGTGGATAACACAACTATCCATCCCTTTAAACAAAAGACATTGGAATCCACTGTGAGCACAACTTGCAAGCTTCTGAGTTACTGATGTGGTTAACAAGGACACTGCAGGGAACATACAATTTATGCTCAGTGGAGTGGAAGGTGCATTCCAATATCTTTTGTTAAACATATCAGTACTTTAGCAATGATTGACATAAATATGCGGTCACTGGCAGAATATTCGTTTGGAAGGGGTTTTTTTGTGGGCGTATCCACGTAATCTGAAGAAAAATAGTAGAAAAATTATTAAAAAACATGTGGAACATATTTACATATTTTACTTTGTCACATAGGTGATGTTGAGGGTATCATGAATCAACACAAGTCAACATGCACTTTGCACAACATAGGTCCTTTGAGTACCGTCTGCTTTTGTGCTGTGGTTATGCTATACGTTTTTTTCTTGCCCACCCTGTTGTGTGGTTGAATGAGTCTTTCTTTGAATACTGGGACGCGTAGATTTGTGCTGGCCTTTTATGGATTTCTTATGTGGAACCTCATAGGCATTTGAAAGAAGTCTTCTCAAGACTTTGAATGTGTGGCATTTCCGTTCGACACCGGTGCAAACCAGACATGATTCCTCATAATTAGGCTTAGAACTTCGTAGAATCAGGATTAAACTTCAATATTGAATATCATTTTAATTTCGTTTAATCTAATAATTGTTGGTGCATGTCTTTCATTTTCGAAAATTTCCTCTGTATTCTCAATGGAAGCCGTAATGATAAACTCACGTCGCAATCACATTATCACACCTCTGTCAATACTGCTATCATAGGAACCGCTAAATTGTGTGCATCATGTGGTTATTTGTTCTTCTTGATTGTATTTACGAAGAATCTTCTGTGCCCCGAGTATCAGCTAGGTTCCATCGTATTTCTTAATAGCATTCTCTTACTTTGCTTGAAACCGACACATCGACCGCTATTATGTTTGTATTTCTTTCTTGTATATCCAAGCTCAACATTATGTATTATCATATTTCGTTATACATTACGTATTTCCATCGATAACTACGAAAACAAAGTTAAAATTTAGATAAAAAATTGATATTTTGTCACTTTGCACTTGGTTATACTGAACATGGCTGAACATGTCAACAAAGACTGTTTTATCATGGGCGATTTTAACAAAGGCATTTCTGAATGCCACATATGAAATACCCGAGAGAAATTACATGGTGAGTATGCTTTCAGCATCTTTCTTGCCACACATAACTAAACCAATCCTGGTAATGAACAATTAACACAGCTTCTCTTATTAACACTTCGATGGGTGACTGAAAAGTTTTTAGTCTGTTATGGAAGGGATTAGGATATGAAGACCAAATTTGGTCCATCAAATCCTTCACATAGCTTAAAGGCATTATTTATCATTTGCAGATGAAACAAAACCCCAGCTTTAGTGCTTCAAAACAGTTCTAAAATGTGAGTTGCGGATAGAAACAAGCAATGAAAAAATTGAATGAGTAAAATCAATGTTAAATATTGTTAAATATACAAAATGTGAACAATAGTTATAATAAAAATGTTTCTAGAATAAACCATCTACATGGTTTAGTGGGAAAAATAGGGATATCTCTTTATATTTTAGGCTAATTACGAAATTTTTATATGTAGGATGTTTTGTGATACAATCAACTGACCTACACATAAGCATCAAATGAGATATGTTGAACATTTTTTAAATCACTGCTCCCAATGGTAAACATTACCTTTAACCCTACCAACCAAATTTCTTGGTCATCATAGCATGATAGACTACATCCGGAAGAAATTATGGTATCGGGTACTATAAGGACAATACTACTCGGACCAAATGAACCTACGCGAAGAAAAAGGACACAATCAAGAAAAGAGGCGATGAATGATCACAAAATGGATCTTGTTTTACCAGGACAAGGCTCCAGCGCATAGCGATTATCAGTAGTAGCAATGGCTGCCAAGTTGTTCCACATCTACGATATTCACCAGAACTAGCCTCGTCGCACTTCCATCTCTTCCGAAATCTCAAAAAGGATTTGGCTGGACAACGGGACACCACCGACGAGGAAATCATTATTGCAATCAACTCCTACCTTGAGGTCCAACCAAAGGACTTCTTCTAAAGCGGCATCGATGCACTCCACATCTGGAGAAAGCTTGTGCACTCGCTGGGGGACTGCGTTGTAAAATAGGGCGATATCGTACTCCTGCCTCTTACCATCTCACGGAGGCTCAAAGCTTTTCAGTCGCCCGAATTTTACACCCAATTTGTACATGAAGTCTCTCCAATTCCATTATTTTGGCTTACAGTTCATGACATGGTAATTTTAAGTGTTTTCCCCATTTTGCACTACATAAACAAAAACCATTGAGTGTAATGATACGGGGGAAACTGAAAAAATCAACAAACATGGTAATAAAATCGCATGGAATCAGCTCCCGTGTGTTGTAATGGCAGAAATAAATAATTCTTGCAATGCTGTTCCCCCCCTCTCATTCACCCCCCCCCCCCCCTTCCTCTCCCTACGAGTAAATATGGAATGTGTTGATCGAAGGGAGTGGGATGTTGGAAGATGTGAGGATGTATTGCAGATGGCTTTGAAGTTATTTTTCATATTCGGATTGAACAAGGCCTATGTATTAAACATATCGTTGCCCACCATCAGCTCATGAGGACAGGATATACCTCTCGAACTGTTTTTTAAAATTTCTGCTTTATTCCACATGAGCCGATTATCAGTTGTCCCTGAGCTATCATCTCATGCATAGCAAAGCATTGTTTGATCTTTTCAAAAGACAGCATGTCAATGTGCACTTAATTGGTGCTCCTGATACATGTCATCATATTTACACATGTACACGCACAAGTGACTTCATGATCATGAAACTGCCACAGCACCATGATAATTCTTCAGCTTTGAAATCACATGTGTACAGTTTTATCACGGACACATGTACAGGAACCAAAATGAAGACCTACGCTGCATTTCGTGCAATTTTATATTAGTTCCAATATTGGTATCACTTATTAAGACACACATCACGCGTGCGCGCGCACACACACAACAGCCTTTAATAAACACACTCCTCGCGAACAAAGTATAGCAATAAACTGCACATAATCAAAATATGCCTACATACTTATATAATTTACAATACACAGTATACACCAGCTCATGAATACACACTGAGAAAAAAAATTCATTGACGTTTGTTTTTGCTACGTCAAAATCAAAATACATTACCTGACTGGCTTTAAAAGTACTTTGAAGAAGTTTGGTAGTTTCGATGAACATGTGCAAAATACTCCCCCGCCCCCTTCCACACACACACACACACACACACACACACACACACACACACAAATCACGTTGTATTAAAAACGTTTGTTATTTTTTTTTTTCTGAACATGGGTGCAAGCAGAGTAACATGCATTATTTATTAACTTATTTCACGCTGTGTGCGTCCAGCGGGATCGCGATGCTTACATTAATTATTTAGGCTGTATTCCATGATGTTTGCACCAGCAGGGGTTGAAAATGCGTTTTGTATTTTTATCCCCAAAATCTCTTCCCAATTTGGACATGCGTTCTTGAAAGGTACACGACATGGTTGAATTCGTGATTCTTTTTACGCCTCTTCCTCATTATAACGGACCATTCTGAAAGAATGAAATCTTATTCATTTGTAAAATACAGTGTGAAATAATAATGGACATCACGATGATTTCATTAATCATTTTTCCTGTAATCTTTTACGTAGTGTACACATCAATGTTTCCCAACCAGCAAAACAACTGGAAGTCGGAAACTAATATGAAAAGGATTATGATAAGATGCACATGCATTCCAAAAGCATATTTCTCCATGTTCTGCCACCAGTTTGTTTCACTAAATGAAACATTTTTAATGAGTATTTTTTTTTTCACATTACAGACTGGTTTGAGCTAACATCAAGTAGGCGGCCTACGCGTATCTCGAAAAAAAAAAATCAAATGATTATGTTCAAAGACTGAAGAACATCGAACGGTATCCGTGTATCTTTTTGCACGGTTTATAAGAAAACATGGCAAGAACGGTACTCGGCATTTGTCACTAATAATGGAGGATAAAAGAGGAATAACGGCGGGACGACTGAGCCTAGCACGTTTGTTTCCTCTTCCCGCCTCAGATCATTCATGTAGAGAGACGGCATGGTAATCGCTACAATAAAACTTACGTGTTTATGCAATTTAAACAATAATTTAAACAATATTTAAACAATAATCTTCTGCTATTCTTTGCAAACATGTTGAAAAATTCAAGGGTTTTTGCTCAACTAATCACAATTCACATCTATCAGAACATAATCACAGAAGCAAGCTTTAACACTCTTGAATATATTTTCAATACCATGGAATGTATTGATACACGAATCTGGTGGTCTATACCACGACATTAAGATGAAAGACCTTTACCTGAATGCACGCCATTTCTAAACTTTGATTCTGATATTCTTCAAGAACCACGTGATGGAAAGAATTGTGTATAAGAAACTACACAGATTAAGACTCATCCCCAAATTTCAATTCCTGCATTACGAATTATGAATATGATTGTAAATACATAATTATTTTCTTCTGGGATATAGATGCATCATGGTGAGTTTGACACAAAGTTATAATATCACAAAACTGGCTTTACTCAGAAGTAATGGAATTGTGTTAATATATATATGTATATATATATATATATATATATATATATTTCTTTTTTTTTTTTAGAAGAGAACTAATATTCAAATGCTCAAAAGTTATTCCAGCAATTGTTTTGAACTCATTGATAATGTGTTCACATAGGTGGTTTTTATTATTTCTGTACTATTATTCTCTAAAGTACTTAAAAATAATTTATTCAAAAAAATTAAAGGAAGCTCAGAAAGAAAACATTTAGTATCCGTACTTCTTAGTTAAAATTTGCCTGAAAAAACAAATATACAGACGAGAGGATCTAATGGATTCATTTGTTACATTTATAGGACTTCAATGATTTAACACATGAAATACAATCGTCATGGAAATGCTAGACCAGATAGTTGAAATAGGCATGTAGTCAAATGCTTTTTCTCAGCCACCGGTTCTGCAGTTTTACATGATCTTTTCAGTGAGTATTCCCACGATGAACTGGTGCGGCAACAATCGCTTCATGTATTTGTCATGGAATAACACAGATCGTTATCAATGGTGTGTCATCATGGTCACGATTTTCCTCTTAATGCCAGTGTTTGGATACGATTCAAGCTGGGGGTCTACACGAACAGGCAATTGGGTTGGAACGCGGACCATACCAGAAATATACGGAGCATATGCTGCGTTTATACCATATTCCCGGCGGCCACGGCAGCCCCGTTTGCCCGAAATGTAATGCGCCGTAGGTAGATGAAGCATTCTTGTGTTTTCCCCTCGTATTCTATAGTCTTGCTCGTTCCAGTTCTCGCCCCGTTGAACATTGAACATATAGCTATCAGACGCTGTTCTGGCTAAATTATCAATATTTTCCTTCACTGGCCTTCATGTACGAAACATTTTAGGGATGAATAAAAAAATATATCTTTTTTAACCCATAAATTTGTGATGGCGCCACTAGTATGCTCGTATATTATGCGTAATAAAGACAGCTATGCTGTCAACATAAATAAGAAGGCAGGATGGAATATACTCGTATATGTAACACACTCGCCTTTACTCTCTGAGACGGGTCGATCGTATGGCAAGCCAAATTGATTTGTAAAAAGGTTTTCTGATATCGCGAATTCCATTTCGTGATATCACAAATTCAATTTTTGATATCACAAATACCCATTGGTTTATCACGTAAAACAAATTTTTGATATCACGAAATCGAATTAGTGATATCAGAAATTCAATTCGTGATATCACAAATTCAATTCGAGATATCACGAATTCACATTCTTGATATCAAGAAATACATTTTGTGATTTCACTAATTCCAATTTGTGATATCATTGATTTACATGAAATTTCAACACTTATCTTTCGCAAAAATCATTTGATTTCGAGCATTAGTTTTGCGCAGGAAACCACTGTGAATTCGAGCGCTAGTTGAACGCAGAAATACACAGGGAATTCGAGCATTAGTTTTGTGCTAAAATTCAACAGTGAATTCGAGCGTTAGTTGAGCGCAGAAATACTCGGGGAATTCGAGCTTTAGTTTTGTGCTGAAAAGCAACTGTGATTTCGATCGTTAGTTGAGCGCAGAAATACACAGGGAATTCGAGCTAGTTCAGTGCAGAAAACCAATGAGAATTTGAGCGTTAGTTGAGCGCAGAAAAACACAGGGAATTCGAGCGTTGGTTTTGCACTAGAATTAGATTTTGAATTAAAGCGTTAGTTTAGCGCAGAAATACAAAGGGAATTTGAACATTAGTTTTGCGCTGAAATTCAACTGTGAATTCGAGCGTTAGTTTTGTGCTGAAATTCAACTGTGAATTCAAGCGTTAGTTTAGCGCAGAAATACAAAGGGAATTTGAACATTAGTTTTGCGCTGAAATTCAACTGTGAATTCGAGCGTTAGTTTTGTGCTGAAATTCAACTGTGAATTCGAGCGTTAGTTGAGCGCAGAAATACACTGAATTCGAGCGTTAGTTTAGAGCAGAAATCCCGATGGAACTTCAAGTGTTATCTTTAGATAATTATATAACGATAGTTAAAGAAAAAAAAAAAACTAAATGAAGAGTTTTGGCAACCCGTGTTTTATTTTATAAATTCAGTTATTGATGTGTTGTCAATTACTTCAAAGTCACATATATCATTCTCCTTTTTTTCCCCTCTCATTTCTCGCCACTGATTTGGCAGAGACTAGTTGACTTGCAACTGTTGTTTGCGTTTCTCTTAACTCTGTGAAAGATACACCTGTACTCTCTCCCGGCTTCCCCCTGTAATTCCTCCAAGTTGGTAACAGAAATTTGTCATTACGTAGATTAACAAATTTGAAGTCCTTTGTACCACTACTTTCTTCTCACTACAAATTCTAACTGTTTGTTTGCCATGCATACTGCTGCACCAAACTCCTCAGAAGATCTTGATATCTTCAACCCAACTATACACTATTGGTCTTAATGGATACAACCCATTGTTCTGGAGGAGTGATTTTTGAGGAGTGAGAAAATGTCTTTAGGAGAAACACGTTGCGTTATGTGACCACCAGCCGACACCAGTGGTGAACATTTGGCAGGTTTGCGACTCCCTCTCCGCACCCTGCATGAGTCACAGTCTCTCTATCTTATTCTCCGTTGCTGACATACACAGACCAGAGGGGTGATTGCCCTCGGTCGGTCCTCCGCATTACAAACGCGTTGTACATGTATGCTTTTACGAAACACATACACATACAACAACAAATTGTCACAGATTTGGTGGAATAGTAACACTGTAAGGGGGACTACACATACTCACGAAAAATGTATCATAATTAACAATAACGTAGTAATAGACGACAATTTGAGGACCAGAACGATTAATTAAATGTAGGCCCTAAGTGAACATAGTATATCATTGAATTCATGATATGTTGCAAAACAATTGATTTGTATCAATAATTCATCAAATATATATACCTTGATGATCATTTTGGAATGATGGATGTGTAAATCTCTCATATTGATTTGTATTTTGAACATTGTTTCACAAAAGTTAGCAGTAGTATACATTCCATCTCAATATCAGCTCAAAACTAAGTTCCAATTTCCTGGGTATTTCTGCGCTAGGCAAACGCTCCAATTCACAGTTGAATTCCAGCGCAAAACTAACGCTTGAATTCACTTTGTATTTCTGCCCTCAACTAACGCTCGAATTCACAGGGATTTACTGCACTGAACTAACGCTCGAATTCCCTGTGTATTTCTGCGCTCAACTAACGTTCGTATTCACAGTTGAATTTCAGCGCAAAACTAACGCTCGAATTCCCTGTAAATTACTGATATCACACATTCGAATTTATGATATCAATAATTCAATTTGTGATATCAGAAATTCGCATTTTTTATATCACAAATAAGAATTCTTGATATCACAAATTCAAATTAGTGATATCACAAATTTATGTCGTGATATCCCAAATTCGAATTTGTGATATCAAAAATCCATTATAGTGATATCACGAATTACCATTGGTTTTTCACGTGAAACCTGTTTTTGATATCAAGAATTTGAATTTCTAATATCACAAATTCATTCAGTGATATCACAAATTGATTTTTGATATCACAAATTCGAATTTCTGATATCACAAATTGAATTTGTGATATCAAGAATGGATTTTGTGATATCACAAATTCGATTTCTTGATGTCACAAATTAAGTTCATGTGCTACACTTAGGGGAATTTGTGATATCATAGATTTAATTTTTGATATCACAAATTGAATTCTTGATATCAAAAATTAGATTTTTTTTGATATCACAAAATGGAATTCGTGATATCAGAAATTACCTTTAAATGTAAAAAAAAAGGCTTGCCATACGATCGATATATTGTCCTTAGCCTTCACTTTGACTGTTCATTTGAGAGTTTCGATGTCTTCCAAATTTCGTTCACAAAACAGGTACCTCTTGCTTATTATTTCTCATCATTGAATGTCATCTTTAGGGTTTGTATAGTATTGGTGGAGATAAAGATTGGTCTTTTAACTTTTTGCAAGATACAAATAAAAAACACTAAGAAAATCGGTTTTGGAATGGTTGAGACATTCTAAAATAAAGTTAAACAAAGTGATCGTAACAAATGGTGGGTACCACCTTTTATTAGGATTGCTCTATTTTTGATGTCTCGGCCATTTCAAAACCAATTTCTATCAAATAAACGTTCAATTCCTCTTGGAATTATATGCTCTTCCACATTTTATAAACGCTTCTCATTATCTCACCAAAAATGTTACAAACCTAATTTATTAGGTCTCAACCAAAACTATACGATCCCTTCAAAGCATAACAAGGGGGAGAGAACGTATGAAATTTTTCATTTGTTGATTAAGATGGTACGTTAAGTATTTTTGGATGGAGATTAATGAGAGTGAGAGAAATGTACGTCTATGATGTCTTCAAGATATTAAAGCAATTCTTCTTTGACGTTTCTTTCTGTTGCGAAAAGAGGGCAGACTTCGTTTCAAAAGTGAAGCCTACGCCGTTGAATTTATTGTACTGGTTCTTATAATTCTCATCTTAACATTTTTTGATGACTCTGGAAACTTTTCATGCCTTGGCAGCTGGTGGTCTGTATAAATCAATTCAAAGACATAGATGCAGATCTTTTTTTATAGTTTTTTGTAGGTTTTCCCACCCAATCTTATCAGATTTGCATTCGAAGTAATGAAAAGGCGTTCAAATTCAAGCGATTTTGGCCACTGCTCTATTCTCAAGGTTCATTTTAATTCTTCGAGCATTCAATTTTGTTTCATGTCATTATTTTTAGATTTTATTTTATTCAATTTGAGATGAAATTCATTTAATTCAACGACTCAGAGTTGGCATTCAACTTCGGGCCAGCTGGGTAGACGTTCAATTTCGTCCCAAATACCAGTTTCAATTTCATTTATGTGAATCCAACTTCGCACCTTGAAATTACAAATTCAATCAACATAAGATGTTCCCATGCGTTTCTACGGGTCATTTCTTTTTTTTTTTTTCCTCTGTGTTATATTGGATTACTGTATATAATTCCATTTTAATTTCAAAGTTTCATTTATTCAGTTTAGTCTATTAATTGTATTGTCTGTATAATCTTGTCTTCCACCTTCAAATTACCCTCTTACAGTATCGATGTAACATTAAGGGAATGGCTGTATCTCAAAGTTTTGTCTTCATTTTGATTCCATTCCTACCTTCTCCGTATCCACATCATAAGTTGCCACAATCAGCTCAGCTGTAGATCTGTTTCACCCAATGTTTTAGCCAGTGATATAGTCTTGCTAGTTGTCAAAAGCTAGCTTCGATCACAAATTTTGTCCATATTCGAGACATTCATGTATACTCTTCTCCAGCAGCGTTAAAGTCGTGATAAATTAATGTACATGTATGTGTTTCAAAGAGGAGTTATACGAGCTTCCACAGGCCCTATATTAGATATTATAAGGCAAGTCCTATTTCAAGATACATTAAGCTTACGTATTCATATAGATGAATAACAACGAAAAACACTGCCCATATCATGTAAATGTTTGCCTTATCGTGATTTTGAATTTCTTGACCTTCTTCACGACGATGCTGATGGGAACTTGAATACGTTGCACTTGCATTTTTAATTTGAACGCCCTTCTTACGTGTTTATATGATAAACTCATGATATCGCATGCTGATGAATCAAATTGAATGAACTATAATAGTTACTTTTTTGAATGTTGATCTCGGTGATCATTTATATTCACTTGAACCTGAATGATCGCATTGTTAAATCGAATGCAAATCTCATGAAATTGGGCGAGAAAAAAACATATATCATCAAAGAGAAAAACGCGTCAAAATCTATTTCATCCATGCCAATAAGCTGATTTATGCTAGTTCCCTTCTTATTCAATACACGGTTCGTGCATGTACATATCATAGCGTGGATGCAATTAAAGGTGGGAAAATTCCTATGAAAAATTGGAAGTTACTTGCGTCTTGCCTGTGTAAAGTGTATGTGCATCAAAATATGGAAATATATGATTATTGAAGTAGATAGATAGATAAATGAAGGAATGAATATCCAACTCCTTTATGACATGAGAAAGACTGAATGATATTCCTGTTTATACATAATGAGTTAATATCAGCACTTACGGCTGCGTGACCGTCCAACAGAGGCCCAAGATTCCGGACAAATATAAGAATGGCTGCCACGCAGTCAGATAAGGCCAAGTTAAAAGCAAAAACATTCTGCTTCTTGCGTAGTTGAGGACTGACAAGGATTGCGCAGATTGTCAGGAAGTTCATAACAGCAGCCAAAGCTGTGAAGAAAAGCAGGCAATAATGGAGAAGAATCCCAATAATATCCATCGTCGTTGGACAAGTCGAGCAGTTCAGTCACCACAGCAGCTGCAGAAATGAGCTATCCAATCGATTTTTCCATAACAAACGCGAACATCTATTTCAGCGAAGGGTTGCAATTACGTATTCAGTTGGCGAGGTTGTGAATGTTCAGCCCCTGTATTCAGAAGTGAGCATTAATAAATGGAATCGTTCGTGTGGCACCGAGGTGCATTGTTCAAAAACCATAGATTAGAAGGCCAGCAGAAATCAGTTTATAATTATGTTCAGGTTCATTGGACCCCAGCGCGGAACTTTTTTTTTTTTGGTTCTTGGAAACCTCATATCACGTACTTTAACATCACATTACCTCAAGTGGTGTATGCGCATACATATCTTAGATGTTTATCTACATTATGCGTATACTTTGGTTTTTGTGCTTCCCCCTCTTTTTTTGTTTTCTTTGTTTTTTCATAATCATTATCATTACCATTACTATTATCAATATCATCTTTATTGTTATCATATTATTCTATATATACTTTGGGATGTTTGGTTTGATAACTTGCATTTTGTTGGTTGACTCTCACGTTCATTTTGTTGCCTCTCCTTGGTATACCAGGTTAGGGCTCACTACTTGCTCAGCCCCCCCCCCCCCCCTTGCTGTTACTATTTCATTCTTTTTCTTCTTTATGGTGTTCCTGATCTTGTTTGATGTTGCCTCCTTATTTATCCTTATCCTTCAAAGGTTGTCCCCCTTGGTCCTCGGGATAATCACCGACCCTCCTCTGCCTTTTGTCTGTCCATCCTCATAAGTAATTATCGACCCATTTCAGTTTGACCTTGTTTTTCAAAAATCCTTTAAAGAGTAATGTATGATAGATTTTATAAGTCTTTATGTTCCTAAAATGTTTACTATCTGAGCTAGTATGGTTTCCGCAAAATCTCTTTCAACTGAAATGGCTATTGTTGAAATACGAAATACAAAATCGAATAATTAATAAAATATATGTTAACAAAAGTGTAATTGGAATATTTGTGCCCCTTTTAGAAGCTTTTGATTCCCTTTTTCATTTTATTTTATTAAAATAAAAATAGTATTATGGTAGAAGAGGTATTTGTTTGAAATGATTTGAGTCTAAATCATATCTTTCTGGGAGAATGCAATATACTGTTTTTAATTCTGCTTCTTCTGATTTTTAAAACGATTTGCAGCGGGGTTCCACAGGGGTCGGTTTTAGGTCGTTTGCTTTTTTTGCTTTCTATCAATGCTATTTTTAATTATTGCCTTGATTTTACTTTCATTTTATATGCTGATAACACTATCATTCTTGCTTCACATAGTAATAGATAGATATTTTATATGATATTGTAAAGAACAATTTGTTTAAAATTGTGAATTGGTTTCAGTGCAATAAACTGTCACTAAATGTAGATAAAACTAATTATATGTTATTTTAAAAGAAAAAAGGGAAATGTGCAATTAACAAATGACGTAAAAAAATATATGGAGAGCCCATAATTCAATGTAAATCAGTTCAGTTTTTTGGAATCATTTTACATGACAATATTGACTGGCGTGACCACATAGAAATGTATGTAGAAAAGTTGCACGTTCGTGTTTTAAATTGTTTAAAGTTTGAATTGCACGCTTCGTCCTAACTTCTCTTTAATTTTTATTTTTTTTTACCTCATTTGTTGTACTGCAATGTTATATGGGGAAACACTTTTAATCCCAAAAGAAAGCAATTCATCATGTTTGACAAACTCTCGGAATTAGCTCACACCTCTCAGTAACTGTTATTTAAACGATTGAAAACACTGAGGTTGTATGATATAAACAAACCTCAAACAACTTTTTAATGCAACGTTTTTACACAGATATAGGCCCTACTCTCTCCTTACATCATAAATGTGTTCACATTAAACTCAAATATACACACTTATAATACACAGAGCTGCAATAAAGTTCATCAATAGCAATGTTCTAGTACGAAATTAAAGCAAACTCTTCATCATACAGGTTTTTTTTTTTAAATGCAATAAACCCAAATAATTATGATAAGCAAAATAATAATTTACTTAAGAAACAGTATAAAAAACACCTTTTGTCTTTTTCTCGAAACTATGTAATTAACCATATTTTCATGTCTGTTTTTTGTTATTTTTTGTTTTGTTGTATGTTTATAATTATTTTGTGTATCTTCTGTATAAACCAATTTATGATCTCTGAAAATATTTAGATTCCAATTTTAGATAACTTTGACAATGGTTTACGAGCACCTACAGGCCTTATTGGCTTTTTATGTGTACACCGTTTTTCATTTTACCCTTTGCCTGTTGTAATCTGTAACAATATGTGACCGTAATTTTGATGTTGTTGTTGTAGTTGGTTTTTTATGAGTGATTGTGTGTATGTTTTATCTTGTAACACTGGATGTTCAATGTTGTTTTTTGTGTTTTGAAATGGAAATAAACGATTTGAATTGAAATTAATTTGATTTGATTTGATTTGATTTGATTTATTGGTTTCTGTATCATCTTTGTACATGCACATTCATGTACAAACATAAATATAAGTTGTCCACAGAATATGAATTTTTTTCTTCATTGCTTTTGCACAATGTACAGCAAAACGTATACAACAAACATACAACAATGAATAATACAGTGGGGCTACAGCATAAGCGTGGCTTGATTTGCGTGCAGCCCCGTACATACATATAATACACATGGGAAGGAGAAGTGCGACTTTATCACAATTTCAGAATTTAAGTGGAGATTATGACATTGTGTGGATGGCAGAGGAAATCATGAATCATTTTTCGAATAATTCCTTATGAAGACGACATGACAAAGAGAATGAAAAATAATGAAGTGTGTTAGTCTGTTCCTTAGAGAGGAAGTCTTTGTACTTCCCGCCCACCTCGATCTCGACATCCGTTGTGGTATATAGAGCATGTAGGATCTGCACACCCCTTTGTCACCCTTAACATCTCTAGTAAGGTGATTGTCTGTTCCTTAGAGAGGGAGACTTTGTACTTCCCGCCCACCTCGATCTCGACATCCGTTGTGGTATATAGAGCGTGATCTGCACACCCCTTTGAAGTGAGACCTCCCTTTTTTCCCACTTTAGTTTAGCAGGAAACAAACTAACAATTTTTTCGTAAACCGATGCTTTGCGTTTCGGATTTTTCATGAAAACATCACACATTTTTTTCCTGGGAATGAATTAACAGCAACATTTCAACGCGATATATTATGTTTCAAAGGAACCGTTATTTGGTTCATACAGTATCTCACTCAGCAGAGTGATTTTTACTATCACCTTCCATGTACTCGAAGAGTTTTCGGTAAAGATGCAATTATGTTTATAGGTTTTATGGAGGGGATGCGGGGCTGCGTAGAGCAAGGGTTAGTGATCCCCTCCCCTCCCCTCCCGTTCGACGTTCGACGAAAGGAATGTCAGAGTGCAAACTCGGGAAGCTATGGATTTTATTGTGGTCTTGTAATTACCTTTTCTCTCTTTTTAAAGGACCCCTCCCCCCCCCCCCCCTTCCCGTTTCTGCGGCCATAGTTAATACTTGGACTACGACTTGCATGCATTGGTTATTGCTATATCAGCGTAAGTAGATTTTTGCACTGCCCTTTTTGCCTTGAATTTGTCTAAATGATGTTATGAAGCATAACATTTGGATGTGTTGGTAAACTGCCTTATTGCATACTTTATTTCGCGTAGTGTCTTATAAGGCTTGTCTGTTTGCTATCTTGTGCATAATTTAATTGACACGGAAAATTTTGGCGAGACCATGATAATGCAAACCTAAATGAATAGTTATATTACAATGGTTGCGCTACAATACAGAAATTAGTAGTAGGTTGTCAGTTTGTTTGTTTGATTGTTTGTTTGTTTGATTGTTTGAATGAATGATATTCGTTTATATCAGTTTTTAA
This sequence comes from Diadema setosum, assembly GCA_033980235.1. Taxonomy (NCBI): domain Eukaryota; kingdom Metazoa; phylum Echinodermata; class Echinoidea; order Diadematoida; family Diadematidae; genus Diadema; species Diadema setosum. Next base: position 35,148,512 of record CM067075.1, on the reverse strand, counting down.
TCATTTCTCCATATCATCTCCATCTCCATATTAATGCAGAGAAGTTATGCTTTCTTGGAAACGTTTAATTCCTACAAGCTTTAGCTTTTCGTATAGATTTCCTTTCTGTTTCTCTCTCCGCTCTTTTTCATTTAATAGCAATATCAGCATAAATGACAGCTGAGACTGACCCCCCCCCCCCCCCCACAGTTCAAACTGGAACGAAATAGGTAGTACACCTTTATATCTAATATAATAAAGTTGTATTTGGTATCGCAGTCTGAATAATATCCCTGAACCTTACCGTAGGTTTTCCCGGCCAATTCCAGTCCATTTAATAAAGGGTTCGTTCAATCTAGCAAAAAATCTTGTTACCGCTTATTCTGTCCTCTACGTTCAATGTATCATTTCGATCAATGAAATTTGTACATGTGCTTTTTAAATTCATGAAAAGGGTATTCAAATTGGCACGTGCTCTGGATTAACACAAATTTGCCAGCACTATCCGAAAAGGGTATATCAGTCATTCAATTTCGAGGCTGGGTAGTCAAATTCCAAACATACTCATTCAAATTAACGTCATGTTATTTCTATTTTGAAAATGTGAGAACATCTAAACATTATACTGCCCTGCTTGGCAAAAGGAAGCAAGTATATCTCGTAGTAGGATGAGTGTTTTTTGCATGAAATTTGGCCTGGAAAAAGAGCTCATTATGTTAATTATGAGAACATCAATAACTCAAATTCGGATGGTATGTCACTTCCTCCCTTTGGCCAAAGTAGGGGAGATATGCATTAATATGTAACTTTCTGTTTCATCAGCACACTAGTTACGTTCAGACAGTGATCCTGATGAGCTAACTTGGAGGATAAGTTCTATGGGCGCCAAGTGTTGCACGATCGATTGCGTTACGAAATCGAAACCGACCGTGCGACACTTAGCGACCCATAGAGCTTATCCTCGAATTGGGTTATCCTTGAAGTTAACAATCACCGTTTGAACATCACCATTGTTTAGCTGTAAAAGTAGCATATTTTTTTTTTATATCAAATAACTCGCACAACATGCACCATTAATCTTCTATTATTCATCTTCTTACAGTCTGGCGTATATATCAAGAAGACACATTTAGTGACATTGGCAGAACTGTTGCCAAGATGTTGTTGACCCTACATCACACAACCAACAAAAAGCCGCCAGACACAGATTTTTTAGTTTGAATAAGAGCAGATTCTGCAAGAGCAGACTTTAAGCTTTAAAATCATGTAGGGCCTATTACTCAATTCAAATGGATTTTTTCCAACGTTAATCCAATCTTGATATTGGAGAAAAAGCATACACTCTGGAAAGTGTATACTGAGAAAAGAGCCACTGAAGTATAGGGCGTATTCAAACGCTTGATTTTACCAAAACATACTCTGTGCAATGAATGGGACAAAAACAAACAAATAAAAAACAGATATGAATTCGAATGACATTGGTTCCAACCACAAGTAATCTAAATGAGAAATACATCTCATCTAATAACTCTCCCATTGGCTAATAAAGAAAAAAAAGTGAATATTTGTCAAATTGTGTTTTCTGATCGTTAACTATACATACAACATCCTACCTCTAAGAAATCAGTTCGGTAGGCATGAAACACTACAACACTGCTTATTTTCTACAGCACTTCCCCAAATTGTGAAGATTTTACGTATTGGTTAGTGGAGGCTTATGAAAAGATATGATCAACTCTATTTACCTTGCTTTTGTGAATTCCGCCAACTCTGCCTTTCCGGGAAACCATATAATCATACTACAGTTGGTTTGTGTCCAAACTTATACTAAACTTATTCAACGTTGTTTGCATGAGTTATGGTTCTATCTATGAAGTCGATTTGCACAATGACATGCCTCGAAGAGAATACAAACACACTCAAGATCTCATGAAGAAATAGAAACTCTAGTTACTCGATTAATTCTGCATACAGGTTGACAAACTGTGATTTAAAATAGGTTAGTGTGTAAAATGCAAGAAGAAAGAATTTGTGTTGTGTTTTCTTATGTTTACTACGTCAAATGGCTGCTCTAGGCAAGGCTTAATTCATAAAAAGATAAGAGCACTGCTGTAGCTCAAGGAGAAACGCAGGTTATTGGATAAAAATACTTTCTGGAGATTCTTTGACACAGGTAGATATGCGAAAGAAGGTGGATTGGCAAGAAAGCTGACAAATCAATATTCTGGGAGTGCCCTCTTCTCATAAATATTTTTACCTGAATGCGGATGAGATTTCCTGCATGTTTAAAAAAAAAACAGAAAAAGGAAATCTAATGGAAGTGATTTGAAATGCGCAGGCTTTCCCTTTTCAGGTCTTTTTTTATTTCCAGGGACAAAGAGCGAAATGGCTTTGTTAGTGTACTTTCATGTTGGTATCAGTAAAACCTACATGAAAGAACATTAAATGGGCAGTTTTAAGGCGGTTCAATACCGCAAATGCACAAAGAAAAACCCATTCAATTATATTGAATTTTACTGAGGACTGTCAGCTGAGCACGATGGCAATCGATAATTTGGGTCAGCGCATCTCTTATTCTAGAGAACAGATTGTAACATTCCATTTTGTCAAAATCATGAAATTCTCTACTCATTGGGTTCCGCTTAAATTTTGTCACAAAACATAATGTCAACCTAAAATGTCTTCATCGATCGCATATATAAAAAAAAGAAACAGGAAAATTACACGAAACCTCTTTCTCATATTGTTTCCTATTCAATTTTATGTACACATGGTGTATGTGTAAATTATATACATACACATATAAGTCTGAGTTATATCAAGAAGCTGATGTTTGAAGTTCCTTGGTTATACTGCCCCCATCCGTTCGCTGTGATTGTGATGCACTAATACTAGTATTGAAACCCGTTGAGGATGAGTCCCGAGTATACTCGGGTATAAGTGTCTATGGGAAATGCGTTTTGTTTCAAAATCAGGCCGTCCTTAACGGGTTAACAGTTTGGCATTAAATGCCTGAAAGAGTTACATAGTTTTGCTTTTGTGTTTAGACTAAAACTGTTTGGTATCATGTCACAGCCATATTGGAAATTTGATTAGATAAGAAAAGCATAACTGGACCTATAACATACGTATATGTATATGTATATGTATATGTGTATATGTATACTTATATGTATATGTATATGTATACGTATATGTATATGTATATGTATATGTATATGTATATAGCTATTTCCAGCCATAAGGAGAAATGCGGAATAAATGATAGTTTGGGGGAATTTTGATACAAAGCATAAACATATTCAGAAAATTTACATTAATATGCATTAATATGGGCTCAATGCATCATTGAAGAGCACAAAATGCAAAAAAAAATTCTGTATGTTAATGACAAAATACAACTATTTAAAAAAAAGCAGATATACCTAAATTCCCCCAAATTTGAATTGAATTGAATTGAATTGAAAAGGTATTTTATTCATGAATATCTATCGCAGCCCAGAGGCTGAATTACAGACATTGTTAACAAATGGCAATGAATACATTAAAAATACTCACAGAATACAGTGTAGCAATGAGGAAAAAAATACATAACAACAAAGGGTCGATCTTATTCCTCTTAACCATTGCACAAAATGACCCGTTTTGTGTGATTATCCAATATATACACTACTTTTTTTTTGCATCCGTGCCAATCTCCCCTAAATTGTATCAATGATAGGCTTTGGAAAACATGGCGGGATATACATAGTGTAAGTTACTCATGTACTTAATATAACAAATCTATACACAAGGGACGTAACTGTACGTGTTGTAACCCCCTTTATTGAGATTTCGTGCTTCGTCGTTCGTCAGAAATATACAATGACATGGTACACCAACTGTAATAATAAACATTTATTATATAGTATGTCATAATCATCCGAGATTAACTAATGAGCACATAGCCTTAATCATATAAAAAATGTATATACTTAAACATAACAATTTGTTCACAAACCTGTGTATGTATAATAATAGAATAAAAAAGGAAAATAATTTTAAACAAGTACTGACAGACTGATATATATTTTAAACAGATACCAAATTACAATATATATATATATATATATATATATATATATATATACACATTCATATTTCCATACATGCCTACATTCATTCACCAACATTTCTTCAACAATTGCTCAAAATTCTCGATTCCCATCAAACCAAAATGTATATTCAATATTTGTTTAAAATAATGAAATAAAAGGGGAAATGATATATAAAAATATATACACATGTACATCATTTCACATTCATTCCATATTAACCTTTAATTTATCTAGCCATACTTATCTATACACATAGATATACATCAATATCTACTTCCACATACAGTAATTATATTAAACATTTATAAAACACATTAATATATTTACATTCATACCTTCATCTATTTCAACACTAATTCAAAATTCTCAGTTACACGTGCATATATTTACATACATACTTACATCTACGTCAACGATTACCCATAATTCTGAGTTCCTAATAAAAAAATATATGTATGAAAATAATAAAAATATTAAAAAATGTACTTTTTCAAGTTTATATTTCTCATAGAATATTTCGCTAAAAGTTAATATATTATATACCATCTTTAAGGTTATTTAATTGGCTATCAGCCTAGTAGGTCAATAAAATGGAAAACTTAACCCATGAGTGAACACTTTTGTTTTTCTCTTCAAGGCACAAAAGCAAAAATTGCAAAAATGAACAAGTTGTCATTCATGCGCAAGTGCTTCTCCATAAAACAATAAGAACAAAAGACAAAGTTAACACAATTAGATACATGGACTGAGTTGCAAAAATAAAGCTCTGATCTCTAAAATATCTTTGAAGCCCAAAATACCAATAAAGGCAAATAATAAGGGGAGAAAAACGAAGAATCTTGGGTCAGCCCAAATTCAAATGAAATAAGAGATGAAGCAATATATTAATAAAAATGGTAGAAATTTCAATTTGTTTTCAAATTAGGAGAATTGTATATAATACTTAGTTTTTAAATTTATCTCATGAATCCTTAACTTACTAAAATAAAAAGAGTATAGTGAAGAAATTCTGTTTATTTAATCATCTTTATGCCATTACTCTCTATGTTGCTTGAAGTTTAAGCTGACAGGTAATTCTTATTTTCCCCCTTTAGTTTTTCATTTTGTTTTTGTTTGAGGTTATAAAGAGATAAAGAGAACAAAAACTTGTTTATGCTATTTCATTAATGTCTCTCATTGTGTTAAACTGGCTTTTTGTTGTTATTATCTTGAAGGGCATTGCCAAATGAAAGACACCTTGTCAAATTTTGCAATTTTCACTTTTGTATCTTGGCGGGTATAAATGAATGTGTTCACTCATGCGTAAAATTTCCTTTTGTTTTAACCTGCTAACTTGATAGCCAATAAAATTACCTTAATATGACATAATATACATTGATTTTCATCAAAATCTTCTATGAAAAATATGATCTCAAAAAAGTGTTTACTTTCTTCTTTTTTTGCTGAGTGTATAAAGTATCACTTAACGAGCCGTTCTGCTTCGTCGGTGAAATATAGAGTTTGATGAGAACCAGTTCTGCATTTTGGAGTGTGTATAATAGAGAATTTGTATGAGTGTAAAGAAAAATCGGACAATTAAAGCAGTGTTCTGCAAACGTCTTTTGATTACACTCCTTGTGTAAAGGATTTGGAGCATCTCACTATATTCATCGTAGACTTCGAAAAAATGAAACAATTAATGTATCATTTCAATCAAGATGAATATTTTTTTCAATCTTACAACAGCCTACCTCCATTAGCATTGTAACAGCATTACACGAATTTTACTTGGATTGTAAAGGTTAATCAGGTTTACACAACATTCACTCCTGATAAAGAGTAAAGAGTTATCACCAAACTCATTACAAGTTTAGGAAACCAAGATGGGCACTGGATAATTTCTTCTCCTAAATTTGATTCAAAAACAGAATAGTTTTGCTAAGATTTAATTGCTTGTTTAATGACACACCTATCACGCCTATGACACGTGAAAATTCCTCACCTCGCCGTATATTGATCGAATGTGAATCCGCTATTAATGCCTTGTGAAAAATATAGAATTTCACGCATTTCTTCTTTTTGTCAGGCTAATTTCGATGAGATTAGTAGCATTTCTTCCTTAAAATCCGTCATACAGTCCACCTCGCCAAAATCGGCCTCATGCCAGTTAAAAAAAGAGTATCCTATTACCTGGAATTGATATAAGCCATTGTGTAAGCCGAAATTCAGGTAATGCGAAGGATTTTCTCTAATAACTTTGGATTAGATTTAGGCAAGGTTGACTGTATCTAGCAAAGTGAACGCAAACCTGAACTTGAATGTGACTTTTCTTTCGAGGTATCAATTGATTGGTTTACTCAGTGTCACATGTAATTTTAAGCCTCGTCCATCGTGCGCATCTTAAAGCTCCTTTGTAGATCTGACAGTATGAATATACGAAAGTCCATTCTAATCACGCGAAGAAATTATTCTATAATATCATTGCCTCCTCCAGGCATCAGACTTTACAACCTTTCAAGCACTCAAAACAAACCGAAGAACATTTGGAAGTTTTTGTTGTATAAACTGAGTCTACAGAATGCAAGTGCCATATATTATGAGAATGATAAGAATTATAGAAACAGACTTACAAACATCATACGATATTCAAAATATAGATATTATACTGATAAGTTTACTTCTTTGAAATGTAATATGAAGGAAACATGGCAATGTATAAACGATATACTTGGAAGTAAGAAAGATAACTCATTACCTCAATATATGTATCATGATGATGTAAAAGTTTTCATCTAGACAAGATATTGTGCAACAGTTACATTCTTATTTTGTTAATGTCGGAGCAAAACTCTCATCAATTCGCATTTGCTGACTATTTTTCATATCAAAATGGTCACTCCTTTTGTAAACCAGTATCTACTCATGAAATAGTAGATATATCTGTATCTATTCAAAGTTCAAAGGCAAGTGGTCCTCATGATATCTCGGCAAGAATTATAAAAAGAATCCATTCATTGTTTTGTTGAACCTCTTTGTTATATTTATAATTTATCCTTGCAGTCTGGCGTTGTCCCTGATAATCTTAAAATAGCCAAAATTGTTCCTTTATTCAAGAAGGATAATCCAGAAAGTATAGAAAATTATAGACCGGTTGCAATTAGTTCTGTATGATATATAATATATAAAAATAATATATTGATACCAGAACAATTTCGACTTCGAAAATATTTCTCTACATGTTCTAGCGTAATATCCTTCACAGATTATATTTGCAGAAAATTGATGATGGTATTTATTGTTGTGGAGTATTCATGGATTTGTCAAAAGCATTTGACAGTATCGACCACAAGATTCTGCTAGAGAAATTGTATTTATATGCAGTGAGAGGTGTACAATTACAATAGTTTGAAAATTATTTGTCTAACAGAAAACAGTATGTGATGGTCGATTGTGTCAGATTCTCTTATCTCTCTGTAAATATTGGTGTACCACAAGATTCTGTTTTGGGCCCTCTGCTTTTTATTTATGTAAATGATATCATAAATTGTTCTCGTGTCTTTAAGTTTTCGCTTTTTGCTGATGATACAGTGGTTATGTTTTCGCACAAGAATATTGCTGTACTGATCTCCACTTTTTCTTTTTAGTAACTGAAGTAAGTACGGTAACTGCATGTTCTTACTTCTAACTTTGTTACACAGTGTATACCTGAATTTACCCATGCACGATTAAGGTTTACTACTGGCATTATAACTTGGTTTTTATTAGGCCTTGTATAAGCATTTACGGTCAGCCTTTTTTCTTTTCTTTTTTTTTGCAGGCAGATTGTGTCAGTTGTAAACCCTTCGCATAAGACTTTATTTAAAAATTGGTTGTTGTTTTTTTAAATGACAGGTTTTGTAATTTTTGTGTTGGAATGATTTCATGAAAACATTACTTTGTAAGCACCCAAAAAGACCAACTACGTGCGGGAATCTACAGACCTATAAACAGATGATAAATGAGTAGTGACAGCGTCTTTCATACTTAACCCTATAAAGCCCAAGGGGGGCACATTGTGCCCCCCTACCACATTTTCGTTTGCCACTCCTACACCCTTTACTCGATTTCAACCAAATTTGGTGACTTTTCCTAAAATCTTATTGCAAACATTTTGATATATAATTTAGCTATGTCCGACATTGCTGGTTGCCATGGCAACCGTAAACTGACAACCATGTCAGTCAGATTTTGAATGATTTTCTGTTCCAATTTCACTTAACAATATAATAATGGATGAAATGGGGGTTTTCTTGGCTGTAATTTGCTGAAGGACCAAAATGTGAAGTAATTATGGTTGTGAATTACCCTGAAATGGTCTTCTTATTATTTCCTTTATTTTTTATATGACATATGCATCAAACAATAAATATACATGTAATAGAAATAATCGAAAATAAAGCATTTTCCAAAGAGTACCCTTTTATTTTGTGTTATCTTCACACAAGCTTGCCTGTAATTTCATTTTGTTATCATATTATCAGTCTGTAAACTCAAAATTTCAATATTTTGGAAATATGAAATGTGATACCAATATATGTACCCATTCCAAGCAATACATCATAGGTTTCATATATTTCTTTATATTGTAATGAGTAGCGCCCCCATATGTTGACCTTGAGAAATTTCAACCATAACAAATAGTGAAGGTTGACTTGCTTTTCCTTTTTGGTAAATATGAAAATGATTGATATGAAATAAAAACATATATACTGAGGATAAAGAAATAAAAAGAAAAATACATGATTTTAGCGTATTTCCTATGTATTTCTGTATATTTTGGTAAATAGCGCCCTCAGTGGATGACCTTGAGGAATTTCAAATGTTGGGTCATGTAGAGTATGAGTTGCTCTACCCATGTGCCAAATATGACGGTCATACATCATATAATAAAGAAGTTTAGGGGGGCACAATGTGCCCCCCTTGGGCCTGGAAGGGGTCAAAATAGCTTGGGCTTTATAGGGTTAAGAACAAAGGATATGGTTGACTGTGTGGCTTTGTCTAGAGTGTACACGAAGGGCCACGTTGAAATTTAGATTGAAAAATACAGAAGAGATTGCTGTTCTTGCATAAACTTTTTTTTTTTTTGCGTTTCTAACCGCAGTCGACAGGTTGAAACTGCGCATCATTCAACATCACTAATTGATAACGGCGTCAAGTTTTTGTTACCAGTGGCAGAACCTTGGCTGACCCCACTTATAGTGTTAACACCGGGAGCGGTCAATCCGGTGGTTTGGTCAGTCGATGCCGACCTTATGCAACTGCTTAGCAGCACCTCTCTGAACTCTCGAAGTCGAATCCAGTAAATCAGTGGATCCATAACCCCGCTGAGTGCCACTAAGCAGAAAGCAAAGCTAGATAGATTAGAAAACCAGCGCATTTCAAGCAAAGATGGGACATGATATTCGAGCAGGAGAATGATACACATCGGGAACCAGCAGATAAAAGAGGCACCAACGATCAATGCGAACGTAACTAAAACCCTTTTCTGTTTTTCCATGCGTCTTACAAGGAGAGAATCTCGAAGCCCGATATCGGTCGAAGTTACAGAGATCGCGCGGTAGATCAGCACGTAACATATCGCGGTGAGTACGAGACAGGCCATGATGAGTATAGACGACATGAAGAGGCCGATAAACTCGTACTGAATCGTCATCGATACCGCTAGGTACACTGTTGTGAATAACGCCCAGATGATTAAGCAGACGACAAGCAGGCGAGGCAGTGTGGCGATACCTCGATGGTCGAATGGATCCAGTCGAAAGACGATATATCGGTGAAAGGCAATCGCCAGCACACTGAAAAGGGATACCAGTAGGGCTGCATTGAACAGAGGCTCCATCCACCTGGCTTCTACGATCCACCTCTGCGTAATGAAAGATGGAATGAAATATACGAGAACAAACTACATTATAATTATCGACTAACTGAATATAATGAAACAACTTTCACATCAAAACATGCTTGCTAAAATGCCAAGATTTATGTATTAAGGGTTCTTTCACAATATGTATAAGTCTGTGTGTGTCACAAGGGTGAAAAAAAATGTTCTCTTGTATTTCGTGACTTTTTTGTTTGTGCATCGTAGGATAGTTGAATATTAAACATCTGGAAAATGGGAGCTTAAAGTCTTCAATTGTTCTCTTTATTGTGTGAAACATTACAGTGTTGTTAAAAATCTAGCCCATTGACCATTGGTAGCATCTAACCATACCCTCACTAGGTAAAAAAAAAACCCCACATTTTTTGACAACTGAAGGATGTTCAGTATAAATAAAATCACATTTTTAAGTTTCAAACATCTTTTTAATAGCATAGTAACAATTTTTGTGAAAAAATCCACAAAACAGTCTCCATGAATGATCTTCAACCCCACACATGAGCTATATCCAGATCCCTGTTTTATGAAGAGTTAAAATTGATTAAGTTGACTTCTATGGTAAGTCTATGGCAACCTGTGTAGTAAAGAAATTTAAAATCGATTATATCTTTTGATATAACATGGTTAGATTAGTTGAACTTCCCTAGTAGGGATATAAGGGTGTTTTACAGTCACAGTTTGAATGTAACGTGACTAAAACTTGGTGAAATAAGTATAGTACAAAAAAAAAAAACGATTCGGAGAGGACATTCATTTTTCAAAGAAGCCTTGTCTTTTGACATATAAATTTAAGGAATATCTACAAAATACTTTCTCCCCAAATGATTGATGAAAATTGTGATTATTTAGTTCAAGAGGAACATTATCTCTAAAAGGTTTCATCAAATTGGAGAGCAATTTGATATCATGCACAAAGAAACCATACCAACACCTTTAAATATGGTCACATGACAAACCAAAAATGAAAGAATAGGTAAACCATAATTTAGACAGAGCGGTTGGACTTCACAAATGCAATTTTCAAGAATGGTATTACAGAATTATATTGTTTGAATACCCCGTGATAAGTGGTAAATGACATATATAGAGGACCATATATTTACTATTCAGAGAGGACTTTTCGACAACTGAAAATACTGTATAAAACCACGAAACTCTTTCCGCATTACTATTAAATTAAGAAGAGTAGGATTATGCATTCATCTACAAGGACATGTTTTCAACAAATTTCAAAGAAATAAAAAAGTAGTACAATACAAGATATCTCGAAATAGCACGAAGAATGGGCTACAAATATTGCAAGACCTGCAAATCCTCATATAAGCAATCTAGTTTAAAACAGCTTATATGCATTTCAGATGCAACTACGTACGTCACACCAAGGGTGCGTTTGTACAAAAATCTTATACACGGATGTGGCAAAGGTGTACTGATATATGAAGCATAAAAAAATCACTTGGGAGAGGATATACCTTTTCTGAGAGAGAACATGTTATTTTCACAAAAATAGAAAGTGAATTGGCGTTTCCCAAACGTAAATTGACGAGGTAAATTAGTACTTGTACTTTCTAAATCAAAATTTTTTTTTTTTTACATGAACAAATTCCTGATACAGTGTGTTTAAAATTAGTTGAGATGCTTGAATGTTCAGTTTTAATATTTTTACTTTTAAATTGAATATTTTTTTTTTTAGAATGAGTTCCTATATCACGGGGACTTGCATCTTTGAAAACCGCAAATTTATTTCATTGTTTTAACGTGTTTGACTTTGTTTGATTCTTTTCATACAACACACTTTTTATACAGCCCATATCTCGGTAAGCCCGGTTTCATGTGTTTTGGCATTGACCCTTGAGCTCTTCCTCTTTTGCTCCTTTCCCTTTCCTCCTCTTCCTGTCCTTTTTTCTGTCCTCTTTGACCCCCTGTTTATTCTTTTAACGCGAAAGAGAGCAGTTTTGTTTCTCTCTGTGTGTGCGATCGTGTGTGTGTACGATTTTTTTTATGTCCCTTCTGTTCCTAAAACAAATTGTCTTATCGTTTTGTTCAACTATTACTACTACTTACTGCTCAGCTAGGATTTTTAGCAGTTCCCTCCATTTCCGACATATTTTACATGATAAGATTCAGTTACAGTTTCATTTATTTCCTTAAACTACAAGTATGTTTTGCTTTATTGTTAAAAAATGGTCTGCATTAATTTCGCTTAAATAAGCAAAAAATGATATTGTACTCACTTTTGTTTTTGTATATGCAAATGTGAGATTGTATTATATATTTTTGTCGGAAATGAAATAAAATGAAATGAGAAGAAATGAAATGAAAGTAAAAGACAGAGCATTTTTCAACAAGATGTATGCATTGTAACTGATTGACAAATTGCCCTACATCGACGTAAACTGGTAAATAAGCACTGAATTGATCAATGTTTTAGTAGTAGCCATGATAAAAAAAAAAAAAAATCATGGACGTACGTACTCGAGCAGGATTCGAACCTACAACCTCCTGATCTCCGGACGGGCGTCATCTCCACTAGACCACCGAGCTTCCGCCCGACAGCAAGTGTTGGTTGTAATCCTTATAGCATGCAGCGGGTACTGCTTTATAATTCAAATTAATGAAGTTCTTCCGTCGAGATGTTTTCATTGCAACTTATTGACAAATTGCCCTACATCGACGTAAATAAGCACTGAATTGATCAGCACTGATCAATTCAGTGCTTATGATCAATTCAGTGCTTATTTAGGTCGATGTAGGGCAATTTGTCAATCAGTTGCAATGATCAATTCAGTGCTTATTTAGGTCGATGTAGGGCAATTTGTCAATCAGTTGCAAAGAAAACATCTCGACGGAAGAATTTTATTAATTTGAATAATAAAGCAGTACCCGCTGCATGCTATAAGGATTAGAACCAACACTTGCTGTCGGGCGGAAGCTCGGTGGTCTAGTGGAAATGACGCCTATCAGGAGGTCGTAGGTTCGAATCCTGCTCGAGTACGTACGCCCATGATTTTTTTATCATGGCTACTACTAAAACATTGATCAATTCAGTGCTTATTTACGTCGATGTAGGGCAATTTGTCAATCAGTTACAATGAAAACATCTCGACGGAAGAATTTCATTAATTTGAATAAGATGTATGCATTCTTTGTTAGTGATGAAAGCATTTTCTTATAATGTGTAATGTAACATAATCTTTGATGTAAATAGGCATGTATATCTATGCAATCCAGAAGAGTCAAACAGGTCCAAAATCAAAAAATATTTCGGAACAAAACACACACACACACATACACACACAAACAAACAACTAAAAAACATAAGGGCTCTTAATGAGGGCAGGATACTCAATTTGAGTTTTGTCCTGTGTGAAGTAATGTAATCTATTACAAGTACTTTTCTGTACGATTTCACATTGCACATTACATGCCGAGTACATTTTGGGGAGCATGCTACATTACACTACAGTATAGAATATGCATTATACACGAGTTTATTTATGATTCATTTGCTTTGTTGGTGGGGGAATTAAGAAATAGCCATAGCAATATGATTTCTGTGTTCTTGTTCAGAAATCTGCGTGTTTTCATTCATTTTACTTTTTCATTGATTATCTCGTGAAAGTAATACCTGAATCCCCATCTCAACCAAAGCTATACCATCCCTTTATGCCAGTATGTAAGCATTTTGAATGAAGATTTAAGAGGGTGAGAGAAATGTAAGTCTTTCTATTTTGTGTTAAAGACATCACAACAATTCTTTTTGGCTTCTTTCTTTTCGTTATAGGTTTTGCTTTTTATAATACAATGACCCTTACACTGAGCGTTTTCTTGCATGTATATTGTATGTATGTATGTATTGTACGCACTTAATTTTGATGACTCTTGAAATTGTCCATTGATTGGTAGCTAGCCGTCTCAAATAAAAGGCAATCGAAAAACTTAAAGGCATTTTGGAACAATTGTGGTTTATCATCGAAGAGCTAAACATCCCTCCCGTCAAAAAAAAAAAAAATAATAATGACATATACTATACTCTCCCTCGTTTTCCAATATACTGTTAGACTGGCTACCTCTCGTGAAATTTGGACTGCACTTGAGTCCAGAATGTAGAAATGTGCAAGTGAAAAAGGTAAATAGAAAGATTAATGAAGGTAAAAATCTGACTTACCTTTGACATGAGACATTTTGAATAATTATCCCTGTTTATTAATAGACTTATATTTAGCAAATAAACAAGGGATGTCACTTACCGCTGCAGGACCTTCCAGCCGTCTTGCGAGATTTAAAACAAATATTACAACGGCTGCGACACAGTCCGATAAGGCCACGTTAAGAGCGAAAACATTCTGTTTCTTGCGGAGCTGAGAACTGACAAGGATTGCGCAGATTGTCAGGAAGTTGATAAGAGCCGCTGAAGCCGTGAATATGAGCAGACAATATTGGAGAACAATCTTCATGATATCCATCGCCGTTGGACAAGTCAAGGAGTTGGGGTTCAGTCACCACAATAGCCGTACGTACCAATAAGACTTCTGATCAATGATTTTATAATGTCAAGCTTGAACTTCTATTTCCGCGGAGGATTTCAAACCCATCAGTTGCGAGGTCTTGAATGCACAGCCACTGTATTCAAAAGTACACAGCCTCCTTTTACTGCTCGAAAACTTTTATACACTGTGAATACTTTGCTTATATCATATCATATCATATCATATCATATCATATATCATATCAGATCATATTAACACACTAGCTTACAGTGTATAATATCACATTTCATTATACCATTTTGATATTTCTCCAAGACCTAAACCACTCGTCGGTTGTGTAATGCAATGGCAGAATTGGTAAAAACGACATCATGCTGAAACTTTTTTTCCGAAAAATGCAGAAACAAAGTGAGTCGTTCATGAGCATCTGTCTTTCTTAATTGTATGTTATTTATCAACATCAATGGTACTAGCTCTAAGCATGGTATAGTAATTATTCGACGAAAGAGCGGTACAGCACTGAAAAGGAAAAGGGAGGAGTATTTTTAATGGCTACGTATAACTCTGAAGAGCTTATGGCAACATGTTCGCCGTCAAAATACACTTATGGTTTGTCGGCCGCTTTATTGGCTCTATCTATCGATAAGGGATAAATCAAGTCACTCCCCCTGCCTTACCCGTTAGGTTCGACGCCGAAATGACGACTGATGCTACACCAGATGGTACAACACGCCTAACGACCGCCACTCTAGCCAATCACTGGTCTTTTTATAGCAGAGACATACGTAATACCTAGAGCCGTTTAAAGGGATGATATGATAGTTTAGGTTAACAGGTTTCCAACTTTTGTGATATAATGGGAAACCTCTTATGAAATATTTTGAAAGAGGTTACAATTTTGTATGAATCGTTTGTTTCATAAAAGTCAATTTTAAAAAAGCTGAGATATGAAAAACTATAATGTGCACCCAATTTTTTTTTTATATATCTTAGCCATTTCAATATATCTATTTTATACTTTAGTATTTCATAAGTGGTTTGTAATTATCTCGCAAAACAGGGAAAATCAGTGTCTCCAATTTCCACCAAAACTATACTATAGCACCCCTGTAGAAAAGAAAAAAAAAATGTGTGTGTTTTTATTTTCAGTTACCGCTCGATAGCGCACTACATACATTATCAATTAAAAGAAATGATACGAATATTTCAAAGACAAAACGCTTTCCTTAATTTCTCTGCCCATTTTTGTCTGTCGGCTTTCTCTCCCCTCGCCCCCCCCCCCCCCCCGCATTCCCCTTCACTATCCCTCTCTTTTTTTTTTGTCGGCAAATATTTCTTCTTCCTCCTCTCTCTCTCCCTCTCTCTCTCTCTCTCTTTATCTCACAAGCGTCACTCTTCACACACATCACCTTCTATGTAATATTCGATCTACCTCACTGACCTCAAAGCTTGAAATTATCTTTAAATTTGTTTTTAAGTTAAATCCTTGTAAATTCTTATCACCGCAAGGTGGTATTATCGTCGTAATTCATCGCGAGGTTAAAGATTTCTGTCTTCGTCATTCTGCGCGTCATTGAAGGCACTTAAGCTAAAGGTATGAAGAGTACGCGCCTAGTTTTGTTCTTGTTCTTAACCCAGCCCTCAAGTTTGGATGTTTGTCGTTGCCAACGTAAGATAAACAGGGAGGTCACCTTCCTAGCTAAAAGCACTCGGGAGTGTTAGGCGTCAACACTCCAAATAATGCCCGAGTACATAATTATCGCGATGATTTGGTGTGATTGCTGCAACTTGCACACTGCAATCTGATTATTGAACTACTATATCGACCTCGCAATCGCTTCAATAGCATCTTCACATAAAAAGAAAATAATAATAAAGGGAAGGTTTTCATTGCGTGGGCGAGGCCACTCTCGAAACAGATATTTCATGAACCTTTGTGGCCCCCTTGAATAATATGATAACAGAATGTGCCAGAGTATGGAAAATTGGTGCAATGTATGCCAAAGGAACGTAAATTATACATTGTCAGGTACTCATTGTCAGGTTTGTTCTGTTTTGATGCAGTTGTTGTTGTTGCTGTTGTTGCACTTGAAATAGCTTTCACTGCATCTTTCCAGACCACAAATGATTTACCAAAAACAGGCAGTAGGCCTGTATCACTATGTCTATGCGGTGGTCTCGAGTATCTATAATCGTAGAATTGTCATCATGTCATAACATATCACACCACACCACACCACACCACACCTGCCACATGGCATCACATGACATTTGATCACACTACACAACATCGCATCACATCACACCAGATCACGTCACACACATTACATCACACCATGCCCCATGACATGACATGACATCACATGACATCACATCACATGACATCAAATCACATCCTATACCACACCACACCACATCAAATCACACCGCACTACATCACGTATCATATCATCACCCCACATCATACCAGGCATCACATTTACGTCACATCAGACCACATCACATCACATCACATCACATCACATCACATCACATCACATCACATCACATCACATCACATCACATCATACCAAACATCAACACACCATACCACACCACATCGCATCACTATAGCATCATCCCCATACCAGACATCACATTTACGTCACTTGAGACCACACCACATCACATCACATCACACCACATCACATCACATCACATCCCATCCCATCACATCACATCACATCACATCACATCACATCACATCACATCACACCACATCACATCACATCACATCACATCACACCACATCACATCACATCACATCTCATCACATCACATCACACCACACCAAACATCACCACACCACACCACACCACACCACATCGCATCACTATAGCATCATCCCCATGCCAGACATCACATTTACGCCACTTGAGACCACACCACATCACACCACATCACATCACATCACATCACATCACACCACATCACATCACGTCACGTCACGTCACGTCACGTCATGTCACATCACATCACATCACATCACATCATACCAAACATCACCACAACACATCGCATCACTATAGCATCATCCCCATACCAGACATCACATTTACGTCACTTGAGACCACGCCAAATCACATCACATCACATCACATCATACCAAACATCAACACACCATACCACACCACATCGCATCACTATAGCATCATCCCCATACCAGACATCACATTTACGTCACTTGAGACCACACCACATCACATCACATCACATCACATCACATCACATCACACCACATCACATCACATCACATCACATGAATAGTTCTCTTATATTCTATTTGATAGGATAGTTTAATTGAAATAACTATGAAATCTGCTTTTTTATAGTTTTATTTTTTTTTCTTTATAATGGAGCATTTGTGTCCAACACCAATGTTGGCAATACCACCAACAGGGAGCACGCCGTCAGACTTCTTTTTTTTTCAGATAAAACAAAGTGGAGACCAACGTCCCTGATCATTGTCGTGCTGTTGCTCAGAATATCCAAATTTGTCATCAGCTAGATTGCTATTAGCACTAAAAAACATATCAATGATGGATCTTTCATGAAAGGACAATGTGATTAAACAATAAATCACAATAGAAAATACTTGGTAATTAACCGCATTTCTACAGACTATTGATGAAAAACAGATCATACTTTCAACATGATCATGACCATGAAAATCTAATCTGTAACAAAATTTCTGAACGTAGCGAATTTTTGCGTTGCCATATTTCCATTGTGTAGTCAACTCATGTCATTCCCAAATTGCTTTCTCGTATAACCTTCCCATTATTCAATGCAGCCGAAAAAAGAAACTTCTAAAAGCAGGGAAAGATAGGATGATTACAAATTACGATTTGTTGCTGCACATCAATTTCAGTTCATCAAACATAGCCTCTCGCCAACGCACTGCGTACTAGTACTTTGTAAGTGGATCCCCATAACTCCTCCCCTCTTACTCTCTTCAGGAAAGAGTCAAGAAATCAATCAATCAACACATTATGAAGCCGATTTAATATCACAGCCTACCCTCATGAATACTGACAGCAGAGAGGAAGACACTGCTGGTTCGCACGAAATTTCTCTTGCGTCGGGGCATGAAAATTTCCGATAATACTGGCAAAGCTATAGGGACGTGCTTTCCACGATTTGTCGAACTAACTCGGCGTCTTTTCAAAAATCCCGTTATTGCCAGTATTAGTACGAGGAGAGTTGAGGTACTACGTATCCTACGCGTTTGAATGGCACGGAGCAATAGTGACATGTCATCTTAGTCATTAACATATTTTGCGAACATTGATAACACTAATAGACTATTAGTTCCTCTGGGATATTGCGTGTCCGGAGACATATATTTTTAACTACCTGCCTGTAGGTTCTTAGTCAAACAATAATGAGAGGTAGGCCTATTTATGTCAATAACGTACGGTTATACGAAGAAACTAGAAGCACTTTATTTAAACTGATAATTAACTTTCACGTTAATGGAATGAAGCCGGCAATTCTGATAGCTGACGGGTTCGCGATTGTCTCTTGACAAATGGCTGTTGACATACGTGCTCATTTCAGAGCCGACCAGGTGACGTTTAACACGACTCATGTATGTCATGATTGCTATCTACCCTATCTCTCGGTCAAATATACCTTGCACTGAGAGGCTCTAGTTGGAACTATGGATCACAAGGTGGCAGGCGTAGGGCAATTTCTGTCACCGAGGGGTCTCATACTGTCATTAATGGCTGGAAACAGTGCATGACATATTAACCTGTTGAAAACCCCGCTTAAAAAAAAAAATGGTTTACATAGACATAATATATGTCGGACAATCAGTGTACTGCAGTGCACAAGGTGGGAGCGGTTAAAGATTATACAAACGCGACAAAGCAGTCTATGAGGCAGATACCGACAGCAGTTTTACACACTATGGATTAAAACTATTACTCGATCCCATGTCTGTGACGTAATATTCATGGTATAGTGCACTATACCATGAACATTACGTCACAGTACAGCGCACTTTTCTTCGACTGCCTTTGTCTTCAAAACTATCAACATCATAGCGATTTTATGTGTGGGCACCATGATGCCTATCAGACTATGATTACTGATCAATATTTCAGTAATGAAGGATGTGATACAAGATTGTTATGTAGACCTTTGTGACCATCAGCAGGGTTGGAAACAGGGAGGTGGGAAGACAGCTTGCAATACGTGGTAAAAGCCCCAATATGATACCCTGGTGCAATTCACCACTCGAGGCTATATTGTACCAAATTACATACACGTAAGAGTCCTTATACGCTCATTCCTTTTATCAGATGGAAAGTGTG
Organism: Diadema setosum; assembly: GCA_033980235.1. Taxonomy (NCBI): domain Eukaryota; kingdom Metazoa; phylum Echinodermata; class Echinoidea; order Diadematoida; family Diadematidae; genus Diadema; species Diadema setosum. The sequence goes on along the minus strand of CM067075.1, from coordinate 35,128,690 downwards.
TAGACTGTGCTGGATCAACAGAAATGGCATCCGCAAGAACCATACTGAAAATTTAGTAAACCACTCTACCACTCTTCGATGATAGATGCTGCGTGCAAGTTTGTGTGTTTCAGAACATCATAAATACGGTCAAAAGCGCCGCGTAGGATTTCAAACCCTAAAACAGCATCATCGCTGAAATCAACCAAACAACCAGGCACGTGCATGCCCTGGGCTTGTGTGTGCGTTATCCTGATTGCCATCGGGAATGATTATGTACCGAGATGAGAGTGACGTGTGGGTAACTAACGTTATTGTTTATTTTTGCCTGAAAAGCGTTCGAAATTACATTTAAAGGCATAATTTACCATTTGCAGGAGAAACAAAAACCCAGTATTAGTGCTTCAAAATACATGTAGTTCTAAAATGTGAGTTAGAGATAGAAACAACCACTGTAAAATTTTGATTCCTTATAAGTGATGTTAAGTATTGTTAAATACACAAAATGTGAACAGTAGTTATAATAAAAAAAAAAATTACAGACTAAACCGTCTACAGCAACGGTTTAATGAGAAAAATAAAGATATCTCCTTATATCTTAGGCTTTATGACAAAAGTTTTATACGGTAGGATGTTTTGTGATACAAGAGACCTACACAATGCATCAAATGTGATATCTTGAACATTTTTTTCAAATCACTGCTCCCAAAGGTTAAAAGGACCTCTAAAGGCTTCTGGCTTCTGTTTCTCTAAACACAAACGGAGATAATTATCATCATAAAAGCTTAAATAGCATGATATCATGATACACGTGTATGTATGTATAATAATGCACTACATGTATGTGTTTAAGTATGCAAGTATGTACGTAAGTGCGTTTTGTGTATGTATGTGTGTATGTACAATTTATACGCGAACGTGACTTCAGTCATTTTGACTGGAAATTAATATCCCAAACGGTTATTTTCTTTCTTTCTACAAGACACGTGAATCAAATAGCCCGGCAAATATTGCGTTAATGTGTATTTTTATTGTCCCATAAAAACGTGGTTGATAATACTAATACAGCCTATTCACTACAACGAAATCAGCAGGCTTAATTTATACAGTAAGTGTTGCACACTCACAACAACAAAATTAAGAAGTAGAGGCTCAAAGCTTTCAGAAAATATAACTTTGTAAATATGAATTCAATAAAGATGATTTCGTATTATGTACATCTTGATTAACAATCATGGATCGAAAAATAAAATTGACGTCAGTGTGACACGAGTATACAGGACTCGTCTACATCCCTAATAGTTTGGTAATTATTGTACATGACTTATCGTTTTTAATACCAACGCAGCGGTAATTCCCTATAACCACTACAAGGAATAAAGACATTTTTAAAGGGTACACACGCTGTGGTTCTACACCAAGCAGGCATTCTGCTCTGATATTCCATTGTGAGAACTGTACATGTTCAGTACATTGGAATGAAAAAATATTTCTCAAAATGAATACATGTACATACTTAACTAAAATGTAAAGCTAAAATTGTTGAACAATAAATATCATGCATGTTTTCGTACTAAACGTTTGCAGAATGCGAAAAATGCAGCAATTTTCGTTTGCACTTTCACAGCCTCAATGGTCCGAATTTCTAAACATCGCCTAGATTTAGTCCATGGATTAACTACGTCATATGACGTCATTTAGACCACGGTCTGGTGTAAAATTTTGCGTTTCCCCAAAAGAAATTCTGATTTAGTCCATTGTCTAAATAATTTAGTCCATGGATTATCTAGTCTACCGTTTGGGAAATGCTCAGTGGCTTTGATTCAAACCATGGACTAAATATTGGCGACGATTGGGGATTCGGACCAATATGTTTTCCTTGTTTCGTGATGAGATACACAAACATTAGTAAAAATGACGTGCACACAAGAGTGACGTTTAGTCGTTCCTCTGCCCATCATTTTCTACACCAAACCGTCCTCCGGCCAGTGATATCTGGCTTTCATTGGTTTCTCAACACCTGAATTATATGCTGGGCTTGATACGAGGGGTGGCTCGATGGCCAGGGGCCACTAGAAATTGATGTTGGACCACCAAATGTATATTTTGGCTGCTCGATCGGGAGCCAAACTTAAATTGAACATTTGTCTTAGGTCACTAAAATTTCAAATTTAAGCGTTCAAGTAGCCTGAACGGGCCACCAGAGGTAATAAGTTAGGGTCGAGCTCTTATGTAGCCTATATTATGATATGCTTACACGTAAACATGGTAAATATGGTAAATATATCTTGGTAATCATTTTGATGTACCTTTATTACCAAGATGAAATTCAGTTTGCATAACATAATCTGAAGGCATAGATGATTGTAACGAGTTTATGTAACTGGTTGGCAAATTAGCAAGACGACACTCAGTCTTTCTGCAGTTTCAGGTTACGAACTGCAATAATGACAAGCATTTTGTGGCGTCATCCTGAACCAAAGCTCGTTATTTCGAAGGTTCGTTGATCCGAAAATGAAAAGAAGGTCGTAATAACGAACCTTCGAAATTACAAGCGTTACAGCTGTAGTTCGTTTTCGGATTGAAGAACCGTGGGAATAACGAACCTTCTTTCATTAACGAGCTTTCGGAATAAAGACCTATACGATAACGAAAGGTAACTGATTTGTCGATAGATTATACACTTTTCAGTTATTAACAGTATAAGTCACTGAATTCTTCGCAATATCATACGGTTCCAATATTCAACTTCTTGTAGGTTTTGACTGAAAACAAATTACGCTGTCTCTACGAACTATTTTACGAGGAACTAACGACACCATGCCGATGTGGTGATACCCAACATCTTCGTTCAATTTCAACTGGAAACGTAGCTCGGACTACGTTTTCTTGAGGATTTGCACTCTAATCCAAATGTTTTGACGAAGATCATTTGAGCTCAAGTTATTATCTGACTTTCTATGATAACTGAATGACGGAAAAGAGAGATTGTTTTTCTATGATATTATTTCTTGAAATTATGAAATGAATTTGATTTGTCACAATACATGTATTACTTTCTGCTTATATTTACCGATGACACGTTATTCTATAAAGACGTTAACTAGTCTCTTGAGACCACAAATTGTGGTAATTTATGATGTTCATAGTGGGCATGTGCTAATATACTAATGACACTGAATGATGCACAGCACAGATTGGATCGGTGAGAACTGGAGGCGCGAGTTTAACGTTTGCGTGGGTTTTAGACTGTTCCAAAGTTTAACAAAAGCATCCAATTCTCACCGATCCATAAAATAGGCCTGTGCATCATTCGCTACATAAAATGGGTTCTAAATTCATGAAATTCAACTTTTTTCCCCATTGTGCGTCCGTTACACCAACAACACTATGCAAGACTTGAGCCATGCATTCGGATTTTTCCGGACGCACGGTTGTGTGTGAATCAGTAAAAGTCAACGCATGATGACTGATCAATCAGATTTCAGAAATTCTAAAGCCCATTTTTATAAAAGTTAATCATGCACAAGCGACAAAAACGCGAAATCCACATAGTCTTAAATCTCAGACTTCGTCGTTGTCAGGCACATCCGTGTTGTCCTCCTCGCCTTCCATCTGAGCGTAGCTGGCCGGAAACAGACCAATGCGACCATTCATCTCTCCCCTCCACCAGCCATCATCTCCCTTCTCAAGCACGTTTATCACATCACCTGGGATTGAAGTTGACACAGAATTGTATTTCAGTTTTTGCTTTTGCACCTTAAGATAATAGATCAGGGTAATACAAAGAAGAAGGCACAAAAAGTGAATCAAAATTTGGGATAAACGGTAAGCACGTTATAGTGAAAAGAGGCGGTAGAAGGGAAACGCAGTATACTTAGAAATCCACGTCGGTCGACTCTTTGCTGGCTTTGTGATGCAGGGTCACATTAAAAAAAAAAAAATCCATGGTTGGCGCCTTTTTGTTGGTTTTGTAAATTATAGGGTCACAAATATCCTTAATCCACTTTTCGTAGGATGATAATTGGGCAACGCCAAGATCATATCAAACTAAACACACAGAAATATGTTATTGTGGAAAGTGGAATAGAGATAAGACAGAAAACTCATTATCATTCATCTCAATATCTTCCTCTAAGGTGATTCATCTCAAGTCGTTGATTGTAATCACCCAATGTTGTAAATGAAATGACTGTGATCATGGTGATATATCCTGGAGCGATGGCCTTACCTTCCTTTATGTCCAGCTGATCGTTGTCTGTCGCCTCGAAATCGTAGATGGCGCTACACACTCCTAGGACCTTCTCGTTCCCTACTAATAGTCCCATGGGGGAAGATAAACACAAGAGAATTAAATCAAATGTATATATTTTACATAGTTATGAGTCTGCCTCATTCTTTTTTTTTTTTTTTTTGTATCGGATTTCTTTCTTTCATTGCTCCTTGTTTTTTTTTTTTTTCTGTCATGTTCCTTTCCTGTTGAATTGTTATACCCGAAGATTATGGATTGGAGCCGATGGTAAATCATCACCAACGCTTTGGCTACTTTGTGATACTGTAGTAGTCATACCTATTGAGCATACTTGGATGAGCATCGAAGTATGCAAATTGGCCTGTTCTGAAAAAAAAAAATCATGACATTTCGTATAATATTAATAACATAATTATCAAACTTCTATTCATACAGGCCTACTTTCGAATGTCGGTTTTAAAGGGGATGGCTAGTAACTGATCAGTGTGAATCAGTGGGAATGCTGGGGGATGATTGTTCCAATTCTTGTGGGATTCATTTAAGAGTACATTATATGTCTACTGTTGTGTGAAAATTATTTGCTGCAGAACGGTGTCATATTCAAGTAATGTGCAGTTTAATGTCCCGCCACTGTACAGGCATGCTAACCTGGAAACATTAAAGTGCGCATTACTTGAATATGAGACCATTTTAAAGCAAATGATTTTCACACAACAATAGATATAGAATGTACTCTTAAATTAATCCCACAAGGATTGGAACAATCATCCCCCAGCATTCCCACTGATTCCCACTGATCAGTTACTAGCCATCCCCTTTAATCTACTTTAACATAGCTCATCAGGTGCATAGGACTGTCTTTTGGAATAAAGTTACATACCATATAGATCATCTCATGTACAGTACTTCAAAATTCTATTCATGTGGAAAGTGAATGTCATTGACCTCTTTATTACAACGCGTTGGTTCAGTTGAAATTTTTGATAAACTTGCAAGCTCAGAAGCTGACTCACTTGAAGATGCTGCGGAGGCAGCCGCGGCTTCTTCCACCGGCGAAGCTGCAACAGCTTGCTGAGAGCTCGGGGCCACGGGAGCAGCGGCAGCCTGCTGAGAGCTAGGGGCCACTGGAGCAGGGGCTTTCTCTGCCGCTACGGCTACAGCAGCAGCAGCAGCAGCAGGAGGAGGTGGTGCCTTGACTACCGCAGCAGCAGCTACTGGAACAAAGACGAGGGATGGCATGCTTGAAATACTGCGGACGTGACTGGGCTCCGGTGCGTTCGTCCGCGGGTAATGTAGAGTGCCAATTGTTGAGCCCTAGGTACATAAAGACAAGTAATTAAAGATATAGATATAAAAGTGAGACAGACATAATTATTTCCCCTAAATTTGATTAATTTACATTCATATATGTACTAGTTTCTTTCTTTGATATCTTAAAACGTGTAGATGTTCGCTTGAAATGAAGTACATAATTGATTAGAATTTTAAAATGTGCGTACTATTTTATGTACGTTTATTGCTACTCATGATGGTCAAAGATAGGCATTCATTTGACTTGATACTGATATGGTCACAACGATAACCTTGGCATCACATATCATCGTAAATCAATGTTAGGAACTCCGTAACGCAACAAACCGCTACTTTCAGGCGCTGTCGAAAACTCAGCAACGTGAAAATGTAACATCAGTAGAGTTTCCCTATAAATTAATTGATGTGAAGTCACTATCAATATTCAATGTGTTCACTGAGGCGAAACAATATTTTGTTTGTTTGTTTGTTCATTTTCCATCTGAGAAGATGCCTGGAAAGCCCATATTCAGCTATGCTAAGCTGGTCTTTCGTGAGGTCCAGTTGGATGTGAGGCGGGACCACTTCAGCGGATTAAACACCCTGCTCTTTGCGATGAATGAATGAAGCGGGGTCTTTTACGCGTATGAGTTGTGACTCTCTCACTCACGGGACCTCCATTTTATGTCCTATCCGAGGACTGATGTACCATGTTATAGTTATTGATGTACCATGAAGCACTCGCTGAATTTTGCTCCTCGGTTCTTCGGTTCTGCTAATAAAAAAAAAAGGGGGGGGGGGGTAATAGGGATCCAAATCAGTGTAAAATCAGTCTGAAAGGGGTTTTCAAACTCACCTGCTTGTCCCTGTTCACACGGATGTACTCGGACAGTCCACACACCGGTCGTGTCTGTCCGTCCATCTCTGCCAGGGAATTGAGAATCTTGAATTTGGATGCTGTCAGCATGTTGATGGAGTCATTTGTCTGTTTGATTTGAACGGAGATAGAGAGACATACAGATAGGTAGATAGATAGGTAGGTAGATAGATAGGTAGATAGATAGATAGATAGATAGACAGATAGAAAGAGAGAGAGATGGAAGTGGTTATGGCCACGAGTATCATAACAGATTCAAATCAGAATGATTTTTCTTTCTTATGTACCAATGATGCAGATATTGAGCTAGTGTCTGAAAATTGTCATTGGTTTACAATAATTCAGTATACACGCTCCTTTGAAATCTCCAAGTGGAGAGACCGAAAGTCAAAATTTAAAACTAAGCTCAAATAAAGGGAATTACAATTCGACGACGACGACGATGACACCAACAACAACAATAACAACAACAAATATATCATATACCACGTTATATTGCACTAGACAATTTGGAGCGTGGCAGGGTTTTGTTCTTTGGTTGTTTTTGTTTTTGCTTTTTGCTTTGACACAATTTACTAAAATGTGAAATTGCACCAAGAGAAAAGCTTGTTATTTGAGCAAAGTAAAATAATGCTGAGCATATGTCAGGCATGGGCGTAAATCCCGGGGGGGGGGGGGGTGGGGGGATATATCCCCCCTGAAATGGAGGAGGGGGATGGCCTGTACAATCATCCCCCCCCCCTGAATTTTGAGGAAAAAATGGAGGAAGCAGAAATGTGATTGTAACAATTTTGACATAATTATTGCATGACGTTTGTACGCCGGCCTTCAGACAGGTAACATAGCTGAACAGTATTCTACAAGGAAAATGTATACATGATTTTCTCAAGCGCTCGCTCGCTTCGCTCGCTCGCGAAGAAAGTAACATCGACATACAGTCACTGTAAGGTACGGCTCAGACGTTGACAACGTCAAATAGTATAGGCCTACATGTAAACATGCTATGACGCGAGTAACTGGGGACCATCTGCAAAATATGTACGAAAGCAAACAAACAATAACAAAAACTATATCGTCATAATTGAACCCCCTCCATTTCCTGAATCATTCCTGAGAAACGACAGTGACTGATTACTCAGTCAGGATACCTTCTATGGGCATTCCCAGGGAAGATCAGGGGCGTCAAATCTATCTCGGGGGGGGGGGGGGGGGGACAAAGGGGCATTTGCCCCGACCCTTTGGAAGTGTTTAGGCAGACAAATCATTTATCCCGCAAGCAATTCCCGAGATGAGGACAAATCTCGAACTTTCTTAATGGAAAATTGTCCAAATATCCCCAGAACTATGCACCAGATCGTTGTATTGCAATCATAAGCATGCAAAAGCTCCGCTATACAGGATCCCTTTCGATAAACTTTGTACACTTTTGACATTGACGTATATATCCCTAATTCATCAAAGAGTGTGCAGCAGATCTTTCACTTACCAAAAGCACCCTCATATGCAGAGGCGTCGATCGGGGGGGGGGGGGGGGATGGTTCTCCCATAAAAGTGTGACAAACAAAAGCGAAAAATATAGCTACAAACGGCAGTTTTTGGAGTGTAAAATATCAAAATTTTAAAGCTCGCTCGCTCCGTTCGCTCGCATTCAACCATAATGCCATTCTCCTGATGTTGCTGCCAGTGGCTGACAGCAGTTTTCGGCCGGTGCGCCCCCCTCAATTTCCAAAGCGAAAAATATAGCTACGAACGGCAGTTTTGGGACTGTAAAATGTGAAAATTTTGAAGCTCGCTCGCATTCAATCATTATGCCATTCTCATGATGTTGCTGCCAGTGATTGAAAGCAGTTGCACCCGGTGCGCCCCCCTTAATTTCCAAAGCAAAAAATGTAGCCACGAACGGTAGTTTTGGGACTGTAAAATGTGAAAATTTTGAAGCTCGCTCGCTTCGCTCGCTCGCATTTAATCATTATGCCATTCTCCTGATGTTGCTGCCAGTAATTGCCAGCAGTTTTCGCCCGGTGTGCTCCCCTTTATTTCCAAAGTGAAATAATACAGCCACAAACGGCAGTCTTTGGACTGTAAAATGTCAAAATTTTCAAGCGCGCTCGCTCCGCTCGCTCGCATTTAACCGCTATGCCATTCTCCTGATGTTGCTGCCAGTGATTGCCAGCAGTTGCGCTCGGTGCGGCTCCCCTTAATTTTCAAAGCGAAAAAGTATAGCTACAAACGGCAGTTTTTAAGACTTTAAAATGTCAGAATTTTCAAGCTCGCTCGCAGTTGCGCCCAGTGCGGTCCCCCTTAATTTCCAAAGCGAAAAATATAACTACGAACGGTAGTTTTTGGACTGTAAAATGTGAAAATTTTGAAGCTCGCTCGCTTCGCTTGCTCGCATTTAATCATTATGCCATTTTCCTGATGTTGCTGCCAGTAATTGCCAGCAGTTTTCGCCCGGTGCGCCCCCTTTATTTCCCAAGCGAAAAAATACAGCCACAAAGGACAGTTTGGGGGACTGTAAAATATCAAAATTTTCAAGCTCACTCGCTTCGCTCACTCGCATTTATTCGTTATGCTATTCTCCTGATGTTGCTGCCAGTAATTGCCGGCAGTTTTGCCCGGTGTGTCCCCCTTAATTTCCAAAGCGAAAAAATACAGCCACAAACGGCAGTCTTTGGACTGTAAAATGTCAAAACTTTCAAGCTCGCTCGCTCTGTTCGCTCGCATTTGACCGCTATGCCATTCTCCTGATGTTGCTGCCAGTGATTGAAAGCAGTTGCGCCCGGTGAGCCCCCCTTAATTTCCAAAGCGAAAAATATAGCAACGAACGGTAGTTTTGGGACTGTAAGATGTGAAAATTTTGAAGCTCGCTCGCATTTAATCATTATGCCATTTTCCTGATGTTGCTGCCAGTAATTGCCAGCAGTTTTCGCCCGGTGCGCCCCCTTTATTTCCCAAGCGAAAAAATACAGCCACAAAGGACAGTTTGGGGGACTGTAAAATATCAAAATTTTCAAGGTCGCTCGCTCCGCTCGCTCGCATTTAACCGCTATGCCATTCTCCTGATGTTGCTGCCAGTTATTGCCAGCAGTTGCGCCCGGTGCGGCTCCCCTTAATTTTCAAAGCGAAAAAGTATAGCTACAAACGGCAGTTTTTAGACTCTAAAATGTCAGAATTTTCAAGCTCGCTCGCTCCGCTCGCTCGCATTTAACTGCTATGCCATTCTCCTGATGTTGCTGCCAGTGATTGACAGCAGTTGCGCCCGGTGCGGCCCCCCTTAATTTCAAAGCGAAAAATATAACTACGAACGGTAGTTTTTGGACTGTAAAATGTGAAAATTTTGAAGCTCGCTCGCTTCGCTCGCTCGCATTTAATCATTATGCCATTCTCCTGATGTTGCTGCCAGTAATTGCCAGCAGTTTTCGTCCGGTGCGCCCCCTTTCTTTCCCAAGCGAAAAAATACAGCCACAAAGGACAGTTTAGGGGACTGTAAAATATCAAAATTTTCAAGCTCACTCGCTTCGCTCGCTCGCATTTATTCGTTATGCTATTCTCCTGATGTTGCTGCCAGTAATTGCCGGCAGTTTTGCCCGTTGTGTCCCCCTTAATTTCCAAAGCGAAAAAATACAGCCACAAACGGCAGTCTTTGGACTGTAAAATGTCAAAACTTTCAAGCTCGCTCGCTCCGTTCGCTCGCATTTGACCGCTATGCCATTCTCCTGATGTTGCTGCCAGTAATTGCCAGCAGTTTTCGTCCGGTGCGCCCCCTTTCTTTCCCAAGCGAAAAAATACAGCCACAAAGGACAGTTTAGGGGACTGTAAAATATCAAAATTTTCAAGCTCACTCGCTTCGCTCGCTCGCATTTATTCGTTATGCTATTCTCCTGATGTTGCTGCCAGTAATTGCCGGCAGTTTTGCCCGGTGTGTCCCCCTTAATTTCCAAAGCGAAAAATACAGCCACAAACGGCAGTCTTTGGACTGTAAAATGTCAAAACTTTCAAGCTCGCTCGCTCCGTTCGCTCGCATTTGACCGCTATGCCATTCTCCTGATGTTGCTGCCAGTGATTAATAGCAGTTGCGCCCGGCGCGGCCCCCCCCCCCTTAATTTTCAAAGCGAAAAAGTATAGTCATCTGACAAGCAAAAAAAAAAAAGCAACAAGAACAAAAAGTCTTCATATTTTTGCTGCCACTTTCCTTCCACTTTATATTTCATGCAAAAGAGTGGGACATCCGGTCCCTGTAAAGTGTGTGTGTGTGGGGGGGGGGGGGGGCACCAAGCTTCTCCCCCCCCCCCCCCCCCGTTCCGGTTTTGGGTTTGTAATCGTGGTGATGGTGACCATCCCCCCCCCCCCCCCCCCCCCCACTCCTCAGTACGGATTTACGCCGTTGATCTCAGGTCTTTGCATGTCAAGGGAAAGTGCTCTCTTAATAGTCAAATCTGAATTAATGACGTATATCCGTTTTATGGAAATAGATTCAATTCAGTAAATTCATAGATAGATGGAGTATCAAAATGCAATGAACTTCGGGGTGGTTGATTTGTAATCATAAAGTAATAACCTAAGGTATTTAATGAAGCAGCAAATTTGCGTTGCGTGTGGAGTTTGGAATAATTCAATAACTTCATAATTACAATTTTAGAACTACAATTTCCGATTACTACAATTTTCACAACAACAAATTAGCTAGAGGAGTTTGTTGCTAAGTTTGTCAACTTGCCTTATGCTAAATTTATTTCAACAACATTGTTTCTAATCTGTTTGACTCTCTTATAAGTCACTCTCTCAGGTCACATTTCCGCCTTTATTCTTTTCAACATTAAGACACCAAAATCTTGCGAACTAAAATTGAGCATGACCTTTTTTTTTTCTATTAAAAAACATTTGGATGACATTTAAGACCATGATGATCAATGAACACTGCTACTTAGCGTCCTTACGTGCATGGATTGAAGTCTGCTGTCTGGCTTGGGGCTATCCTTTGGCGCCTTTGTGCTGCTCTTGCGGTTAGGTGCGCTCTCTGCAATTGAGAATGTGGGTACATAAGTTTGCTTTGAATTCCTCAATACTATTATGCTTTTTGAGTGATACATGGGATATTACTTGTCAAGTGTTTCTGAAAAAAAAAATACTCGATAACCTAGCGTTTTATTAAGCGGTAGTGAAAAAAAAAAGCTTAGCTGTAATTATTTGTCTATTTAGATATTGATTATACATATTCATTAAGTATCTATTTTTGTATTTACTCGTTTATTTTATTTTTTTTTCAATCAATTAACATATTTGTTTATTTATTTATCTATCTATCTATCTAGTCATTCACTTATCCATTACTTCACAGAATTTATTTGAGAATTTGAGAAGTACCAAGAATATCATACGGCACTAGATGACTCTTGCCAAGTCTCACATAATGATTACAGAGAGATTTCAATAAGAAATTTATAACCTTCCGTCTTTAAACATCGTAACGATTTGATTATGCAGAGTCGCTGAGACGATCAATCAAAGTGCAGTAATCTGCTAAAAATGTACCTTGCCCTTTGCCGACTCTGGCCATTTCAGCATCGATCATCTTGATCTTTCTCGCTACGTATGCCTTGCGTTGCTCCATGCTCATTCCATTATTTTGTTCTTCCTCCTGCAGGATGAGAAAACATCTTGTGAATTGGCAGAGTAGTGCAAAAGATATATAAGAGCACACACACATACACACACACACACACACAGTATACACACTCCCAACTCTTCATTAATATGCCTACTCGAAGATATTAGGCCAAGTATCAACGGAGGCCTTCATGGATGCTAAAGTACACGTCTAAAATGGTAAGTTAAATCGAGAAATTAACCTTCTGCGGGCAATATTCACTTTTTTTTGTGACTTGTTAGCACTATTCTCTAATAAGGAGATGCGTTATTTCATAAAATCACCGTAGCAACGACACTCTGATAATGACAGCATACATGATCATTATGTTTATTACACGCTCAATTTATTCGTATTTTCTCTTTTTTTATAACGTACATAAACTTGAAGAAGATACAGTGATATCAGTTTTGTACAGGTTAATACACATGAAGCCTTTTCTTAAGCTCAAGACACCAAGCTAGTTGACTCCTCTTAAGATAAGCTGATTGAAAATACGTATACTCGTATCAAACTTTTTATAAAAGATATAAAAAAATAAAAAAGAATCAAGTTTTTAATAGAGAGGCGAGGACAGACCTATTGATCACTCACATAGGAATCTAGGAGCATCTGGTAGGTCGGCTGTGGAATCTTGCCCTTCGCCTTAGCGATGGCAGTGACGTCAGCACTGGGCACTACTGCCGACAAAGCGCGGTTGATGCTCTCACAGCACTGTGTGAAACAACAACATAAACACAAAACAAGAAACAAAAAACAAAACATCCCAATATGAAACTCATATCATGTAATTTGTAGGCAGTTTGATGAACTTCGCGTTATATTCATGTTTATATGTAACAAGGAAGAAAGATAAAAAAATTGTGATTCGTGAGACAAGAATATATGGACGGGTCAACATTAATCGGAGCAAGGAATGTAATAGTATGGTATCAAAGGGATTTGATAGAGAATGGTTTGAACAATTCGAAAAACACTTCACTGCTTTGGCAGAACGAGACCGTTTTAACTCCGAAAATTTACAGATACTCATCGTCACCAATATCGCACCATCACAAATGATATTTGGAGAAGAATTCATTGAGATTGAATGCAGCATGAACAAAAAGGAAGCCTCTTTACAATATGCAGTGAATTTACCGTCTGAATCTTTGGTGTCATGTCCCATATGACTTGAGAGTATTTGCCCAAGAGCGACTTCTGTTGATTGATGCGTTCGATTTCAAGCTTTTGGACGGTAGAGGACGCCCCGACGACAGCCAGCTCGTGGTCTTGGCGCGCTTTTTCAGTCATCATCAGCTGCCTGATGTATTCTGTTTCTGTCTTGACGACAGTCTCGTCTGCCTTTTCGCTCTTCGATTTCAGCTAAAAGATATGAATGGAACATGAATTCAATTCAATAACAGTTAATTCATCATCCATGTATATCAAAAATAGGAAAACAAATGGCTGTCACCGCGATTTATAATCATTCAATTAATGTTAATCTTACTTGGATGTGGGGATACTCTATTAAGAGTTGATAACTTAATTTCGAGCTTGGAGGGGAAATTTTAATCAATGCATTTGCCTGAAATTATAATGATAATGATACAATAATATAATAGTAACAACAACAACAATAATAATAATAATGATAGTAATAATAACAGCTAACCATTGGGACGTAATGCAAAAGCATGGAAGCAGGAGAAGAGGAACGCTGCGATTATGGACAAAACTTATGAAATTGTTTCAGAAACGACATAAAACATTCCTATGAATGCATATCCAGACAAGAAATTGGAAATGCTGAATGTCCTTTTTTATCATGTACATTGGAGTTCAAGCATGCGCAGACTGTATAAAATGAAACAAGCAAACGAACATACATCACCTCTTAAGCATCTAATTGAAACCCTCACACCCACACCCACCCCTCCCCCGAGTAAAAAAAAAAAAAAAAAAATGGAGAGATATGCCTTCCTCCACCAGTAGACATACCTTAGCAACCTCTTTTTCCGACAGTGGCTTTCCCTTGGCGTTGTTGGGACTGCTGGCCTGATTGAAGAAGTTCTGAGATTCCTTTGACTTTGCATACACGGCTTTTTTCTTCTGCATAGGTATCGAGACAAATGTTAATTCCGTTTTTTAACCATTTCTGTGACAGTGACCTTATGGACAGTGTGTAACATGCATAAGGTTTGGTTGGCAAAGCACAAAAGGGGTTAAATTACTCACGAAGCAGATACAGTGGACTCCCGTTATAACGATGTCCTCGAGACCGGCAGTTTTCTTTCGTTATTTCGAAATTTCGTTATAACCGAACAAATAAACAATAAAAAACATGAAGCGGATAATGCTGCGGTCTGAATTTTTATTTCGTTGTAACCGAAATTTCGTTATAACCATGTTCGATGCAACGGGAGTGGACTGTAGTAGTTATTCTCTTTGCAGGGATATTATGTCACTTTACTAGAGCATGAAGATGCTCATGCAAAGGTATATTCGATTATAATAAATCATTTTGTCTATAGGCATGCAAACACCAGCTTCCGAAGCTGCGAAGATGGTATTTCTTGTTTAGTAATGTTCGTTATTCCCGAGGCTCGTTAATCCAAAAATTGAAAAAAAAAGTTCGTTTTCCGAAAGTTCGTTATTCCGAAACACACAAGTTTCCTACACCTAGATGTTCGCAATCCGAAAATGAAAAAAAAAAAAGAAGGTTCGTCATTCCGCAGATTCATTATTCCGAAAACGAAAAGAAAGTGAGTCCTAATGAACCTTCGGAATTACAAATCATATTTCGTCTTCGGATCAACGCACCTTCGGAATGACGAACTGTAACAATTCTTGTTCTCATGAACTCAAACCTGTAGAAGAAGAAGAAGAAGAAGAAGAAGAAGAAGAAGAAGAAGAAGAAGAAGAAGAAGAAGGAGAAGGAGAAGATGATGATGATGATGATGATGATGATGAAAAAAACAAAACAACAACAACAACAACAAAAGAAACAGCAAAATCAACCACAAAACAAAATGAAAACGAAAAAGACTTGCCTTCATGAGTTCTGCTCTTGAATCGTTCATTGTCTTGACAGCCTTTTCCACCGGAGATTCGAACTAAGAAACGGACAATAGGATTGAAAACACAAAATAATCATATTAGTGTTATCAATAAGTAGAGAAAAGTTCCAACTTGCCGAATATCCTCTTACAGTTGAATCCAATTATTGGACAAAAACTGGAAGTTTCTCCATTCTTCGAGTGCCTATTTTCTAACATGAATGCAGCACTGTATATCTGACTGCCTTCCCACTAAATTCATATCCAACACCATGACGTTCTACATACAGGTTGGACCTGTCGAGCTTGTATGTAATGATATCATAATACATGATGGTGATGATGATGATGATGATGATTATAATAATAATAATAATAATAATAATAATAATAATAATAATAATAATAATAATAATGACAATTTACAATATTTACATAGCGCATTATCACATTAAATGTCTCTATGCGCTGTCACATGGAGTGTTTATCATTAGGATAATTGTGTTGTGTGCTCATAGAATTTCCATGGCAACAGGGCGAATTCAGTCCTGACTAGAACTGCCTTTCAGACACTTTGCATTTCAGCAAAAATAATGATGGCACACCCAATGTACTTACCAATTTGTAACTCTTTGCCTGCTGTTCGGCCATCTTTTTCAACGGTTTCTGAAGGTCCCTCATGATGGTTTCAGCTACAGTTCTTTCAAGAAAATTCAAAAGATGAAATGATGCTTGTAGATTTTGTCGGAAAAGAGCTATTAGAGTTTACATTTGTTTGTTTATATGATCTTATTTCTACATTTCTTTTTCGTATTTAAATGGAACACACAGTCAATCAAACAGAGCTATTGAGTAATAAATAAATCTAACAGTGGAAATACTTGGAAAAAAGTTAAATGATTGACCCAGACGTACTGCATTATTTCATGATAGTACAAATTGAAGACCAGTAGGTGTCACTTTGTGCATAGTGAATGTAAGACTTACATATACCTGCGGTTCAGGGGACAGACTAAGTAAATCAAAATATAACAGAAATGCAGAACTTCATTAACATGAGAAAACGCTTTATAATGGCCTCAGAAATACTATGTGTCAGCAAACTCGACATGACAGCTATCTATCTAAACATGATAATTATTATAGTGTTGCACATTTTGTGCTTTCGTCTTCCATATTAAAATATTTTAAGAGTAACCTGCTCACGTGCAACTGGAGTTTTCTTTTAAGCAGATATTAATCTGTTATGAGCAAGATGAAGTTCATAGCAATGGATGAGAAGTTAATAGATATAACAGCATTCGTATCACCAAGAATTAAACGGAGAAAGACAGTTTAAAAAATGTGGAACCAATTAAAATTATTTCCATGGTGATTGTCGCTTCTTTTTCTTTACTAACTTTTCAGGAAATAGACTCACTTGTGTATGGTTGCCTCTGCATCGAATTGTCCACACAACACACTCCATGCAGCAGATAAGGTTCTGGGTGAAAGATTTTGAGAATTTATATGAATATATTTACTCACGGATGTTTGTTTTTCAATTATGTCAAATACTTTATATCATATGCATTCGGTTACATTTTTGTACCAAAAGTTTGTCATTCTGAAGGCTCATTTTCGGATTAACGAACCTTATTCCGAACCTTCGGAAAAAACGGACGTCACCCTTACAATATATGAGAGATATAAATCGGATTTCGTTTGTCTTTTTTTTTTTTACACATGCAACAAAATCATGTGTTTCAAAACAAATGATTTATGATGCTATGTTTATCTATGGAGGATTATGCTCTCTCTTTACATTTACTTTTCAAGTCATATTAAAATGTACAAGTAAGTTTAGCTCAGACAACAACAAAAAATCAAATTACTTTGTGGTAAACTTCAGGGGAAAATGTCACAGACGAGCTGTTTGCCCTTCTGTTTAAAAAAAAATACTGATATGTTTAAAGGGAAACCCTTCGGTATCAAGAACAGCTTTTGCAGGAAGACCCTACCCTGAGTTGGTTCTGGTAATCTTGTTGGCTTTCACGCTGAGTTTGGTGAGCAGTTTGGAGTAATTCATCTCCACTTCAGCTCTGTGAGAAACAAACAAAATACAATGATAAATAAAAACCAGACATACGGACACAATTGCAGCATATAGCTGATATTCGGTAAAGAAATGTCTCCTTACCGATCATCAGCATAAAGCTGATATTCGATTTTTTTAAATACATAGTTACTTGTGCCAAGCAAAGGAAATATAAAAATATATTGTTTCTAAGAATACGGAGTCGAAATATTTTTGCCCATTCAGGTAGTTCCTTTTTCCAGAGTGTAATGCAAAGGGAATATAAAAATAAAGTATGTTTAAGATTACTGACAGAAATACGTGTCATGTATTATCAATTTGTTAAAGTTGAGGTGTAGATACGCTGAAAATAAATCTCAGTAGGAAGAAGGATTCCAAAGATGTAACAATCAAAAAAAAATGTCATGTGTAATGTTCTCTGAGTTCACACCATGTTTGGCATCATACACAGCGCTCTCTTGATCAAGATGAAATGCATTCTAGATTAGGAAGTTTACCCAGGTCAAAAATTTAATTTGTTGCTTGAGAAATTTGGAAAATAGCACTTTCTCATTTGATTTGATTTTGATTTAATTTCAGGTTTTTTTTTTTATTGACCTCTCTATTCTTTCTTCCTTTTTTTTTTCAACTGAAGCATGACTTTTTATTATTATTATTTTTTTTGCCAGTATGCGCTCTTATGTTTATTGATACCATTTATTAATTGCAAAGGCAAATGTTCTTTGTTTATGATGTAAAATCTGATTTATCTTGTGTTATGTTTTTGTTGAAAAAGAAAAAAAAGAAGAAAATAAATGAATTGAATTGAATTGAATTGACCTTTGATATTTTTGCGCCAGAATTTGTTATACGTTATTATATAGAACACAATAATAAAATCTTACTGATCAATATTCTAAATGTAGAAAAATAATGTCTTGTACCAAGATACATTTTCAACTTCATGTTTCTTCAGAAAAGTATTGATTTCTTCAAGCGCAAATGATACCAGTTCCTTTCCAGCACAGGATGCAGTAGTTTTGATGTACGTGCATACGCGTTGGTAATATGAAATGTGTGTTTATACCACACGCAGAAGATATCTATCTAAATTACCAGCACAGACTTAAACAAAAGTCAGTAGTGTTTACAGATAATTAAGTGGAGAAAAAGGGTGGTCCATAAAGTGATACTGTTTACACGTGTCAAGCTAGATTCTGTACGATGCAAGCTGCCAATGTCTCGAACTAAGGCAGTGACAAGGACTGCCGATCTATCAGTCCTACAGAATGAGAGTCAGTTAAACCCAAAGGTGTAGTGATGTCGTGAAAGAGACTAAAAGAAATGAGTCGAAAGGTCGGCTCTGGCTTTGCTTAAGATAATGGGTATCAAAAACAAACATCCAACATTCACTGCAGGTTAAGTACGTTTGCAAATGACTTCACGATGTGTCGTTATTGGCTTAGAGCCCTATTGCGTTGCAGAGTTGAAATAGAGTCTTATATGCATACTGTTGTGTGAATAAAATTGTGCACTTTTAATCAGGTTCAGTTTAAAAGACAATCCTCGTTCAATGGATCGTATAGATTCGGTTGAGACCTAACTTCAGGTTTGTAACATTTTTTTTCGGGGGGGGGGGGATAATGAAAAACCTCTCATGAAATATGAAAGAGCATGTAATTCCGAGAGGGATTCAATGTTTATTTGATGAAAATTGGTTTTGAAATGGATGAGATATCCAAAACAGGGAAATTCTGATAATAGGTGGGACCCACCTTTTATTAAGATTGCTTTGTTTTACTTTGTTTTTGGATGTCTCAGCCATTCCAAAACCAATTTTCATCCAAAAAAAACTTTGAATTCCTCTTATAATGATATGCTCTATAGTAATTCATAAGTGGTTTTCTGATATCTCACAAAAAGTTAAAAGCCCAATCCTCGTCTCCACCAATACTATACCAGCCCTTTAATGTTTAACGTAATAACTATGATTCAGACATCGACATTTTTGAATCGATATTAATATATGAATGCTTTGCCACCATTCTCGAGCAATTTCGTACAGTTTTGGAGTCTCTGCAATTCAGTTTTTTTATTACTATTTTGAGCTCAATATGTACAATTGCTCTTGTATAGTACACTATTCCATCTCCAATTTAAACAGAGTTTTCTCTGTTGTGGTCACGATGAAGGGTTAATACATCCCAAAACATATCACACAGATGAATCCAAAGAATTATAATGTTTGGATTGATCAAGCAAAAGCTTGATTTTATTGACGACATAAAGGAAAGTAGAAATTGTTACTTCAATTGTCCTGTCTTGGGTCAAAGCACGGAGCAGCAATGCAGAAGACATATGCATGCATGTCCAGCTACTGTCCGTAATATGCAAATTGAAGTGATTGCATATTGTGTTTCATTCATTGGGTTCAAGTTCAAGTTCAAATCTATTTCGTTTTATCCCGTCGGTCTTAAAGTTTTGAGTGATTCTCAACATAATCTTCGATCATAGTGTTATGGCATTAAAACTGTATCCTACTTATGTTCTCTGTCACTATATATCCTCAAATTTATTCGTTGATCAATGATTACAACCCGCATAAAGGTTCTGTCTAAACAAGTCGGATGTGAGTCTGGAAATAAGTTTCCTCTAATTACAGTTAATCAATAACGATATTAAACGACCTTTCGTCCCGAAGACGCCAAACACGCCCAACTAATTCTGATTCCGTATGGACACTCACGTGCAAGCCCTGGCATTCTATAAAATTCATTTCATCTTAGTGTGTTTGCAGAATGCCGTCTCCATCCTTTAAATTATGTTCAATTTGTATAATTAGTCACAACAGTTAATCATTATCACACTAAATGTTTGATGTCAATTTCTTAAGGAAAAGTGATTTTTAAGAATTAAAGAAATTGAAAATTTCAGCTTAGATTTAAGGAAAAAATATTAAAAACAAAGATAATATCAGTATTTTCCGCTATATGACTTGAGATTTAATACGAGTAGATAAGGGGACAAGAGAAGCAATTGTAGTCCTCATACTAAAACATTATGTTGAATGTTGGACCAATTTTACTTACATCGTTTGTACATTGATAAGACTTATCAAACATTGCTTGCTCTCGCAGGAACATGTCTATAGAATTAAGCAGAACTATAAGTAAGATAAAGCAAATCTCAAACTATGCAATACTATCCATAATATGCCATAGGAGTATATAGACGCCATATTTGATGCAGTTTGCTAAAGAAAAAAACAAACAGATGTCAGACAGCATGCCAGATATATAAAATCATCAGAGGTAAATGTGTCAAAGACACAAATGCCAGAGCCGAGAATGTCACTTATCAATCTAAGTCTCAGTGAATAAGCAAATTCATTTGTGGTACGTGGTAGCGATGCTTAAATACAACGTAAAGAGTTTTATTCAGTTTGTTTGTTTGTTTGGTTTTATTTCTGCATTTTTCATGAGGGAATACACAGTGCAAACATAACTTACAAATCTATTATCAACGATGATAATCAACCCCAGATTAAAGGGAATGTTTATAAGGAGCAGAATGCTTCAGACCACATTAATCGTAAGTGTGTGCTTGAAATGATAGTGGCCTGAGAAAGTGGTAGTGGAAAAATAAAATTGAAAAAAAGTTCGAGCTCTGATTATTCTCTCTTTTTTTACGTTTTTTTCTACAGTTGACATATGCACCTTTAACAATTTACCTGGTACTATGTGATGGTTTATTTGCTTCACCTGTGGAAGTTGCAATTGTCTTTAAGTGTCTCATATCAATGGATGATGCCTTTGTTAAGGTCGGGGTTCGCTAAAAAATAGAAAATAAAATAAAAATAAAAAAATATGTCAGTTTTAATCGTTCTGTTGTTTGGAATTCTTTATCAAATGACATACGGTGTCACAGGAATTTAAAGATGTTCAAAACATCTCTTAAAGGGGAGGCTAGTAACTGATCAGTAGGAATCAGTGCGAATGCTGGGGATGATTGTTCCAATTCTTGTGGGATTCATTTAAGAGTACATTGTATATCTATTGTGTGAAAATAATTTGCTTCAGAACGGTCTCATATTCAGGTAATGTGCAGCTTAATACCCCGTCACTGACCAGGCATGCTAACCCGGAAACATTAAACTGCACATTACTTGAATATGAGACCATTCTGAAGCAAATAATTTTCACACAACAATAGATATGAATCCCATAAGGATTGGAACAATCATCTCCTAGCATTTCCACTGAATTTTAGTTGTTGTTGATGATGTCTGAAATTGTAAAATACTCGATGTGCCTCTACTAGCACTCATACATACCTGAGAGAACTTATTTCATACAAGGCCTCTAGGCTTTTCTCTAGTTCTCTTTTTCATTTCCATGTACCGCTTGATATGACAAATATGTAAACTCTAATTTTGTTTGTTTGAATAATGTGATTGATTTTGTTTTGTTTTGTAACCATTGATCTTTTATTGGAATGAATAAACGAAACGAGGGTTGTGTTGCAACACAAGGAAAATACCACGAGATTTTGCCCCAGTTTAGGAGCACACACAGAATTATTCCAAGAGGATATTTTGGAAAATACCTCATCACGTGGGATGAATTATAAGGGATGGTAGATGGCTAGAAGGGATTATCGGGTGTATACATTACGAGCTAGACATCCACGAATCACACAGTCCAATAGCCCAAGGCCAACTAGCTCGACATTAAAGTAAAATTGGCCTACGAGCTATACGTCCACGAGGTAGACCATGGACAAATAAGGCCCCCCACGTGATCACGATGAGTTCGAAACTAGGCACAAAGGCCCTCGATCTCGACATTACTCGTGGGCTTAATTTACGTAGTGTCGAGTTCGTGGACCTTTCTTGCCTAGTGTCGTGCTCGTGGGGCTTATTTTGCCAAGTGTCGAGCTTGCTGGCCTTATTTGCCTAGTGTCTAGCTCGTTTGTCTGTTTTACTTGTTGTCTATAGCTCGTGGGCTGTATGACTCTAGGGAGTATGACTCATGGACCTTTTTCCCCCCATGTTTAGCTCGTGACCCCGGAATTATAGGAAAAATTGTTCCGGAACTATTCGACATTTCAATTTAAAGGCGTGGATTTCTTTCACCTTTCTTCCAGAACAAGGGCTAACTCCTTCGTGAACTCCGTGCTCTCCCGGATGTGTTTTTTCAACTCCTCGTATCCGGCTGCATCCTGGGAATGAAAGTATAAAACAGATAACGATGAAGCCAATGATGTTTAATGGTTTATAGTTAGATTAGGACTAGCATAGGATTGGTGCTACCACGAATGGAACAAATGTAGGGAATCTGATGGTGGTAGGCCTACAAAATGACAATCCGAGATGCTGTCTGGGGGGAAGAGTCGATGAAATGTATGATTTGTTCCCTTTTTCCTTCCTACCCATATTTACGGAAAATGCCGGACCAAAATCAAGAGAACTATTTCTCTCGCTTTGGATACCTCATTCTCACGTTTCTTTCAAACTGTATGCACTATGTACAGTGCATAATTATTATGTTACGCTACTCTCTAATCATTTTCTTCTGTCGATTCAAAGCGTATAAATGTATTCATTCCCTAATATGGTCCAAACTTGTGTAAAACTATACGTGAATTGTGTGAATGACTATCTACCCTGCACACAGTTAATAGGCATATGAGAACGCCGATACACCCATGGTATAGCGTTGGAGGCGTGGTCACCATCTTGGATTAATGGTAAGAAATACTGTGATCTAACAATATGTGAATAGATATAACTGGTGGTAACGACGAATAAGTTCTGATGAGCTCTCGTGTGTCATTAAGATGTTTGTATGATGGGGACGGAAGACAACAAGACAAATTGTTTGTGAGGGGAAGAGGGAATAAGAGCAATCGTAGAGAGCAAATAGACAAATGCTCGACTGTAGAATATGTTTTTCTCTGGATGGACCTTTATAGGTCATAAATCCGGGTTTATTGACATAATTGAGCTCATGAATAAACGGGCGTATATTTGTCTTCTTTGATTTTTTTTTCTTGCCTAGTTGTTTGCAAAGTAGATATTTGCATATATTTCATTTTCAATAGTAACATTCTAAGTTTATTCCCGCAGACGGTAACTTTACATAGGCCTACAGCAAACACATTACTTTGGAGAATTATTAAAGACAGAGGGTCTTATACTGTTCCGAAATGTTTACACATGTGACTATACAGATGGAAAGACGATAACACCGTTATTGTGCTAACAGCTACAGCCATGATAGGGCACTGAAACCAGTAAAACGGTTGAAAGTGGAGAAAATCATGTTTCGGTGCCAATCAAAGAACTTACCACAAACGCCGTCGTGAAGTCGGCCTCTGCCATGGTGACAAGACGCAACGATTGACAAAGTAGTCCTAGAATAAATAATTGTTACCGGTACAAGTTCTAAGACCAGTACTGGGCCTTTTCACTTGCAGTTCCTGCTCCACTGCAGCTGCGTGTAGTTTCTTAAAACCCTATAATGCAGGTAGGTCCCTGGCGTGTATGGACACCATGCGTGTTTGCGCTGCAGCTGACGGAAAATGCGTAAAGATAATGATGATTACGTCACGTTCCAAGATCCATTGGGATGCTTGCTTCTTGCGACATGTCCCGGTCCACATTCGAGGCACCTGTGTGTGCTAATTACACTACACTGCCTTTTATACCCGAGGCCAATATAGCCATTATCTGTTCTCCTAGTGCACACCATCAAACACACGACCAACTCACGTAATAGACTACGGTATTGTATGTGACCTGTCTTTCTTTACTGAACTCTTGCAGAAGGGATGGACTTTACCCAATGCGAAGAGCCAACCCTTTACAGGCTTGGTATGATTAATGATGTTATCTTGGAAATCTTAGACCACTGCGTACAGGCACGCCCATATGAGGCGATATCGTGCGATGTGGACTCGCCCGACTCAGGCGGCGAGGCTGATGTAGTTAGTAGTCATCTCGCTTGGCAAGCTTTGCACTCCATTTTAAATAGACTCTGATAAACGGACTAAAGTGGATAATCTTATATGCGATGACGGGGTGATGTCACCTCCTCACGAAATGAATCTGTATCTTTTAAAGAAATTAGACAGAGTAATTTACCTCCTAATAACGATAGGTTGTTATGGGAGGAGATTGTTTATTCTCTATGATATGACCCGTTTCTGGAGTTGTTTCTCTTTATTTTATTTGGGCTACCAGAATTTCTATCATTGGTGTACAAGAAGAGAATTTATGAAGGGAAGACGTCATCGCTCTATCTTGAGTACACCTTGGCTGGGTTGCAAAGAGGTGTGTTTTAAAGGGGAAATCCACTCCAAATATAAGTTAGTCTGATGAAAAAAGAGTAAAATCTTACGAGTTCAACAGTAAAAAAATTGACTGAAATCGGATGAAAAATAAGGAAATTATGACATTTTGAAGTTTTGCTAATTTCTGCAAAACAGTTCTAGTACAGTGGATATGAATATACAAATGAGTAAGCTAACCATATCATGCCCTCACAATTTTCCATTGATCGTGTACAAAAAAAAAATGACGAAAATTCGATGTTTCTGCCATTGAAGTCTGAAACGTGATGTCATTCTGTTGAATAACTTCAGAATAGTGATCAGTTATATGTACGAGGATTTGAACCTCGGGGATAATTGCGTTTGAATGAAAAAAATGGAAATTTAAACATTTTATGTACAAACTATATGGTAAGTTGTGAGGGGATGACATGCTCACTTTTCCATTTGCATATTCATATTAACTGCTCAAGAACTGTTTCCCCCCAAAATAGCGAAACTTCAAAATATCATAACTTCCTTAATAACTTAATAACTTCCGTAATATTTTACTCTTTCTTATCATACTAACTTTTATTTGGACTGGATTTCCCCTTTAAATAAATAGGCCTATGTCTCTTTGGCTGACACTAATGCCACTGTTTCCCGAAGACGTATAGAATACTCAATTTCCCTTAACTTTCCTATTCCACGTCTCATATCAACGGAATAAATACTAGTTTGCCAGTTTGCTTTTACTCTTATATAGCACTTTGAACACGGAAAGGCGTTTTACGAAAAGGCACATCCAGTTGGTAATCATAATTATGATGGATTTTGTTTCCATTCGTCTTCTATTCAAAGCGTCAATCCACACCACTGCGTACAGTGAATGCGAGTATCAGTTTTTCACCCTGGCAGAAAATTAATATGGACACATCCATGTTCCAGGAGCGGCTTTTTTTTTTTGACCAGTCCATAATAGACCTATGTATTGTTGGCGTAGTCAGGGCTCTTTGCGCCTGTCCGGTATGTACGGCACTTCTTAATTTCTATGGTGACATGAATGTCTTTACTTTTTTTTTTTTTTGGAAGGGCCACTTCCGTCGTCACACACATACACATACAAATATACACACACACTCACACTCACTCTCTCACACACAAGTAACCTCGACTTACTTGATTGTCGGGCAGTAAAGTAAGAGTTTATTTCATATAAAACAAAATTGCTGTCCGAGGACTAAAATTGAATGTTCACAGTTTAAAAATACATCAAGATTGATCATTGTCTAAGAAATAACATGACATCAGAATAAGAACAATATTATATTGTATCCCATAACGAAATAAGTAAATACAAAACATGAGTACTATACATTGAGACTATCAAAATGGGACTTAAACTGAACTGAAATGGAGATTAAAACGATTACAATGCAATTCTGCATAATTTTGAAAACAAAAAAAAAAGGGTTATTGCGAAAATTACCGGTAGCATTTAGTAGATCTATGAAATATGATAAAGCACTTTTTTTGAACAGGACCATTCAGATTTTGAACTCTCAAAAATTTGATACATATCACATCTCGTTTTCCTATTTGGTAACTATTCTTTACATTGTGGGTTATTTGGGAAAACGCAGTGACATAGGTTATTCGAGAAAGATAGCGCAATGTTATAATGCAATAATTCGTTCATTGATTCCTTCATGGTGGAAAGAGAGTACCGTACATCAAACGTTGCAAGGATGCAGTGAATACTGACAGAGTTTTAGACCCCGTTCACAGTGCAGGACCGAGCCGCGGCCGAGCCCGGCCTCAATTGCGGTACTCGGCCCCGCAATTCTGTCCGTTTACAGTGCCGAGCTCGGCCCGGACTTTTAATTCAAACCTTTCAATATTTTTGTCGTAGTGGCGCTCTGCTTGTAAACAAACACTGTTATTGGGAGGGCGCCGGTCGCAATTTGGTACCGCGGCCGAGCCGAGGCCGAGACTACCTCCAGAGCTTGGCCAAATGCGCGGCCGATGTTGGTACCGCATTTGGCCTTTTGCGCGTTTACAGTAAAATGAAGGCCGGGCTCGGTCGCGGCCGAGCCCAGCCCTTTCACTCACTGTAAACGGGGTCCATGTCAATTATCCACCTTACTTATTCATTTTACTTCGTGGCTTCGATCTTCGAAGTGGTATACTTGACAAAATGAAATGTGATATTATGTGACATTTGAAGGATCGGAAGGGTTTATATGCTGCGACCGCTTAGGGGCGAGATGAAAGCACATAACCTAATAGAAGCATCAAAAGTTCAACAATGTGTGTTGGATGATGAAATCACACTAATAAGTTGTTTTATAATTTGTAGAATAACATGCTCATAATAATGATACTAGTAAAACGTTTTATGCTTCTCCCTAGCCATATTGTACATACCACACCCTATCTCCGTTAAGTCACCTGTTGTTCCTGATGAACAAAGTACTTTCATCCTTTCCGATCAGAACAGGATTTTGTTTCCTATTTTGATCTAGACAGTTACAGCCAATAAAGAATAATTGACAAGACTAAAATCGCAGGTAGCAGCAAGCGGATTCCTCGAGGAACTTCGTCCTGGTTCTGTCGCGCAGCTTTTGAGTGAACTGCACCATGAGCCTTGAGAAAGCGTACTACTTCATCGTGCCCCTCGTGCTTGGCAAAATCCAACGGCGTAAAACCGCCAAAATTAGAAACATTTACATCAGCTCCATTGGTTACGAGAAATTTTACGGTCTCCAAACGGCCGTGCCCCGACGCCATGTAGAGGGGTGTGCAACCGCCACTGTCCTTTGTCCCTAAGTCGCCACCACTGGAAACCAGGAACTTGACTGTCTCTTGGTGACCCCTTTCTGCCGCAGCGAGAAGGGGTGTTTCGCCGGTATTCGACCGCTGCTGCATGGTGGCGCCCAGTGGCGTAGCCAGGATTTGATCTTAGGGGGGGCGGTTAGTGTGCGAGGGAGCGAAGCGACCGAGCCCGAGCGAGCGGAGCGAGCGAGGGGGGGGGGAGGGTGTGGGAGGGGGGTTTCCCCCCTCCCACGGTAAGAACTTTTTGCATTTTGATGTTGTAAATGGTGCAATTTGATGCATGTTTTTGCGCGTTTTATCGACGTGAAACAGTCCCACTTGTTTAAGGTAGCAGTATATTTAAGTGTAGATTATTATTGAACAATTTGCCTATAAAATGGTATAATTTAAACACACTTCTCAATATTAATTCTTTTCACTGAATATCATGAACGCGACTGAACCCGAGCGAGCGGAGCGAGCGAGGGGGGAGGGGAGGGTGTGGGAGGGGGTGTCCCCCTCCCACGGTAAAAAACTTTTTGCATTTTGATGTTGTAAATGGTGCAATTTGATGCATGTTTTTGCGCGTTTTATCGACGAGAAACAGTCCCACTTGTTTAAGGTAGCAGTATATTTTGATGTAGATTATTATTGAACAATTTGCCTATAAAATGGTACAAATTAAATACACTTCTTGTGTTAATTCTTTTCACTGAATATCATGAACGCGACTGAACCCGAGCGAGCGGAGCGAGAGAGGGGGGAGGGGAGGGTGTGGGAGGGGGGTGTCCCCCCTCCCACGGTAAGAAATTTTTGCATTTTGATGTTGTAAATGGTGCAATTGATGCATGTTTTTGCTCGTTTTATCGACGTGAAACAGTCCCACTTGTTTAAGGTAGCAGTATATTTTAGTGTAGATTATTATTGAACAATTTGCCTATAAAATGGTACAAATTAAATACACTTCTTGTGTTAATTCTTTTCACTGAATATCATGAACGCGACTGAACCCGAGCGAGCGGAGCGAGCGAGGGGGGTGTCCCCCCTCCCACGGTAAGAACTTTTTGCATTTTGATGTTGTAAATGGTGCAATTTGATGCATGTCTTTGCTCGTTTTATCGACGTGAAACAGTCCCACTTGTTTAAGGTAGCAGTATATTTTGATGTAGATTATTATTGAACAATTTGCCTATAAAATGGTACAAATTAAATACACTTCTTGTGTTAATTCTTTTCACTGAATATCATGAACGCGACTGAACCCGAGCGAGCGGAGCGAGAGAGGGGGGAGGGGAGGGTGTGGGAGGGGGGTGTCCCCCCTCCCACGGTAAGAAATTTTTGCATTTTGATGTTGTAAATGGTGCAATTTGATGCATGTTTTTGCTCGTTTTATCGACGTGAAACAGTCCCACTTGTTTAAGGTAGCAGTATATTTTAGTGTAGATTATTATTGAACAATTTGCCTATAAAATGGTACAATTTGAATACACTTCTTGTGTTAATTCTTTTCACTGAATATCATGAACGCGACTGAACCCGAGCGAGCGGAGCGAGAGAGGGGGGAGGGGAGGGTGTGGGAGGGGGGTGTCCCCCCTCCCACGGTAAGAACTTTTTGCATTTTGATGTTGCAAATGGTGCAATTTGATGCACGTTTTTGCGCGTTTTATCGACGAGAAACAGTCCCACGTGTTTAAGGTAGCAGTATATTTTGATGTAGATTATTATTGAACAATTTGCCTATAAAATGGTACAATTTGAATACACTTCTTGTGTTAATTCTTTTCACTGAATATCATGAACGCGACTGAACCCGAGCGAGCTGAGCGAGCGAAGGGGGAGGGGAGGGTGTGGGAGGGGGGTGTCCCCCTCCCACCGTGAGAACTTTTTGCATTTTGATGTTGCAAATGGTGCAATTTGATGCATGTTTTTGCGTGTTTTAACGAGTTGAAACAGTCCCACTCGTTTAAGGTTGCAGTATAGTTTAGTGTAGATTATTATTGAACAATTTGCCCATAAAATGATATATCATTTAAATAATCTTCTTGTGTTAATTCTTACACTGAATATCATGAACGCTGTCTGCAGTTCAGCAATCAAACAGAAAAAGCATGCACACGAGGGTGTAGATAGGGGCATATCCCCTCCCACACGAAGGTGATTTTGCGTTTTCAGACCTGAAATTCAGCGATCTGGTGCAAATTTTTGGTGCAATACTTTTTCATCGAAGTGTTAAAATCACGGAATTTAGCTCTTATTCCGAATATGCACCATCTGTGTGTATGTATAAAGTCTAGTGAGGTAGAGCTTAGGGGAAGGGGGATTCCCCCTCCCGCTCGCGGAGCTTTTGCATTTTTAGAATTGAAATAAAGCGATCTGGGTATAGCCACAGTCTACTTCTATGCATGGCGGAAGGGGGGGGGGGGGGGGGGCGGGCAGGGAGAAGGCGTGGGCGAGTGTTATCTCCACCCTTCCCTTCCGATGGAGCTTTTGCCTGAAATTGAGATATCTCGTATACGCATATTTGATGGAATCAACATTTGGGAAACCACAAAAAACAAAACAAAAACAAAAACAAAACTGATGGGGGGGGGGCTGAGGGAGGAAAGGGTCGATTAAAAGGGGAAATTCCCCTTGTACATGAGGGAACCTTGAGTTTTCGGAATATAAGTGATAAGTCTTGTGCACTCAGAATTATTCATATATATATATATATATATATATATATATTTTTTTTTTTTTTTGTAAATCTAAAAAGTGTACTAAGCTAGGGAAAGAGGCACAGAGGGGGAGGGTTTGGGAGGGGGATACCCCCTCCGAAGCACGAGAGATTTTGCATATTTTGAACTGAAATTCACGATCTGGTGCACACTTTGAGTGAAATATTCAAAAAAATATCTTATTTGATGAAAGGTTGCAAAGGAGACCCGCTTCATGTGAATGCATACAGTAGACACGCATTTTTTTTTTCGCCTCCCAAATCCCCGGTCCAAATCTTAGGGGGGGCGACCGCCCCCATCGCCCCCCCCTGGCTACGCCAGTGGTGGCGCCCTTGGATACAAGGAATTTGATAACTTCCAGGTGGCCTGCTTGTGCAGCAAAATATAAAGGTGTAAAGCCATTGGAATCGCATGTATTTACGTCAGAGCCGGATGAAATGAGAAATTTAACAAGCTCTAGATGACCATGTCCAGCTGCCAGATAAAGAGCTGTGGCGCCCTCTTTGTTCTTTCTCTCAACGTCAACTCCTTGAGAGACGAGAAATCTGAGCAGTTCCAGATGACCGTTGCTTGCTGCTGCGAGGATATGTGTTGGACCCTTGTCTAATCTTTTATTCGGTGTGGAAGATTCGTTGAGCATGAGTAATTTAATGACTTCCTGTTGATTCTCCTGTGCGGCAAAGTATTCGGGCGAAAAACCACGGGCATCACATTTGCCTACATCAGCACCATGTGATGCGAGGAACTTCACAGTCTCCAAATGACCCTTTCCGGCAGCTATGTAGATGGGTGTGAAACCTTTGCTATTACTCTCCTGGACGTTTGCTCCATTTTCTACCAGGACTCTGACAGTTTCCAGATGACCACACGCTGAATAAAGAGGGGTGATGATCCATTCGCATTCTTCTTCTGTATGTCCGCCCCTAGCTTCAAGAGGAGCCTTACTGTCTCCACGTGACCAGATCTTGCGGCTATATAGGCAGGTGTGCAATCTTCGTCGTTCCCTTGCTGTACATCTGCTCCGCACTCGACAAGAAACTCAACCACACCTCGATGACCAAGACCCGCCGCCAGGAAACATGGTGTGCAGCCTCTACTATCAGCTCTTCCTACGTCAGCACCATTCCAAACTAGGTGTTTAACAACGAGTAGGTGGCCTCTTTGTGTCGCAGCTTGCAGGGGTGTTGGGGCAGATAGAAAGTTCTTATCTACACCGGCACCGCTGGCTAAGAGGAACTTAACAATTTCCACATGACCCTCCTGTGCTGCACAGGAGAGTGGTGTATAGCCATTTTTTCATCACTCTTATCGACATTAGCTCCACTTGACACGAGAAACTTCACTGTCTCCAGACGGCAGTAACCCGCAGCAAGATAGAGTGGCGTGCTGCCTTCATTATTCCCTTTTCTCTATATCAGCTCCCTTACTTAACAGAAACTTTACCAACTCTAGATGTCCAAAAGCTGACGCAACGCAAAGAGGGAGAAGAGCCTCTGTAATCCCCTTTATTTACATCAGCGCCGCATGAGACCAGGTACTTTGCTATCTGTATGTGGTTGTTCTCCGCTGCAGCCATGGAGGGGAGTAGGGGCTATGTTGCAACTCTTGTCCATGTCAGCGCCCTTCGATATGAGGAACTTGACTATTCCTTTATGGCCCTTTTGGGAAGCGTAACACAGTGGTGTGAAGCCATTTAGGTCACACTCATCAACAGCAGCTCCATTTGATACAAGGAACTTCACTGCATCAAGACGGCCTATTCCCTGCTGCAGCGTAGAGTGGTGTGCAACCTTGATTATCCCTTGACAGCACATTGCCTCCTTGGGATACAAGATACTTGACAATCTTCACGTGCGCCATTTTCTGCAGCGGATAGCATTGGTGTCATGCCTGTAACGCTCCTGATTTTGGGTTGCTCCTCGGGACATAAGGAACTTGATGACTTCCAGATGCCCCATTTGCGCTGCGAAGTGCAGAGGTGTACAGCCATTCTCATCATGTCTGTTGACATCAGCGCCACAGGCTTCGAGAAACTTGACGACCTTAAGGCGTCCATTCCCTGCCGCCATGTATAGGGAGAGCATCCCCCATTGTTCGCTTTCTCAATGTCAGCTCCCTGAGCTTCAAGGAACTTCAAGATATCCAGATTGCCGTATAATGCAGCCATGTGAAGCGGAGTGTTACCTTCTACATTTCCCTTCTGTAAATCAGCTCCGTTGGTAATTAGAAATTTTACGATCTTCAGATAACCACGCGAAGCTGCAAGGTGAAGGGGTGTGTTTCCTTGTATCGTCCTTCACCAGATATGTCTTCTCCCTTTGCCACGCACGCATTCACAAGTTCCAGACGCCCCCTTTAGCACAGCAGTGTGAAGCAAGGTCTGACCTTGCCCATCGCTCCGTTTCTTCCCATCCTCAATCCTGTGGGGAGTGATGTGAAAGGTGGCGTAAGAATAGCGGCGATATTAACATTTGACGTTAAGGGTGAAAACTGCAGACATATTATATGAAAGAACAGTTTCATTCAATTGATTTTCATTTGGAAATGTCACAATGATTACCAGTAACCTCCTACCCCCCCCCCCCAAAAAAAAAAAATGATTCACTTCATCATTTGTTTTGAAACCTGTGTTAATCAACAGGACGCACCATAGAAAGAAAAATCATCCATAAAAATGTTGTGGGTGACATTCATATAATATCTATACTGATACATTCAGCGCACACTCAAAAACTTCAAACAACATCACCGATGTAGAAGTACTTTTTACCTCTACTCCATTGTATTAAACTGAAGTTGTAGTCTTTCGCTTGTTGGCACATAGCGAAGTTACGAATTCAGATATATACTTTAATCCATATCACATGCAGCAACTTATGTTCATGAAAAGGATATTGTTTTCTGCTTATGACACTGGCAATCTTGTGCGTATTACTTCTAATTGAAAGCCTACTTGTGATCTCTTCTTTTGCTGTGTTTCATAACTTCTGCAGGGACTACAAAACTACTTGTTTTCTTTCTTTACGTTGCCCAACTTATGTTACGACATTTCAGTTCACTGGTAACTAGTGATTGACGTAAACAAAATAAAGATATGTTCTAATCACCTTGTCTGACTTGTTGCAAAAGATTCCTTCTTCTCCGTATTCTTATCCTGGTAGAGTAGGAATATTTATGAATGGTATCAAAGGACATGTATGCAGATATATTTTTTGTCTAGTATAACTTTTTTTTTTCGCTCGTGAACAAAAGAATGAAATCGAACTGGAGGCCAAATGGCGCTATTAGACAAAGACAACATATTCGGAGAGAATACAATTTGATCTTCATAATATTAGCACAACAGCGTTGTGTATCTGATGTGTAAAATGAATATTCTAGACCAAAAATTAACTCAAATTTCAGAAGAAGACAACCCATTTACAAACACAACAATGAAAATGTTATCAAAATCGGATTATAATGTACAATTTATTAAATTTTGAAGAATTTTTAAAGTTTGTAAAAGGGTTCTCGAATTGGTATGGATATGAAAATGGAGGAAGCTGATGTCATCATCTCAAAATCTTCACAATTCAGTTTGAACAAACACAAAAACGGAAATAATTAATATTTATGGACTACACTATATGACAAGTTGTCATCATTTAACTTATTTGTATGTTTTAAATTGCTTTTAGAGTTTAAAAACTGTTTTTTTACAAGAAATTCAAGGTTTCATAACTTCTGTTAAATTCTATCCTGTCATGATCAAATTTGCGCTGTGCTTGTATGATTATACATTTTCTTCTCAGACTGACTTTAAACTTGGCCTGAATTGTCCTTTAAACATTTCCTGTGATATACCTGCAAGTTGCAAGGTCAGGGGACAAGGCTGCAATAGTCCAAGTACTATGCAGGCCTACACCACAACCCTAAACATAGCCGACACAGTGATGATCGCTGTAATAATTCTAGCACACAGAAGATTTTTGGAGAAGAACTATTCGTTTCATTTCGACACTTATACTATGAAGGATACATGCATACTTTAAGTATGTCCCTTTTGCAACCCTGAAAATTAGATTCCTCTCATAAGCTGGTATATGGCAGAGCTAGGTACTTGAGACCTTTCGTTTAAAATGATGAAACTTGAAACTTCATAATGATGAACAGGGAATAAATATTGGAGATTTCCAGGGAATTTATTCGTACCCCGCAAAACAACAAAAAAAAAAATCAACGTTATCATCTGGAAAAAAAAAGAGGAGCGTATTCTCGAGTAACATTGGGTAAGTTTTTCATTTCTTTCATTTCTTAAAAAAAAAAAACCCACAACAACTATGAAGTGTTTTACCATAAGATTTCATACACGCTGTTGAAAGACAATAATATTCTTCGACTATACTACATTTCGTGACATGTGCAAAAGGGATATGCGACCTTTAAACATTTTCGCGTCAAATCTCCAACTTTTTATTCATCACGTCTTACCTTGAATTCACTCATGGGCGAGTCAGTGCAGTCACTTTTGTCTCCCATGGTGATGCCTTAAATTTAACAAACAAAAAGAAATAACTGAAACAATTCTAATGTTGTGCCATGGACATTTAATATCAAAGTGTTGAATTATTAGGAGAACACTAAAATGACGTATTCGCTCATATACAGCGCATCGTATCTTCAATAAGTTTTCTTATCTCCCTCGAGACAGACAGAGAGACAGACATACAAGAAATGTTAACCTTTCAGGTGGCAGTGAATTATTTCTCATGATGTCAGAACGGGTACATCATTAGAAGTTGTACACCTTAGTGGATACATACTGACGTCAATTGTGTATTTTTTTTTCTCTGTGCTCAAGAGAATAACTAAAAGGATTTTACAGAAATATGACGGGAGTTGCTTTGATAATTGTCAGTGGCTTCGCAAGCCTTCATCAGCCTTCATGTATCTGCACTCGGCACGGCCATTTCGGATGACTTGAAAATCAACTCATGCTAATGAGGATGAATGATATAGTATTTCCAGTTATGGAAAGATATACGACCAAAATTGATAACCAGATCTTTCGAAGTCTCTAAGGCACAAATACATCATGACACCATTGCGTAAATAAAGCTGCCGTGGAATACTCGTCAAGGTATAAGCGTTAATACGTTGACAAAACAATAAATCTTACTGCTGAAATTATTTGATGTAACAATTCGAACTTATCCTTTTTCTGGTGATAGTTTCATTGATTCCTGCATTAAAGTAGTATGTATAAACATAACAAGGCTTGTCCATACAAGTGAATGATGTGCAAGATTCTATATACACTTTACAATCAACAATTCTAACAACGTCTAAGCAAAGCTTCATCAACATATTTAAAACAGGAGATAAACTTACCTTTCAGCGATAGAATTAAAGACGAGCTCCCACTTTTCTTGTGTAAGCGTGTTTAGAACAGTCTGTACATTAATATCAGGATCATTGGGATCAGTCAATCATAGGGATCCTAAGTATGCATGTATAGAACATTAAACACAATCGATCGGCAGGCTGAATACAGATGAATTATTTGCTTGGGGTTGTACGTCTCTATAATTCTAGTGGCTATTAGTTATTTTTCAGATTATCTATTTTGTATGTGCTTGATTAGGGACGATCGAAGTTCATACATGTGGGATAATGTAAACACTCGACGATGATATTGAGATAACCCGCGTGGTAGGTAGATTTCGCTTAGGCCATTATTTATGCAGAAAGTACATGCTAGCTTGCTCAAACTCAACGTCGAACGGTAGTTCATATTCATGAACTCTGTCATCACTCTATATCTGTAAAGATACGTAATTTTCGACCGATGACGAAGACAAGAGATTGCTTGTTGACACTGTGTTTGGGGGTTATTTTCAATGGTTTTGCTTTGGCTTGTCTTGTGTTTGTTTTAGCGGCTGTTTTTGCTTGGTATTCCAAATTTCTTATCTGCTTTTATCGAGGAAGGAGAGCAGAACGCTTCAGGAAAATCTTAAATCATAAATGGTATTGACTTAGAGGTTTACTTTCAGCTCTTAGCTGCAGCTAGGTTGTAAACTAGTCAGGCTCTTTGTCCATTTTCTTGTGAACCTCTCTAGTTTGAAATCAAACATTTTATTGTAAAATTGTAAAATTTAGTACTTTCGTAAACTCTTAACTTCAGCCTTAACCCACTTTACCTGCTGTATCTTTTACATGGCGTCCAGTTGACTCAATATGACCGAATTTAGGTACCGTCTAATTTGAAACTGTAGTCATGAGCAGTGAATTTTATCGTGAACTCACTGCCCCTCACCATGGTCACGTGATCTAGCGATGTCCATGGTGAAATGAAGTCAAGGAGAAGACAGTGATAATGTCGATGACTAGTTCAAAGAAGACAAACAAGAAACTAAGAGGGCGAGCGGTCGTCATAGTTACAAGCACGTTGATTGTCATAAATTGATTTCATTTTTTTTTTCTTTTTACTCTGGAATAAACTATTCTAGGATACGACGTGCCTTAACAATATATATATATATATATATATGTATGTATATAATATATGTCTTTTGTGTGTTTTTTTTTTTTATTAATGACGTCTTTCTGCGGCAAATTGTGTATGTTTGCGAAAAGGCTTGCTGGCTCGTTATTGCCGATGCAGGCATAACTTTAGTATGTTGGCAAAGAGTATATCATTTGACAAGTAAATTGCTGAAAAGTGAGGCAACAAAGTTTCCTACTGGACCCACCTGGGGTCCCATAAAAATAATGCTGGGTTTAAGTCTCACCTCTAGAAAAGAACGATAATATATATATATTTTATGTGCCAAAATCTCTTGATTTTCCCTAATTTTCATGATAATGAAATAAAATCCATAATTCTGTGAAAACATTACACTATATTAAATGGGTAAGTCAAATACCGGTTAGTGATTGGCTAAACACAGTCACGTGATGGAGGTACATTCGTTATGTTCGCCCATGGGCGAACATTCTTTTATGTTCTCTTATGGGAAAACATTTTCACGGAACAAATGACAGAAGGCCTTAGGACTGCGCGCGCACAGTGAATTTGGCTCTGCGCGAGCGAGCGATCCAGTGCGTTGTGCTGGTGGTTGGTGGTTGACTAACACATATAATATAACAGATGATGACTTTTGTTGTCGGGAACATGTACCAAACGTTCCACCCTCAGGGTTTGAAATACTATTTCGGGAGGCTACAAGTCCCTCGACTTCGTCTCGGGACTTATAACCTCCTTCAATAGCATTTCAAACCCTTCGGGTGGAACATTCGGTATGTTCCCTCCCCCGCCAGTCATCATCTATATAATATACGTTCACAGGCTTCACTAGTATGACTAGAGCAAGTCAAGACACATGAGACTGGTTAGAGCAAAACGCATTTCGATAGATTTTCAAATGCTTTGTTATTATGCATAAATATTTTATTCATAATTGTTCTCCTTTCTGCTTCCGTACAGACATGTCCAGATTATGTGCATAACAAAATGGGGATGAATC
The DNA here is from genome assembly GCA_033980235.1 of Diadema setosum. Taxonomy (NCBI): domain Eukaryota; kingdom Metazoa; phylum Echinodermata; class Echinoidea; order Diadematoida; family Diadematidae; genus Diadema; species Diadema setosum. The sequence continues at coordinate 35,091,195 of CM067075.1, read as the reverse complement.
TTTCTCCAAACAAACAAACATTCACGTTCAGTCTGTAAGATTAACAATGGTATTTCAGGCGTCGTAATATATTTCTTTTCAAGAGTCACGAGTATCTTGCGTCGTAGACTGAGCATGGATGCGTTGTTGTTTTTTCATAAGTTCTTGCATAGCATTTAGCAACTTTACAGAAATTGAAAATGACTAACAAGCTGTAACGAGTAAGATTATGATACGATAACCATTAGTGTTATAACAATGATTAATGACAAGGACTGATTATGATAATTCGTGCTAGCACAAGAATAGACTGTACCCAGTTTCAGGCCTTTGTCTATATCTACATGGTGACAGGGCTAACCATTAACCCTTGCTGTACCAGGGACTCTAAAAAGTGTGTACAATGCTATGGGGTTTTCTGCACCAATCGGCACTCAAACTATACAGCGGGTTATACAGGGCGAATGAAACTCACTTCAGACTTTCATCTGGGTAGGTCTATTTCTGTCCCCCTGTCCAAAGCTGTGCATTTTAAGAACAAAAATATTTCCTTTTCTGTCTAGCAGTTCTACAATAAGATGGTTCCAAGGTGTTGGATTACGCTTCTCTGTAGTTCTGAAGCATTCTCTCTCTCTCTCTCTCTCTCTCTCTCTCTCTCTCTCTCTCTCTATCTCCCTCTCTCTCTCCCTCTCTCTCTGACTCTCTCACTATTAATTTTGTACACTTATGTGTATGAAGTGTTTCATATTATGCAATGATAGAGGAACATCTTGATTTGTATCTACATGCTTTCTTTGAAATTGCCAGGAGAAATAATTCGCGATTTATTCAGGCATATCAAGTAAGAAATATTGATATAAAGTATGATATAAGATACATTACGCATAGGTTATATATGGCAAAAATTGTACGCATCTGTGCAAATACAGTCGTGCATTTTACGTGAGATGTATGATGAAGACTCCTACAAGAATGAAATAAATGATAACCTTTGTAACAGAATTATGTACACTAAAATCTGGCTTCGGACAAATGTATTTCTATGATTTTGTCATAGCTTGTCATGCGAGTCATTGTTAACAGTTGTAGAAGCACAACACTTTCGACACAAATTCACTGGAACAGTATAAGATGTAGTTTGATTAGGATGCATTCACTTATACAGCTGGCTAAGACATAGCAAGTAACACTGTCTTGCACACACTTTCTCAGAAATAAGATTAACACATGTATATGCACTTAGTGGCTTATTTTGAATAGCCAAAATATGCACATTTCACGGCGTCAGTTTACATCAACTGTTGCATTACAACTTACATATACAATGGCAGAACAATAATCAAACTATGATCCGTGAACTGGTGAAGACATATGGCCACGCTTGATCACGCTGCATTTTGTAGATATATACTGTACCGTCAAAATTTGCGTGCGTAAGATATTTACATAATTTAGATTAACAAAAATATCTTCTTTACTATTTGACATTATACATGCATGGTGTCTACACGGGCAAGACAACTGATGCCGCAAAAATCCGATGTCACTTTGTAACTCATTCCTGTTGCGTACAGGAATACTTGTTCCTGGAGAGTGAGTTAGACAACACGCATCAGATCAGTGACAAGGTGTTGGGTATCGAATAAATATCAGGAACATCCTGACGACTTAAATTACTTTTTGTCAACCTATAAGGTAACATGTGAGCTTCCAAAAATAGCAGTCTTGACCCGAATTCACGAAGGTGTTACAATCTTTTTCCATGGTTTAAACCATGGACAAAGACCGTAGTTTTGTATGGGGCACCAAGTGTCGCATGGCCTATTTCGTTACGAAATCAGTCATTTCGTTAACGAAATGACGAAATGGTCATATCGTAGACGAAATAGGCCATGCGACAAATGGTGATTTCGTCGACGAAATGACTGATTTCGTAACAAGATAGGCCATGCGACACTTGGCACCCCATACAAAACTACGGCCTTTGTCCATGGTTTAAACCATGGACAAAGATTGCACCACCTTCGTGAATTCGGGCAATTGAGTTTGGCATAACTAATCTCTCTGAGTTCACGATTTTCCAAACGAACTGCTTTTAATGTTTGACGAAGATAAATATGAAAAAGATATCACGTTTAGGCATGTACATGCATGCTAAAAACAGAAATATTCGATGTCATCCAATGAATTCCTCGTATTTTATAATTGTTATAATTATTAAAGATGCTCAAGACGGCTTTTCAAACCGGTTCTAGAAATTCGGGTTCGATGGTTTGCTGACAGCCGAATAAATTGTGTCATATTTCTCAGTGTTTGTTTAAGTTTTGTAAGATTTTTCTTTTGTCAGTTGCTTTGATTTCAGTAAAATATTTTCATCCGAAACAATACCAACCCCGAAGGTGCTTCCCCATGAAAGGGAATAAAATGCGTGATAGTGCAAACATTGCAGCTATAGACGTTCAATTCAGTCTGAGAGAGTGAGGGGTAGTTAGATGTCACTCCGGAACAAGGAGTTGGTAGTTGTTCTCTTTCTGATCAGCGCGCCCAAAGCTACCCCCGGCACTGCTGCTAGTGTCTGTCAGGTCCGAGCACGTCGACATTGAACAGCTCGTGCTGGTATCACTGAGGCCCGGCGGTCCCCAGCAGTGGTCCCGTCTGGACATCGACTCCACGTGATCCAGACGTTCGTCTGAGTCCTCGTCGTCCTCCGCGTCGTCCTCCTCGTGCCTGTCGTCGACGTAAGGAACGCTGTCATTGTTATTATTGTGTAATATTTCAGCGCCATATTGGCCGGTACTGCTGATGGCAGTCTTGTCTGACATGAGATCGGTCACTTGACTCGGTTCGTTATCAAGGGAGAGTTTGTCGATGTCGCTTGCGCGCGACGTATTCAACGACGCCACAGGAGACAACGATTTCTGCGACAACGATGACGTGTCGGTTCGCGAATGTCGGTTTGATATTGTCGGCGAGTCCTGGATACTGAGATTGAGCATGGATAGTCTGAGACGGGCAGGGGAGGTGACCAGGCTGCCGGGCTCAATACTCGACGGATCAGCCTGAAAAGCGAGCGCGGTCATGATCTTTTGGTCGGGTATGGCACCGGTTGGCTTGACCGTCTGCATAAGAGTTGTGGCGGGAATCAGATGGAACGAAATGCTGTCCACAAAAGGCGCCATGACCTCTCGTAGCGAAGAGCCCGGATGTTTTTCCATGTGCGCCCTGCTCCAAGCTAACGCCGACTGGAACTTGGTCAGCTCGTCTGCTTGTAACTCGTCTCGAGTCAGGATGAGTCGGGCCACGTGATTCGGAAGTGACGTAAACGAAGGAAGTCTCAAGACGGCCTCTGCATTCACGTCAACAAATTCCAGCGCCTGTCCCAGAATCGAACAAACGAGCATAACAACATAAAAACATTTCTAATTTTTATGCTAAAGAATTATATCAAAGAGATTTTAATCATCACTGCTCTTAAAAGCATGACACGTTAAGTTTCTTTCGTCACTAGGCCTTTTATATTGTATCATTTTTCATATATTATGTATTGTAACTTTAATGCGGCCATAAAAAGATTATTTTGAACACATTAATCGTTTTTCAGCTTGGGTCTTGTTGCATCAGTCTGTACGATCATACATCTGACACACTCGCATGACCATGACCCATGTATGAATATGGACGTCTAGCAGTTGACTACAAGTTGCCATCGACTGTAACAGCACCCCAGTAAAAAAATAACGAATCATTTTGAGATTGTGGCTCCGCGGTGCTTCATGTTTATGGCAATATCTATTATTGCAGTGCTTGAAAGTTTTTCCGATTCGATCTATTAATAACTTACCTTCTGCACGAGTGACTTCGTTGATTTGTATTGAATATATTTCTCGGCCGATCTGAGCAGAAGACACACAGTGTCGATGTTCACGCAGTTTTGGAGGTACGTCATACAGGCTCGCCTTAACTCATCCAACCCATAGTGATCCGCTGCGTTCATCAGGCCTAGGTCAGGAGAGATGCAACATGCGACACAGTTAGTCTTTCCAGACCCTCAAGCCTGAATGAATAGCGACCTCTGCGGTGACTTAGCTTTGTACGTGCGAACCAAAGAGATTCTGTTATCTCCTTGGCGCCAACACAACTACAGCATTACAGGTGTATGATAAGAAACGAACGCAACAGGCTACGAAATTGGAAATGTTGTAGCATCTGATTACCTGTGTAATTATGATTGACGTAATACATAAGAACCATGAGGCTACAAACGTTATGAAATATCTCAGCAATATTATGACAACATTGTTGACAATTAATTATTATTAGAATCTATAACACAAGTTTAAAGTAGCAATGGTCTTTACACTCTAGGGTTATCATAGCAAATCATACGAATTCTCATACACCCCAGGAGAAAGCTGTTTGCCTATTTCGAAAGTAACGCACTGTATTGTGTATTGTGGCATCATTATAATTACAATATTGCTATGGAGTTGCGACGCGTGTACATTGAAACATAAACGGCGTGTAGAGATATAAGAAGAGTTGATGATCTTTAACAAAATACTATGTCTTACCAATGACTATTTTTGGCTTGATCGTCACGCATCCAGTATGACAGTACTGAATGAGTTGGCGAAAAACGGCGGGTTCGAACTCCTCGACGATTACCGTCCGTGGACCACAGAGGGCGGTGTTGTCTTCACCAAGATCAATACTGCTTCGTCTGATCATCTGCGAGACCCGCCTACCGAGCTTGTCTGTAGCTGGAGTCTTCTTCCGGGGAGTTCCCCGAGCTGCGGAGTACAGTAACTTGTGAAAAACCCTGAAGGGGAAGGAAGAAGTTAAATGCTGCCAATCATTCAATCATATCATATGAAACTGTACCATGAATGACAATGGTAGATCGGAAAGTTAGTTAAGACCTTACTAAGCAACAAAATATCAGAATCATCGTAAATGTTAGCGTATAATTCAGGCAAAGCAGTTAGGGAGTCTTGTAACCATATCAACTTACACTTATATTCTGTAAAATGCACTCGAGCCTCATACGTAATGAAAAGACTAGTGCATACAAACGATGTGAAGAGGGCAAGCGTAGGTTTTGCCAGGGTTATTGCACAAAACTGATCACCTGAGATCGATAGGTGTTTCAGTAAAAAATAAAGAAATATGACTTTCACCTAAAATTTCAAACAAAGGGAAATGGCCACAACGTTACCGTTTGCCTATATCGCGAGGCTGTCTATCAGTTTGATTTCTTATTATGTGAAACGTTATAAATTTGAAATGACGTAGTCCTCTACCTGGACATTGAATATTCCTGGAAACAAATTTGACCATCCTTGGAAAGTTTTGTGTACCCATCACATCAGCCACAACTGCACAGTCGTTCTTTTAATGACTTATAACTTTACTGCCATACGCATTGTCCAGAATACCACCATAATCATTACTATCATTACAATAATCATGATAATGACATGCAGGACATATTCTGTGTGGGGATTCAGTTGTGCATGAAGGTAATGCAGTTTCACGAAGAATGATCATCAATTATTCTCACCTGCTTCGAGCAGCCAAAATGGCGCGAACGGCGCAGAGTGGATCCTTCTTTTCTCCGACGAGGAAAGTGACGTCACACAGTTCGGGCATATGCGCTAAGTATCGGAGATCTTCGGCCACGCCGAGCTTGTTCTCGAAGATCCACGAGTTTCCCCGATAGCCGTTGAGAACACCGGACCCGTCCATTTCGATTCGAGGGGTGACGTCCGGTGACGACGCCTGAGGGGAAATGGGTTGCTCGTCGTCCAAGTCGTCTCCACCCTCCCCTATATCAATGGTGTAGTTATCTGTGGACATAAATTGTAAGAAGAAACAAGAAATTATTGGTACAGAGATACTGAAGTGAGTAAATTCATGAAAAGACATTTACGTTGTCACGTTGACCAAAAGAACCAAGGTATGATGACGTCATACGAAAAGTAAGGCGAATGTTAGGCCTATTATAGACGGTTTAGGAAGTATTCAGAAGCCATTTGTGCAACAAACATAAGTAGGTGACATCCTGCAGACTCGTAACATCGAGAAGTTGTCAGTTTTCCAAATCGCTCTCCGCAATCTCGTCATTTCCAGAGCAATAAGCTTCTCCCCTTCCTACAGTTATTCAGCGCAGAACCAAGCAAAGGACTTGAGCTGGAGGGAGACATGCTCTAGCGACGAAAGAAGGAATCTAGTCAAGACGTTAGTACCCTGATATTCACGATTGGGCCTGACTATGCCCATGGTCTCTCGTTTCAAAATCGGAGCGAATAGCGGCGCGATTCGGATAACTGCAATGATAACATTTGACATGAAAACAGAGAAATACATGACAGGAAGCTTAATCCGTTGAGAACGACTCCCGAGTATACTCGGCAAGCGTCTATGGGAAATGCGTGTTGAAGCAAAATCAGTCCGTCCTCAATGGGTTAATAATAAACTCTCAAAGAGGTCACATGATCCCTTTCTAGTCCTCGAGATTGCCGTGATGTTTTCATCATAGAGAGATTGAAAGAATATGTACCGTTAATGCGCTGGTCCGCCTCTTCCCACTGCTGCCTGCAACTCCTGCAACTGGACGAAACAACCTGTTGATATGCTCTCTAGCTATTTCTCATTGTGATACTAATGCCGGCCAGGAAAAACTTATTATAATTTTAGGGCATAATGAGTCACTGTCTGGAATAAATCCCCCAACCTATTTCAATGAACTACCGCTAAATCCCCAAACCTATTCCTCATTGAACTACCGCAAGATCCTTTCCTTATGTTGGGTGATCAAAACACCACAAAATATACTTGACAAACATCGCTAAAGTCGCAAACCACATATGAATCATTTTATCTTAGATTAAGCTCTTTAAAAACATTCATTTAAAGAGGGACTACTCTCCACTTTCAAATTCACTTTAATGAATACAGAAGGGAACGTGGTAGGAATAGTTGGAGCTTTGGAAAAATGATCGCACAAAAATTGAAAAGTTATGAAATTGCGAACTTTTTTTTTCACAGGCCAATGATATCAATAGTTGTAATTACACAGGAAGTTTTGATGGGGAGGATAAGCATCCTTGTATGTTTTCCGTTTTGCACTGAAATCTCGACACAATGATCTACTTTTATGAATTATCAAGAAAAAAAATACTTTTGCGCAAAATTACTCTAGGATTGCAACGTTTTAGCCACGATGACTTATCAGGAGGAAATCGAACTTGTTTCTTCGTCAATGACATCTCAATTGCACACGTGGATGTCAGTAATATTAATGTCTGGTTAGAACACGAGAAATATTGTTATTCCAAAACTCAGTTTTTATCGTATTGGTATAAAACTTCCACCGATCTTTTGCTGTTTTAAAACTCAAGTCAACGTGAACACGGAGTGAATTTTTCTTTTGACACTCGATTCCTTATTGTTTAGAAGGACAAAAATCCATGTCGAAAATAAGACAACGTTGAGATCTTACTGGCAATTGATAGAAAGAAAACATTAGAAAAACAGCTCGCATCTTCGTAATCACAGCGTGACATGTGTCGTTATTAGAATATGCCGATTGTTAGAAAGGGTTTATACGTTGTGAAGGTGCCTTATTGACCTAATGTTGACTATATTTAACCGACCCTCGTGTTGTTGGCTATAGCATGTAATTAGTTATCTGCAAGTCATGCTCCTGCTTTGAGAACCTCTCTAACTAATGTGCTGGCCTCGTTCCTGACACCATTCAATCTCTAATTAGAATAATGACCACTGATGTCATGTGAACGCTGCTCATTAGTAGATCGTCATTGGAGGGGACAATCAAGACAGTAGATCAGCCGCGTGCGGTCTAGTCGATATTTTGTCAGAACTAGCTTTCAATCCATTACGTAATGAGATGTAATCACAATGTTTGAACACCTTGTCATCTGGATTTTTTCACAAATTCATTTATGTTTGCGTATATTCAGTATGGAAGATAATATGTGCTTGGGAGCTTACATGGGAATATTTAATTACCATACGACTGGATAGGAATTCGAACGAATAATTATGCTCGTATAGTCATTATGTGCATTTTATACGTTTGACACCTACGAAATCGTTCACATGATAATGTAATGTTCTGGCAGGAAAATGTTATTATTTTTGTGTGAGCACAAACACGACATATTACACATTGGTAAGTTAGTTGATTAAATTTTGGATTTGAACAAATTCAAGGTCCGTGGTTCGAATCCCACGATCACCGTTCATCCTTGGACAGGATGTTTTGCTTTAAAGTGCCCCTCTTGACCCTAGTGTACAAAGAGACAGGAGCGGTCGGGCGACGCTTGAGTAATAATGACAAGCCCTTCTGCTATGGATTAGGTGCAGTACTAAACAGGTTCCACTGAATAGATAAGCATCGTTTTCATTATTCAATGTGTGTGCATTTTTCTTTTTTTTTCCTTTTCATTACGAGTATAACATTGTCAGCCCATTTCTAGACTGGAGATATATTCTTTTTTATATCGGATTATTGTGATCTGGGTGAACAACGACATCGTGCAAATGATGACTGTTGGCTATTGGTAAAGTTTGAAAGAAATTTCCTCTTCCAGCTAGTGCGTTGTAGCTCCATGGTCTTTCTCAGAATGTGGGGCGCTTCGGGCAATGTTCACATGTGCTATATTACAATAGAGGGGAAAACACTCCCAATACGCTTTGAAACTAACAATAAACATTTACATGATGACGTCATGTTCGGCATTAAACATCGAAAAAGATAAAGACGAATTGTAATTCAAACACTTATTGCGTGTTCGGATTCCATTAACGCACCCAAATGCACAAGAAATCCAGTTACAAGCACGGCTTATAGTAGCCGTTTGCTGCGGGCGTAGAAAGCGTACCTTAGAAACGGCAAAAATATTCTGGGATCACTTTCTTAGCTTTTCAAGGAATAAAGGCATCCTTTTCAGTTGATGACAGTGTTTTGGCGTAAAGAGCGGACCAAACAAAGGGCGCTGGTGGCCTACAATTATGTACCTAGGGATCGGCACCGCTTTCCTTTTCACCGGCAGGTGTGTGCTTAGCGAATTTCTTCTTTCTCCCCAACGCCATTTGAGCCTTTGTTCTGCGGCTTGTTCTTTTGTTGGTCTGACAAATACTGCGCTAGGTAAAATGGCCTTTCACAGCCAGATGGAGAAGAATGGCAAATTAAACAAGGTTGATTTAGATGGAGATATTCGGCAAAGTCAGACATGTCGCTAAGCAACGCTTTGGTTTTACTCTGTCAACAATGCCACCGGCAGGGCCATAGACGCTTTTCTCTTTTGTTAAAATTTGTCCCCAAGTTCATACTTTTGATGATTGATTTTCCCGTCCTTATATCCATGCGTAGGAACTATATGCCATTTTGTCTTCTACCGTGATGTAATACATTCAATTTGTCTGTCTGTCTGTGTAAGTGCGTGTGTATGACCGTTTGTAGCCCACCAATCATTGTAATTATGAGTTTTAATCATGATTGTGCAATTTCGGTTTTGTATTGGTATTTTTTTTTCTAATAGCGAAGTCACACAGTGTTGTTATATATAGATCACGTCATGCAAAGAACTCAACACGAAATAGGTCCTACATCGTAGACACTAAATGCAAGACATGGGTGAACGCAGTCAAAATTGTAGGCACCTGGCCCATTGCAGTGAAGGGTAGATGATAATACTTTGATGTTAAATCTTCAAAATTGTAGACTTCTGAGTTGTGCCTCTCCTCATTGACGCGTTAGTAAAACATGATCAATACTCAACACCTGGATTCAAAATAGCTTTCGATTTATCTGCATAAATACATTTTCATTCAGCCGGGTAGATTTCTCACTGAAAGCGCCAGGATGAATTTGATGCAAAGGTATACACAGGGGGTCTGGAGCTTGTAACCATGGGAACTCGAGCATCAGATGCTGATAACTTAGGAATAGAGGCCATCCGAAACACAAGTGTTATGATAGTCGGGGTGACCATCACCCTGCGTTTCTTTAGAGTCATTTATGGCCGACTTGCCATGAATTCGAAGCCAAAAAAGTGACTTAGGGCTGTGGAGGGGACTGTATGTGCGTGTTGTTTGTGTCGTGAGCTTGTTTCATTTTGCGCCGTCTGTCCTCGTAATTGCGTAATAATTTTGTTTCACTGACGTTAGATGGTTGTAGGGAGCGTTATTCTTTATACCGAGGACATCCCAGCTCTTACGGTCTATGAATCGCAACTCCATTGAAGCGGGGGCTGCTGGGGAAAGGTGCTAGAGTCGATTTGCATTTTCCCCTCTCTCTCTCTCTCTTTTCCCGAATGCTGTGAGACAAACAGTCTCTGCTATTCAGCTTGTACATCTATTGAACAGTTTCTGTTTAAGGTAGCAGGAGTTACTTGCAGGGCATCCCTTGATGTCAATAGAAATGCAGGCGTAACGTGATGCACGCTGAATGTCATAAGGACGTACCTTACAGCATAATCAAAGGCTATTTGGGGGAAAATACAGGCACTTTAAGGTACGACAGGTATCCCATAAGCAAATAATTTCCCGTAGAATGTGCGTTCAAAGTAAGCAACTGTGCTTGAAAAAACAACAACAACATTGGCATGGAAGTATGTAGGACCCTACTCAATGTTTTAATTAGAGAGTAATTAAACTCTTTGTTTATTTCTATCCTAATAATTGCAAGGGGATTTTCATTTCTGCTCGAATTCTGCGCAGGGATCCTTAATGTGGAAATGCGACCTTCTTTCGTCTGAATAAAGAATAAGCAAGTTATTCTAGATTTGGATTAAAGTTTGTCCACCCCCCCCCCCCATGGTGTAAAACGCTGACGAAACAGACACTCACATTAATCAGAAGCATCCAGTACGCATCTACCTGCGTTTATCATTTGATATGACTTCGCAAAAGTTTCAAGCATTAATGGCAAGAAAGAAGAAAATGATCCAGATAACACCACTTTGTTATTGCTGTTTTTTAATCCAGGAGATTTTAGTAGTGGCTGAAATGATGGTAATGATGCAATATGACCAGTGATGACAAAATGCATCGCAATGACGGGTTGAACGATTGCAACTCAATCGTCGTTATTACAAGAGGTTTCAGATCAACTTTCGAAGTGATTACGGTTCTTTATATCTCGTCGTGCATTGAAACATGCAAGTCACGAGATAACTTCTCGTTAACCCGCATTCAGCGACGAATTTGTCATCAACGCAGAATATTCTCACCATTTTGAAAGTTGTTTTTCTGAATGTCGCGTTAAGCCTAAAATCAATCGCGGACATCATTTTCATCGATTGGCGAACATTGCTTTAGATAACGAATAATGTTCTTGGTTCTCATGCATTCACAAAAACGCCCTGAGGTTTAATAGACCATCAGACTTAAAAATACAAAACCTGGCAGAAACCTGCCCCCTGCAACCGGCCTCAAGTCTTGCCCGTCGATTTGAAATAGAGCTTATCAGCTTTATTTTTTATTATTCTTCTTTTTTCATTCTATATGCGGTAATGTTATTAACGCTGCCAAAACTGTCTTTCGTTTGCAATTTCAAGTTTACGAGCAAGCTCCATCGTTATGAGTTTCTAAGTTTCATATTTGTGCCTTGAATTGAAAATATCAAAAGCTGTAAGAGCTGACGAAGACAAACTAACCCTCACAAAGCTTCTTATTTTCGTATGGCAATGTTTTATGCAACAATCATGGCCATGGATGTGCATAATATATTGTATAGATATTACGGTCTTGTAAGTGATAGGAAAAACGTCATCGAATGACCATGGGCGTAAATTGAAGCACATGAATTTACGACTATCTGATATCTTCAGAATGATTTCCTTTTTTAATTTAATTCATTTTAATCTGGACCTGGAATATCAGGCCTGCATGTTTAAACAACCGATGTATTGAAAATTAAAGGCATCAAACGTTTCCCTAAAATATCTTTAGATGGTGACCCTGATGTAGGCTACATCGTATATTGGACCTAAAAGCCATTATACGCACCGCATAAGGTGTATAAGATGGCAACTGTTATAAAATGACGCTAATGTTCTAATTCTGAACATTTAAAATCACCCCTTACAAAATGTGTTCAATCGTTCTTCCTCCATTATAGTTTACGTTCAGATCAATGCGTATAATCATACCTTAGAACTCTTATAATGGCTTTCTTGATACCCGTACAACAACATGAATAAAGTGTCAGATTGTTGAGTTCATGGGTTTCTCGTTACATCCACTGTGTTACGTGCAAGAGCTTCTGCTGGTACGAGATTGATTCGGGGGGAAATCCGAACGCTCATGCGACCCGAGCCTTTCCGTGTCTACCAGAAACATGAAAATTTTAATCCAAAGCATATTGGAGATAACTTCTCGTTATATCATTATAATCAGTAATGAATGAATACGATATTCTTCATAATGTAATTATTTTATTGAATAACAACCTTTAAAAAATAACAGGCAAATTTGACTACAAAATGAACTGTGATTGTGTGCCTCCGGACGGCCATACAAGAATAGATATACGCAAGAAAACGTAACTTACCATTTAATTCAAATACAATTTAAGAGAGGACAATTTTCACAGGCGAAGATTGCTGATTCAATCGCTGAAAACGGCATATCAGGAGAAATTCACCGCTCAGGAGGAAATAGAAGAGTCACCCTGACAGATAATAACGTTGTGCACACCTGGTATTGAGTCAGATTGAAGAAATGCTGATCTGCAGACAAAGTGGTACTCTTAGTTTTTGTCGGAAATGTTATGACTGGCTGTGCTAACATTTCGCCTGGATACACACTGGTGACTTCAGCCCTCCAACTCTAGTTGAAATGTCATGTATTCTTTGTACCTGTTCGTGGGAAAGTCATTGCAACGAGAATAGAACTCAACGCACAAGAACTCTCATTATACTTTCAAAGTAGCCTCGCATGAGATCCGCCTTTTGTTGACTAGAGCGGAGAAGGGGGAAAAAAGATGACAAAAAGGAAATGGCAAAATTCGAGACAAATTATCCCCCTTGCCTCGTCAGCGTTTAGGGTCATGAATGTTCATGAGCGATTATCTCTCCCTGTTAGGCTGTTTGTGTTCTACACACAAGTAGAATCAGCGCAGACTTGTCCCTTGACATGGTGGTTTGCTGGTCGTTCCTCTCCTCGCATGCTACACTGGCCGCCAGATCGGCCGAGTGCGTGCGAAAGGCGTCGGTCGGCGACCGCAGCTCCCAGCTCAGGCCACGAACGGCAGGGTGGTCGAAGAGCGAGTACCTGCCTTACCTGTGACGTCATGGATGACGCATACGCATTAGAATTATCGAGCTTCCCTGGTAAATGTCTAAATGTCATGGGAACGAACGAACGGGAGAACGTGCATACACACGTGTGCAGATGACTGAAATGGCGTTGGGCTTATTAAACTAGCGCGAACAAATTAAAAATCCATTTTGATTTTGTTTTCATGTTTTCATCAGAAATATATCTTCAAAACACCACGAAGTGTGATTTTATTGACTTTTATGCTCATTTTCTTGTTTTTTTTTTGTCTTTCTCTGGAATACACATACCTCGTAGTTGATTTTCTTTTTTTTTCATTTACCTGCTAACATATTTTCGCACTAGTATGACACAGTCTGAGAGGGACAATCAAGCTACCGAGACGCGGATTCGCCTTTCAACGAATCAACTTTCAATTTCCTGGAATTCGAGAATGAGGATAAGGCTCAAAATGTTGCTTTCAAGTAATTATTGTACCACGTGATAAAATCATACTGCGCAGAGCCACATGATTTTTTTTTTCAGTATCATATCCTGATCATGTCATGATTGATGATTCGCTATCATGACTTTTCACGAGTCTCATTTCAACCTACCAGCGACTTCCAAGAAAGGCAAGGAATGGTCAGTTCTGTTGCCGATATGCTTCCAAAGAAATTTCACCGTGATATAACTGTTTTATATCGCCTTTTATTTGAGTTGTATACACATCTGATTAAAACATAAAATCTTGATCTTACAACTGCAAACACTACCATCAGGGGAAATGCTACTCTCTGAAGATGAATACTGAAGAAGCTAATGGAATTAGATAGAGTGGTGCCGATTTCTCAAATGAGCTCCAAAACATCACCTTTTTTCTGCCCCGTGCAATAAACTGATAAGTTTTCAGCATCCTAAGGCGATTTTCCCATCTATTCTTCATCCGGGACGGACCTTTTTCTTTCTCTCTTGAATAGCCCCAGAATCAGCCAAAGGAGGAGCATTAAAGAACAAATTCGGAGTTTAAAGAGCACTTTCAATACCGCCAAGAGAGTGCCGGTATTGAGGGGATAAGGATTGAGGGGAGAATGGACAAGGGGCACAAGGGGACAAGGATTTCTCGTTAATTAGAGCTAAATTTGGGCGCTTCTCTCTGACGTCCAAGGGGGCACAAAAGGTAATGGTGTCAAGTCCATTGTAGGTCAGTCGAAAAGGCTTTTGCGAATGAGGTGTAAGAGTGGGTCAACAATGGAACTTGTCCGGAGAATATTCTCACACTAGTTCAATATTGATCTAAGCGTTTCTCTTCAAGCGCCAACGTGAAAGCTACGACTGACCCATGCAATCGTCTAACCATTCGATCAACGAGCGAGGTGAGATGCTTTTATATTGTGAAGAAATTCTGGAAATGAGAAAAATAAAGGTTTGCTGTTGGATTTTTTTCTCTTTCTCTCAGGATTTCAAGAGACACGACAACACTCTGTGGGCGTGATGACTAATTTTACACATCAAAAGAGACACTTATAGTTGGTGCATGTCCCGACTGACCCCGAAAAGCCAACATTTTCATCACAGGAAAGGATTTCAGCCATCAATTTCTTTGTGAAAGCTAGCAAACTTGTTGTGGCAGAAACAGACGTCTTTCCATTTGGAAAATAACACTTTCTGTAAGTGACAACAATATTCACCATTGATGATATTCCCGGACAAAGATATCATTGTTTCTATTCATTTTATTTCTATTCTTTCGTTGATATAATTTGTATTACACTTTATAACTTGTATTTCTTACAAATTGTTGACAATATGATTTATCAAATGCATACTTTGTAGATGTACTACCTTTCGTTGGATGAAAGTAAAATAGAAGTGAATTGAATAAAAAAAAAGAAGAACATTGACTCTCTGCTATAACAGCGACATTCATTAACAAAGAGTAACAAAGACGAGTGGTCATACCGTCACTGGGAATGAGGATGCCTCAATATTCTTGCGTTCAAACCGCCAACTTACCAAACCACCCAGATCAGCCACGCTTTGAATGTAGAATGGGTATGTTTGTTTGTTTGGTTATTTTTCCCCCCAATTATTTAGTTGTTGTTGCTGGCTTTTGACCCAGAGATAACGGGTCTGCATCGCCATTTACTATGGCAACATCGTTACCTTTGGCGTGTTGATAGAAGTAAAATTATGCAGCCAGATGAATGGAGTATCAAAGCGTAAATGATTTGAGTTCGGCGAATTTCCACGACGACTTGCTCTATCAATCGGAAGGTTCGGCAAAAACCTCCTGAAAGACAGCATTCATCTTTAAGTGAATCTTTGGATTTTATTAACAGTTGGGGTTTGTCGGCATTTGCGATGCTCTTTTCGATCGGATAGAGTAATTGGAGAGGTTTACACAAAATAAGAAAAAAATATCGACCTGGTAGTAGAAGAACTGACATGATTTAGAAATAGTAGAAAACGAACACGTGCATTTGCAGCTGCCTCGTGTCCGTTCATGAATGGACGTTTTAGATACAAACTGACCATGGACTGAGGCTTGATTGATTGTTACTATCGGACGCGGCTTCTTTCATCAGAAAAACGATATAATCTATTCAGAGATCTTCAACTTGCCTTTGGAGCTTGTCTCACACAGGTCCACGCAAAAAAAAAAAATCGACTTAAAGATATGGTTATAGAGAGAAAGATTTAAAAGTGATTTGTGATTGCATTGTAATAATATGGACTGTAAACAAGCATTCATGATGGACGTTGGCTGTTTGTTTCTTTGTTTGTGCGGTTTTATCCTAAATCTGAAGCCATATAGGAAGACACCAGATTTTAACAAACTTTACTCACATCTATTCCTAACGAACTCATTTAACACTGAATCCAGGCATGCATAAATGTCTAGCATTTTTTTGGAACATACAATTGCTGCCAAATATTATTTCAGCTTCAGACGATGAGTGTGTTTGCTTTGTTGTCATGACGACAATCTTAGATCCTCTCTACTTATGTTTACGCATGCAATTGGCACAATATTCTATATCATAATACTTAGCAGGAATCAATCATACGCCGCTACATAGATGATTAGGTATCAAATGTGTAGCTGTGTAAGAGAAGGAGGAAAGAATGCAAAAGAAACCCATAATTGACTGAAACGGGATTTAAGCGTGTGTCAAACGTTTGTCAGAGTATAGAAACTCACCACTTAATCTAGGTAGACACTTATCTGTAAGGGCGCAATTATGTCTCCATTCGTACCTTAACTTACGCACACGCCTGTCGAGCATTTCTCGTGGAAAGACAACGCCGTTACGATAACTGACAACACTCATGTGTTGTTAGCGAAGAATGTGCACAAAAGCGACCGCTCCAAATGGCCGTTAATGACAAATATCGATTTTCTTGGACAAATAACCGGTATTGTTCTGGTAGTCTAGGGCAGTGGAAATAAATGCCAGGACTACACGTCAGTCAAAGTATTTGTTGTGAGGCAAACTTTATCACATCCGCTGAACAATGAATGTCACTATCTTATCATACGTTAATGGAGGCTTAAACCTCCAACACTGCCTAACAATTAATGTGGTGACCCAATTCAAAAGATTATCAGACTGGTGTATACTACTGTATACTAGTGTTCAGACGTGCAAAGGAACATTCAAGCTTTTAAAAGTTTTAAAACTTATCATGTCATTATCAATGAATTCATGGACAAAAATCACGATAGAAGTAAAATCTTGTCATCATTATCGAAAATGTTATCACCCATAAATTTTAATTGACTTGAAACAACCAATGGTCATTTTCAACCATAATTTTTCACAAAATCGTTTTATACAATCTATATAGAGACACTGGCCGCATGCTTATGTTTTCGTTTGTTGTTGTGTGTGGTTTTTTTTAAAGACGAAATGTGATTAGTTCAAAGCAATTACATTAAAACAAGACGATTCGTCAATGCCAATCTCTGTGGTGATGATGTATAGTTCGTATTACAGTTTCGGGTTTTCGATTCAACAACGTTCTGCTGCAGGGCAACCATAGCTTTTTCTCACAAACGACGAACGGTTACGAGAGACACTCTCAACACGATTCAAAGGATTAAGTGCCATTTCGAGACCTTAGTCTTCCCTTTAGCTTTTGTTCTTCCTTGTTAAATCGATTACGTGTTATGTATTTCAGACCAGAGGAGTACAAATGACCCGAGTATCTCAGAAAAGAGAAGAGAATTGAAGAGGTGTGCTTTCTTCGTGAATGGAGCAATCAATAAAGTAACGCGACTAGATTTGTTGGCATAAGGCTGAACAGTGAGAGCGAAGAGAAATATAGCCATCGCACAGTTTTCTTGGGGTATATGAGTTTTGAATAACAGGGAGAAGAGATAAACTTCCAAGCGATATTATTTTTAGCTCAGAACTTCTCCAAGGAAGTACCATGGACAAGTTTCGAATTTACTTTTACTGTAATGGCTTTGTTATTTTAGAAACTCGGATTGGAATAAACTCTTTACAGATGTTCCATGAAAGTTAAGATGGAATTGAGCTATTTCATTCACAATTATTTTTACAGCATTTTTTTTTTTTTGCTTTTGTTTATTTGTGTCTTCGTTTTTTGATACATGCAGCTGCCATAATTTTCAGACATGCACCACTTCTTCAAAACTCGAGAACTGGAGAACTGTTATACTGGCCTGTATGAATAACAAATGAAACTAGTTCCACGACAGTGTTGGTACTTTATTACGACTTCTTTTACAGAATTTATATCCCGTTCCATTCTGAAATCCCCATAGATTTAATACACAGGCTGCCAGGTTACCGTATAGGTTCATTTGACATGTTTGAGAATGCTCTACTACGTGAGATTTCTTTCTAAATTTAAAACTGTTGTTTTTTTTTTTTTTACTTAGTAGGCCACAAATTTAATCTGTAAATGCTGACGTGCCATGCTGTTCATGAATGAGATTTAGGGGGTATAGATAGGGTCACCTCCAATGACCTACAGAAGAGAGAGATAGAGAAAGAAAAAATCAGAAAACAAAGAATACACACAAACGGCGGAGAAGAGAGGTTTGCACATAAGAAATCCAGCTCAGACTCAAATCACATCCATTCAGACATCGAAGCAGTAAGGGGGATTCGTCTAATCACGAAGCTCCTTCGTCTAATCCGATTTCGCGCCATTTGGAGGGGGTTCAGAAACAGCTGATACTTCTAAACGTATTTTGATCTCTTTAATCATCATTTCTTAACAGTTCGTAGCATTAATCGAAGCTTCTTTCTAGGCAGCCGCAGAAATTTAGTTTTCGGGATTCTATCTAACTGGAGATCTACTGTATTTGTCTATTGCTAGTGCTCTGTTCTCTAAAGAGATCTATGATTTACTTATTGATTATCCGAAACTTGAGATCAAGATATTCCGAAGATCATGGACATAATCTTTGATAATAGCGACTCTACTGTATAGTAGAATCCCCATCTTGTTTTCAGTTTGAAATGTATCATGCTGGCCATTAATCGTTGATTCTCATGAACAACAATGTCACTGATGTACTATGATTTGTGCATAGTTCCTTGACAACCGGTATCCATAGCGTATCCCAAGCCTGTGCCATTACGGATAGAAATTATTTGCCCCGACTATAGTACTGATATCCCGAAACATTTTTCTATATGGAGAATATCGAATTGAAAGACATGCCTAGCGCATCTGAGGATATGGGTCTGAAATATCTACAAAATCATAATTATCTGGTGGAACTGCGATGTACTGGGAATGCAAATGACACCAGTATCTACACAACAATATGCGACATATGTTCCTTGAAGGTTTGCGACATGTTACTAAAACGCCTATCATGTAAGGGGTGATACCCGTCCAATTTGACTCTGAGATGCGCATTTTTTTACACCGTATTCTATCTCTTTGACTTCTTAAAAACGTTTAGTATTCGGCAATTACAAAATCCCATTTCGAATAATCGCTGCGGAAATGTGCGAATGTTGATAATCGGTTGTGTCTTGACAGTGATACCGAAGATGCTGCTACACAATGGCGCAAATCAAATCAAGGAAAAGGAAAGTACGTGCCTAAGCCTAAGGGTGGTCTTGATTAAGAAGGGGATCGTCCTGTAACGGGCTATCAATCATGCATCCTTGGCGATTTGTAATTACACGTCACGGTGCAACCGCAAAAGAACTGAGCAATTTGTTCAAGATCAACAACAACAACAACAAAAAAGGGAAATCCATTGCTCTTTATACGGCGCATCGGGAAGATTAGTACGTCAGCGGCAGAACCGTTTTAAAGGGTCTTGTCCAAGTAGGATTGGGTAACAATGCCTCATTATGATGACATTGACGTTGAATTGTGACGTTCCGTTCTCCACTTAAAGAACAAAATGGGGGACTCCTCCTTCCGGCAACCAACCAACCTAACTGACGTCTCACTTGCTCACAGAGGCTATAAATAATTGTATAGGTCTGATTGATCGGCTCACATGGTGGTTAACAAATGGATAAGGCAAGAAAAACCGCAAAGAGGGAAAGGGAAAAATCGTGACAAAACACGTCGCGGATGACTTCGTGAACATTGGATAAACCATGTGCAAAAGCGTCATTTCTTTATCGACAATTTATTTTCCCATCCTTGCCAACGCATGTGGAAATCCTGTTCAATATCGTGCTCACTCTTCATGTGCATCAGCAGGTTAATGGTGTAAACGGTTGGTAGTGACACCGAGGTGTCGTCTGCGCTGTTGGCTAAGCCGCGTTTTCTCGACGAGTGACTGAAGGTTCCGTACAACCACAGCAAATGTGCGGGGGGCGATTAAAAACGCATCCGTAGCAGTACACTTGAGGAATACTACTGTGTACCTAAATTTCCATGGCAACACATTAGTTTGTATGTGTGTTTGCGTGTGTGTATGAGAATGAAAAGAATGAAACAGAGACAATCCCCGATTCATCTTTAAAGTGCATTGAGTGCGATAAGAGTTTACCGCATCTGAAGTGAAAGCAATCGAGAGGAGAGAAAGTAGACGCCAGCCATATGACTTCTTTATAGTAGGAAAAGAAAAAAAAAAGAGAAATGGGTAAGGAAGCATGTTGCTATTTTGGAAGGAGTTCGGGTTACTACATGTCAGAAGCATTTACAATTCTTTTGAACACATCAGCTGTTATAAATCTTCCAAGGTAGTCCTCGGCATTCAAAAGCTGCCATACTCAAAATAACTGAGCACAACGCAAGATTTTTAGCAGAACACACTTTAAACAACCCGTTCATCGACATATTTTTGAAATGACTCGTTCATACTCACCCTGAAATGAAATTTTTGCCTTCGGCTGAGACAAAAACTTTTTCGACATTTTAGTGAACATCTCAAGAAAATTCCTGTCCGGGACATTCGTCCGATCGTCCTACGAAGACTGTGTGCGATACACTCCAGTCATTACACTTTCGACTGGAACAAAATCGTTTCCAACGTCAGACCACTCCAGGGTAGTGAAGCAATATACCACATCCGTCTGTTCACACGTGTTTTTTTTTTCCTGGTGGAATCATGCAAACCACTGTCTAATATGCGGAATTAACATCCTTGCCCATCAAGAATGAACCATGAAATGAAGAAAGTGTTCTCAGCAAAAATAAAAAACAAATTTCAAGCAGTCAGTCAGTGAGTGGCACCCCTGTCATCGATTTAGTGACCAAACGCAGTGACCACGAAAAAGCGGTACATCCCCGTTGGCGCACGGCGCCTACCGAACCGTGCACTTCTCCGGCAATCAGTCCCCAAATTCGAGGTACGCCAGACAGTGGTGACCACTGCACAGGCGACAGACAAAAAGCGCATGCGCGACAAGCAATGTTTGACGTAATATATGGACCGAAGCTCATAATCTCTCCATTCCAACTGTCAATAACTCATCTCACAAAAGGCGAGGAGGCCCTTGTAGGCATCTGTTGTCATGTAAAGCTCTTCTGATGGGATTGGGTTGCCCAAGGAGGGATCTACCTCCTTGGATTGACAGAGCGAAATATGAGCTCCGTAAAGGTGTGAACTCGTCTTAATTTGTGCCAACAATGTCCAGTCAAATGAGAGGTATTTTCATGGGTCTCGGTCTGTATCATCTCAATATTACAGAAGGGAAATGAAGATACGGGGTCCCAACGTCACATTAGATATAAAGGCAATGAAGAGATATAGTGTAATGGCAAGGTAAAAAAAAATATCTGCTGATGATAAAACGTGTAAAATGGCGTATAGTACAAATATTTTGCAACATATAAACGTAACGTTAATGGAAGTATACAAAGAAGATTACCAAGGAATTGGATTTGGCGCCGTCAAACACAGCTGAATATTCTGAGGTGTGAGATCATATCAGAGGAGGAGGAGAAGGAGGAGGGAGCATTGTGAGTTGTGACGAGAAGCGCGCCACCACGCATGTTTTGTCTGGGTTTGGTTTTCCTTCATTTCTGCTTCATTTCTATTTTCAAAGTACCGTAACAATATAAAGTTAGAGTTGAAAAGAGAGTGGAAGACAAGAAATCAATAAGAGAAAGCTGACTCTGTGAAGTCGGTGACTACAACGACGATTCTCGCTAATAAACATAGCAGTATAGCAAAAATAGCGAAATAGTATAGTATTCACATACATTGCGTGCGGCAGGGGGAATTATCTGATGAGTATTATGTCAAATTAACGCAGCCACGAAAATTCCCCGTGGAAGCATGTTAACGTTTGGTTCCGACTGCAAAGTAGCAGGTTAATAGGAACATTTACAGTGATTTTTAGTACAATCGTGAGTTTATCCTCGCTATCTACACGTGCCTCAAAAATCCATGCATTTCTTTCACCTGTTTGAGATGAATCTCCCGCATCACACTGTAAGCTATAGTTACTATCATCTATGGCTTCATTTAAGCCAGTCGCTTTTCTCCGCCCTGGGGTAACCATCCTCCCCAGCAGATTCCCACGATGGTGGTCTCCAAATAATTTTGCAAACACTGCTCCTTTGTGTGATTTTTTCTTTTTTTGATGCAACACAAAATAATAATATGTATGTTACCTTCTAGAAAACAAATATTCTGGTGATTATGATATCATAATTCCATACCAAAAGGAAATTCAGAGACAGTTGCAGGTAGTGCAATGAGTTTATTTGCATTTCATCTTTGCTAATGCTCTGTTTGTTTTGTTAAACTTTCTAATTCTAAAGAGCAGAAAAATGCCAACATAAGGCGATTTTTTTAATTCTTTTTTTTTTTTTTTTTTTTTTTTGGGGGGGGGGGGTCTTTCATCAACTTTCGCTGATTTCTACTGATACAAGTATCGCCCGTTCGTGATTTATGCTTCGTTTTGAGCTCTACTGTGCAGGAATAGATAGTCAATTGTGTTGTCATAACAGTGAGCAATGTTGATGTTGATATAGGATCTGCTAATATCTCATTGTCACTGGTTTACAATTAACATCTTTAGCTAACACCACTTTTGAGACTGCATTACTGTATTATCTCATTCTTTAATATCATAACTAAATAATGGAGTAAATAACTCCTACTATTCAATATCTCGCTGTCTTTTTTATTTCTATTCGATGCGACGCTTCGAAGTGAGGAGAAACGCCGACTATAGCGTGTAGAAATCTCTCAATCATGGCAAACACCAGCAAGACATGATGTTCCCGTGTCAATAATGCCGCTCGCAATTAAATCATTAGCTTCGAGTAGTCCTCCGCGACGAAAATTACAAGGATCGCAGGAAATAGTTATTTGATTTCGTCTCCCATTTCGTTGCTGTCCCAGATATTTGTCGAGCGTTAGCTCCATTCACTCTCTGAGTACACACGTGCACACTTCAAATCGTCTTTATTTGTGTAGTTTGAGATGTGGAGAGACTGGGCCACAATGCCCGAAAACGCATTTTGGGGCAGAACCCTTAAAACTCATTACAAGTGTAGGGCGTCCTCTTTGTCTTCCAGCGAATGCCACATTATTGTTCGCTCAAATTGGAGGTGGTTAGTTTCACAACGGCATTCTTGCAAAAGAAAACGGAACAAAGAGAACAATGGCGTTTCCGTTGTTCTCGAACAAAAAGGTCCAGCTAAAAAGGGGAAAATAGCTCAAGATAGAGGTGCTGAAGGAAAAAAAAAACAGCCTCACAGTCTCAGGTTAACCATCACGTAAGAATCGGAGAAGCATACTTATCCAACAAAGTTCTATCTCAAATAAGAAGGCGGAGAAAATGTTAATGGTAATGAAGGCGATGATAAGAATGATATTAATACCAGGTGTAGTGACATCGTAATAACAGTAATAAAAATGATGATGATGGTGACAGTGATTATGATGACAATAATAACAATGATACTAATCTGAAAAATATTCATATGGTATTCTGCTTATATAAAATTAAGCTTCTCCTCCAAATCTGGGTGATTAAAGCACGTTATACCAAATAATAAATCTTCATGTTTCATGAGTGTGTGAACATCTGGTTTTCCTTAAATGTTTATCTTAACTATCTATATAAAAAAGAACCCAATAAGCTAAGACGGATAGATTAACATTATTTTATATTTTCCTGTGTATGTGAATTAGAATAAATTTCATTTTTTAGCTTTATTGATGAAGAAAATCTGAATTCCTGAATTCCAGACTCCTCCGTTTCACTCAAGACAGTGTATCGGTCTTCAATCACGTATTGATTTCGTCATCTGTATCCAAAAGAAGAGAGATAAAGAGAAAGAGACTGAGGAATATCCAGCAGATCTCGAGCGGAAGGCCATTTCTCAGGCGACCGGACGGATTGTCTGAGGCGCCTGCCTGGGTTTCAGTGGACGGCTGACGTTCTTCCCGCGCTTAAAATCGATAATGGCGATGCAAAATTTAACAAGGTACGAAACCCATCCCAAGATTCTGCACGAAACAATTTATGTACGCCTAAAACCATACGGATCAAATAAAGGCACAAATCTCGACAGAAGTCAATTTAACACTTGAAATATAAGGTAGGCTATAATTTTTCATTACTTAAACACTGCTGAAATGTGAGAATTAAACAAGATCAAGAAACATATATATAATTATCATTAAGTGCATTGTATAATCATAAGAGTTGTGATTCATACAGTCTGGTTAAGTAAAACCTTCAGAACCCTCAACGTGCAGAGCATTTTACGTTCTGGTAGGATACAAATCTTTGCGGCATAAATGTTGGTTGTACACCAAATTACATAGGTTTGGGTTCTGATAGTATAAGCCTGCAATAGAAACGCAAAAATTGATAAAGAACTGATTAATTTTGGAATAAAGAAAAAGTAAAGCTGCTTGGATCAAGTAGTATACTAGTAATATGTAATAGGTATTTGTGTGTTCCTGCCGTTATGATTCTGATAGCGAAAACAAATCATAACATTGGGCAGCTGGTAAAGCACAGCAAGATGCCTAATCGAAATCTAAAATTCTGTTAGGCGAGAGGAAACTAAAGCTTATAAGCCTGTCGCGCTCGCCATCTCGAAATACAAATGACATCCTATGTACGCTACAATGACCACTTGTTTGTCACCCCCTCCCCCCCCCCCCCCCCCCCCACCCACGCCCTTCCCAAGACCTCTTTCAAGTCTAAGAATAAACCAACTGTACGTGACTGGTTGTCAAGTGTACTGGTTATCCTACGAATGGACGTGACCACGGTTCACAAACTGAAGTGTGCCCTCAAACCGGGTATGATTTAAAGTGCCGGAGTTCGAGTTGGCTTCTCGGTTATCCAAACCATCGCCAAGAAGTTAAATATCCTTGGCAAAAATAACCATTGACATGTGAATCAATACGCAGCTCAATCGGGGTATTATCTTGCAGTATGCTTATACGGTTTATGGAATGATTATTCTATTGTCGGTATGCAGTCTCTATGTGGAGTTTGGAAAGGGCAGACCACGCTAATGGGGGGGGGGGGGGGTATTTCTGAGCACGATCTATCGACATCTCCTTCAGATCAAGAGCGAACCTGACCTGGAAATCCGCCATGGCCTTGGAGCTACGAGCAAGATTTATGCTAAGATGCCCTACAACTGGGCGCGTTGGTCGGTGTGTGCATCAGTAAATCCGAGCCCTGAGCCACCGATCAACCTCCGGGGGCTCCGATCCCTCGTAGCCTACGTCATTCGCTGCTCAACTTCGGAGAAAGAAAAGCTCATTAAATTGCACGCAAGCGAAAACCCCGTAAGCGCTTACAGAGTCGATGCTTTTGTTTTTATTAATCCACTCACTGACTGTCCAATTTGTAATTCTGTATTGTTTTCCTGCAAAGGTCACTTTATATCCCAAATGATGACTGGTAAAAGTCCCCTTCTTTTGACATTATCGATTTTCATTGGGGACCGTCCTTCTCTTTATGGCGGGATAAACAGAACATGAGATCGTCACGTTTGGATTGACGCGTCTTTGAGTGCAGGTGTACCGGCCGACTTCAAGAAGTATTTACATGGCTTCATGAAAGATATGAATAATGTCGGCGGTTTTGTCTTTGTTCTGTCTTTGTTTTTCATCGTACTGTCCTTCATGCTGTACGAAGCTAGGTTCTTTTCAAATGGCCTTACCTCTTTGGAAAGACAGCATCATCTCAATGATGTCGCTTGCATTGTAATCTTAAAGGTACTAATCAGCAGGATGGAGAGAGAAGCCTCAGGCATGTCAGGGGAACTGGATTTTCTATCAAATACTTCCCTATATTGATAGCTACCTTACCAAGGCTTTCTCAACATTCTCCATTTGCCTAAGATACGTTCGATATCAAGACTGATTCAAGCACATTCTGTAACTTTTATTGTTGTGTAAAGTTCATTCTGTCTACTTGTGATCTTCACTTTTCTGTTCGGCCTATTGTAGTTACTATTAATCTGTAGAAATATGTCACAAAGTATGTGAAATAATGGGAATGGGATGTAAAGCTAATTTGAACGATACAACCATATGAATGAATATGGCAATCTTGACATACTACGTTCTTTCTTTCTTTCTTCCTTTCTTTCTTTCTTTCTTTCTTTCTTTCTTTCTTTCTTTCTTTCTTTCTTTCTTTCTTTCTTTCTTTCTTTCTTTCTTTCTATCTTGATTTTTCTTCGAAATAAGATATCGCTCACATACTTAAATATCATCCAAATTAAACCCCATAATCAGACATGTTAGACATCGTATGGTAACGAAAACATTCATACCATTCGCGTAACTCTCCAAGTCGCATCATAGTCAAGTTCATCGATGATAAAACTCGACAACACAAATAGCTATTTTATCTCTTATAGTTTCATCTCTTTGATCATATCACCAAATATGTCCTACGATCAAGTTTGTAATTTCAAAAGATCATTATTCACCTGATTCATCACGTTAATGAGTGTTGTGACAGCATGCCCAGGAGATAATGAAAATAACAAAACAACAGAAAAACACCGCCACCACCAGCAACTTAACACATAGCAGCAGACTTAAAGGCTTAAAGCAGACACTGAATGTACATTCAAATGTAACCGCGTTGTAGAGGAAATAAATCATTTATCGATTGCCCAGAACCTAATTACCGCATGGATTGTCCCCACTAGACCTATTCACTGCAGATTCCCTCCACGTCGCACAATGTCACACTTCGATGACGCCTTTTACGTTTGTAAATAACATGTACGAGCACAAAGAATTCGAGGGCTGTGAGAATTATTCTACAGACATAGATATAGAAATATGTGTGGGTGAGAGAAAAGCAAGCATGAACAAAACTAACGTATCACATTTTGTTTTATTAAAAGTCGTCACTTTAGACTTCGGGGAAAACGGCGATCACTCAAAAAGAACCCTCCTCATTCTCACAACTTCTTTCAGAAATATATAGATTTCATAGTTCTGAGAACATTATATCAGTAAGCTTCATTTCCTTGATAATCTGGTAGCTGCATCCATCCAAGTCAGCTTGTGATAGCTATCTGCAGTAGATTTTTTTTTCTCTCTTTCTCAGCTACAAATGCTATGTGTCAGATTCACATTCTTCTCTGCATGTATAATATTGACATTTTAAGAGAATAAAATAATGAAGTTATAAAGTGTGTGCAAGCCATGAAAGAATGTTGATTATTATTGTACTCGAAGGAAGTGCAGAAGCAGAATGAATTAGATCAGATTGAAATTTAAAAGAAGAAGCAAATGCAAATGAATTTTCATCGCGAGACAGATGTCTTGGCAACTTGGTAAAATAGAAAGAAAAAGAATGGGTTACAGCGTTCCGCGCCTCGAAGGATAATTGAAAATGTATGTTATGTTCTTTTTGTTTAGTTTAGGAGTCTATGGCAATGGTACTGACGACAAATGCATTTTCTCATCGTGTTTTCTCTACAAGTGGTGAAATAGAATCAAGGACGCAATAGCCATTGTCAAACAAAAGAGGGAAAAAAAATATGATACGATGATTTTTTTTTTTCTCGCTGGTGCTCGATCCATCCAAGGAGGTGAGACCTCCTGATCCATCCTTTCTATTAATTAACGAAATTCTAAACGCATTTTTCAACTGATAATATGATTGCAGAATTCTACTGTTCCTCGATCGTCATCCCAGATTAAAGGTCTGCTATGTCAATCAAATAATCATAACCACCTCAAAGCCAAAAAAAAAATAAAAAAAAACCACACACACACAGTCAATTATACCTTCTTAAAAAAAAAATGACCGCTGAATTATTTAGAGGGACTGCCATAAGATATAAAGTGATGAAGTATAGTGTGTGCGTGTGAACGGTGGATATAGAGATGGGGGTTGGTCTATAATGCTTGCGCTATTTGCTCCATTGTCAACCTCAACCATGCCAACACATACCTGGATGTTGCCTGGTTGCTTCAAGAAGCATTTTCCACTTGTCCCTGTACTTCGGCATGATCCCAGGTACGTGAATCCAGAGATGATCATTTGTTTCTTCAAGGCAGTAAAATCGCCTAAAGACAGGACGGAGGTCAGATTTATCTGGGGTATTAATCCCAAGTCACGGATCACCACACGAGAGCTGAATCACTCACTGTAAAAAAAAAAATATTCGCTGGAACATCAAACTAAACTCCGTCCTGTCCCTGCCGTGTATCGCATAGCTACGGGCAATTAAACCAGCTGTTCCCTATACATAAGACATTGAGATATATCCCCGTCCCGATAAGCTACCCAACTCTATCGATTTCTGAAACCAACTCCGATCGCTCAGACGGTAAAGCCAACAAAAGCTTCATTCGATGCGCTAAAGGACCACGTTAAGAAATACGCAGAAACCCAATTTATACCGCCCTCCTTCAAAAGACAAAAGAAAACAACAAAAATCTTCATTCAAAGATCCTCAAAGACTACATAGATGCTCAATATGCCCTTATAACAGATCAATATTACGACAGGAAAAACGAGTGATCCCTATTCTAACAAGGGAAACCAGATCTGGAGTCACATGCACGATCGAGGAACTAACGTACCTGACACTCGGATGCCGATACATATCAGTCCTGTTTAATGATTACTGTTGCAATTATTAGTTGCAATATACGTAAATGCCTCAAAGTAAAATCAGTGGCTCATATCTAAACAACCCGTGTTATTATCGTTGTTATGAACAATTCGAAATAGTTAGAGATTTACGTTTTCATTATCTAGACATAGATATTTTGGGTGCTGTTCGTTATTCCGAAGGTTCGCTATTCCGAAGGGTCGTTATTCCGAAGGGTCGTTAATCCGAAACACGCAATTCCCTATACCTAGAGGTTCGTTAATCCGAAAATGAAAAAGGGTCCGTTAATCCGAAAATTTGTGGCGTTATTCCGAAGGTTCGTTATTCCGAAGATTGGTTAATCTGAAAATGAAATTCGGAACAATGAACCTTCGGAATAACGAATCTTAGGAATAAACAGCCTTCGGAATAACGAACCTTCGGAATAACGAGCTGTAACCGATATTTTACAGGGTGCAGCTAAGTTAGGAAAGTTGTGTGTAATGATTCCGGAAATGGTCTCAAAATTTTGGACCTGTTTTGACATCTTAAGAATAGTATTTGCTTCGCTCCTCTTCACTTTACCAGGGAGGTGAGAGGCTCACCTCCCTGATTTTACTTAGCGTGTGGTCAAATCCAATATAGGATCACCTGCAACTTTGCTGTCATATAAAATGAAAGTCTACCAGTTAACCTTGTTTATAAAAATATCTGTTTTGAAATCTCAGCAGATTTTACAGTATATACGCAGAAGATTCCCGTTGCCAATGAATTGATTTTTTTTTTTGAATTTTTGGACCCATAAGTCAACCCCGTTTGACTACATCTAACATTGACTTGCTGCAACTAAAAAATCGGTGTTTATGTACGTCGATGAGTGGGAATTTGTCAATCAGTTACTAAAACACACACACACACACACTCACACCCATCCCCCACCCCACCCCCACCAAACACACAAAAAAAAAAACAAGAGGAAAATCGAGGCAAGAATATTTAGTTTGAAAATGATGTTATAGTTTTGCTGGAGATGGGGCTACAAGTTTCCAACCTTTTTGTGAGATATGATGTAACGTCCTATAAAAATTAGAGAGCATAGTTATACAATTCTAAGAGGAATTCAAAGTATGTTTGATGAAAATTAGCAAAAGGGCAATTCATCAATTAGTCACAAAAAACAACAACCAACATACAAAACAAACACTATGCAACTCGACGCAATAACCATAATAATTCGAACATCTAGAATTTTCTTTTGGATAAAGTGTAAATTTTACATTGTCATGTAAAAATTCAGTTTGTTGATTTCGGATAATTCAAACAACCATTTCATAGGACAGTGAGTTTCGGGTTTCAGTAGCTTTCTGTGATTTGGAGCCTCGGCTTTTGTAATGCATGTAAAAAAAAATACTGCGTCATTTCGTGAGATTTTACACGTCATATTTCCGAACTGAAACGCACTGGTTTCATTCGTCACAAATACGTGGGTAGGTACGGTCAGCTGGCGCACTCCGGAAAACAAAGGAACGCTCGTAGGGGATTATATTCCCCTTTCAACTTGAAGCTTTTACAATCTTAATCTGATCGAAGAAAGTGTTTAGTCGATCCGGTGCTTGTATATAGATCTTTGTTCCTTATAATTGGGTACAATTATGAGATTACGTTAAGAATTATAAGGATATAGAGGTCATTCGAACTGGCTGACTGGCTGGTATCCAACCCATGCAGGCTTCGTATCGATGTAAACAAAACAGATGGGCGGTGTTGTGGAAGAAACAGAACAATTACAGAAAATAAACGCCTGATTAACGATGTACACTTGTAATTACATCCTTTAGAGTTCATATAAGATAAAGGTTTTCCAGCTTGGACCTTCTTTCATTAATTCCAGGCACAAATTTCTTAACTCACAATGAAAAATGTTTAATTCTCACCATAACTGGAAGTATGCGGAACGGCAGCTGATGGCGGAAATACAGTAAAAATTTGTAACAAAGAACAAGGTTATTAAAACAAAAATCTTTCATGTTGATCAATTCAACAAGGATCAATTCAACACACATCAACACTGTTCAATTCAGTTCTTATTTACGTCGATGTAGGACATTTTTGTCAATCAGTTGCAATATCAGTTTAATAGCTATATAATAAAGAAGAAACAAAACAATGGAGATCACTGAATTATGTGTAAGTCGAGGGGACGGGTGCATGTTGGCGTCGCCTTGCAGCTTGTGTTGGAATGTTTGTGGGCAGTCCAGAGCAGTAATGAAATTCATCAACCCCTTATTTTCTTCGAAGGCTATTCGAAGCAAATGACCTGTGTTCCAATTGAACTGTCTGCAGCGGTCACAATACTGAATGAGGGGTTCAAATATCTATTCGGATGACATGACACTTGTGTAACTTACGAGGCACGGGCGAAGCTTTGCTATACGGTGCTCTAGTTTGCTTCGGACCGCCCAGCGGTTCAATCGATACAAAACGCGCCAGCTTGCCTGGCGGAGGATACCAACAAGCTATTGACGATCAGTCGAGGTGAAAATATCCAGATACCTCCTTTATTTTCTGTCCAGAGGGATGATCGCCCAATGTCTCGAAACCAGGTCGCCTAAAGAATATTCTTTCTTCCTATAATCTTTTCCTCAAGATCACCATCGAAAGTTAATCTCAAACATTTGGAAGACATAACTGTTGTTAGTCGAAAGTGAAGTGAGATCTTTTACGTTAGCGAGTTGTGACCCCATCACACGACTTGGAACATCCTATTCGAGGGACAGATTGTTATTCCCTCTAATAACTAGAGGGGATGATTTCACGAGGGAAGTGTAACCTCCACGATTATTCACAGCATCGCACAGCTAGACTTACGGGGACTTGAACCCTAGCCATCTGATTGCAAGGCAGACGCACAATACCCAGTGAGACACCTCACCTCCCTATGCCTAATGCACGCTATAGAAGCACCAAACACGAATTTATTTGAGGAAAGTTGATATCAAATGGACCATATTAGTAGAAGAAGGGGAATTTGTTGTTGTTGTTGCTGCTGCTACTGCTGCTGTTGCTGTTGCTGTTATTGTTGTTGTTGTTGTCGTCGTTGTTGTTGTTTTGGGGGAAGGGTTTCTCCCAATAAAACAGTTATGTATGAACAAGCTGACTATTACACAGATGAGATCATTAAAAATGTTGCATTTAAACAGTATAAACATCTTGATCCAACTATTAAAGGAATAGTACAGTTTTGGTTGAGATGAGGATTTAGCTTTTAACGTTTTGCGAGATATTCAGAAACCACTCTATGAGATGTCAAAGAGCATGCAATTCTATGGGGTATCAAAAGTTTATTTGATGAAAATCAGTTTTGAAATGGCTGAGATATCCAAAAACAAGGTGAAACAAAGAGATCCTTCTGAAAGGCGTGGCCTGTCGCCTATTGTCACCTTTTTTTTTTATATACGTTGAATATTCTTAAAATTACATGCTCTTTTATCTTTCCTCCAGAGGTTTCTCATTATATCACTTAGGAATGTTATAAACCTGAATCCCCTCCTCAACCAGTACCGTACAGTTCCTTCTAAACAGGAAACTAGATATATTTGGACACAAAGTAGCGAAAATCCTATAGAAAATGAAATAATTTGAAGAAGAAACGAAAAACATCCCGAGATACAAATGAAGAGTTTGAACTCAAAACGAGTTAACTATATTCTTGTTCAGTTTAGATTAGAGCTGCTAAAACAAAACAAAAAACAACAACACAGCAAATAGAATGATAAGAGGAATATGAGCTATTCATTTAAGTCATAATTTCAAGAATATTCCATGTTATGTTACAAGAGAGGTAAGTTTAGAGAGGTTTTATTTGATGATGGACTTACTTAAAATTTGTTTAAAATGGCGCTCAGCCACTTGTGCGATTAAACTTTTGAAATTAATGAAATAATGTATCATTTTCGAAACTCCTTTCGAAGGGAGTATGTAAATGAGATTTTAAACTTGTCTTGATAGTTACATCACGAATCATAGATGGCAGCTCGTATCTGATGGAATTTACTAGTATACACCAAACAAAACTTCAATTCACTATATACATTCATGGTTTGGTGTCCATGTCTATTTTCCATGATGAGCTTGCTGCGGTCTCTCTGACTACTGACGAGACAAAAGTGCTGCGTTTTCTGCGTTGGCGATTTATCCAGGCTGTATTGATTTTTAGAGTTTGAAAGGAATGAACTTCCCTCTTCACCCAAGGGAGGTTGATTGGGGAAGGTTATATTGCTCGATTCTTCCTGAATTGACGGCACACTCCCGAGTGGGATTACAGCGGGGTTATCTCAAAGGCTTCTTACGCTTAATTAATCGCTGTTTTGACTGATTATTGGAAACAGAAATCGACCAGTGTTCATCTTCCGACACTTAACAAAGAAAGGGTAAATAAAGAAAGGAGAAACAGTTTTAAGGGTTAGAAACGGCGCGTGCGAAGATTCAGTTTTCCTCAAATTCTTTGGTTGTTATGCAACGACTAAATGTGGACCCTTCATTCACTTTGGGTTGGACACGCAAAAATTCAGTAATATGATTATGATAATGATTGTTCACAGAGCTTATTTTCTTATTTTACTCACAGCAAGGTGTACTTTGACTGCTGAATCTACTGACAACATTTGTTTAAACTTCGATGCTTTAACTAAGTTTGGAGTATGTGCAATAGAATGTGACCTGCAAGTTTTACCGAGACAAACACACGCAAACTAACACGCCAAATTCGTTTGCTTTACATTGTCATTCTGATCCCAAATCTTTCTCAGACGAGGTATTCTAGAGCAGAGTGAATGTTTTCACATTGAAAATGCTTTTGTTTTGGATTGGTTTGGTATTCTTGTCATCAGCACAACATAATCTGTCTCCTATGGGGATATTTCTGAATCGAAAACAAGCCCGTGTTATATGACAGAGAATGGATGCTCGGAGAAGAAACAGCTCTATTAGGAAACCACTTGGGACTAAGGCAAATGCATCATTAGCAAGCTAATCAAACAACTAATATAGCATTTCTCCAGCTGCATGTGTTTTGGAATTTGTGACAAACTTCTTATAAGGCTTTATACCCAAGGATAGAACGACTTCACAAAATTTTTCTCACTAAAACATCCTTGCGTGACGTCAGCAAGAAATGAGACACCATAGTATTCATTTGTACACACATGAAAAAAGAATAGCAGTGGGCTTGTTGTTTGAAATGGACGTATGAGACATTTAATACTAGTAACTGCATCCTAGATGATATTGCCCTTGTAAAAGTTGAAGTAATCATGCGATCAGTTCTATATCTCTTTATTTCGTAAATCACATTGATAGATATCTTGTTACTCTGATCTTGGAATAGAGTTCACTTACAGAATCTCGCATAACTTGGATATTGCAAGGGACGCGACAGTTTGCAACAGCCCCATGCTGGCGAAAGCAGTGATATTTCGGGATCCTCGAATTTCTTTGGACCTACCGCCTTCCATTGCCTTCGAGGAAGAATAAATTTGAAAACAGGACTATTGTGTAAGTCACCATCAACAAATGATCAAACTTTTCACAGCTTAATTAATCAGCAGCCTTCTTTAGTCAAAGCAGCTAAGAAAGTTCTATGACGGTAGACAAATTTGTTTTGGTCACGCATGCAGTTTCTCCGATAGCGCTGCGAGCGAAAACTTGCCCAGCGTCATTCATATCTTCGCCTGATATCATACATGGTTGATTGTGTTACATTGCGGCGCGATATCACTGCGCCCATCGATCGTCACGAAAGGTAACACTCCTTCTAGCGGTTACATAATGTTATCCAGGAGTGGTTATTCTACATATTCTATGCCGATCTCTTTACAGAAGGAATAGATCTGGTCCTAATCGGTTCCGCTGGGCTCCGAACAGGATCACCTACATGATGGGCTTATCTCCTTCTTAGATGAGAGAGAATGATGAAGCACAGCTAGAAATTCGTAAAGGTTGTCATTTTCTTCCACATCAACTTCATGGAATCACCCGCCAAAGATTACACGGTTGATATTTCTTCTATTTATACAATGTTTTAACCCGTTGAATACTGAATTCTGAGATCTCCATAGACCTGATACACAGACCACAAGATTCCCATGGGAACGGGTTAAGGTTGTATGTCACAATTTGAGGGTTCTCCTACAATCTTATCCCTCCCCTCCTTTTCCATCTTTATCTCTCTCCGAAAAAGTGATAACAAAGTCAATTTAAAAGGTGTTTGACTGTCGGAGGTTTCGTTGAAGTAAAATGAAGCCACACTCGGGACATTTTTGTTAAGATTATCTCCACTTGTTGGTTGATTACCATTTTGGACATGCTTGCAAAAAGCGCAATAATCACCAAATCCGCTTAGGCTGAACGGGATATATGTTTTGTATGTACACTATACTTGTTTGAGATGGTGAAAGACCACTTACAGTTTAGTGCGAGCTTGTCCATCGTGAACTTTGTCGACACTCGATATCTTATACCAATTCATCTGATCTAATTCAGCACAAATCATCTATTGTTGTTGTTGTTAGCTTTGTGTTTGTTCGTTTGCTTTTTTAGTTAGTTAGTTAGTTAGTTAGTTATATTGTTTGTTTGTTTGTTTGTTTTTTGCATCAACCTTTATGCTCCCTTAGAAAACCTGAGACTTGGATTAGGCATGTTTTATTTGCGGCGATCTGCTTTTCAACTTATTTTTTTTTTTTAAATCTGAGGCCCACTTTGCCCTTTTTTGCGAGGCCCATTTAAATCGAATAGGAATCACTTTATCTTATTTTTAGCTGATATCGCGGCCCACTGGTTGAGAACTTATTGTCTAATCAACATGAATTCATGATAAAAATTCATAATGCGAAAAGTCTCCCCATTCCAAACACATGAAGGAAATTAATGAAGAGACGTCATTATGACGTATTTAACCCTCACAGATCACTTCAGACCAGTCCACCGTATGCATTAATTTTCAGTTTTGACCATACGTTGGGTATACGCGTTGCTATAAGTTGACAAATCGCTTTGCTTTGCATGCCAAAATGTGCCTTCTGCTAGGAGAATGTTTTGTTAACGCGTCAAACAGAATGCTTGAGAAGTAGGGCTCTTCACACTACATTCGCAAAGATTGACCCGGAAATTTTTACATGTCCATTGGGACTCCTATGTACATGGGATTCTATTTTGTGTCGTATCTGAGGGACCATGAAGGTGTGTTCTCCCTCCTGCCTCCCTGCAGGAACCCCGGGGCAGGGACTTAGCATTTTGTCCCGAGGAAGAAAGTCCAGCTTGATTAGTTGACAAAAATCGTTTGTGTGTCTCGGGACTAAACTTTTGCTCCAGAAAGAGCATTTTGTTTTCAAACTTGTATCTTTTTCCCTCACTCCTTTCAAGTTACCCATTTCAAGAGAGAGATAGACAGATGAATAACAAAAAGTAACAATTAAAGCACTCTTTTTACGATCTTTGCATTGTTCTTTTTTTCCTGTAAACCCCAAAGTATGTTATTTATGCCATACAATGTGTTGTTTAATAGTTGTTGCACTTACAGAAAGATGTCTCGCTAGACCCTATAGCGAGCACGCCATATTTGCTCCAAATCACGTAATCATATAACGTCAGAATTATACATTTACGTAGTGTATGAGGCCAATTAAATCTGGCATTTGATGACATAACATTTCTTTTCCCTAGCAGAGAGATGATGTAGTTTGAGCTGGTAGATAAAAGTTACGCAACATGATATGAATATTGCTAAAACGTAATCAGTAACGTCATAATTATATTTACATAGTGTTATGAGGACAATTTAATCTGGCATTTGATGACTTAACATTTCTTTTCCCACGAAGAGAGATGAAGTAGTTTGAACTGGTAGATAAAAGTTCCATGAATATAAACAATGATATGAATATTGCTAAAACGTAATCAGTAACGTCAGAATTATATTTACATAGTGTATGAGGACAATTTAATCTGGCATTTGATGACTTAACATTCTTTTCCCAAGAAGAGAGATGAAGTAGTTTGAGCTAGTAGACAAAAGTTCCATGAATAAACAATGATATGAATATTGCTAAAAACTGATTGTCTGTGGCAAATAAAAAAGAGGACATATTCGACACAAAGGGTGTTGGTTTTGGAATGCATATACAATGTATGTCCTTGGTATGGCAAAATATCGAGCACACTCTTCCAGGGACACCACTTCACACTTTTGAGACCTTAAAATTCCAGTACCAACGTCACCTCAAACAGATAAACGAAGTTATTGTTCTCATACAGTGATAAAAAAACAACTATCAGAATAGCCTTCTATATCACATTCGCTCATGGACTGATTTAAAAAAAAAAAAAAGAGCAAAGAGGTTGAAAATATTATGTCATATCTTCAGAGAAGCGGTGTACTTTGAATTCATTGTAAAGCGTATCAATCATTTGGTTTAAAATGTCCAGATCATAATTGCATGCGCAAGAGAAAACTCTGTTGGAGTTATTCATTACTTTGCAAAGACTTGCTGGGTATATTGCCTTTTTTCGACAGTCAACCAATTTCGTGTTTTTTAATTAAGAGGTTTTCAAACCTGGTGACTTTGATCTACTCTTTCAAGTTACGTAAACCAATTCTTAAGTTTGCATACTATTTTTTTATGGTTTTCTATAGTTGTGACAACGTTTTATAGAGAACATAAACGTGGAAATCGTGAAGGGAATATTCTTTGCTTGAACAGAGCAAAATATTATCATCGATTCAAGATTGCCTCCAAAGCGCACACTGAAGATGTGTAATAACAATGAATGTTGAATAACTGCAAAAAGAACATTGAACACAACTCTCTGTTGATCATATATCATGATTAAACACTGGAACAGAACTCACCCTCGTGGGTCTGTGTCAATGGATTTCAAGGTCGAGTGTGATGTGGTTTCTTCTTTAGCAATGATATCCCACGTCCAATCAGGGCCATGGTCCAATCAAGTCAGCCAAAATATCAGTGTGATACGCTGACTAATCATGCAATGATCAGAATCAGAATCACTAATGCGCAGAGAAGAATCTTTGACGCTGGTTTATATTCCTGGCAGTAGGATACGGTCACTATTTCCAAATCACTTACATCGATCTTTTCTTAAAAATCTTGTTTTCACAAAGAGGGTATAGAGTGTCTCTAGAGGTGCCTATAAGGACCCTACTTAAGCAGATTAAAGAAAAGACAACTTTAAGAAAAAAAAGACCTGGATGCTAATTTATGGTAAAAATAGTTATCGGATTTCGACAATCGGATTGCTGACTTTCTAGAGGGTTCTTCATGTCTGATATTCCGTGGAATTCCAACAAGAATGCCCGAAATTCAGCTCTATCCATCATTTGGCTGTTTTACAGTCTGTGCAACTATTTCATGAACGAATTCTACCTCAGAACTTCGTTTATTTCTCTCCTCCTACTCTGGAAAGAGTGAAATAACGCCAAAAATGCTCACTCGAAAGAACAATGATATCATTTAAAATCAATCATACTTGACTACGAGTCAATCAACTCTAGCCTAACCCAGTCTAACATGTAATTAAAACCTATCTCTCTCTCACCATCACGTTATATACAAACATCCAACCAGAACGATTATAGTTAGTGTCAAATTTCTGCCATTATCATCAGCTATAACACCAAAATGATTACGATCATCATCATTATCATTGTCATCATTAGCAAACAAAATGAACTGTATACATACTAAACAGACATAGGAAATGTAAGGTATTTTACGTATTACAAATATTTGCTCTGATGCAGAATAAAAACTAGGCCACAAAATGCGCACTATGTTATGGGGGACGGTATTACCCTATTTTTCCCTTCAAAATACATCAGCCGTTACAATTATCATCTTCAGCTGTGTATCAACGATACAAGTGCCCCCCCCCCCCCCCCCCGTGTGGGATAAAAACAAACTATATCATATCGAATCTAATTTGGCCATGACTTCTTTCTTACCACATAATGATATGTGAAGATGTTGAGATAACTAACTTGACTAAAAAAGAATAAAGCTCTTTGCAATCGATGTTCCCAATGCACTCTTCCGAGTAAATAAACATCGTAACAAAAAGAAGAAAAAAAAAGAAATAGAGTGAGAGAGGTGTTTTTTTTTTGCCGTAGAGGTGTGTTAAGTCAAGTCACACTCCTCGTATTTATTCACCGCGTTCGTGCATACCGATGACAATCAGCGCAAATAAAACGTGTGGGAGTCATGGTCTTTTTGAAGGCAGCAGTCTGTGAATAGCAGAGGGAAGTTTGCGTAACGAAATTGTTCAGTCGTCTGTTTCACTGAACTTACTAGCACTGCTAACACAAGCCAATTTCGAAGAGAGAAAAAAAAATATTGGGGCATTCGACTGAACTACAATACCGCTCCATTATGTTCAAATAGACTTCAATAAATGGGCATCAAAGTCACATTAGACAGGCACGAAGAGGTTTCATCGAAACTGGGCATAGAACCATAACGTTTTTGGGAACAAGTGGCTGGTAACTTTCGAACCAATTTTGTGGTACTGTCTGATTGTTCTCTTCTAAGCCATGCAGTGTTTGCTCATTATCTTGCAGACATTTCTATTTAGCATAAGGGTAAACTTATTCTACACCAACAAATATCATATGAGAGGACAAAATACATCTAAACGTATTTTGAGTCTCAAAAGAGTCGCCATGGGCTTGCTTTTTCCGAGTTAGGCTTATTCCGATCTCGTAGTGCCTTCATAGTTTGATTTCATAAAAGGTATTCACTTTAAACAATTCACATCGTGGAAATAATGTCAAGTGTTGATTTGTGCTTTCCCGTGCGGGTCCTGCTTTTAAGCATTGGTACAGCAGACGATAGGAGAGTTAGTAAGACTGAAGATGAGGTTTTGAAAAGGGTGTACTCACAACTTCGGCTTCGCTTCATCTCTTCAGTAAACTACTCCAGCCATTCCAGGGGCAAAAAGTAAATAAAGTCGATTTACAGAGTACAAATGACGCCTTAAAATGTCTCCTTTGTTTTCACTTTAAAACATGGTGTACATACATCCAAACACTTCACACTCAGATCAGCCCAAGGTTGGTAATTGCTCTTGCCGGCAGCAGCCAGTAGTCCTAAAAGGCCGAGCCTGCTCCTGAACATTTTCGAATAATCACAAGATGGGTTTACTTTCGAGTAGGTTTGTTTAGAGGATCAGGGCCTGCGAGGGAGGAACCACATTCCAAGACAGGTTGGGTTGAATTTTCCCCCAAGCAAAAATGTGTTTCGACGCACTGTTCTGGCGGACTAACCTATTTAAAGCGAAGCTTACATGAACACCGATGCATACCCCTAGGCGATTTCCCTGTGTCGCGGAGTGGAATAATCGATGATTAAAGACGTGTAAGGACCTTTCATGCGCATGGGGCTATTACTTGGGGTCTTTGTCTTACCATGAGCCAAGCTAACATTGTACAAACGCGTCATTCGTTGCCAACAACCCCGAAGGATGACGCTACAATTCTTTACCTTGTTCTGTGATTAGATGTACACCGATCCGTTCTTTCAAGGATGACCCATACAACTCTCAGCCCTTGTATCGATTTAACTTTATTTTCTGCACCCTAAAATAAATTCCCAGTTAATCAGGGTGTCAGTATAGATGAATATTACTTTGTATCTCTATCACATTCCAAAATAAGTGTGTTGCTGACGAATCACTACCGCCAGTATGACCGCTCTTTTAAAGTACAATTTGAGAATCACTAAAATGAGGTTTAAGAGCAATTCAAAACATAATGCTTGAAACAAAATGCCTCCGGCACCCTTCGGGCGGAGGCATAAAAACGGGAATCTGCGTAATCAGCTAGGTTTCAGGGGATATTTCTGATATGAAGCTTCCAAATTGTAGATATTAAGTTGTCGTTATCTGCGCAAATCTAACGTATTTCACCTCGGCACTTTCATTCCTTGTGCCCTTTCGCTCGATTAGAGTGATCTCCATATTGCTGTCTAAAACTCCTATAAAAATCTCGTCCAGGCGTCTTTACAAATCTATACATTTCTCGGCGGTGCAAAGGGGGAAGAGTTACACCTTTGTCCAACGCCTTATCGTTTCTTCATTGCAGCCAACAATCCAGAAAAAGAACCTTTATCGATCCTATTGTTTATGTATCGTTTTCTCGTGGATTACTGACATAACACTGAATAGGTTCTATGTGGCCCCAGAAGCACTTGAGAAACATTTTATCGATCGTGAGCCTATCGATCTACGAGATTGTCGTTTGTCTTATTGATTCATAATGCATGACTTCATGTTGACCACTTTCTGAATGCTTCGTCGCATATTTTTCTTTCCTTCAAAATGGTAAATAAAAGACATGGGTCCGACATTCGATGGTCAATGGTAGGGAATATTCAATGTAGCAAATTTTGGAAAGTTGTCTTCGTTGTGCAGTCCAGTTGTGAAAGTTTGAGAGAGCTGAAGAAATTTTCAAACTGATTGAGAAATAATCAACAATCAAAGACATTGTTGACAGAGCTTCTTGGTTGGCCAAGGGTTGGAGTACAGAATAAGAGCGTTATAATCAATGACGCTGAATCACAAGCTTTCATTCATGGTCCTGGTATAAGGTTAAGATGTTTAAATGATAGCAATCAATTCCATGGCAATAAAACTGGATGAAAGTGAACGGTAAATCAGAGGGCAGTTTTGTTTGTTTGTTTGTTTGTTTGTCAGAATTCGCACTTCTGATGCGGAATGCAATTTCACCCATATCACTGACATTGGATTGCGCAAAATGAAGCAATTGTAGCAGAAAAATCAGAAACTTTTTTTCGGTATGCTTTTCATTTTAATCCCCATTTTAATAAGCGTGAGAAGTTTAGCCAAAGTAATTAACAGGAGGTCGCGCCATCACTTGCTAGTCACTTGTAGACAGATGCCACGCATAATTTTTCTCTTTATGTCTAAAAGGCAAGGTTCGTGAATGATTTTATTTTTATTATGCCGTGAGTTCATCGAAGTGGTAGCTGCATGTATCTTATTTAATTTGTGTCTTGTAAAAGGACAGAAATCATCGTGTCAACGGATAACGTAAAGTTAAGTCAATTATCATATAAGAATATATAAGTTTTGTGAAGTGGTTTCAGTTTCATGGACCATCACAAAACGGGTCTAGGGCAATTACCCCGGACCCTTCCCCTGACCCTAACCCTAATACTAATCCTGAATCTAATCCTAGCCCTAACCCAAAACCCAAACTATATTCCCTAAACCTAACCCTAATCTTTACTCTAACCTTATCACTTACCAGTATTTAGCCGGGGGTAATTGAGGAGGGGGGGGGTACTAGTAATTGCCCTTATCCACACAAAATTACGAACAAGGCTGTTTACTATGAACGATGACATTTTTCCATAACCTTCAAGGTTCAGACAACCCGGGGTTTTTTTGAGTCGTAACATCTACATCACACATCGCAGAGGGTAATATCTCTCTGCCAAAATTAGATAATTCATTGCGTGATTACAAGCGGATTGAAATCCGATCATGTATACATAACATATTCAACCGATATGAACGTGATATGAATAGCGAACGATCACGTTCAAAGACGAACCGTCTTGAAATGGAATACTTGCCAGTGAAATACATCTCTTGCTCGGTTCACAATGCTCTACAAAAGTGGATTATTCTCCGAAAATTTGATTGAATTCATCAGCACGTTTGGTACGTCGCGTTTACCCCCACTGGCGTATTTCTGTCCGCTCCGTTGGGGATACACTCCTTTATGAACCAGATTCCATGCAGGGAGATATAAAAAAAAAAATCGATAATAAGCAGCTAAAAACAATTCGTAGTGCAAGAAGATTTTTAGAACCAGGACACTCTTGTTGGACTCGCCATTTTGGCAATGAGTCGAATCTCTACATACATGCTCACTACATACAATTGACTTGAATCGGGTTAGGTCTCAACTATACTGTGACAGTTCAGAACACCCATTGATTGTGCATGCTCTTCATGTGGCATTATTTTCGCTGTATGAAAATCATGTTCAGGCACATTTTTGCCTTCACGTGGCCTTGGCAAACAATAATAGGAACGCTTTCAGGCTTCTCAGTAGACCGGAAACAACACTGGTTTTTCTTTCTTTTTCTCTCTCTTTTCTCTTCTATCTCTTTCTCTCTCTCTCTCTCTTTCTCTCTTTCTATTTATCTGTCTATCAATCTATCGCTTTGATTTTTATCTTTTGTTCCTCTTTATATCGTTGGAATAAGTACGGAGAGTTAAGTATTTTCCCATGACGTTCTCATTCAGGTACAATATTCATCCAGGCTCCGTTATTTTGAAGCGTGACCGCTATACTGCGTACTAATTAGGCAGACTGAGACAAAATGTTTTAAAACCTTTCGTGTTGTATTCAGGCATTAGGAAAACGTTCAGATATTGATTTATACTGACTGAAAATAATAACCAAGTTATAACTGCTGATTATATTCAAGGGATTACATTTGATATGCTGGAAAACTTTTACAGCTTAAAAATAAGTTTGTCGTTCAAGCCTTTCGATAAAAGTCTTATGGAAAGCCCAATAAAGGTAATTTACTGCTATAACTTGTTTTTTCGTTCCTCTTCTATTCGTCTCATACCAGAGGCAGTATATTCAAAATCTTAAGCGACAGTGGCCAGCATAATGTGATAGTGAAATAATTGTTGATTTCTAATAGAGTGAGGGCGTGCTCTCTATATTGCAGGTTGAAATAGTATTATGAAGATCTCACACATCGCTAAAATACAACCAACCTTTCCGAACACTTTCACTTTGTCGTACCAAACATACTGAATAGATAGGGAAATAGTCATAGAAATAAATAATTACAAGCTGGGTGGAAAGTTATTCCTCTAAAACTAAGCTCCAAGATGAGGGATGGACGTGATTCCCTTCAAATCGGGACTTTTATCCCTTTTTTTTTATTATTTCCAAAACGCAAGCGATTGTTTTGGGGTTTGTATCTTTTTTCTTGTGGGTGGAAAAACCCAGAGTTTACCCACTAAGGATCTGTGAGTTTAGTTTGAGCTAAATACAACCCAAAATATATATAAACAAAAAGGCATTTCAGTATTTGGGAATATCAGTGAAACAATGTGGCCTTTCCTTGATGCAAATAAGGAAATTGAATGTTCCGTGTATATTGTAGATTTGATATTTAAACGTCTGTATGGGAAATAAGGTGCAAGACCAAAACTGACTATGACAATATTTGCCTATCAGCCCAAAACTCTAATTTATTTCATTTCATTTATAAGGTTACACACAAAACATCTAGGGATCAATGAATAGTTACAAATATTTGAAAATTCAGTGTACACAGACTAAGTTCATGATACAGAATGGATTTGAATCAGTCTATAGAGTACGTTACATTCACAACGAATATTTTGGACAATGTACAGACGTATAGTCAGTTTC
Organism: Diadema setosum; assembly: GCA_033980235.1. NCBI lineage: Eukaryota > Metazoa > Echinodermata > Echinoidea > Diadematoida > Diadematidae > Diadema > Diadema setosum. Next base: position 35,046,920 of record CM067075.1, on the reverse strand, counting down.
ATGCGCGATATACAGTAATCATATAATTTTTGTTTTACAGCTGTAATTTGATTTCGTTTGACTTCGTTGCGGTAGGTAGGGCAGTTTGTTTGCTTGTTGTTATGATGGTTGTGTGTGCATGCATGGGTGCGTGTATGTGGTTTGGAAGTTGTTCTCAATGTTCGGCGTGACTGTTGGCCGACCCATTGCCATTCTTAATTCGCACGTAAGTTGATAGTTGTATAAAAATTCTGCGGCTACAGCATGCGGTACTCACGCCCATGTTAAAATACATGCTTGTAGCATTTTTGTCACATTTGACAATATCATAAGATCATGCCTCGGAACGTCAGTGAACAGTGTAAGGCGAGAACTGAGGGCCTGCATCAGTACGTGTGATGCATCATACTAGACAGCAATAGACGGTCATAACCCTGGAAACAACAACAGTAAATTAACTCATCGTCACAAGTTATCATGTACAGTGAGCAAACACAAGATGGCGCTAGACAGAAATCGCCTCGTATTCAGATTGATCGCAGCATTATGGAAAGGCATGATGAAGTTTATGTTTGACTGCGCGCGTTCTGTAGTCGTGTGCGTCGACTTGTGAACATGATGAAATAAAGGAAAGTGATGTGCAGCTTTGTGGAAGAATTAAATGTACTCTCTAAAAAAAAATCGAGTGGAAATATTCACTCCTAAAGGAGTGAATACAAAAAAAGAGTGAATTTAGAGTGAAATTGGAGTGAATTTCGAATGAAAATGTTCATTTTCACTCATTTTGGAGTGACCTCAGGGATCACTCGAAGATTTTGGAGTGATCCCTGACGTCACTCTAAAACGAGTGAAAATGAACATTTTCACTCGAAATTCACTCCAATTTCACTCTAAATTCACTCTTTTTTGTATTCACTCCATCAAGAGTGAAAATAAATTTCACTCGATTTTTTTTTAGAGAGTAGGCCATTACGTGAGAGAGAGAGAGAGAGAGAGAGAGAGAGAGAGAGAGAGGAGTGAGCGTGTATCGGGGGGGGGGGGGGGGGGAAGGGGGTCTTCATTTCTACCTCTGCAAATGTCTGTCTACTTATTTACAGTATAATTCACCTGCAGGAGTATTTTTTTTTTTTTTGCATGTGTGTCTTTGTGAGCACTTTAGCACATGTCGACTGCATGTTGTTTGGATAATGTTCATGCATTCATAGTTCAAATAATATGCCATGTATAATATGTCACGAATGTAGGCAAGTAACAATAATGATACAAGTTTATGCGGATTCATTTATAATTAATAGCTATCTAGTCAATGATGAGAATATTTACCTCGATCAAACTACTGTGTCTGAGGGCGTTCGCGAGTTTCATTTTGAAAAGTGCATCAAGAATAAGGCACTGCATTATTATGAGGCTTAAACGGGGCCCATCTTCGAGTTATTTCACTTAAGATGGAGCACATGTTAAAGACGAATGCACATCTTTAATTCTATAGTGTAATTAGATTAGCTGTAGTCTAGATTGCAAACGAAACACGTCCTGAAGATAAACCTCACTATCATCATCATCATCATCATCTGTGCATAGAACCGTGTCATGAGCACTGTAGAGCCTACTAATTTGTTAAACCTTTGCCAATTTGTAGTCATGGAAATGACGGTGTTTAATGTAACATTCAGAAACGTTGTCTTTACGATCGCATAAAGCTGTGTAACTTTCTACATGCTTTATAGTGTGTGTCTAAGGTGATTTCAAGCGTGGCGCTCTGCATGTAACTTGAGCAGCTGCTTCTGGCTACTAAGTATTGTGTGTAGGGCTCACAAGAAGAACACGTGACTACAGTACATCCACCCGGACCGTAGGTTGGAGAGCTGAAGTGAAGCAAATCGCCTGGATAATCGATATCAGACGGAGAGGAAGGATTAAACGTTCTTTCATTGACGTGTCATTATCCCTGTCGATCGTTGTATTCTCAAAGCGTCAAATACCAAAATCTTTCATCTATCCGAGAAGATTCTGTGGTGCTGTGCATAGAATCTTGCTTGGGCGTTTTGTAAGCAGGCATATCAGGCATTTCCTTCCTGACACCGGCTTGCATCGATTCGACAGGATATCTACATTTTATTCTGCGTTTGTGGGGAATGTAGTCTTGCGTGACTTCGCAGCCTAATCAGGCGTTATTCCTATACGCCACATAAAGCATTGTAAAGGGCACGACAGACTTTGAAAAGGCGAAAGTACTGCTATTTCAGTTTAGCTTGCCTTGCTGCTTTAATGTTAATACATGAATAAAATGATGATCGTATGATACAACACCCGCCACTGCGTCCCGTAATGGCCAAAGTGAGACAAAAGTTTACGTAAAGCAATGAAAATGATGTAAAACGGCCAAAATGTTTCGAAGCGAGACGCATTGTCAAAGAATCATGCACAACTTATTGCCTTTAATCATCGCAGCGGGCGCCCCAACGCGTCGTTACCCATATGAAATAATAATTGATCTGACATGATACATGACATGCGAAGCACGCCGATAAGCCAGTTCGGAGATAGCTCATGTGCAAATAGGTACAAATGACCTTTCACTTTTCTCAGTTGGTTAGGCACTTCACTCAATTCAAAGCGACAGCAGCTTGCCCAACATAGCAATTTATGGAACTCGTATTCTAACAAAGAATGAACCTGTGTAGATGAAGTGACCAGAATGGTTCGTCAATCAACACTTTGGGAAGCATCCATGTCATTGTGCTGTTTTGAATACACTAACAAACTTTATCTGTTAACATTGCCAAATACCAGGCTTGCTGTCAGGAGGATGTACTAGCAGGCAACATTTATAAGGATTACATGATATAATCATAGCATTACAGATGCTTATCTCATTGAAATTAAAAACCAACCTGTCTCTCGGTACAAATGACCTTTTTCTGCTCATGCTCAAACTGGAACCCCGAACTGGCTTACAAAGGATTTTTTTGCAATCATTATTCCGTCTGAATAAGTGAGGTACAGTAGAACTAGATAAAATAATTCGGTCTTTTATTGCAGGATGTAGTCTTGAGTCCGGTTTCAAGTATAGCTCCACAAACCTTGAATGCATTTTAAACAATTATAACTTCAGGGATCATTAAAATGCATATAAAGAAAACGCATCAAACAAATGCCACATCTATTTTTCTGGTCAGTTCTTACGTGGTATACAGTTTCAATTGACTTGCTAAACTCTGTTGACACTTTTCAACAGCATGATCGTCTTGTCATCCTCAACAATTCTATCCCTCCTTCTCCTCCTCCTTCCCTCTTCCTCCTCTTTATCACTTTTATCATCATTGTCGTCGTCACTGCCATCATCATCATCATTGTCATCATCATCATAACCATCTCCTCCATGTTTATCATAATGAAAAGCGTTGTCACCATTCTCTCTATCATCATCATCATCATCATCATCATCATCATCACTATCATCCTGGTCTCTACAATAGCTTCCTCCTCCTCCTCCTCCTCATCGTCGTCATCATCATCATCATCATTAGGGCAATTCCGCGGTTAGTAACGTTACATTTGAACAAATTTAGATATTTGTTTTTACCACTAAATTACCATTTATTCACTTCAAGTCAAAATTATGTCAAAAACATGTTCATCCTTCCCAGGTTTATGATACAGAAAAGAATGAACACAATCCAAGAAATATTAGAATTGCTATAGCAACTTAAAGGGCTGGTTAGTAACGTTACGAAAAAAGGACATGACAAAAAAATCAATGTCTTGTAACAAAAAGTATGCAAAAATTCAAGTTACTTCAAACAAAGTGTTGCATTGATTTTAATTATTGCATCATGACAAATGTTCATGCAAATTTTTTTAGCAGTTCGACCAATAATTTTTTAGCTAGACCCCCAAAAGCATGGTTAGTAACGTTACGGTTAGTAACGTTACATTTGTCCGGAGTAATTCCGCAGGTCATTTCACCCTTTTGTAATTGACAAAATGTCACATGACTTCTGGAGTATTTAAATGTATTCATCTTTTACCCTTTAGCAAAACTTTGAGGAAAAAATTTCAAAGGAACCCACTGTAATTTGCATTTAAGTGAATTTCAGCGTCCCCAGTCCCACATGTACATTTTAAATGATGGTTTTAGATTTCACGAAATCAATGAATACGAAAAATAAAATCTACTAAATTTGAAAGACCCTAATGATTGGTGAACATCCATGGTATTAGTTGATACCTAGATTAAAGGGTAAGATAAAGAGGCACATTTCTTTTATCCATGTCATGTCCACCTAACTGCGGAATTGCCCATTAGCATTATTCTAAAGTTGCGGTAATGAATGATATAGTTCGTCGTGGGAAGAAAAGAAAGACCGATAGAGCGAAAGTGATACTTGATGTATGACAATGGTATAGGTATAACATTCTCACGCAACAACCATAATGCGATATAAATGAAGAAAAACTATCATAATTATGCTTGCCATATATTACTGTAAAATGGTACTTGTGAAATAAAGCCAGCGATGATAATGCTGATAATCCTAACATTGATATCAATGCCAGTACTCATGATAGTACTGTTAAGAACAATGACAATGATCATGATGATGGTAATGATTAAGTATAATGAAGATAGTGAAGATGACGATTATAATGCTAATGATAAGTGATAATAATGATGATGATGATGATGATGATGATGATTGTAATAATGATAATAACAATCGTAGTAGTAGTAGTAGTAATTGTAATAATAATAATGATAATAATAATAATAAATAATGATAATAAAATAAAGATCAAATATTAATGTAAAAGACGAAAACATTGTTATATCTATGCAAATGACTGATGAGAACAATAATGTCGAGAATCATGACAAAATATGCTGGAAAACTCCAGTCAATAGGTCAGTACTATGGCTTTAACGTGAGAGATAAATGAAGAAGCGTTTAGCATTAACTACGAGGAGACTAGATCTGTGAAGATTAGAATGACAGAGCACAATCAGACGAGAGTCAAAAGAATGACAACCACTTGTTATTAATATTATCAATTAGTTATGCACGTACGTCCCATGATCAAGGTCCATCATTTCCTGTGCAATATCAGATATCGCGTCATCACATTTGGATGACGTAATTGATCTGCGGAGAGGCAAGTAAGTAACTTTCTGTGTCGTCGTGCAATATATATCATAATATTGCTGTAAGTGTGTTCTTGCCCCGTTGCAAACAATGAAAGCTTGTTCTTCCATTGTGATTTGTAAACAGATTTCGGGAAGGCCATCTGTTGTCACTGTAATCATCTCTCGTGTGTATTTTGATTGCACTACAATATGACTTTCATCTTTCAAGCTAGTACTCAAGCTTTAAGTTATCATATCTTTAAGCATGATTTTTAGGGCAATTTCTGGGTGCTTTACTAGTAATGAACTTAACGTGTATGACATTACTGTAGTATTAACGGAGGAAAATGTATGCCATAACACAGATTAATCCGATGTTAACAAACAAAGCTACGATCAGAAACAGCTGCTAGCAGGCACGTTGAAATGAATAGCAAGACATACCAGTGATGACGATTGCCGGTACTTTGAGTTTCCTGTACGGCTTGGGTGATGGGCGTGGTGATGTCGGGAGTGAGCCTGATCCTCCGCGGCGAATCGGCAGAGGCGACGTCCGCGGACTCGGTGACGGCGAGAGCGACAACGAGCTGGTGGCTCCGGCGTACATGTCCGGGAGGGCCGTGTTCGGGCACGACTTCCTTCGCATCATCCTCATCACCATGATGTCGGCTCGTCCAGACAGTCACACTCGTTTATGAGTAAAAAGCACAGCTTTGGTGTTTGACGCGACTGGCTCGGTCAAGAAGAAGAGCGCAACTTGTCCTCCTACTTCCTGGAGAGGAGAGGGAGGCTGTGCTTGATGCGTTGCTAGGAGACGCAAGTATTACGCAGACGAAATGATGAAGGACGTAAAGGGATAATATTCTCACGTGTGCGCAGAGCCGTATTTGAAGTGGTTGTGAACTTGAGTAGAACTCTGGGGAAATAAGATATTAGCAAAGATTAGGTCTACGTGACATACCAAATCGAGACACTATGTCAATTTTGATGTTTTAATGCTTTCTCCTTTTTTTTTCTGATCTGAAACACATAATTTGCACACACTCACGCACACAAATCACTAAACCAATAATGCACATCCAAAGAGAGAAAGAGAGAGAGAGAGAGAGAGAGAGAGAATGTAATCAAATAGATAATACCTACAGTTTTGGGTTTATAGACAATTAATGAAAAAGATATTCCACATGGATGTGTGCTATCACAATGCACAAAGTGAGGGCATCAGACAAGAGAGTAAGAGAGAGAGAGAGAGAGAGAGAGAGAGAGAGGGGAGGGAGAGGGGAGAATTGCCTGCATATGGACGTTGGTTTCTATCTGTTTCCTGTACAATGCTGATAGGCATATAGTATAATTGATATGACCATTCTAGATTCTTCTGAGAATCAAATACGGATAATCTATACGGTATATAATCTATACAAAAAACCCTCCGTTTTTGAGGTGTTTTTTTTTTATATAGTCGACTCAGTGGTCAAAATTTCAGTGCACGAGAAGTCAATGTTCATTGGATGTTCGTGGATGAGTTCTGCAGCGTGAGGGGGTGGGGGGGGGGGTCCCGAAGGGGAGAGGGACATTAGTGACAGTTCGTCTTGTCAAGAAGGAAAGTTACAGGAAAAATTCTACTCGTATAGTGCTGGGTCAATATTTACACGATCCTTGACATACTTCCCGTACGGAGACCCATCCTTTTCTGAGTGCGCTTCAAGTGACTAATGCCCCCCTAAAACAATTTGGAGGAATGCTTGTCCTGGTACTCGGTAACTTTGAAGTGTTCTATTGATATAGAGTTGAGTTCTATTGATATGGAGGTAAGTTCTGTGCATATCACCGTAGACCCTTTTATTAATGCTCGCCTACGACCGCAGGCAAATTAAAAGACCAGCATTCTAATTCACATATCATCTTCGAGTGTCAATATTATGGACTTGTTAACATCTTTTTTTTCCTTGAGCTTCGCAAAGATTCGGTAACGTTTATTTCTTATTTTCTATTTTAGTAGGGCGTATACTAAATCATTGTACACCCTATAATGATTAAGACAAAGCATCATACTACACGGGTATCATAATAGTGTTACGAATCCTTACTATATAATAATGATTAACTGTTTCCACTAATGGATGTTATTGTCATCACCATTATTACAGAGAACATGAATCCACTTACAGTTATCAATTCATTTATTAAAACATTGCAACTTCATAAAGTGGATTGCTATTTATATTAATAATAATACAGAAGTGCATATTTATGCTAAAATATCCCTTTAAGTATGGATACCTGTATTCTTTTGTAAGCATAATTATTATCAAATCAGGTCATTCGTTATTCCTCGATCACCCCACCCTCGCACTTGTACCTTCCCCTTTATATTTGGAAATCACTGAGAATAAGAAGTATTTTAGTCATTCTGTCACGAGGAGAGGGCGGTCACTTTATCAAGCATCGTTAAGTATGTACTTTGTTGTAACAGCCCCTGCAACGTCGAACATACCATGCAAAAGAAAATGCAACAATCTATTGTATTTTTACCGCATGATCTATTGAATGTGGTTGTGGCATTTTGTTGTCCTTAAAAAAAAAATTAAAAAAAATAATCGTGGTTTTTTTTTTGCCAACATCTCCGTGTTATCATGACAAGTTTTTCGTTTGTATTTTGTGTTCTTGATTAAAAAAAAAAGAAGTTTCAGAAATACATAAAAAATTGAAAAATTAAAAAAATTACAAGGAACTTCTTAAAAACAAATTTGAATCGACGTTCATGCCGACTACTAATGAAGAACAAATTGAAAGCAGTTAATATATCCTGCAACGCTGATGTTGACAATTCTCATTGATGATGAATGAGACTGTCGATTAATTAAATAGATCTTTTTTCTATATTTTATAGGAATTCTGTTTAAACCACATGAATGATACTAATTCGTTTGTTTTTAATCAAGTCTTAATTACTAAGTCTAAATTCCAGGTCTAGGGAGTAAACAAGCCAAGTGAAATGATGATAACTTTCTTTCTTCTGTTTTTTTTTTCTCTCTCTCTCTCTTCTTTTCCTTCAACAAAATGTTGCTTCGGGATGTTCTTTTTGTGTTTTGGTTTGCGCTTTTGATTTCTTTTTCTTTTTCTTCTTTTTTTCAGTTCGTCGGTCAATGTTAAGAAGGCCATGTTGTTTAATTGTTTGTCATGAATACCGCCGGTTTAAGTGTCCGGTCAACTATGTTTACTATTCTCTTCAGTATCTACATCAAACTTGGATTGTCGATAATTTCTGAATTATATTCTGCCTCCCCCAATAAATAGAAAAGAAAACTGGCTACCAAACATAATTATCTAATATCGGGTGTTGAATCGGTCCTAAAGCAAACAAAGCGGCTACATAATACATTCGGAAATCATTCGGAAATCATGGCAAACGCCGATGGTATACTTACCTACTTCAGAGTTCGGGTTGAAAGGGTGAAAGACTGCAATACACAAATAAGTTGCAGATGCTTATCAATTTTCAACTTGATGTATATCGTATATAACACTTTTAAGCGATGTCCACTCTATCACACGCAAGCTTGTTTGCCTGGTTGTCTGAGGTTAGAGATGTATTTGTCCTTTTGTAACGTCATCACATAAGCAGCAGCTCCCAGCAGTCGCGATGGGTCGGTTGACGATGTCTTGGGGAACTGACGTTGCACTCTCTCACGTCTTTCTTGGTTCCTTTTGTCAGTTTCGAATGAACTGGCATGATGCTGGACAAACACGTCCGCTAGAGATTATCGAGGAACAATGGGCAAAGAAATGGTCAATTGATTTATAAGTGTAATAGGATTATACAGTTCTTCGGCACAAAGTGATAGTTAGTCTTGCCCAAGCATTAACGTCAATAATCCACTAACCATGCTAACTGTTTTCAATCAAGAGGTCAACGAATGTGAGATCGTTGCACATAATTATGGGGAGTAAAATACATTTATCATTTTAGGTTTTTCACACCTCAGTGTTACTTTTATCTAAAATGCAATCAAACATACGCGAAAGCGATCATGAGACATCATCATCAAACAATTTTCAACTGGTTTTTAATTTGTTCTTAATATACGACGACTAAAGCGCTTTTAAGCAATTAGACAATTTTAGTGGAAATAAAAATATACACCATAATGATGAAGATGATGATGATGATGATGATGGTGGTGATGATGATGATGATGGTGATGGTGATGATGATGATGATGATGATGGTGATGGTGACGAGGATGATGATGATGATGATGATGATGGTGGTGGTGGTGGTGGTGGCTATAGTAGAAATAGCAGGGACGACATTGATGATAGCGTTGGAGAAATTAACAAATTTCAAAGACAAGGTTCTGCTACTAATACGTTGTACAGATGAAGATGGCATAGAACAATATGAAACGGTTAGTGAAGATGGTCTACTCTGCATGGTATCAAAATATCAAAATAATAAAATAGTCAAATTGCGTTTGTAGTAATTGAGGATACTTGAGGTTACTGTTGAGGCCAGTAGTAGTTGTGATGATAATTATATTTAAACTGTTTGCGACTACACATAGCTTTAGAATAAACTGAAGGATGAGTGTGTGCATTAAAGCATACTGTCACCAAATTCAAATCTGAAGCCGATAAAAGCTGGTTTTAATGACATTGCGACTCTTGGGAGTATAGTAAACATGCAAAAGGACTAGCTCGATGAACTATTTTACTGTCGCTCCCAAGAGTGATTTGCATGATCACTGTCTTTGTCTATGACTCGTGTTAATCCTTCAGCTGCATATCCCTTTCTTATTTTAGAAAGTCAAAGAATGCCTTTCCAAAGTTCATTGATTGCGAGAATTGACCGTAGCGAGAAAGTCGACCTCTTCTCTTTGTTTCCAACAATTTCGATCGATGGGTTTTACTGTCCGATACATGCCGTATATCAATACAACAATTACTTATCTTCGTCTAATTCAAGATGACGACTTATGAGATGCCCTTCCTTCTACTATGGCGTGTCTTTTCTGCTTTACAAGGAGTCATAAGGGAGAAGAAGAATAAGAAGGGCAAGAGGAAGGGATATGAAGAGAATGAAGCAAGAAGTGGAAGAAGAAGAGGGAGAAAAAGAAGATGGTAGTTGTGTTGGTGGTGCATGTTGATGATGATGATGAGGTGATGACGGGAAAAATACTTTATACAGTTATCAAAGATGAAGAGAAAGGGTTAAGATCAGTAGAAGAGGATGAAGACGAAGAAGGCGGGTGAAGGAAGAAGATGGGGAAAAAACAGAATCAACGTACATGACCCATATGAAGCTCTGAGAAGGTAACGAAAAGCTGGAATACAATGTACATTATTTACATTGTATTATGTCGTTCAATGACCAATAGGGGGCAGCAGAGTGCTTGCTTACTAGCAAAAACAAAAACAAAAAACGCAAGACATGACATCGAAAAATCTGTGATGACAAGTGTGTGTACCACGTAGACCAGACCAGAGGACAATAACGTAGCGTAATCGAGCAGTTACGTTGGTCTTTACGTTTTAAATGTATGTCACGCCCATGTAAATATTTTACTTAGTCAATTTGAAGTGGGTGAACGTCTGTTTCCTTCGGAAAGCAGTGTTGCAATGAGAGCAAATCAATGACTTGAATGATACTACATCATAGGGTCACCAGGTACAAACACAAACTTAGTCGAGTGGGACTGAGCATTTACAATCCTCTTCAAAGCGAAGTGACAACGAAAATACGCGACATGGGATGCTCGTGCACCAAAAAGCGAGTTACTGTCGGCGGAAGACGGTTTTACATTCTCAAGAAGCTCGGTGAAGGGTAAGTTGTGGACAAACTGCTTTTTAAGCATTCGCAATTGAGTGCATACATCATGTGCAATCGCAGGCAATGCCAATGCCAATGGCAATTAATATGCCACTCCAACAAGAAAAAGTTGTAGTTGGCCAAAAAGTTTTCGTGACCTCTGAGGCTGGAGCAGAGAGAGCTACCGGGTATGCAATAATGAATAGCATTTTAGATAGACTATTATTGGCATTTCAATCACATTGCTTATCAGATTTTGTTACACTAACTTTTCAGTAACTAGACTCTAGATCTATACACAACCCAGTCGCAGTGTGAACTTTTCAGTTGACCTTAAATGTATCATCATAGCATTCTACCTTTATTATAACACTAAAATTCAGTTAGATTAAACCCTTCTTATCCAAGGTCAAAGGATGACTGTACGAGTGTTAATGTTGCACATGGATAATGCCGTAATGGGATTTAACGGGAAATAAACAAAAACCTTACTATTTAAATCTATTAGATCTAGTATAATATATTCCAGTTCTGCGGTAATACGGTCTACTTGTTGAGAAGGCCTACTACAACAGTAGGTTCTACTAGTATTTCTTGCATTCTCTAAAACTACAACGATAGTATTTGGTTTAGTGCTATCAAGAGCAAGTAAGATTGTGCCTTTTTGAGTATTTGTGATGTTCCAGCTGCTGGCCGGAGCTCCCAGCCAGAAATTTCTATGATTTTTTAATTTTTGCTTATTTCGCACTTCTTCTGGCTAACCATATACCGTTAGAGCAAATTCTAAAACCCTCAAAAATATGTTCACAATTTTCTCTGCATATTTTGAATGGGTTGGCAATTTGTGCAGCACAAATTCAAGAACCTAAAATAAATGTGACCCGCCACAACAAAAGGATCCAAAAGTCGCAGATGGCTGAGCTAAGACATAAAAAAAAATCAAGTTTGAAGTCAGGTCATCAAAATTGGTCAAAGCCATTAAATTCAAATGTCTGTTTCTGGCATACTCGTGTCTCGTCTGTCATCTTCCAAAATTTCCAAGCTAAATGATTAAAGGAAAGACCAAATTAGTTTTTTTTCTGGGCCATGAATATTTGACTTTCAATGAAACAGAAATGTCTGCAAAGATTTGGATTTAGCGCTGTAGATAGACTCCACCCCTAGCAACGAGGGAGTGATCTTATTGGTCAGTGCATGGCATTGTGGTTACTGATTGGTCTTGCGTAGACCGTGGCGTTCAGCTTGAATGAACATCGTAGAGGTTGTTATGAGCAGACCTTCTATTGTCAAGAGGTGAAATCTGTCTTACCTCCCCTTGATCACGATTGCGTCAGAAAGAAAGCTTTGAAGGCGGTTTTCTCGAAACACTGATTTCCTAGACTACTCGACATGGTCTCATAAAATCATCAATATTTCTGCAACCGAGTACTTTTTTGAGTCGTGTTGGATATGAAATTAAAGCAGAAGAGTATGGGAATAATGTCATTTCATTTTCAGAAAATTTACCTCCCTGGACTTTCGGATCCTTTTGTTGTAGCGGGTCACAAAATATGTTTTTTGAACTGCTCAGTGGGAAAAAGTGATTGACTTTTACATTATGTCAGTTACTGACTTCAGCGCAAATAGCAGATTTGTGGTGTGTGGTGTCTCAGTGTTTTACTAAGATATGGAATCTTGTCAATATCAATATCTTTTTGGATTACCATTCTGTTGAGTCTCATAATAGTACATTATTGTAGTACAGCTGTGAACAACATAGGACAGTTTGAGGTTTACAGCCATCTGACCATTAGTGTTGAAGCCGATTGCTGTAAACCATGATATATTTGCGGCACAAAGTTTTTCGCGAATTGGGGACGATGGCCTTTTTCGTGGCATGAAATTTTCGCGAATTGCCACTGGCGTTCAATGCATATAGTGTGGACAAGAAATTTTGCGTGCATTTTAATTTTGCAAATCTTGGCGCTTACGAAATTCACGAAATTAAAATGCACGCAAACATTCCTCGTTTTACGGTACTTCAGCAGTTCCTTCCAAAAGGGAGTAATGAAGCTAATTGACAATTTATGTGCTGGTCTACTGCTTCCTAAAGTATCCTTTTATATGTCTATATTTGTTCATCTCAGAGGATTCAGTGTGGTGGACTTGGTAGAGGATGATCAGGGTGACAAGTTTGCCCTGAAACGGATCCAGTGCCACAGTCCAGAGGATGAACAGCAGGCCAAGAAGGAGGCTGAGTACCACTGCCAGTTTAAACACAAGAACCTCATCCCACTGGAGGAGTGGGGGTCGGTGCCAGGACAGGGCGGGGCCAACGAGGTTCTGCTAGTATTACCCCTATTCAAGGTTTGTACATGTAGGAAAAAATTGCATGGTGGTAATCCTCAGTACTAGTTGCAAGTTTCCACAAAATCTCATCAACAATGGCTGTAGAATAACCTATAGCATCAGTATTCAAATAGAACTAATCGTGGCCTGATAATGTCTACATTACACTGATATGTGATCAACTATTTGTGTATCTGTGTTCTTTGGAAAGCAGTGATACTTGGTAATGTACATTGCAAGAGTGGTGGTAATTGTGTGCTCTAAATCAACTATTTCAGTGAAGACAGTGTATGCAGCCACACATGATGCGTGTCTTTAACATCCAGCCACACATTTATGGTAGTATCCATGGTCTGTAGGCTATACAGCCACAACAACACGCTATGTATCGGTGCATCAGACACCACTATCACAAAATATACCTTCAATTTTAGTTGTATTTTTTAAATTCTGAACAACTATATTTTCTTAGAATGGTCTTCACTCCATTCTTGCTATCTTTCCTCCATAATACTGTTCTAGACTAATAACACATGTCTTGATCTGTATTTCACATTCTTGTCACTGCCCTTGAGCAGAGAGGAACCCTGCAGGATGAACTTGACAAACTCAAGAGCAAAGGAGACCAGATGTCGGAGGAGAGAATATGGAGGATATTTCGAGGGATCTGTGAAGGGATCAAGGCTCTGCATACAGCCAAGCCCAAGCCAGTGGCACACAGGTACAGTACACTCCCATTATGAAAAACATGGTCGTAACAAAATTCATGTTACAACGAAGTAAAAATTTGGGCCGCAACGTTATCCACTCCATGTATTTTTATTGTTTATTTGTTTGGTTATAACAAAATTTAGATACAAGGAAAGAAAACTGCCGGTCCCAAGGACTTTGTTATAACGGGAGTCCACTGTAATGACCTAAATACGACACCTAACAAGATTCTTACTATCTGATTGGTTGACTGCTCATCAGGTGACATTCACTACAAAGTACCATTGCACAGCTTCGCTGTTGAGTGCACATTTTTTTGTCCACTAGTTTCGAAGCGCACACTGATGTTATAAACCATGTGCTGCAACTACTGTATGTCCAAAAAAAAAAAATAAAAAATTACTACCGGACCCTCTGCAATGGTAACTTTAGAAATAGTGAATCAATCCAAATGCAATTTCAGGGTATGAAACTATAACTTATTACCCACATCTTACTGAAAACCCCATCCGATTTGCTTCAGTAGTCAAAGAGAAATGTAGAGTTTTGTGGAGCATGTCAGGAATCCCTTCCCTCCAAGTTTTCTCCATTGTGTTCACACATTATGCACTACCAAAAGCATCCCTGAGTGCCAAATTTGGATAAATCAGACCTATGACATGCTTCACAAAGATCCACATTTCTCTATAACAACTTAACCAAACTGAATGGGGCTTTCTGCAAAATATAGCTCTGATGTTATATTTTAAGACCCTGAAGTAGCATTTAGACAGTCTAATCATATTCATTTGGAAGTTTTCAATGCAAAATCTGATTGTAATTTTTTTTTTTTTTGGGGGGGGACATACTGTACATTTACTTGCATGATAGGCCATTAACCATTTATATGCCAATTGACATTGAAAAACTCATAGCGCAATGCACACTGTCTAAAATTCCTAGCACAGAAAGGGTTAATGTAACATGTAGTTTTGTATCATCATGCTCTCTGACTTAACAATTGCAACAGGCACTCAATCAGTGTCAAGCACTTCTTCATATCATGATATATTACAAAAATTATCACTGCAAAGTCTGAGAGTCTGAGACTAGAGAGAAAACATTTGAGATAGTAGTGTCAGAGTGTGCCTATAAACTCTGGCACTGATCAGTCATAAGTGGCTTGAAATGAAACCATTGCTTTCATTCTAAGCACATTAAAAAAGATTAGCCGTTGAAGAAGGCTTTCCTTGCACTCATGATAAAGTGAAAGATCAAACCAATGTCATTTGATACAATCATGGTTGCACATTTAATCATTTTAGAAATTATGCTTGTCCATTATTGTGTTTGGCATGCAGATTTGAGTAGCAGACAATGTATTTTGCCATCACACTGTCATATACTCCATTCATGAACCCTATGTTCTACCAACCCATGTCCTGTACTTATGTGTGTATAGAGATATGAAGCCAGGTAATGTGATGCTTACAGAAGACGATACACCAGTCATCATGGACTTTGGCTCCATGGGGGAGGCAAGGATAGAGGTCAAAGGTCGCTCGGAAGCTGTTGCTCTGCAGGTAACGAGCTGTTCACAAATGTACTTCACAGTATATCAGTGTAAAATGTATGGGCCAAAAGGCAATGCTTTTCTTCTGCTATCAAATGAAAATCCCAAATCATTATATGTATGTATTTTTCAATTTCTTTGACCTGTTATCAAATTGATGAGTTCAGGCAATTCCTAAGAAATGAACAAAAACAGAAGAAGTGTTAGCTGTGCATGTATTCCTGTCAAATTTTTGTTGAGGGTTTGCATCTGCACACAAACAAGCTCACTCTGTAGATCCCAGTTAAAGTCTATGAATAGCTCTGTTGTATCAGTACTTTTCTTGTTGTGAGAGCTGCCTTTCTCAAATATCTGGTAGCTGGCAAATCAGTACTGTAATATATACATGCGTATATATATATATATATATATATATATATATATATATATATATATATATATATATATATATGTGTGTGTGTGTGTGTGTGTATATATATAATATATATATGTATACACATACACTGTATAATTATCTATATTCAATTTATTCTGGTATTCATTGTACTGCTGTGGTTATGGAATATTGCCAAACAATGCGGTATTCTATCAAAGTGCAGTGTATGCTGTTGTGTAGTATTTTAGTTGCACTGAAACCTATGAGTATGATGAGTGATGTTTTGATGTGTCCCCATTCAAACATCCATTCTCCAGGACCTCGCAGCTGAGAAGTGTAGCATGCTGTTCAGAGCACCGGAGCTCTTCCATGTAGACAGCCACTGCATCATTGATGAGAAAGTTGACATTTGGGTAATGCTCTCTGTATGACAAGGATGTACACGTGTATGCCCAGTCAAAGTCCAGCTAGACTGATATACTCTGCACCAGCCTGTATTGAGAAGACTAGAGACAGAATATCATGATATCAAATATGATAATACCTCTAATTCGTCCTACAAAATATTAGTTACAAAATGTCAAAAAATTGGTCTAATCTATGATAGGTCTGAGACATATGTCAAGCTACTTCTCAGTCAGTTTCAAGGATGGAATTCTTGGAATTGTCCTTTTGACCCCCCCCCCCCCATCTCTTAGTCTCCCTGAGGTTCTTTAGAATTCATCTCAGTTGAGTTTCATTATGTGTCTGTCATTTGAGTAACATATTGTCATTAGTGTATCATAGAAGTCATAATTTGGAAACCTTCAGGATACTGAGGAAATAATGGCTGGCCATTATAACTCCTAAAGATTTAGAAACAAAGACAATTCTTTTAGTTTGAATGTTTTCATCTATGCTTCTTCGCAATTGAATGGAAAATGAGATTGTAAAAGAAATCTGTTTCATCTTTCTAAATGCATTACCCTTCCATTACAATGCAATGTCACACCTATTTCAAGTTAACTTTTGAGGTCTTGACCTCATGTAGTTTGGAGCCATCTCAAGAGAAGATTGGTAGATGTTTTTCTTCCTCATATAATGCGAGCTTTAAATTTGCAACGCAGACGTTTAGACGATTGCGTTGGAAGTTCTCCTCTCTCCCTGTGTCTTGTTGCAAACTAGCTGTAGATTACGTGAGGACGCAGCCTATACAAAGTAAAATGGTGCCCCCACATGATCATTGCATCAAATAGCTCTCTGCGTTGTAAATTGTGCGGATGCAAAAATGGCCTGGAACCAACCATGAAAACTCAGATGACGCCAGACTGATTTGATAGAAAGTGATTTTGCACATGCACTGATCGGGGTTTTTTTCCTCTAAATATCTGCATTGCGAAAATTTAAAGCACCCTATTGTCATGTCTGCTTCACAAGTTTTCGTAAACTTTTACCCCCGTCTCCTTCTACCAGTCTCTAGGCTGTCTGCTGTACAACATGGCATTCCTCCAGTCACCCTTTGAACCAATCTATGCCAGGGGAGACAGCCTCCACCTAGCAGTACTGGGTAGAAATTTCAAGTTTCCAGAAAATTCAAGGTGAGAAATGACAATCTGTGTACCTTGAGAAAAACAAACCAAAAACATTGAATTAATGTCAGACATTTGCTGTCACTGTTTTCGTCACGAGTTTAGTTAATCAATTGAGGGCCCTCATAGGAATGTTTTGTTTTCAGTTAACAAAGGACAACGAGGTACAATTCTATATCCAAACAAATTTTCTTTATTTCTATTCAGCATATTTCCTATCTCACTTCTGCCATCCTGTGACCGTATACAGGGGCCGCGGAATGTTTTTCAGTGTGGGGGGGCTGCGGGACCAGGGGGAGGGGGGTGGCAAGGTCAAGACCCCTCGCTTAGACGGGAAGAATCTAAGGGCGGAATCTTTGGGAATTGAAATTCATGAGTGTTGTGATTTTTTTTTTCGATTTTTTTTTTTTTTTTTTGACGAACCAAAAATGTGGGGGGGGGGGGGGGGGGCTGCAGCCCCCCCAGCCCCCCCCCCCCCCCCTTCCGCGGCCCTGGTATAGCATACGAAGTGATATACCCATTAATTTTTGTTTGGTCTGTTGATAGATAAGTTATCTTTGTACAACATCTTGTACGCTGTAACTGTTTTGACTGCACTTTTCACCAGCCACAACAAAAGCCAGAAAAAACAAACCAAATCACGATTTTCTGATTGTGAAGTCATGAAATTCTGAAAAGTGTCCAATGGTAAGGACTTTATCCCTGTTTAATTCCCAAAATATATCACCAAAAAAGGATGGTAAGGAAGCCAAGACAGAAAATTGAATAGAAGTTTAGATGCAGTTCAGCGCGTAGGAGATTAGGTATCCAAGCACTATCAGTGCATTCCACATATATCATACTCGCTGGTTCTTAAATGAGGAAAAGTTTCGAATTTCAAAATAATTTTTGAAGTCTTTCAAACTTGTACAAGTGGTAGTTCAATCATGCAAACTCTTTTTATCTTAATTTTTTTTTTAATTAATGCTGCATTTCCTGCTACATTGTATTTAGCCAATCACATCATTTTGCAGAGTTCTTGACTTGTAAGTCTTTTACTGTACCAGGGCAATGATGGGTAATGTTTATTCATTGTGCATGCCTTCAAGAAGTTTCAAATATACTGTATTCTGAAAATACTGCATTTGTGACCCGCTACAACAAAATGGTCCTAAAGTCGCGCACGGTCAAAGCCGTGAAAATCGAGTTTGAAGTCAGAGCATCAAAATTGGTCAAAACTTATGGTTTTCTGAATTTGACGTATTATTAGAGTCTGACATGTCTTCTATTGTCTGTCGAAATTTTGAAGCAAAATGATGAAAGGAAAGACCAAAAAATAGCGTTTTTCTGGGCCATGTTTTTTGGTGTTTCAACGAAGCAGAAACTGGTGCGAACATTTGGATTGAGCGCCACAGATAGGCTCCGCCCCTAACAACGACCAGAGTGATCTCATTGGTCAGTTTGCTGCTTGCCGCTAACCGAAGCGTGAAGCTCGCACACTGCCCAGTTCACTGGTGCGTGCTGGCGGGGTGCGCTATGGCCAGCCACTTCTCCTGGCGTCCTGGTCACTGATTGGTTGGTGAGGAGACCGCCGACGCTGTGTTTGAATAAGCATTTCAGGGGTTGCTAGGGCTTAAATTCTATTGTCCGGAGGTGAATACTGACTTGCGTGTCCTTGATCGTGATTGCGTCGCAAGGAGAACTTTTAGGGCGCTTTTCTCGAAACAGTGATTTCCCAGACGTCTCGACATGCTCTCTTTTAAACATCGATATCTCTACAGCCGATTACTTTTATAAGATGTGTTATATATTATTTTAAAGCAGAAAGATTAGGGAATTGTGTCATGCAATTTTCCAAAAATCAACTTCACCCGACATTAGGATCATTTTGTTGTAGCGGGTCACATTTAGATAGCACTGTGACAGCCCTGTTTACTTTGTGTTTACGACTGGCACCAATTTCTGAAATGGTAATAATTCTGGCATTATCCAAACAAATTATGGTTGTCTTTTTAACACATTTTCTTCTTGTTCATCATTCTTTATATTCATCATATGTATATACATGGAAACTATCATCTCGAAAACATGCAGGGTTGGCTTTGGGAAAATTAAACGGCTTGTAAATGAAATGCTTTGCGTAAACCCTAATGAACGGTCATCTGTAGAAATAATCCTAGAATCTCTGTAACATAATTTATCAATAATCAATCTGATCCTTCCTTTATCCAGACTTACCTGATGATTTCATCATGTGTATCCTCTAATAAACACGCTTGCCAAATTCTGCTATCATGCGTGAATTAAAGTAACATACCTTGGTACAAAAGCTGAATTAACCCATTCCATACTGAATTCTGAAATGTCCATAGACTTGATACACAGGCTACCAGGTTCCTGTATGGAATGGGTTACCAATATTCCTTACCTATTTCGACTGCCTGCGTCATTCGGCTGCTGTACTGATCTGTGTGCATGGAAAGGTGGTTAATTACCAACACAGTTTACAGTTTATCCACTATGATCTCTTAAGTCTGTTTTCATCTGCTACCTGACCTTGGTACCTTGTGCAGGAGTCTGTTATATATCTTTCACGTTTGTATCTCTGCATTACCGGTAATGCTCTTGCAGGTGTGACTACCTTTTCTAACACCTTCAGGCTAATGTTTCATATACACCATATTTTTCCATCTTTATGTATGTATTCATTCATCTATTTGACAAGTCATTTAACTATCTGCCAATCCAGCTGTTCTTTCATCCATTATTTTCATGTATCTGCCTCTCGACCTGCCTCTGTGTCTATTTCTTATGTCTGTCTGTCTGTCTGTCCATCGGGTTGAATGGGCCTGAAACCACTAACCACAGGTACACCCAAGGGCTACAAGACTTGGTGTCTGGTATGCTAGTGGTGGAAGCTGTTGAGAGACCGTCCATTGACTGGGTGTTGACCAAAGCGACAGAGGGACAGAGAAATATGGAAAACAGAATATGAGCACGTGCTTGAACTTGGGAGGCAAGTCGAGAAAGGACCATCGTGGCAATGGCAACGTATGGTGCATGAGAGAAGCACTCAGTGCAACTTCAGCAGAGATGTGACAGAGATACGAAGCATGGAGCTTGTACAATGATGGAATGGTTTGTGGGGACATGGACTCAGTCCATGTGCGTCAAATATGTCTTATAGATGTGTGTGATAAACCCCAAGGTCCACCACTACCGGATTGAAGGACATTGTATTGGCTGAAGGACATCATATTGGCTTAAATCATTTGGCTAGTCAAAGATTGAAGTACCGGTACTTGCAAAGGGAAGATATCTTAATGACATGCTGCTGTGAAATACATGTAGCTCCTATTGATTCATTGATATGCATAGGATATTTGAGTGGTTGTTGTTCTGTCCTGCAGTGAAGTAATGCATTCCTAATTTATTTTCCTCTCAGGCAAAACAAAAGCAGGAGCTAGTGGTATTCTAGTCATGAATTAGAATACAAAAATTCTGTGTGTTACAGAGAAATCAACGGATAAATGACATATATTTTCAAAGCTTTTAATTCTAAACACACAGTGATCATGGATGAAGTATTCCAGCTGGAATATTAATGCAGCTAACGAATGGATTTTGATGCATATTTGCCCTAATGTGTAAGACTGTCACAGTTATCATTAGCTTAACAAGATGCATACATGAGAAGTGTAATAGGCAAAAGCAGCTATTAATATGAATAAATATACATGTATCATACACTTTTTTGTATGACTGCGGATAGGATGTTCACTTAATATTTACATGCAAAGCACATGCAGTGATTGTCCTCTGTAGAGATACTATAACAACTTCACCAGCCAAAACTCTGTATAATGGATGTTTCAAAGTGTAACACACTTTACAAATAGAGGCATGACTCTTTTGCCATGGCACTGAAACGGGAATTGTGCTACCTCGTGAAGATAAATTTCTTTGAAATGGGTGTATTTCATGCACAAAAATACATCTATGTATACTTGGATCTTTGTTCAGAGTAATTTGTCCTGGGAGAAACATCAGGAATGGCACATATTACCAAAGTTGAGTTGTATTACATAAGATGTATGAAGGGGCTGGAAGAAGGGTCATGTAGGCCTACTTTTATAGTTGCCCAATAAAACTCGTTGACCGAGCAATATCATACAGATACTGCCTTCTTATGGATGTACACTGTACTATAATTCTTTACATCCCTGCAGAAGCTTCATTTTCAAAGAGATTATATTTTCCTGAAGATTTGGTCCATGATGCACTGGAATGCTGGAGATAGATTGTGATTTGTGGTAACTACTTAATAATATTCACTGCAACTTTTGAATTAGAGGATTTAACAGTTCTAAGCCCTCTTTAATACACACCTACGCAATTTCTGTTCTCTTCACAAGGTAGAGCCCTGAAGTAAATCTTTGTGCACTCTTTCTGCAGTCCTATTCATACTGTTGCAATGACACTGTACTTTCAGACATCAATACTTGGGAATGTAGAATTATCTTACTGTAAAATACTAGAACAAAATTGGTAGAAAATTGTGCAGCATTTTCCTTGGCACTTACAATTGTTTGGTGTAAGGACAGACATTTTGTGTATCATCTGCCTGTGAAATTATCATCCAGCTCAAACTTCTTATTTTGTAATTTAGTCCCTTGTTAATTCAATCCTAACTATTTTTTCTTTCACTTTTGGATTCCTTTCTTGATGTAGTCTGCAAGTTATTTGCACTACAGTAAACTTAAACTTGATAAAACTGATGAAAACATTGCCAGAAAATGTGCATATACAGCTGTACAATGTAAAACTGGTGTCAGTGAAGATGAGTGCAGCAAACTTCCATTTTGTGAAAGAAGAAAAAAATATTCTATTGTTGCTACCCAGCTACTCAGTACTATTACAAAAGAAAAAAGTTTCCAGAATTTGATTCCAGACCACTGGTTGCTTACAATTCATTACTTTTGAATTTAATAAAATAAGGTTTTATAATAGTACAAAGATATGGTGCTTAATATGTTTTCTTGAGGAAAAAAGAGGTTAAACAATGTTTTGTATTGCTTTTATCATATTACCACTAGAACAGTGAAATTATGATATGACTATCAGAGTGTAACACCATTGGTTGACTTTATTTGAGACCATAGCTGAATAGGTTTGGGATATCACTTGCATTCACTACAGTAAGCTCAATTTAAAACATGTCAACGTGATGCAAGTGTTTGATATGGATTTGTGTCAAGCATAATGACATGTATACCTGAGTAATTACATGTATTCAGATTCCTTGCATTCAAATGTTTAATTTGTTCAAAGTGCAAACATTGCCAAATTTAGACTCACGAAATATATGGTGTATACAGTAATTGGAATTTTATGATCTTTCATAATCAAACTTCCTTACTATATGATGTTTAAGAGCCATGTGTGAACGTTGACTGCAGTAATTAGTAAGAAAGTGTCATTCGTCATTGCTCGAAAATGATGATACATGTATTTCCATATTGTTAAGAGTAATTGTTTAAAGAAAGATCGCAAGTATGTGTACAAACTATTTATGGTGTCTAAGGAGTGAAAGATACTTGAGTTCCATACAAGATATTAAGAGTACAAAAATGTTTGGCTGACTTTTAGAGAAGTTAAAGGGATCTGTGCACACTTAATGGTTTGAAGAAGACTTGCATAGTGTCACTGTTCTGTACACTTCCAAGTTAATTACAACATTGTACTTGTAATAAGCACTGCCACAATCCGCATTTGTTCCTTCCCTATCTATATGTACGTAATGGGCAAGTCCTCCTGTTCTACTTTTAAGTTTTATACACAAGATTGTAGATCCAGTAATCGTGTGATATATTTCTTTAAATCACTTTAAAGACCCGGGGGGTGTTTCATAAAGCTGTTCGTAAAGTAACGAACAACTTACGAGCGACTGGTGATCAGTTCTGATGTGCTACACTTATCAGAATTTCCATAATTCAGCACAAGAACTGATCACCAGTCGCTCGTAAGTCATTTGTAACTTTACGAACAGCTTTATGAAACACCCCCCTGGTAGTGTTTGGATTCAATGGAGTGAAAAAGCTGGCCCTGCTTGGATATATTTGAGAATCCCTTTAACAAAACGTGTACAGCTTTATCATAGAGCTCTGTGTAAGTAAACACACACATCTGAAGAGTCTTGGCTGGTGTTGGCCATTACCAACAAGCGTACACTTTGATGCATACTGTAAAAGTGGATATTTTTGCGCGACTAATTTTTCCCACTCTGCTGGATATAGAAGAAGAGTTTCGCATGTTTAGCATGTTTTTAATTCCGGAGAATCAAGATATCAACTATTGGAACATATTCTGTCAAGAAAAAATATTTGCTGTGCTTTTATTTTCGTGCTAGTTTCTGGTTGCAGGAAATGCGCAAAAATTTCCACTTTTACAGTATTTTCATGTTTTTTCAATGCACCCTGGTGGTCAACAAATGAATCGGGCCACCCTTGAATCCTCACACTACCTGGGCCCCGTTTTATGAAGAGTTAAAATTGATTATAAGATTTCTCTGATAAGTGTATGACAGCCTTTGTGTTAAGGAAATTTAAAGTCGATTTTATCTTTTCATAAAACAGGGCCCTAGTCTTTTAAGAGTGATTTCCCTTCATTTTTTTTTTTTTTTTAAATAACTAATGTTCAAATAATGTTTACTCACCAGATATGAATGGCAACCTGTATGGAGACTGGTAATAGTACAGCACTTCTAGTTTGCACTATATTCTATAGCTGGTATGCACCTGTATTTAATACAGTTTCCCTCTCATAACAATGTACAGTGTAAAAATAAGCAAGAGTTATTCCAGGGCCCCATTTCATAAAAAGTTGATACGATAGCAACTCTTGCTGGAATGGCAATTATCATGGTAATGACGAAAATCCACTGCTTCCTGATTGGCTGTTGCAATTGGAAGTTGCCATTCCAGCAAGAGTTACTTTCCTAACATCTTTTATGAAATGCGGTCCTGATGTCTGATCTATTTATCGCAGTGTCACATCTCCATTGACACAAAGGGCCAATTTAACATCAATAACTTTCATGTATTCAGGCTCGTTGTATATCAGTGTCTGATTAGATGATACAATGTAAAATGTTTTGTGAAGACTTTTCTTTTTTTATACTTTTGCCAGGTGAAGGTCACAAATGTAAGATGTGGGCAGTAGATACAGTGCATACACTGTACCATGTATGTTTGTCATTTTAGATGGTATTTACCTGTAGCATCAGCAAGTTTAAAAAAAAAAAAAACTTTTTTTTTTCTGACAACTCCTCAAAGTATTACAGTACAACCACAATGTTCTGAAATCACATTGTGTCTGTCATGTCACATGATGTTGAGTAATTAAAGTGTATGTCACAAATCCACAGAAAACTTTTTATTAGGTGATCCGAGTATCCTCTCGGATCACCTTCTGTATCTGTACTGATTCTTTGTTTTTCTTCTTCTTTTTTTTTTTTCACACTTATCGGATGCCTGAAATGTCAAGGAATATTTCTACCAAGTTTCAAGTCAATCCGACTCAATATGACGTCATACGGGCCCGTCAAAGTTGAAATTCCGCGCGCGCGTCAATGGCGATATACAGTGCAACTATGCCAAAAAACCGCCAATTTTAAATCCGATTTTACTCGTCAGAATGGACGGTGACCCCCCATTTTCGTTACATATTCTGAAAGCTGATGAGTTGTAGATATCATTTCATGGGTTGGCGATGCTGGAAAAGTGATTAAAAGATATCAAATCTCTTAATAAAATAAAAGAAGTAAATTTTCAAAATTACGTCATCAAATTTCAAGTTCACTCGAGCGTATCTCACTTATACTTTGCCAATTTGTACCCAAATTTCAGTATGTTGTAGCTTACTAAATGCTCTTTCATTATTATAATAACAACATTTTGATTAGATGACGGCATCGCCTCGTAAAAATGGATTGAAAGTAATCTTGTCAAATTTGACCAGTTTATGTGTTATCTCTATGGAAGTGCAGTTTTTCTGGAAATGAAAATTGACATGACTATCTTTTTCGAGCACTGGCTCACTTATGCTTCGGTGAATTTCTCCCAGATTTTAGTATGTTGTAGCTGACACTTTGGGCTATCTTAAGTGTGCCCTCCATTTTTTCATACGACGTCGGTATCATGTCGAAAAACTTGGTTGAAAATGACACGAGGCTTCGATGCAGCGTCATTTTGCTTAATACACAGGGCCTATGGAGAATGAAATAGGTCATTGCGTAGCGCATCCGACTCGTAATCCTAAGGTCCCTGGTTCGAGGCTCACCCCTGCCATTTTTTTTTTATTTTTTAAACACTTTTTTTCTTCTTTTTCTTTAGTTAATCTTAATCTCCCTTTCCTTACTTTATCTTTTCCTGATTTTTTTATGCTTCTCCTTCAAATTTCTATAAAATAACAAAATTTTTTCTTTATTTTTCTTTCTTTCTACTACTTTCTGTGCAATAGATGAACAACAACAATGGCTATCAGTCCCATATTTTGCACATGTTTAGTACATGTCACGTACATTATTTCATAATATAACAACTACTTGATCGGACACAATCTTGGGTATGTAAATTAGGGTCAAAGGTCATAAATGTTTCATCCTGTATCTTGGTGAATACATGTCCTATCTTTCCCATATTTTGCACACGCAAAGACCATGTTACAAGAATCATTTCATAAAATAATCACTTTTTGCTTAGACGCCATCTTAGGTGTGCAAAGTGAGGTCAAAGGTCAAATATACTTCATTTTGTATATCCGTTAGTGTATACGGAATTCGGTACCATAGATGGCATGTCTCATTCCCTTTTCTAAATGAGAATCCAAACATCACACAGCCAATGTCCCGTCAACACAGATGAAACCTGTATGGTCATGAATATTTGAATCAGGACTCAAATCATTGATTTTCGAAGAGATCGGATCACCTAATTTGTCAGTCTTGACAAATTCCGAGTCTAGTTTTGTTGGTGGTTCTTTGTATTACTGGTGGGTCAAGAGCTTGGCTTGGCACTGTAAACCCAGATGAACTCAGAAAATCATACAATGATGATCATAGGCTTGTTTTTACATGTACACGCATACAGGTGTAGTATGTGTATGTACATGTGTGTATCTGTTCACCAGGTATAATTCACAGTACAAACTTAAGCTTCCCACCTCTCCATGCCTGTATTATGACAGTACACTGTACATGCAACATTACATAGTCTTGAAACAAGCCAATATATAAATCTCCCCAAGAGTGCAGGTTCTAGGGGTGGATTTTTATTGTGTGTTCAAGATACTGGACAGAACAGAATGCACACTGTTATGAAAATTGGTATGCAGATGGAGAATATTCCATCCACTCATTGGTCACACAGACACAAAAAGGCATTACTTGTGCTGATAGAATATTATATACACATTATTTATTTTTTTAATAAAATTTTTACAAGTACATAGGAAGTGTTCTGATATCAATGAATGACATAATTGAGATGGTACAGATTGACATGGGATAACTTAATAATCTTTTAAACTTGTTCCAGGTATGGTCCAAACCACAAACGAGTTTAGTACGGTGTAAAAAAATAAGCCCTACAGTGCACTCCTGTTACAACGAACACAGTTCTAACAAAATTCCGGCTACAATGATGTAAAAATTCGAGCCGAAACATTAGCCGCTCTACGAAACATATCTACTTTACTGTTTATTTGTTCAGTTTTAACGAAAATTCAATATAACGAAAGCAAACTGCACATCTCAAGGACTTCATTATGATGGGAGTCCACGGTACATGCACATGTCATGCTACAATGTATTGGAAAAAGAGTTATAATGAGCTTGCTGACAAGGAGGTACCACTTTTAACGAGGTGAATTCAACGTTCCCAGTTTTCCATAGCTGTACTTGGCTCATGGTCTCATTTACTATGTTTATGAGTATGTACCGGTTATAATGGGGTAAAATCTTCAATCCTGGTGAGCTTGTTTTATGGGTATTCCTGTAATAACAGAGCCTGCAATCCTGTTGCTTTTCCTCCAACATACAGTGTTAGATTCACATTTTGACACACACAGCATATAGGCAATGAAACATGAGTTACATGAGATGGGACCAACAGAATTCAGGCTTATACAGTGCACTCCCGTTGTAACGAACATGGTTATAACAAAATTCCAGTTACACTGAAGCAAAAATTCAGGCTGCAGCATTGTCCTATCTATGTAATCTTAACCCTAATCAGGCTGGGGGGGGCAGAATCCGCCCCCCCCCCTCGACGTTTCGCGCAATATCTTCGCAACGCGATAAGCTCCCGCCGAGATGTTTCATGACTTTTTTCTTTCAAGTATCGCGCAACTTTTGAGACCCAAATTGTTGCGCCCCGCGCGTACCGTTTTGACGCGGCGCCCGTTCGAAAAAAATTTGTCAACCCCAAAATTGCTCCAAAACGTGATTTTGTGTACAAATCCAATGCAAATTGTGTTTTTTCAATTAATTCACATAAAAATTCATATCTTCACTTAGAATGGCCAAAATTAATTTATTTTAGCATAATAGTGCTTCGAAAAATGTCTGTGACAAATTTTGCCCAAAAAACAAACAAAAACAAAAGGTCAAAAAACAGAGAAATACATAAGAAATTCAAAAAACAATAAAATACATAAGAAATTAATTTCGATACAGATTTTTTTTTTTATCCTATGTCTCAGAAGAATGATACAAGAAACATTTTAAAAAAGAAATTAGCTTAATTGGAGCATTAATAAGTGATTTAGAGCCCAAAACTGATTTTATGCATAAATTACAAATTAAAATAATTAATTAATATAAAATATAAGAAAAACTTTTCGGACAAATCAACCATACATTTTGATAGAATACGTCGCGGGTGTCGCGTGCGCCGATTTTCGGCGCAATCGCGCATTCCATAGGCAAGATCTGAAGGGGGGGGGGCGGAATCCGCCCCCCCCCCCCCCCCCCCCCCCCCCAGATGTACCAAATAACAATCAGCCATTTTGTTGAATTATTGATTTTTTTTTTAAAAGGTTGTACCCTGGATGCCAAAAAGAGGAAATTATTTTGGTGCTGGAGCTAGCGCGCGCTAGCCACTGCACTGCACTGCACTAAAGCACACGCTAGTGGTATCGCAGCTTCCATGCACGCATGGTATAACATGCAGTGGCATGGGAATGCTACACTGTATGTACACGCACACACAGTGCATGCATTTTTCTCTGGCTGTCCTCGAGTGGACGTGAGGTGGCGCTACACAACGCGGTTAAACTGCCAGTCCAGAGGACTTTGTTATAATGGGAGTTCACTGGACTTTAGTGTTGCTATTCACACACAGACACACACACACACACACACACACACAATACAGATTCATCGTGAAGTCTGAACTTGTGCAGACTTATTCTACGATTGTACATGATCCAAGTACTTAATCAAGAATTAAGTTACCCTGTAGTAAATTATCAATCTACCAGAGGCCACCAAATATACTTTGATAGCTGCCACTGATGTAACATCCTCTTACAACAGCCTGCAGCTGTTAGGTGTGCTGCTAGTTTTGTTTCAGATTTTGTATGCTATTTTGGTGAGATAAGATGCAGAGAGGACGTATGTAATTGACATTCCAACCCGAGTCTCCAGTCAAAACTTGTGTAAGCTGGACAACTAATGATAGGGAAAAAAGGAAACCTAAAACTTGGAGCCACACTTTCACTGGAAGAAAGAGCTAAGTGTGATAAGCAATCCTCTGTCATGAATGGGTTATAATGAATGCAAATACAAGATTTCATAAGAAAGAGATAATTTACATGTACAATTGTATTTGGTAATACATGTAGATGCATTGTCGTATTTCCTGCATCTGCTTTGTCTATTCTGACAAGATTTCACTATAACCAGAAAATTCTCATAGTCACAACTACAGTGTAGGTGTACATTGTATCTCCAAATAACAGGGTTCACTAGTAGCACTAAAACTTGTGTAAAAAAACAATCATACCTATCCAAACTTAGCAATTTGCTGCAAAAGTTGGCACTTCTTGGCATTCTAGTTTCCATAATGAAAGTCCATTTGTCCAAGAAAGATGCTTAATACTCAAACCATATGCCATTTTCAAACATGACTCGACAGATAGACCCCGTTTACAGTGCGGGGCCGGGATCGGCCGCGGCTCGGCCACGGCCTAACCCGACCTCAATTGCGCGGCCGAGCCTCGCAATTTTGTCCGTTTACACTGCTGGGCTCGGCCGCGCTTTTAATTCAAACCTTTCAATATTTTGTCGTAGTGGCACTCTGCTTGTAAACAAACGCAATTTGGTATTGTCTGGTTTTCAGACCCTTTGCCAACTGAATTCCGTAGCGACGAAGTCGCCGTTCGGGCAAAGGCCTTTGCCGAAGGACAAAAATCCTTTGCAGGACAAAACCACCTTAAACTATTCTAGTTTTCGACGTTGAGGGGGTTAACATCCTGAATAGCGAAATATACAGGCAGAGGGTTTGGAAGCCAGACTAAAATTGGCCGCGCATTTGGCCCAGTTTGCGTTTACACTGAATAAAGGCCGGGCTCGGCCGCGGCTCGGCCGCGGCCGAGACCACCTCCAGAGCGAGGCCAAATGCGAGGCCAATTTTGGCCTCGCATTTGGCCCTTTGCGCGTTTAAACTGAAATGAAGGTGGGCTCGGCCGCGGCCGAGCCGCGGCCGAGCCTCGCACTGTAAACGGGGTCATATTTGACTCAATGCACACCATTTTGGCATGAAGTGCATTCCTGAATGCCATCTCAGTTGAGAAATAATAAAATGCCAACATATTTCAACTGCATGTACTGTAAAACCAGAAACATTTGCCGCAAGAAACTTTCACAAATTGGAGTCAAAGGCCTTTTTTCACAGCATGAAGCTTCCCCAAATTGCCACTGGCATTCAATGCATTGTGTAGAATGACATTCACTTCCGTGAATCTTGGCTCCTTGCAAACTTTGTGGAAGTTTCATGCATGTGAAAATTTGGGGTTTTGCACAACCTATTAATGGTAATACAGTGTATTGATCAAATATTGTGTACAGTACACGTGTACAATGTACATGGATTCACAAGAGTTTCCAAATTCATTTTTTTTTTTTTATTGTCATCTTCTTATTCCTAATTTCAGGGATATAATCTCAAGAATAGTAATAAAATTTTGTCGTGAAAAATCAGAGAACTGAGCTAATCTCCCTGCCTCTCTTATTTTTTTTCTGCCATTCAACCTTGACTCTCAATCTCTAATTCTGTCTTTCTCCTCCTTAAATTTTCCATCAGTCTACCATTATTTCTCCTTTCTCTTATGTATTTCACTCCCTTTGCCTCTTATCCTCATTCTCTCCCCGACTCAATCCACCTTCCCATCTATCAATCCATTCATGGAGCTTCCACTTTCTGTTGGATTTCAACTTTAACTTCATGTGAAGTGATGGGATTTGGTGACATAGTAAGGCATCTTTCACCTCCACCTCCATCTTCCTTTCTTGCAGCCTGGTCCATCTGATCTCATAATCAGTCTGTCAAACTTTTGAAATGTCTCTTTTCATGTCCCTCTGTGTTCACTGTCAGTGCTCCATATCTTCCTCCTCCTCTTCATCGGATGATGCTTCACTATCAACCTCGATTCCATCCCCTCCTTCCTCATCCTCCTCCTCTTCCTCTTCTCTTGCCTTCTTCTCCATCCAGTCTTCCTCGTCACCCTCTCCCGGACCCAACGATGTCAGGAGTTCATCGATGTGCTGCAGAACTTCTTCATCGTCGCAGCTTAATGCACAGTACAGCTGACAAAAGAAGGATAGATAAAAAGCATTTAATATAAACCAAACTACTCTTAAATGTACCTGTTGTAAGCTTTACAAGACAGGATGAATACAGTTATGGTATTACAACTCCCTTCAAACCCTATCGAAAGGCCATGTAAAGACAGGGCTCGTCAATTATCAGTGGGAGTGAAGTGGTAGATTGGAAAGGACTGTGGACTCTGAATCAAAATATCTCGGGTTGAAACCTACCAAGCATGCGCACTGTTGGACAAGACATGTCACCTACAACATACATTTTTCCCCAGGTGTACAAATGCATAATGTATTAACCCTATTCTAACTGGGGGGGGGGGGGGGGGTCAAATTGACCCCCCCCCTCGACGTTTTGCGCCACGATTTCGCAACGCGCAAAGATTTTGCCGCGTCGTTTCACGACTTTTTTCATTGAAATCTCCCGCATATTTTGAGACCAAATTTGCGACGTCCGGGTGCACTGTTTTGAAGTTACATAATGTTTTGCATATGCATGTCAACCAAAAAACAGCTCAAATTCATGATATCGTGTGCAAATCCAATGCAAATTGTGTTTTTTGGTTAAATTGATATAAATTAGATTATTTCAACTTTTAACCATTGAAATTAATTATTTCTAGTGTAGATGAGCCTGAAAAAGTGCCTGAAACAAATTTTGGCAAAAAAACAATAGAAAACAAAAGGTCGAAAAAACAATAAAATACATAAGAAATTAACAAAACAATAAAAAACAAAAGAAATTGATTTCGATTGTGCTATTTTTTTACATGAAAATTGTTTGATGTGTCTTGAGGAATGCTGACACAAAAATTTAGCAATCCTCCAGTCTTTTTAATGGAGTTATAGGTGAAAATATGATTTCATGCACAAATTTGCATAATTAATTTATTAAAAATAGAAATGCAATATTTTTCTATTGTATGACCATGTAATCTTGTAGTTGACATCCAGCTCTATCTTCAGGCAAAATTTCGCGGCGATCGCGCAATCAGCGGCCGAGATCTGAAGGGGGGGGGGGGGGGTCAAATTGACCCCCCCTCAGTAAAAACTTGGTCTCAAATAGCCCAGTTAGAATAGGGTTAAAACCAGAAATTTTCCGTGTGCATAAAACTGTTGAAAATTTCAGGAGACAAGATTCGTGAAAGTAATGTGCATGTGAAAGTTTTCGTCCTCACAGTGCAATGAATGCAATGATATGTAGTATATTCGTAATTTTCTCATGGCTAGTAATTCTAGAAAATTTCATGCCGCGAAATAAGCCGTCAGCTCCAATTGGTAAAGTTTCACAAAGCAAATGTTTCTGGTTTTACCGTACTCGGTACTTTGAGTAATAACCATGGCAAGTTTTAATGTTGGAAAAGAGGTTTATCAAACAGGCTGTATTCCATAAAAAAAGAACACACCATTCTCATACTAGAGAAGCACTCTCAGAGCGCAGACCTCCGCTAAGCATCTCATTTCTACCCACTTGTTCTTCTACAGAGATCAGTGATCGATTTCCACCCAGTAAGTTGCCAGTTTTCCCAATACAGAAGCCTTTTGTTGCATCATCAATATTCAGCTGCACGGCGTGCCTCGCCCTGGCAGAAACTAGTGCACGCACTTTAGTGCACGTATGAAAACCTTAAAAAATGCCCAGCTTGAACTCCCAAGTTCATTGACCCTAACTGCCAAAATATCCAAAATCTTTCATAACATCCACAAAAATTCATGGATCAATACCATAATTTAATCATCTGTTCCTTGTGTAATATTTCAATCTTTCCTGTAAGTTTCATCCAAATCAGTTCTCAAGTTTTGAGTTATTTTGCACATGGACAAACAAACAAACCAACAAACTAATGCTGAAGAAAACATAACCTCCTCCATTGGCGGCAGTAATAAATATGAAGTACCTTTTTTGCTTTGTGCAGGTAGTATCTGGCAGGAGGCTTGCATTCTTCCATCTTCCTCTCACACTGGAGGAGTCCCAACATGTACCACACCTGGACCACTTCATCATCTTCCTCCAGTAGGGTGTGTAGAACAGTCTCTGCGATCTACATGCAACATACAAATGTGGGTTAAATTTTGGATTCCCAGAAAGGCAACATGTACACAATGAATGAATGAATGAATGAATTAATTAATGAGTGAATGAATAAACAAATAAATAAATAAATAATATATATATATATATATATATATATATATATATATATATATATATATATATATATATATATATATACATATAAATACATGACTGACTGAATGAATGAATATGACGGAGTGACTGAATATGTATGAAAATACAAAATGTATGTATCACTACATATTGAAGCCAGTTTTCAAAAACTCACTTCAATTTACTGAGAGTTGAAATAAAAACAAATTGGATGTAGTACTATTTTATATCTGATACAGGTATATCAAATTCAATTCAACTATTCTGCTGCAACCAGCTCTACTTACATCAAATGATTCTAGTTCCATCAGGATCTTGGCTGCTCCAACCCTGCTCTCGTATGCCAGAACTGGGCCAGCTTCTTCATCGGTCTCCTCTCCCTGAATCCTGTCTACGTCTGCCTGTTGCCATAGTGATACACTCTTCTCTATCGAGACCTTGGCATTCTGTGTACAGTGAATAAAACATGCCATGTACACAATGACAATATTACCCATTGAGTGATCTACAACAAGAGATTTTACCACTATATATCCAGCAGATTGAATTTCAATAATTACATAATCTTTAGCTGCATAAATGTTGTCTAATACACATTTGATCTTATGTTCTCAGCTCCTTAGCCCCATCCCCATTCAACTAATAAATTGGACATCTGAATACCATACTGGTATTTTATTAGTATTATATATTGCATGGTATGATTTCATGAACTTCAGGGAAAATTCTTGATTTTGACTTGTAAGAAAGTAGACACAAAATGGGTGCAAAA
The DNA here is from genome assembly GCA_033980235.1 of Diadema setosum. NCBI lineage: Eukaryota > Metazoa > Echinodermata > Echinoidea > Diadematoida > Diadematidae > Diadema > Diadema setosum. The sequence continues at coordinate 35,012,672 of CM067075.1, read as the reverse complement.
AGATATAAATCTGGTGTAAAAATGGATGGTAATTTGAGAGGCAATCATCACCACAGCCAAGTCATAGCACTATGTTCAGGTTTCATGCCAAAACATGAACTAGATTGGTAGATACATTGTAATTTATTTAAAAACACACAGTATCAATTTATCCAAAAAAAATATATATATAATCATTATGCAGATCATGTAGGGAGACATTTGCCACAGAAATCTTATCAGTACACATCTGAAAATTTTCAATAACAATAACATTTGCATTTGAAACAGGAATCTGTTTAGCCTGGTCAATTCCTGCACATCCCTCAAATGTATCATGGTGTAAACCCCTTGTGTGCCACATTATTCTGAGACACATTCTGTTTTACAAATCTACGTAACTTTTGAAAATTCTGTTGCCTTTGACGTGTAATGAGCAAAGTTGTAGAGAAAATGTAAAGCTTTGCTTTGACATAAATTGTATGACAAATATATGATTATTTTTCTTTCAAATGACCAGTACCTACATTATTGTACAGGAGCATCACTGTGGCACACAAAACAGTGACAGAAAGTTAAAATTTACCCCCAAATCCAGTAGGGAACACCACTTGATATTCAATCACCACATAAAATGTGAGCTATATGTGACAGAAATGGAACCGCTAGAAATGCTTTCATTGTACTACGGCATTTGGCGATTTATCGATCGGTTTAGGCAGGTTTGTGCGTTTGAGCAGAATATGCGAACTTGACACGCCGTCAATTGAGTTGGGCATGCGAACGTGGCCCAAAAAGAGCTAAAGATGGATCAAAGCCAACAAACCTCTTTGTTGTCCTTGCTAAGCCAGAAGCTAGCCATGAGTTGGTGAGCCTCAGGATTATTGGGGTCTTCATTTAGGGCGTGGTCCAGAGCCTCTTTACACTTCTTTTCAGCATCCTCTTCAAAGCTAGAGAAGCATATGATAGACCATCTAAATAATAATCTACATCAATCTACACAAATAATTCCCATTTATTGGAAACTATGAGTCACATTTATTAAAATTGGGGACACTACATGTATATTATAGTCTACAAACAGCCATGCTTTAACACCAGGGAAATAGCCTCTCCAAAACTTTGTTTGTTTTTTTCGGGGGGGGGGGGGGGGGGGGTGGGCATTTGCAAATACAGTGCACTCCCGTTATAGCGAACATGGTTATAACGAAATTCCGGTTATAACAAAGTAAAAATTCGGACCACAACATTTTCTGCTCTATGTTTTTAAATTGTTTATTTGTTCGTTTATAACGAAATTTCGATATAACAAAAGAAATTTGCCAGTCCCGAGGACTTTGTTATACTGGGAGTCCACTGTATCAGTGACACTTTTCCATGTGTTTTGATCATTTTAAACAAAATATTCTGTGACATGCAATCAGGTAGGAAATGCTCAGGACATGAGCCTAGAAACCATTATTGTGATAAATAAAGCAGCTAAGAGTCGAAGGTCTATTGCAGTGGCTATCAAACAGTCATAACTGCATTACTTTAAAAAAAAAATATATATATATAAATGTTTTCCCGCTTCCTTACCATGCATCTGTCAGGAAAATCTCTGCAATTGAGCAGTATGCCCTCGATATATCCTGATTGGTCACCGCTGGTGCATGATCCTCATCACTTGAACATGATGCACCATTCACATCACCCTGTTGATCACACAGAAATCAGATATTAAAGCAATACATACAGTTGTATATGAATGTTTTCAGAATATCAACAATGTATTGCATAGTTGCAAGCGTTCTGAAGGATGTTAGTGTTAATACAGAAAGAGAAAAAAAATCAGGAGTAATTATTTTTTTCTTGCTCTCATTGCAAATTGTATACAGGAAATTGAAAACTCAATAGAAATGTGTATGACAGATACTCCTATGACCATGTGATGGACAGACTGCATATGGGAACTTACTCTTGCCTTATTTCACTATGAACTTTGGCAGAAAGAAATTCCTTTTTTTTTTCTTTTTTCTTTTTAAATGCTACTACGCATTAAACAATGAGCAATACCATTCTTCACTGATTATTTTGACAAGGGAGTGAGGCTACCCGTGGTATTCTCCGAGGCCATAAGATGCAAATCTAGATGATTTCCTGGTGTTCATTGGCTAGTAGTATGGCTGTGAGTTCTTCATGCCTGAATGCCTATCCAATAAAGGGTAGTTTTCATTTTGATTCACTCAAATACTGCAACATTTCCCTGACATCAGCAGACAATTGATTCCTGAATCTAACTGAGCAATGTTGTGTGTAATCATCCCGTCTCCTTTAATAAGAAGCAAAACACTCTGTCCCTCCAAAGAGGGCATAATGGAGGATCGATGTGTGAGAGTGTGACAACTCATGCACGTAAAAGATCCTGCTTCATTCATTCATCGCAAAGAGCAGGGTGTTTAACCCAGTGAGGTAGTCTGCCTCACATTCAACTGGACCCAACGGAAGACCAGCTAGAGCTGATGAATACTACCTATTGATTGAAAATAAAACGAACATTTCCAAGATACTGTGAGAGTCTACATCATAGCAAGATACGAGTCAAACCTGTTTCTTGTCACGCTCCCCCACCATGAGTTCCACTCCCTTCTGAAAGAACTGCACCGCCTCCAACCCTTCCTGCAGCTGACCCATGTACATGTACTTGGAGAACCCTTCCTCCGGACTCAGTGTGATTGCACGACCAAAGCAGTATATATCATCACTGTCAAGGAAACGTTTTTTTTTCTCTCTTTCTCTCCTTTGCTTTGTTCTTCCTGTTGAAGTAAACCCTTGTTATTCTTACCAATGTCTTCCCCCAGATGAATGCCTATCCCATTAATTCCTAGAAATAGAAGATACTCGATACAGCACAAGACCTGTCATACCATATCATCTCTATAACCTGGAAACAAAATCTCATTCCAGTCACATTTCAACCAACTCTGATTCAACACTTAGGCCCAAATTCAAGAAGGTGGTACAAATGAAACCATGGTTTAAATCATGGACAAAAACCATGGAGCGCCATGTGTCGCACAGAATATTTCATTATGAAATTGGTCATTTCATCAACAAACTGACCGTTTAATTAACAAAATTATCATTTCGTGGACGAAATGTTCATTTAGTTACAAAATGTTGTCATCTCGTTACAAAATAATCATTTCATCGATGAAATGACTGATTTCATAATGAAATATTCCGTGCGGCACTTGGCGCTCCATGGTTTTTGTCCATGGTTTAAACCATGGTTTCATTTGTACCACCTTCATGAATTCGGGCCAAAGTTTCACAAGGCAACAGACCTGTGCATGCTTGAGGTTGCTTCATGAAGAATGATCTACTGAACTGAGGACACATATTGCATCTTCTCATATACACGTCACACAAATCAATCCAAAGTTTGCTGCTTACAGTGTTTATCTCTGTTAGAGTGATATGACCTATTTGCAGCAGAATACTTTAGATTTGGCCTATGAGCAACTGGCCAAAATTTTTGGTTCATGTCATGTCGAACAGTTCAATACATCACTGAAGTCAAGTTTAACCCGTTGAGGACAGCTTGATTTTGCTACAACATATATTTCTCATAGACGCTTGCCCGAGTACATTTGGGACTCGTACGTCCTCTACTGGTTAATGTAACACAGTGATGTTACATCAGTGCAAGTTACACGTTTGATGACACTTATGATATCCAAGTTTTCACTGGAAGACATTCAGTAAAGACAACGTAAATATGGCCAAAATATGACAATTACTATAAGACAGACAAGTAGAATTGGCACAAATAAGACAATGTACAGTTCAAAAGTTCCTGAACATGGAGTCAAAAGGGGCCTGAGCTTTCGACCCTAGCAGAATCTTCATCAGTGGCAAAATGACAAGCATGTAGGGAAGCAATCAGATATGGACTACACACAACAAGCACAGTATGAGGAGGGCTAATGACAAAGAACAATGAAAACAAAAGGGGCTGGTTAGAAGTCAAAGGCAAGGAGCCAAACAGGTACCAGTATTAGAAGGGGGATTAAAGCAAGGGGGTGAACAGACAAAAGGCAGAGGTGGGCCAGTGATGAGCCCAAGGATCATTGGGGGGTAACCTGTGATGGGCAAAGATGAATAGGAAGGCAACATCAAACAAGATAAGGAACAACAGAGGATAAAGAATAGGAAAAGAGTGAAATAGCAACAGCAGCAACAGCATGAGTGAAGAAGGGGGGGGGGGGGGGCTGGACAAATTTCAGAATAGATTAAAATCTTTATGAATAAATATTTGCACAGACATATGGATTAATTTACATGAATATGAAAATACCACATTAGTTTTTTTTTTTTTACATTATTGAGCTCAATAAGATTATCATTGTTAGCTATTTCATCTTTCTCCTCCCAATGATGTCCAACGTCTTACTTGATTCTCACTCTATTCTTCCTGACCACTCTCTCTGTTCCCGTTTCTAACATCTCCACTAGTGCAACTTCAACTTCCAGCCCATTACTGTCCCCCATTCTTCACTTTTTACCCTCCTTACAACCCCCATACGTTGCTTCCCTCCTCAATTCTCCTCTTTCTAGGCTCTTCTTCTGCCAAGCAATGGTCCAGATAAGGTCTACATACACATGGTGTTACCACAAACCTTTCTCCCTTATGATTATCATGTGCACCAAAATACTCTTACATAATGTTGCTTTGAGAGAGTTTAATATGTGACTGAATGCTCATGAATACAACTTTTTGATGTGTCTAGAGCGCTCATCATCTATGTGATTGAATGCTGTTTTATGAATGGTACATGCCGAGTGGAAACTCTCTCAGAATGGTCAGTGGTGTAAGCAAAAGGATATTTTCATGGCTCCTTCCCCATCTCCCAGTTCTGCCAGAAGATTCCCAGACATCTCCAAGGCTCCGACGTGATCTGGATTCAACTGGAGCGCCCTCTGACAGAACCTCTGAGCCATCTCATACTCATAGGTATCTAAATAGTCACTTGCCTGGGTGATGATTAAAAAGCAAAGGGGAGAAGTTATTCACCTTGTTCAAGACAAATCATTTGAACAATTAGTGAATGGAAACAGAATAATGCGAGAATGCTGATGCATCTGGGTAGGTAAAGGATTTACAAAACTAGCAAAAATTTCCCAAGCGAGGAAAACAAAAGTTTGTATTGTGACCAGTGACAACTCTAAATCATTTTCAAATGAAGGAATGAATTGGAAAATCAGTTGTGATATACCTTTCCTTTTGAGTAAAGCTATTCTTCCTTTTTTTTTTCTTTACTTGTGTCATAATATCAAGGAAAAACACAAACAAGAACAATAAAGATAGATTTCTCTAGTCAGTGAATTATTGTGAAACCATGAAACTTAAAGGGATCTTATAGTTTTGATTGAGACCTAATTTCACGTTTCTAACATTTTGGGTGAGAAAATGAGAAACCTCTTATGAAAAAAATGAAAGAGCATGTAATTCCATGAGGAATTCTACGTTTATTTGATGAAAATTGGTTTTGAAATGGCTGAGATATCCAAAACAGAGCAATTCCGATAAAGTGTGGGACCCTCACTTTATTACGATTGCTTTGTTTTACTTTGTTTTTTGATATTTCAGTCATTCCAAACCTGATTTTCATCAAATAAACTTTGAATTCCTCCTAAAATGGTATGCTCTGTATTATTTCATAAGTGCTATCTTGGTATCTCGCAAAAAGTTAAAAGCCCAATTCTGATCTCCACCAATACTGTACCATCCCTTTAAGCAAATTTTGCCAGGAGCCAAGTTTCATGAAAGGACACTGCACAAGAAACATTTCGTGTACACACTGCAATAAATGCCTGAAGCACTTTGCAAAAGTTTCATGCTGCAAATGTTTCTGGTTTTACAATTAGTTCTTTTTATTAAATAGTTTGGTCAGTATAAAGAATGCAAGCAATTAGATTTCTAACAATAAGTATTATTTACCTTTTCAAGTAATTGCTCTATACTAAATTTGCCTTTTGTTTTCTTGACAGCTTTTCTGACTTGTCTCCTTTCCTCCAAAAGATCCTGGACTTCATGTCGCGTTAATGGAGTACCATCAGCTGTGTACAGTGAAGAGACAAAACAAATGCAATGTTGAATATCACATTGGTCATTATGTCAAATCGTCAACAAATCATATAGCAATGGCATTACTGGGCAAAATATTGTGTAAACATTCACACAAAATAAAATCTGTTTGCTTATATGACTTCCCAATTTAAGCGGTTGTTGAACACACTCCAATTTATCATTCTAAAGTTTTTTACCATAGACTGAAGCTATTTGCATATGGATTAATATGATATGTAACAGCATAATAACATGGAGATACTCCATGAAATTAGAAAGATAAATTGAATTAATACAGTTCAAAGGTCTATGAAAATGACTAAAACTGCAAAGAACCCATGAACAACCAAATTAGCTAGAGAGAGATAGACCTGGAAACTTGACTGCAGAAGACACTGCATTTTTCTAGTAGATCCAGTAATAAAGGTTAGTATTGACAGTCATGGGCCGTACATGAAGGAAAACAAAATTCTGAGTAAGATCATGATGAGAAGAAGTATGTGCATAGATATGCTGAATGAGGAATGCATGAGGTAACCTATACAAAACTATGTAAAAAAAAACCACAACAAGGTTATACCTCCCGTACAAAAATTTGACTCCGTGCGAAAGCATAGGTTTCTACATGTAGCCAGCGATCAAAGTTTGGATGGCATTATGGTTGAATTATGGGTGGCTTGCTTTACTGTACTCGTGGGTAAAAGGTAAGTGGTGAAGCAGCTTTAACACACAAGTGTCAAAAAAAAGAACAACATCTCTATGCCATATTTAAGCAACACTCTTTCTGTTTTGGCCACCTTTCATTGCAATCATTATTCAGAGCACAGTAGTGAGCCACAGCATACAAAGCACCACAAAGCAGTGCACAAAGAAAACACTGAGCACAGTTAATTTACGGCCACTTACATGTAATTGAGTTGAGGTGTCTGTCTATTAAGACAACTGCAAAATGTCATAAAGTTTACTCTACAACAGATTCTAGAGTCTAGTAATTGAAGTATTCCCAAGACTGTGTAGCCATAGCCACCAAATGTTTCCTACATGTAATTGCACATGCACACAAATCAACATCTTGTTTGTATTTATTGTGTGGAGCCACAGAATATCTTATGGGCATCTTCTCTATCTGTGATACAGAGATTTAAGGTAAAGCAAGCCACCCGGGCAACCATGATTCAACCACAACACTGTCCAAAATTTGACTGCCTGCTACATGTAGATACCGATGTATATGCTTTTGCGCAAGGTTGAACCTTGGTGCAGGTGTCAATACTTCTCCTCTAGACTCCAAAAGAGACAACATTGATAATGCCAATGCCATGGTTACTAAGAATTTAACCATTAGATATCTGAATATTCTGACAAAAATTCTGTATTAGTTATAGTATCAATTATAGGAATAAGAATTTGCACTGAATGTTTGGAAATGAATAGACGGCACTAAGTATATGTACATGTTCCGACATATTCATAACAGTATCGCCAGACAGCTGCACAGTGCAGCTCGGCCTAGACAAAAAAATGACTCCTCCGCAGAGGAGTCATTTATTTATTCATTTATTCATTTAAAAATTTAATTTTTTATGTTTTTACTTTATCAGCTCTCCTCGGGAGGGATTCCATGCAGCCAGACGCACTCTCCGTGGAACATATCCCCAACGACCAGATACAGACTGATCTTTCTGTCAAAGCTTGCCCAAGTATAAACTAGGACCCCGTTTACAGTGCGGGACTGGGCCGAGCCGCGGCCGAGCCCAGCCTCAATTGCGGGGCCAAGCCCCGCAATTTTGTCCGTTTACACTGCCAGGCTCGGCCGCGCTTTTAATTCAAACCTTTCAATATTTTGTCGTAGTGGCGCTCTGCTAGTAAACAAATGCAATTTGGTATAGCCTGGTTTTCAGACCCTTTGCCAACTGGATTCCGTGGCGACAAAGTCGCCATTCGGGCAAAGGCCTTTGCCGAAGGAAAAATCCTTTGCAGGACAAAACCACCTTAAACTATACCAGTTTTCGACGTTGAGGGGGTTAATATCGTGAATAGCGAAATAGTACGGGCAGAGGGTCTAGAAGCCAGACTAAAGTTGGCCGCACATTTGGCCCAGTTTCTGTTTACACCAAGAACTCGGCTGGGCCGAGACCACCTCCACTTCCAGAGCATGGCCAAATGCGCGGCCAATTTTGGCCTCGCATTTGGCCTTTTGCGCGTTTACACTGAAATGAAGGAGGCCTCGGCCGCGGCCGAGCCTCGCACTGTAAACGGGGTCTTTGTGTGTAAAATTGATGATGTAACAGTTAGACTTGGTAATTTATTTACGGTGTTAAAGTGAAAACAAAGTTCTGGTAAGGGCCTGAGAACCCGTCTGGTACCATTTCATATTTGCTTGCAATATATTGAAAGAGTCTACAAAGAAACTTACCTGGCTGACAGGGTTTGCCGGAATGATGAGTCGTTTTGGAGTATTTTGAGAAAAATAATAAAGGTCGGTCTACCGACTTTTATTCCAGAAGGCTCCAGACTAACTCGGCCCTATTTCAGACAATTTACACACAGTTCGTGATCACCATGTTCATCAGTACTCTATACAGAGACTCCAACTCTCCCGTTTTCGACGGGAGATCTCCCGCCGAAAACCCATATTTGCAAAATCTCCCGTTCTCCCGTTTGAAATTTAATTTCTCCCGCCCTGGCTCTTTGTCTCCCGTTGGAAAGGATTTCTTACTTATTTCTGTCGTATGTTGAAAAAATAAGCCTTAGATAGCACCAGAGAGCATCTAGAACCCTGGGAATTTCGCGCTTCGCACACATCAAGTTGGAGTCTCCCGTTTGCTGAGGGTTTCAGGCGGGAGAATCTCCAGATCAGAAGGTGCTTGGGGTTGGAGTCTCTGTCTATAGTACGGGTACCAAACGAGGCCTTGATGAGCAGACAGGAAAGTTCGTGCTAATCCTGTACAAAACAAATGGACAGCGCGTGGTCCTCAAGCCTATATACTATAGTCGTATACGCACATCACCTCAGTTGCTGAGACGCGCGGTCTTTGAAGTTCTTGCTGTTGTTTATCAAGTGTCTTTGATTGTTTTTAGAGGTGCTTGAGAGGCGCACAATAATTTTGCATGCGCGCCAAAGAGGTTTTTGATGCGCGTGTTGTAACAACTCGGACCATTACTGCGAGTAGCCAGAATGCTACAATGTAGTTTATACAGGCCGCTCCCATATGCATAGTACAACGCTGTACAATCCAGAGGGACAATCAATACAACTCTGAAAGACAGACGAGAGGAACATCGACTCACATGCCTGTACAAGATCCTCCATGGCCACCTGGACATACAGTACGATAACATACTTAGAAACAAGTTCACAAGGGAAAGAAGGGGACATACCAAGCAGTTTGTGATAGATCAAACTTCATCTGATGTCTACAAGTTTTCTTTTTTTCCACGCACTGTAAAAGCGTGGAACAACTTGGCTCCATCTACTATTTCCCAAAAGGACCCCCCTAAGTTCAAACATGCCCTGTCTGAGGACCCTTCCCTCTCATCCCTTCTCTGAAAGTCCACCCTCTACGCAACCTCCAGTTAAAACTCCACAGGAGATGTTTAGGAGGTCTACTTATCCAAGATCCAAGATCCAAGAACTCATCCCGCCGTCAAGCAAAGCGAGGCCTAGTTATCCCCTAACTATACACAGCCCAGTCGCTGTGTACATGGTACTTCGCGACAGGGCTGTACTCGCACGACCACCAACCACTAGGAGAGCGACGTAATCGTATCACGATAGCTTTGACTTTTGATACTTACGATCATTTTTGTCACCTCAAACTCATCGAGTATACTCTTCAATATTTACTCTACATCTGATGATATTAGTATTCAAATGTACGCAATGAAACTTACCGAAATTGATCATCATATCCAGCATGTCCACACGGTACACAATCTTTCACGCCAGGCCAAGTTTAGATATCGGGTGGTCACGTGATGTGAATGCCCTTTCAAAAGGTCGCGCCGTCGACCGTGCTGCTACACTCAAGCAGCGTACGCACGGTTACTAGTATACAGCTATAAACTGTACTGGGCTTGGCGGCGGCTGGCGTCTGGTCGGGCGAGTAACATTGAGCTCCATACCACGGTTATTGTGTAGCAGACGCCAAGGTTTGTTCGACACTTTCAACGCAGACGCGCTCGCTCTGGAGCACATCCGGTCACGCATGCGCATAAGTCAAGGCGCCATTTTGAATTCTGCAACGACGAAGCCCGACGGTCAGGAATTGCGCCAGAAAGTGTCATTTATTTGTTCCACGGACTTATCGCAAGTGGTCTCCATGGACCCAGTGTGGCGAACTCTTCTTCTATAATAGAAACATGCATTTAACGTGAGTAAAGTATTCTGTTTAAAGGAGAAAAGTATACATGTTCCTAAGTTTTGTAGCTGTGTTGAGGTTCCTCACTTCGAGGCTGCATGCCGTGCTCGTCAGACGCTGTTTTCGCATAGCGTAACAGTGTCTGGTCGGGCTAGTTATCCCCGAGTCCGAGTCTAGCCTGACCCCGTTCGGGTAAGTTCTAAGACTGAACGTTTTCATGGTTTTTGGTTAATATTTCCCATTTTCGTCGTTACCCATCGAATATCTTGTTATTACCGCGCTATTCCGCACATTTCCTAGGCATACGTTCACATTTTGGAGCAAAATTTGACAACTTTTGCAGGCGTACCAGAACTTTGTTTGGGCTCGTCCTATCCAGCACAAATGTCTGTACGTCGGACTGTTACAAAAAGTACCACATGTGAACTTCCACAGCAGGACATGAGTACCTTGTACGTTTCTAAAGTTCATGCTTACCGTGTTTATGGACATTTTTTCCATGTCCACGCTTGGCCCTTCTCTTTTTCTGTCCTCTAGAACCTCCCATACTAAAAACAAACGAAGATACAAGCTGTACTTTCTTCTTCTCCAGTACCGTACTCTCAGTTCCAGTCACTTTACATTGGCGCACACGTAGATTCTATGTGTAGTGTAGATCGATCTTTGAGTTTGACTGCACATGCATGCGATGTTGCGCAATGACGTGTACTTGATGCTGTATAACCCGTTAATTTCGCAAGAGTTTAATTTTCGCGAATGACTGTTGGACCGCGAATTCAACAACACGCAAAAATGTCACCATGCGCTAGACTATACTATAGTGTACTTACAATAGCCTCGGTGTCACTTCGCTAAAGCAACATCTCGCGAAAATATCTGCAACCTGCTCATTCGCGAAAATATCTCTACGCGAAAACAACAGCTTACACAGTACACAGAGGAGGGGGCCAGTTTACATTTCTGGCTGCCACTTTCGGGTTTCATCAGCTGACAAGAAAGAAAGAAAGGAAAAAAAAAAAAGGTCTTCATACAGCGCAACTTTCTGGTGCCACTTCCGTGGTAAAAAAGTGGGGGACCAAAAGTGGTTACACGTACTCTATGTATTCCCAATTATATCTTGTGCAAATAAAACAAAAACAAGAAAGTGCAACATCCCCCCCCCCCCCTTTCCGCCGGCCCTGGAAGAAGAAGAAGAAGAAGAAGAAGAAGAAGAAGAAGAAGAAGAAGAAGAAGAAGAAGAAGAAGAAGAAGAAGAAGAAGAAGAAGAAGAAGAAGAAGAAGAAGAAGAAGAAGAAGAAGAAGAAGAAGAGTTCCGATGCGACATAATCATCATCGTGGGTAACACAGCGACAGAGGCTTCTTGACAGTAACACACTGTGGTCGACTTGATATGAATGTTGACCCTTTGCATATCATTTTACCCCAATATGCACGTGGGTTGAATCAATGCTGCAACATTAGCAGAATACATCCAGTGGCGGATCTACGGGGGGGTTCGGTGGTTTAACACCCCCCCCCCCTTTGGGGCTGCCAAGTACAAATTCAAAGCGAATAGGAAAACGCCATCATATTTTATGTCCAGACTCATAACCAAACACATGATAATTTTTGATATAATTGTGTATCAAAATGTTACTTGATCTAAAAAGACGTTATCATGGACTGTTTTTTATGGTTTCCATTGCGTTAGTACCAGGAAAACATCACTTACGGGGATTCAAATAGCGAAAAAAAAAAAATCGGCGCTCCGCCATATGTGGTTCACAGACATCGCCGCTTTGCGCCTTGTGGACGATGCTCTGCATCGTCGTTGGATCAAACCCAGGGACCGCGGAGTCGGGAGGGGGCGGGGGTGAGGGTGCAGCCTCCCCCCCCCCCCCCCCCAAGAGTGGGGGAAAAGAGAAAAAATAGAGCATGTAAGTATGCTTAAGGGAGACCAAGAAACCACAGATGAAATTAGTACTATGACAGAGCACACCATTCCAAGAGAAATTAAAAGTTTATTTGATGAAAATTGTTTTTAGAATGACTGAGATTAAAAAAAAAAAGCAGAACAAAGCGATCCTAATAAAAGGTAGGTCCCAACTTTCTTATGATCACTTTGTTTGGGATATCTCAACTATTTCAAAACCAATTTTCATCTAAACGTTGAATCCCTCTTGGAATTACACGCTCTTTCATTTCATAAGAGGTTTCTCGTTATCTCACCCAAAATGTTAGAAACATGAAGCTAGGTCTCAACCAAAACTATAATGCCCCTTTAAATCAATAACTAAAACATTGGGCGGACAGTAAAGCAAGGTTCAGCCTCTGGTATACACCCAGACTACTTTGCACGGTTGGAGCAAATCAATCCTCGATCATATCACATCACAGTCCAGGAGAGATCGGTGGCAGCTGCATCGTCCGAACGCCTGCGAGACTGAACCGTATTTTTACCAGAGATGGCGCCCTTATATTTCCTATCTATTACAGTGTACCTCCATGGGGATCCAGAGAATGACTGAAAACGATTCTTGGCAATGAATTTGATACCACGTCGGTTTCATATCGGATACTAGTATAATTATAGGCATTTTTAAAATAATCCATTATCGAGATATTGTCTAACAGATGGGTTCGATGAGTAATAGTCACTATAAGTTCAAATGGTTTGCCAGCAGAAGCGAGCCTGACAAACTGGCACTGGTCTGAATGATGTGACGTGTATGAAAGTTTACTGATATTAAGCGCAAAGCTCCAGAGTATAAAGGAACAACAACAAACAAACCACAAAGACACTAGAAAACACAAAGTGAAGAGGAATAAGAAGAACCAAGAAGGAGAAGGAGAAGAAGAAAAACGAGGAGGAAGAGGAGGCGGAGAGAAAAAAAAAGAGAAAGTAGAATAAAGAGTTGGAAGTTTGAATGAGAAAACTATTTTTCTTAAAAAAATTACTTCAAGAAAGTTTTCATATATTTTGAAGTGCCTACAAAAAACAACAACAAAAAGCATGTGAGCGTTCTTTTGAATAGTGTAGGCTTACTTGCAGTCACGTGTATCCCGATTTTAAGTGACGATTTCCGGTGGTAAATAATGAGCTACTATTGGGCCTGGTCTATTAGCAGACGGGTCAAGTATACTGCAGGTTTGGGATGATCGAGTGATAAAATGGACAGGTCCTATAACCATTTCCTGTTGTAAAATCAATTATATAGCGAGTTCAAATGAAAAAATCCAGTTTAGAAGTGATGCAGATTACCAGTGGCAGAAAGAGGGGAGCACACGGGGCGCGTGCCCCTCTTTATTTTCTGTTAAAGCAAAAGAAATAAAAAGAAAAAATTGGGAGGGGGACGCTTGCGCCAGTTGCGCCCCCCTGTAATTTTGTAAAGCCGGTCGCCTCCCTTTTACGGAATTCCCATCCGCCCCTGGATTACAGAACTATTCAACCATGAAGCGGATTAACGGACAATCCCCGAAAGACACGGACCAGATAGTCGGAAAGGGATTAAAAGCAACAGAGAGTCACAATTAGGGGAAACCATCTAGTTAGTACATAGTCATAGTAGGCCTAGATCCTATAGCTATTTAACATTCGTAATGGAAAAAGGGGATGGGCAGATGAATTTTCGTCACATCAGTGCGGAGGAAACAATTCAGTTGCTGTTGTGATTGTGTGTGAAACACTTAACCCGTTCCATACTGAATTCTGAAACCCCCACATGACTAAACACCACCAGGTTCCCGTATGGAACGGGTTAACTGTCACAGAGAGAAATATCATTCATCAATATGTTTTGACAAATTTTGGCAGAAGAAAATACTGTCAAAACGTGTTTGTGACGGGGATATTATCATAATACATGTAGTGGCTTACAGGTCGTTTTATCATCATCTTCTTCTTCCTCCTCCTTCTCCTTTAGTGCTCTATTCTATTTTCATCTCATTGGCTCCTCCAGTATTGAATAGGCCTATCATGGCTGATAACTTTGCTGTTTTTATGACACTCTATGTTTGTGTTCTCAGATAAAACTATTTTCCTGAGAAATCGCGCCGAATATTTAGTGATTCCCCTGTAAATGAGACAAAATGAACAAATTTTTGTGCGACTGAGACAAACAGTTCTGAGGAAACATGGCTCCTTTTTTGACATTTATTATGCAGACCATGCACAAACAGTTGTTTTTTAATTCGAATTTGAAGGCTCATCGTCAGCAGATATTATGCTATTGCACAGATTACATCAGCTACAAGGGCCTATTTATAGCTTCTTTTCTTTACCAGATTTAAACTACTAGTAACTAAAGGAGTTTCTCGTTTTTGCATGAGTTTATCGTTGCATCGCAGCTCCGGATAATCACATCGGTCCTGACGTCAAGGTTGAACTCAATTATTTCATCCCTTCATCAATGCACACATTCATTGGAGGCGTACGTGCGTCTAATGTCCGCGCGTCGTATATGTGCCAGGATGATAGACGATCGTATGAATTACGTGCATAGTGCGTCTCAACACCCGCGAACCTAATGAATTACCTCTGTTCGCCGGTGTTAGGGAGGGTCGCCACTCACGGAATTTAGGACATATTTTGTCGATTTATCTCACAATTATTCCATATCAAACTGAGTGGTTTTATGGAATATCGCATTTAACCATCAATGGTTTGTTTGGGTATTGTTTCGGCAGTATTTGGAGAGTAATACTGCTGATTTTCATACCCTTTCAATTATTATTCGAGGTACAGTGGTGCACGTCGCTCCTTACACTACAGGCTTTGTACGTCCGTTCACACCGGTAGCGCACCGCCCGCCCGACCGACGTTGCATCTCATTATACATTACTGACTGGTGCAACGCATGCAAACAGTTGGAAAATGAAGTGATCGGTCAGTACATTATCAACGATTTCGTGGCCTCTCAGACAGTATTATCCAACTGAGACAAATTTCATCGGAAAGGGGACAGATAATTCCAGACCAAGAGGATGGCAGACCCTGCGGAGTGCAATATCAAAGTGGTGTGCCGTGTGCGGCCCATGAATGCGAATGAACAGAACACTTCTCATGTCTGTGTCAAAATTCAGAGCGAGGAACAAGTTGTCGTCGGGGTAGGTATTCCACAAAAAATGTGCAACTAAAATTATCCATTCCTGTGTGACCCACATCTATTTGTGTGCATACCTTGTTTGATAATCTGATGAGGGAATTGTCAGATTGTGTATTTTTCAGCCCAAGAAACTTATTTTTTTATTTTTTTTTTTAATGAGGCGGAGTACAGTTATTCCTGTGTGCTGTGTTGTTGACAGTTGTTCATTGCATTTTGACCATTGTTGAGAAAATTGTTGGTGTTTGTCATGTGACACAGGCTCAAAAATTTGGCAATTTTGCACTTTACAGCCCTATATTATCGCTACCTCATTCCCCGTATGCCAAGCAGGATATCCCATGAACCACCGCTGAGCAGCCGGCGAGGTTCTCTTGCTGTATGAAACGCCGTTTGACAAGTGATATTCACTGATAAGGTCACTAAAAGCCCGCTTCACTTACTATGCTTCTAAGATGCGCTGCATAGCTGACACTGTGCGATCGCAATATCGCATGCCTTTGCTCTCCGCTGCAGGATTATCGAGCTTTACATTTGTGTACATCGTAGAAAATTGCCATGAGTGATGATCAGGCACAAAATGTGAGAAAGTTGGCAGTATGTCTGTGATACAATAGCTTCCATATCTGAACATCCTGGCTAGCAGTTATGTGAATATGCCTCTGTCATCCATCCTGACAAATAGGCCTAACACGTTACTCCCTCACAAATCGCGCAAACTACCCATGCAGGCGAGGCTTGTGTGTGTGATACACAGCCCTGTTGCTGTACACAAGTGCGTATTCCGCACAGCGTCTGGTCGGGCTGATCGGGTGAGTAAATCGGCAACTGGACACAACAAACTTACTAATCGGGATAAAATTTTGGATTTTTTGTTTAATTATTTCACAGAATAATTTCACCAAGGTAGTTGACATACATAAATGTCCCCTGCGATAGGTTAAATATTGATCCCCTGCATGAGATAATAATGCAGTGCCCATTCATTTAAAATCATGAATGAAGGACGAAAGTTTACCACTGGTTGCGTTCCGTTGTGTGCCAATGCATAGCACCCTGTTTGTCTCTTCTCAATCACGCAGCGCAGGGAAGGGCATTAGAGCAACCATGTGGCGTACCGTAAGTGCTTTCACAACGCACACTCACTTTGAGGAATATATGTAGTTCACGCACTGCATCCCCGTGCAAAATCTCACACGCATGGACACGGCACAGTACCGGAACACATGCTGTTGAACCTGCGGTGCCTGATAGGTACTCGTATTTGCACGCCCTGCTCGATTTGGGTAAAATCTCGCACTGGTGATATAGGGCCGTAAAGTGCACAATTGCCAAAAATTTTGCCTGACTGGGCAAGAGCTCTTTTGGGACAGCCATCGGCGCTAGTGTACTTTCGCACTAGCACCGTCATGACTTGCAAAATGTGCATTTAAGCTAACAAAGATGGGTTTCTAGTGTAGAGTGATCATATAAATTGTGGTGGCTGTCCAAAATTTACCTTTCCCATTGCTGTACTGTAAAGCAAGTCGCCCATAATTTGACCACAACACCATCCAAAATTTGACTGCTGACTAGTACATGTAACAACTATGCTTTTGGCAGCACATGGTCAAATTTTGGCACGGGATGTCGAACCTTGGTGCAGGTTTTGTTAAAACCAAAAATTTTTGTGAATTTTGCAAGGAGTCAAGATTCACAAAATTAAAATGCACCAAAAAGTTTTTGTCCACACTATGTATTGAATGCCTGTGGCACTTTACGACAATTTCATATCGCGAAAAAGGCTTTTGGCTCCAATTAACAAAAATTCCATTCTGCAAAAATGTCTGCTTTTATGGTATTGATATCCATGTGCTGATTCTTTTTCTTTTATTTTACAACTTGTTTAATGCACATGTTCATTTTTTCTCTTTACCCATTTCATTTGTTTTGATATACAGTGTAAATACATATTTTTAAATGCTTACGATGGAAATAAAGAGCAGTTTCATACCATGTTAAAGTTGGCTCTAGTGTACAATTGGAATTTAGATTTTATTTGAAAATAAGCAAATCAAAATGTTATAGATTTCACCACAGTGAGACCCAGAAGAAATTGTCTTCTTCAAGGGTAGTATTCTGAAATCCTTCCTAGGAAGAAATTTCTTCCTAAGTCAGGATTTTTTCCTAAGTGGTATTCTGAAAATCTTCCTAAGTTTCTTCCTAAGTAGACTTAGGAAGAAACTTATGAAGGGGGCGGGAATATGCAAATATATGACTTAGGAAGAAGTTGGTATTCTAGAATGCACTTAGGAAAGAATTTTAGGAAAATATTTAGGAAAGCTCCACCCCTGTCCTAAGTACGTTGTTAAGAATAGCAAACTGCAAGCATCGTGATAGGCGCGCTTGTCAGTCATTGCGCGCACATGTACTTTGATGCGCGAAATGAGCGTGAGAAAGGAGACATGCCGCGCACTTGTGTATTTGACCCTACGTCATAGTAATATGCGATTGTCATTGGTTAGTTCCTTATGATACGGCATTTCGTATTGGCTTAGGAAAGGACGTGGGCGGGGATAAGGATGGCCTAATTTGCATTAAGAAGTGCCTAGGAAGAAATTTCAGAATACCAATTTTGTATTTCCTAGGCACTTCCTAAGTTTCTGACTTAGGAAGAAACTTAGGAAGAAACTTAGGAAGATTTTCAGAATACCACCCCAAATGATTTTGGGAAGACTTAATGCCCCCCCCCCCCCCCCCCCATATCATGACTTGCCAATGTGTGTGGAACTATGAGTGTGAGTGCCTTCATCTGTGCAGAAGCTAACAAGGGTGAGGTGGTATAGTACATTGGTACATGGAAAAGTTAGCTGGGGTGGGGGGGGGGGGGTAGACATACAATGTAAGGAAGTTTTTTTTTTTTCCATTTTTGACATATTAAAGGGATGGTACAGTATTGGTGGGGCTGAGGATTTGGCTTTTTACTTTTTGCGAGATACCAAGAAACCACTTATGAAATGGTACAGAGCATGCCATTCTAAGAGGAATGCAAAGTTTATTTGATGAAAATCGGTTTTGGAATGGCTGAGACATCCAAAAACAAAGTAAAACAAGGCGATCGTAATAAAATGTGGGTCCCACATTTTACCAGTAATGCTCTGTTTTGGGTATCTCAGCCATTTCAAAAGCAATTTTCATCAAACAAACATTGGATTCCTCTTGGAATTAAGTATGCTCTTTCATATTTCATTTATAGAGGTTTCTCATTATCTCACCCAAAAAATGTTAAAAACGTGAAGTTAGGTCTCAACCAAAACTATACGAGCCCTTTAACAGTGATCAATACAATGTCATGCATGCAAATTTGCTGAGATAATGTACAATGCATTGTCCTTCCCAAGTCTCTAGGTGACCCATACAATGTACATGTAGATTATCACTTTATAAACACAACAAAATTTTTATACTTGTTGACATGATATGTAGCGGCTAAAAAGGCAACACAGGGTCGGGGTGACACCAACCTCCCCACAAACAAACAATCAGAAAAACAAAACAAAACACACACACACAAGAAAACTCATGATTTCATAAGGGTCCTGCCAGAAATTTTGCCCATTGGACTGGGAATGTTCACTGTTGATCCAACCAACCACAAGTACCCCCCCCCCCCCAAAAAAAAAAAAAGAAGAAGCATTTTTCAGCTTGTGTGGTATGATGAAAAACGTGGATCCTGTGCATAATACTGCAATTGTATTTGTATCTACATGTAGTATTATGCAAAAGATCTAGAGTTTATACTGTGAAGGAATAACCTAGTCAGTGATTTGTTGTTGTTGTTGTTGTGGGGGAAGAAAGGGGTACATAGTATGTGCTGTATTTTAAACCAAAAATATCAATTTTTGAATACAGATATTTTGGCATGTATTGTACAAGGAAAAGAGTTTACAAGTTGATGTCACCATCTCCTCAGGTGATGCATGGTGCGCATGTTTGGTTAAAGGAGGTACTAGGCGAGCCTAGTACCTCCTTGGGTACATGTACGTCTTTTGTCAGTCAGATTTTACTCCATTATTCAGAGTCAACTTGAACACCATGTAGAGTTGCACTTTTATTGTTGTTATTATTATTATTATTATTATTATTGTTATTATCATTATTATTATTGTTATTATTGTTATTATTATTATTATTATTATTATTATTATTGTTATTATTGTTATTATTATTATTATTATTATTATTATTATTATTATTATTATTATTATTATCATTATTACTATTGTTATTATTATCATTAATAAATATTATTTTTTTTTTTAGTTAGCAGACTGGAAAATTATCCCGAGAAGATTCATTTACGGTCTTGTTCCACTGGGGTTTGATCCATATTTTCAATGATCTATGTGTAAACTTTTAAGTCGAAGGTTTTCAATGTCACGAGACATAAATCTTGTATAGTTTTTATATCACAGACACTGTACCTGTGGGAACTTAATAATCATTTCAAGCAGCGGGGATGGGGGGGGGGGGGGATATAAATTGTCAGAACCTACAGTCATGCGCACAACAATATTTACTTTATCCTGTACGCATGCAGAAGAAATGGTGATTTTTTGCTTTTAAATACAGTGTACTTTGTACAAAACGACAACACGTAGTATCAGATGCCTTGGACACCAAAAATAATTTTCCATAATATGAATCTCTTTATACTTGTTCTAGTTGGTGCCAGTGTTCATGCCGGGCAATATCAGTGGAGCCCAGGTACAAATTTGTACAAAACCAATTAGTGTGCCATGTTGTGCCTGCTCATTACTGGGTATCTTGTTAGATGGCAAGGCATTTACACAAGTGTGGCATCCATCTCACTGATCTTTGAACGTGCGAACTTAGACACAGTTGTTGATCCAACTTGGCTCTTAATGTGTAGAGTCTATCTGTCAGGGTTTGCTACTAGTGATTGAAATGCATTAATTGATATAACATGTCATGCTGCATTACTGTGTGAAAGATAAGTGCTGTGGAAGACAGTGTGGTACACAAAGTTTACATGCCTTTTAGTTTTATTATATTCTGAACACGAAATTATACAAATTGTATCCCAGCGGAGGAAAGTATGCAAATTGGTAGTTTATAATTTATTACAAACATTGTAGACGTGTAATACATTATTTGTGTACTTTGATCAGCTGAAGAGCACAGTACTTCATTACATGTAATGTTGTATTCAGTTTAGTTTTCTATTTCATGTTATCCTGGTCTGATTGTGTCTGTGTTGTATCATGTACCGTACTTGTCACATACAGTGTATATTTTTTGAATATCCAGATCAAATTTTGACAAGGCATGACACTGTATTTCTACACAAAGTTTTACATGATTGTGTACTGCAATGTAGAGAATATACATGATGACACTGCCCAACAGTGCATAGTAAAATTTCTGAAGACTGACTGCATGTAAATTTCTGTGCACCTGTAGCTACATGGAAGAATATTCATGGCAATAATAATTCTAATTATAGCTTGTTTGAAATTATATACAGTGCATTTCAGACATGTCAAGAAATTCAGTGCATTTTACAGACTATTATTATGAAGTCCCTAAAGATACATGTACAATGTACAATTGTATCACTATACAACAGCATATTGGATAATAAATACAATGTATACTGTACAAGCTGAAATTTTCGCGAATTTCGCGAATCGCCTTTGAACCGTGAAAATAACAACACGCGAAAATAACAACGTGCGAACAGATAAGCACAGTTAGACCTCGCAACCGCGAAATTAACAACATGTGAAAATGTTCTCCTAGCAGCAATTCGCGAAAATATCTGTGCGCGAAAATTTCAGCTCGTACAGTACTTGAAATTTGGCCTCTGTCTGAAATCAGAGCACTTGCAAGCTGTTTGTAACTCTCACAATTTGTCCATAAGTAGGGATTTGTTTTGTGTTTTGTTTTGTTTGCTTGCTTTTTATCACCAAGTTTTAAAATTGAGTTCAGTTATTTGACCTATACGATACAACCTTATGGCAAGAATTCCATTATGTTTATGAATTGATTTTGTTTTTCCTCATGGTCATATTACCAAGACTGTAAGGTGTGAAAGGATTTTTTGTTTTGTTTTTGTTTCGGCCCGTCATCACACATGTTTGCTCTATAAAACCATGATGGAGCTACAGTGCATGATAAAACCTGTGAAAACTGCTCTGCTAACTCTGTACACAGAAGTGCCACAGACCTAATGTACAATGAACTTGTACACATAACAGCCCTTCACTGTTACTTCCTCTTTTTCTTATTTTTTTCATCCACATGCATTATATTTACATTGGTAACTACAATATACATTGTACATGAAAATAAGATAATACATTGTAGTTCTGAAAGCAAAGGATGCATTGTGGGTATCTTGTCAAGGAAATCTGAGGGTTTTTGTTTTACTGTGCATGTATGCTTTGAGCAAAATACATTCTTGTGGATATAGAGATCTATACAGACTGTACACAATTGTCGTACAGTGTACAGTAGGTTACAGTACATGATCTGCAAAAATCACATCTGAATAGTGATTTGTGATATGGTCTAGAACCACTCTACAAAAAGATGAATTGGAAAATAAATACATTGTACTGTAAAGTGAGAAATGTTCTTGTGTATTTGAGAAATGTTCTCGAATGCTACTGTAAAGCAAGATGTTTTCATGGCATGAAATTATGGCGATTCAGAGCCGATGACCTTTTTTTCGCGGCATGAAATTTTCCTGAATTGTCAAGTGCTGGCATTCAGTGCATGTAATGTAGACAAAAACTTTTACTTGCTCTCACGAAATTGAAATGCACATGAACATTTCTTATCTTACAGCATCCAATACATTGGATTTGGAATGTGCTACTGTACATGTATGTGGTCAACACTCTCCAGTTGCAGTAGGATTCTCTATTCAATACTTTCGATAGCTTTTTGTTTAAATGCAGATGTGTGTGTGTGTGTGGGGGGGGGGGCAGCGCTTGGCAACGGTAAGTTTACAAATTTTGTCCAATTGTGAGTATGGTCAGAGTGACAGGCACAGTACAGCAGGCCCGTGGCAAAGCAGGCAAATAACTCCTTGTATTAGAGTCAGAAAGCAGAGCAGAAGAGAAGGATGGATCAACTGGGTAGATCCACTCCCCCATCAGGCCTCATTGCCATTCAATAGTGATTCTACTGTTAATTCTGAAGTACATTGTTGTACATCACATGGTTCACTGGCCGATACCAGGACAGTGCAAAAGATACAATTTACTGTAGATAAAACTACTGTTGAAATGTCTACAGTATATGTTTGTTGTTGTAATTTGAGGTAAGGCTCTGTTGTGGATTTTTTAAATTAATTTATCTATTTTATTTTGTTTTATTATTATTATTATTATTATTTTTTTTTTTTTTTTTGGGGGGGGGGGGGGCAAAGAGTTGATTTCAATACACAAGAGGTCTGCTTTACAGGATTGTGGATACCTTATTGGTTGAAGCATTTTTGTTTTTAAAATGAGCAAATTGTAAAGAGGTATTCAACCCAAGGAGATGATGGCAGTTGTACTATCAAAGCAGTACAGTGGATTAGTCAAAATACAAAACAAATTCATGCTAGTGCCATGAAAGTTAGCACCTAAGGGCCAAAATTCACAAAGTTTCTATTGAATTAGTTAACTTGGTCATGATACATGTACATTATAATTCAAATTCGGATGGCGTCATTTGTAACACTATGAAAATGTAATTTGAGTGATAGTGATGGCAGCAACAATATCAACTGTTGATGTACATGTACATGTACAGTGTGCAATTTGTATACAGTGTAATACATTTAGCCATTTTATTTATTCATTATATTTTTTGTCCAATAGGTATGTATACATGTGTACACTTGTACTCTGATTACTTGGTATCATGTACCACATTTTGTGTACTTTCATAAGTTAAAAAACATCAATTTTGATACTTGACTGATACTTCTCATTTGTGAAAATATCATCAAAGGTCCTATTTCATTTTTTTTTTTTTGGTGTAAATTAAGAAATATCCTTACAGCTGTCAAGAAATTGCATAATATTTTAAAGTTATTTTGAGAATCTTTAATATGCTGATCAGTTCTGAAATTGTAGAGAGAGGGTTGATTTTCATGTTGCTAATGTTTGTGGCCTATGTTGGGCTAATGGACCTCCAGCACTACACTGTTAACTGCAAATGATATGTGCTCAGTTCTCTGGCTGCTGGGGCTTAATGCGGCTCCGACTGTGTGCTCATAAATTATTCTGTGAGTGACGTGCGTTATGTGAGGAGACTGGAGGGTTTCCTATCACGAATAAGAGTGTAGCTCCCCCGCCTCCAATGGATGGGTCTTGACGCCGTATAATGTACTGTATTGCCTAATGCATAGCAAACGATATACTCCAGAGAGTCGCTTATTGCTGAACGTGTGTCATCCAAATGAGTCATAATTTTGATGTTACAATTACTGCTTTGTTTCCATGGTTACGAGTGTCATAAAATAACACATTTTTATCCTAAATTCCAAAAATGTAGTACTCTAGCAATGATTTTTCTACAACAAAATGTTAAAAATTTTTTGCAATGTACAGTGTACAATTGTGTGATTTTGTGCAATAAACGGCCTGTGTTTAATGATTCTTATCTAATGTGAAAATCCTGCATAGTGAGTTAGTGAATTGTAGATTGTGGAATTGATGCAATTTTATTATTCTTACTCAAGTGACCTTTCCACTCCTGCTGTAATGTGGGCCTTTATATTTGTGATAGTACAGCATTGTATGGAGTCTTGTGAATATTGTATGGTATGGGATAAATTGTGATAGAAGTGGAACACTGCTCAATAAATCAATGCCTTTTATTACCCTAAGTTTTGTTTGTACGTTTGTAGTTTCAGTGGGTACTGAAGATCCCAGTTATAACTAAATTTCACTGGCAACAGTAATGAAGATTTTGTAAGAGTTCAAGTCTGATGATGTGCTGTGTTAAAGGACTACTGTAAGTCCATTAATGACTCCAATTATAAAACCATTTTAAAGTGACACCTTCATGCCAAGGTTTATCATTGAAGTTTGACTATTGATGCTGGTACATCAAAGGTGGCGTTCACATGACTTGTCAGTGATGGTGTTATGAAGGACATTTCATTTTTTATAATTTACATGACAGTAATGCTCACACTGCTTATATCATTGGCAGAAGACTCGAGTATGTTGTACACATGTACACTTGTTTGCCTCACTGGAATGTTTGCTTACAGCTAGTACAATAGCTACAGCTACTACAGTATACTCAGTAATGTACTGAAGTGTACATCGGAATGCTACATACGTTATGTATACCGACTGATCACAACAACGTAGCCTGTTTTGTGTAATTGTTAGCAGATCCGTACAGATGCTTGTGGTCATAATACAAATATTGTATACGATCTACAGTACATCTGTGTGTAATACTTAATTACAGGGGTACATACATGTACATTGTGTACAGTACATAATTTGTATACAGATTCTGAAAGACATGGGGGGGGGGGGTGAAGAAGAATATTAGGCTCTTATCCAAATCAGAAGCTCAACTTTTTCGTATACAAGTTCTGTACTGTGCTATTCTCTGATATTGCATAAATTAGGCAGATCTATGTATTATCAACTGGGTGGTTTTCTGGTTACTCTGAAGTGTAGTGTACACTGTACTTCAGTTGACAGATTACCTACATTGAAGGTGCAACAGTAGAAACTTAAACATATTGCACACATTTTGTTGACATTTATAGCATCTAGTATCTGTAGATCACTCCAAAAATCAAAATAGTAGTAATGTGAAGAAATCATTCACTTTTTTCTTCATCTGATGCCCATATCATGTTTAAATGCAGTGATCATTTCTAATGCAATGTACAGTATTCTGAGGTATAGCAGAGATTTACTGCTTTCCACCCTTCAGACGGGTGAGCTGTAAAGCGGGTTATTGATGACTAAGGTGTTAGATAATAATGTCACTGCAATGTAAACGTTGCTGCACCTGTTTTGATACTGGCATTATATTTTGATACTTCAAGATGTCTGCCAAGAGTCCAGTCGTGTGGCCCGTGAAAGGGAGGCCCACATCTTGCCGGGAGACGTGAGGAAAATGCAAATGAGAGCAGAGATGGAGCTAAGGGGGAGAGGGAGAGACCCACTTAATGGGCTTTGGCTGATCTACTTTGTAGTAAATGTTTAGTATGGAAGGGAAGCAGCTTCTGATCCACTTTTGGGATGTGTCTAGGAAATTATGTAAAAGTGCAATGAAGTTTGCTTGCCAACTATAAAAGTACACTGTTTGATATGAATGCCTCTGTCACTTGAAAAGTACATATTGTGCACAAATGTGGGATGTCATTGAACTGATGTTTCATGCATGTTGTCAGTATGTGTGTGAGAGGATTATTGCCAATGTCACACATGTACACATGTACGTACATGTACATGAACCAGTTTACATCAGAACATCATAACACATACTATAAAGATAAGGAAAAACTGTGAAATATACTTGAAATTATCAATTGTTAATACATTCTGTACTACATGTAGGTACACGTACTTTCAAAAGGGAAAGAGGGAGGGGCAGAGATGTAGCAATAATTTGTTTAAAATGTACTAGATTTTATTAGGGAGGGGCAGAAAGAGGGAGAAACTGGAGGGAGCAGAGAGTTTATTATGTAGCATTAGTGTGTTTAAAATTTCTTTAAACTTGTTCATATGGTTCCATAGATCTAAGAGGATTATATTCCATTGTCCTATATGAGAACAATTGATGTTGATCACACATTGCATGTAATTTATGAAATGCAAGGAACGTAAGGACTCATGTTCTGTATGACACTACATGTACAGTATTAACACAGTTTTTTTTTTTAATACAATGCTTCATTTGTTGAATGAAGTACTACAAATGTATGTAAATTATGTTGATGATTTCCTGAGCTTGTAAACAGACTTTATGACCATGTTCAATGCTGTTAGTGTTCATCAGCAGACAGGAGCATTGCCTAAAGATTGCATTCACCGGCCTCGAGATCCTGCCCCACTGGTTTGCGTGTATCAAAGCTACCGTTGTAAGATGTGAGTGGGATAGACGATGGAGAGAATGGTGTAGAAAGAGTCATACAGTGGGCATGAATTCTGCTGCTGCCACTCACTGTATATTGCATGTTCCCTCCCTGCAGGGCTGCTGAGTGAACCTCAAATGTTAAAGGTCGCAGCGGGAGGACGGTGGTTGAAGATGACGCGGAGGAGAGTGGTCGAAGATGCGGAGAATCAGGAAAATCCACATAAGATATGAGAGGAGATGTGGAGGGGGATGTAAAATAAGAGTGATGAACATTTTTAGTTTTACTTCAGGATGAAATAGTAGTGGTTGAAGGAATTTGCGTAATATTCATGGTAGTTGATGACCCTATTTCTAGTTCTCTCTAAAGATAGACATCACAAGTGTATGATGTGAAGTGAGATATATTGTACATTGTATGTGTTTTTCAGTCAAACCCAAATAGCTGTTGTACTGCTCTTCATTTGAATACCATACCTAAAGTGCAGATCTATTTTCAGCATTGTTGAAAATACAAATTTGTAGCACACTAAAATCATGTTGATTAGAATGTTTGCAAGATGTCGCGTGGACGTACATGTGTATGATGTGATAGCGAAGGATAAATATTCCCCCCTCCCACCAGACCTTAGGGAGAAGTTGACAGTGGAAAACAAGATGACGTCACACCTGCTCATTGGTTACCATGAGAGTGCAGTTTGTTTTCTGTACGCTGCTTCACTGGAGATTTAGTGTGATGAGTCAGAATTGACCTCCAAGCATCATATTTGCATAATCACAGTGTGTAACTCTCACTATTAAAAGTGCTCCCCCAATATTAGGTTCTGTAGGATTCTGTGTTCACATAATTATGATGATGATAATGTGAACACTGTATTATATCATAACCTGATAAACTTGGGTTATGCATGAAAAGGGGAGGAGCATGGGCGTTTCCTTGTGCATTTCATACCAGTTTGATTTCCCTTTATAATATTTCAGGGACAATTATACTGCACTTTGCAATGATCATTACACAGTGAATCACATTTTATTCTCTAACCCCAAGATTGTGAGGTATTTAGAAAGGTATAATAAAATGTACTCTCGTTTACATGGTATATTATACCTAGTAGTGTGGTAATTTTATCAATGATATCGTCCTTTGGAGGCTTTGTATCTTGATGGTCGAGTATCTGGACAGAGATTTAACCCTTTCTGTGGTGGTGTGTTTGGACAGTGTATGTGTAACACTGTACAGTTTCTGTGCCAATCAGCAGTTAAAGCCACAAAAGGATAATTTAAAAGCAGCTCGGTATTCCTGCCAGGTGTCATTACATTTTGCATGGACATGGAGTTTTCAGAGTGCATGCAGTACTGTCTTTACTTCGGTGAGATATCATGACATTGACATTGTTTTCAAGCACTGTCCATTCCAGTCATGCTTGTGAGTTGCTTGTCGTGTTGTGTATTTGAAATGCTTAAATCCTGACCAGAATTTGTTTTCCTCCTCACTCTAATTTGCAGGGAAAACTCTTCATATTTGACCGAGTCTTCAAGCCCAACACAACCCAGGAGGAGGTGTACAATAAAGCAGCAAAACAGATTGTAAAAGGTAAATTTCACTGTTTCATGGAAAAGAAAAAAAAATATTGATTTTCTATGACTAATCCTGTACTTTTGTATGATTTGTGTGTATTTTCCTTTTTTTTCAAGGTTACATGTCACATAGATATCTGCTAGTTTTTGTGGCATTTTGTACTGTTGTGTGTGTGTGTGTGTGTGTGTGTTTGCTGAAAAATAATTTTTTTCTAGAAGATACTGTCCTTGCCCAAATTTTATTATAACACACCCTGTGTCTCTTGCAGGAACTGGTGTTTTTCCATTAAAAAAATATACCTTTTCAGCTCTCCAATACTGCATTGTTGTTTACGAGGTTGGCATCCCTGAGGTTTGAATAATTTAGCTTCACAAAATGTCTGTGTGTCTGTCTGTCTGTTAAAGGCTTAGAAGCATTTTAATCCCACAAAATAGCAGGGCTGAGGATTGTGGTATGGAGATATTCAGCTGTATACAGTCAACATGGCAGTGCCTGTATGAGGTGGAAAATGGATCAGAAAAATGACATGCATACATCGTCATGTATTGAGCATAAATCTAAGCAGGGGGTGTTTCATCAACGTTTGTCAGCGCTGACAAGTTGTCAGTGCTGACAATTTCAGCAAAACCCTTGGTTTTGATTTGCTGAGATGCTCTGGTCACTGACTGTTACTATGGTGATTGTCAGCGATGACAACTTTTTGCGCTGACAAACGTTGATGAAACACCCCCCACGAGTTATCCCACTGGTCAAAGTTTGTATTCAATGTGCAGGAAAATGCAAGCAAATTTTAAATACATTATTTACCACTTAAAGGGTGTGTACAGTTCTGGTCGAGGTGAGGATTTAGCATTTAACGTTTTGCGAGATATTCAGAAACCACTCTATTGGATGTCAAAG
Source organism: Diadema setosum (assembly GCA_033980235.1). Lineage (NCBI taxonomy): Eukaryota > Metazoa > Echinodermata > Echinoidea > Diadematoida > Diadematidae > Diadema > Diadema setosum. Next base: position 34,983,551 of record CM067075.1, on the reverse strand, counting down.
AGCATGTGGTTCTAAGGGGTATCAAAAGTTTATTCGATGAAAATCGGTTTTGAAATGGCTGAGATATCCAAAAAAAAAGGTGAAACAAAGAGATCCTAATAGAGTTGTGGCATGTCGCCTTTTATTATTAGCACTTTTTTTGGATATATCTCAGCCATTTGGCAGCCGATTTTCATCAAATGTTGAATTCTTCTTAAGATTGCATGCTCTTTCATATTTCACAGGAGGTTTCTCATTATCTCACTTCGGAATGTTCAAAGCATGAATCCGCACCTTGACCAGTACTGTACAGCCCCTTTAATTTGTTCGAAGGAATATACACAAAGTTGTGTGCCATTAGTGACACCTGATACTGGTCCTTGGTATCAGGGTTTGAAGCCTGCCTGTAGTGTAACTTGTCAAATTAATTTACACAGATTCAAGGTACAATGTACGTCAGGCCCAATGACGAAGATATTTATGATATATGCTTTATGTTAGACCTTATTTTTACACCTCTTTCACAATCCTGTGATGAAATATGTTAGTCCACCATGGCAAATCAACCCTCACTGATACAATATATCATGTGCAGTGTCGAAGGGTCTATTCAATTAGACTACAGTGGCAGGGCATACAAATTAGATTATGATTGGTTTTAGTTGCATAAATACCTATCGTTCTTGGTATCAAGGATCTTTATCATTGCTGCGCAGGAGGTATGGGGCGAATTACTTTAACCACAGCCCCACCACAAAAGGTGAAATTGCTTTCATGGAACAACCCGCTTGAGCACTAGTGATTACCAGAGTTTTAGTGGAAAAAGACGGATGTGGGAGTTAAAATTGATAGCACTTGTGTTGGCAAAGTTGGGGCAAAGCACATGAAGTGTGGAATCCCAAATTGCGGAATTGATTATCGGTAGACCCTACAAAAATACTGATTCCAAATCAATGTTCTGTTATGCCATTTGAGCAAATTTTTGATAAATTTTCAGAAAAATGTGCTCATTCAAGGGTTGTATGCGAGAGGTATTTATAGAGTCTCTCAGTTCTCTCAAAGATTAAGGTGATTGAGAGGAACAACCAGTAAATTGAATTTCCCAGTCATGCATTCACAACTTATTACCTCCGCCAAGGGAGGAGGTTATGTTTTTTGAAAGAGAACAGTATCAGAATTATGAAAAGAGAATAGTAATATGTTTTTTCTGTCACCAATCATGGATCTAGATATCAGTTGTTTGAACAAGCACTAGTGCAGCTTTTAGATTTAACTTCAGCTCAAACTTGTGAGGTAGTCATGTAACAGAATGTTTTTGGATCTAGTGTGTGAAGTAACATACCGTAATTTCCCCTTTGAAAATCAGTCTCTCTATGCAGTAGGCCCTACCGGTATTAGTCAAGTGACATTGTTTACACTTGCTGTACATCTAAAAGCTTAGAGACCTGCAAATGTTTCCATCTGGTTTTGCCCTCATGAGCAATTGGGCATGGCGGAAACCTTGCCTTGCAAAATGGCCAATGTTGTTGACTGTAGCCCCGTCATGTGATTTTCACATCAGCAGTAGATTCCAGCTACAGTTGCTTGCCGTGAGGCATGCTCATGCAAGACTACCCCAGTGTGCGGAGTAGATGAGAGCACTTGACTTTCATGCCTTCTGGCATCCATACCAACACACACAGTTTCGTCTACCATGAGGATGATGGTGGCACTTCTCACACACACTTTCACACACACACACACACACACACACAGAGTACCCATATTGTAAACACACACACCCTCCACACACAAACCAACAAACATAATGTGCATGGCATGTATACTCACACACAGGGACACAAAATGCTGTACACCATGCACCTTGTGTGCTAGGGTCCCAAAGTTCTGACATGATGCTGCGGGAAGATGCAAGCATAAGGGATACAGTGTTGTCAGGAGTGTGTGTGTGTGTGTGTCGTGTGTGAATTCAGACCTTGTCTGTGGCATTCAATGCACACTACATGCTGGTATGTGGCTACCTTGAAATGTTCCTCTTATCTAGAAGAGCAAATATTGATGATTATGCATGATTTAACAATATTTTCATCAGCTTTTTGAGTATGTCTGTGAAGTCCAAATGGTAGATGACCGTGTACACGCATCTGTTCGGAATGGATTAGCTATGAGTTGAGACATCACATGAATGCTATTGTGGGAATCATGGTATAAAATGTGACATGCTGCACCTGCATCAAACCGAGCACAACATACCGGTAGTGATTTAGACATTGACGAAATAGTGATGTCTCTTTCCATGAGCAGTATCATACTTTATACCTCAGTATGTGTGTGTGTGTGTGTGTGTGTGTGTGTGTGTGTGTGTGTGTGTGCACAACACTGCCATGCACACTGAATTGGAAGGCGTACTATTATTAAAATCGCCAGAGGATGTATTCCGCTCACTATTAATGTTGATGAAATTAAAGTGTCTGTAATGCACATATTATAAATTGCTGGAGAACTAAAAGCCATCCTTTATTACATTTTTTGATACTGAACTAGATATCGAACAAATACATTGCTCGTTTTCAATGAAACTATTAAAAGAAGAACGTGTTAATTCCTGTGCTGGTTGCATTTGAGATGAAGTTTAACACTGTCTGTGCTTTGTGGCAGCACTGTGATGTCATTTGTGAAGATTTGCTGCAAATTCTGCTTTATTCAGCCTTGGGCAAAGCATTATAATAAAACAAAGTTATGGTCATAAAATTTGATCATCTGTGTGCACACATTCTGTGTGACTACTAGTGTACATTTACCGGTATGCTTCAAAAACTGTGTGTGTGTATAAATGTATGTGTATGTGTATGTGTATGTGTGCGACATTGATATACACCCATGGAGGCCATCCGTCAATAAAATTTGTATACTCAGCCATCTGTCAGCATTATATTCTGTTAAAGATTCTGCTCCGGTAGCCCATCATTTGTGGCCCTGCCTGTGCAGGAATATTTTTAACCGTCTTCTATTTTTTTTTTCTCCCACACTCTGGTACAAACTTGCAATTGTAGCTTCCTTTTTTTTTCTCCAAATTATCAATAGTCTACATTTTGTTTTACGAGAGAAAAACTATTTGCTGAATTTAATTGTTTTTGCTATTTGTAAATGTAGGCCTATATAGATTCAAGTTAATAAATGAATATTAGTAAACACATAAATCAATAAATATATATAAATGACCCTATGTGTATGGGCTTAATTAGTAGAATAATTGTGCTTTTGAAAAAGTATATAAATGAAGAATGATTATCAAAAGTGTGCAAACACTGTATCCTTATGATCAAAATTTGTTGCAGTCTGGAGATTTGTTGCCATCTTCAGAAATTTGTGGCATTTGAGATGCCACATGTTCATCATGAAAAAAAAAAAATTGTGTGGCAAAAAAGTTTATGTCACATATATCATGTTTAGAGTTTAAATAATAGTCTTGCATGTTGTTGAATTGGCAAATTGCACGCAACTTGCAAAATTAAAAAGAAATAAAATCCTGGCAAAATATGGCATATAAATACAGTATAAAGACAAATGGCCAAGTGACTTTGTATGTTGAGGGAAGTTTTCAGATGGCTTAAAATGAGACATAAGCCCTACAGGTAATGAAGCATTTAGTGAATATCAAACTTAATGTGACTCTTTGCCATGAAAACATGATAAAACAAGCAGACATTCATCTTCTGATTTTTTTTTCTTCAAATTTTCACATTTTCCTGACTCTGAATTTTCCAGTGATTTGACTATTTATCACTGAAATAAAAAGAAAGATTACTCACAGTTTTGAGATAATTCCGGCAGGGGCATAATTGATCAAAAAGCTGTTCATCATTATCATCAAATAAAAAATAAAAAAAAAGCACAAAACATGCTGTATACTGACAAATTTGAAAAAGTTTCCAAATTCAAACATTCTTAGACTTTAAACTATGAACAGGATACAATTTTTTTTAAAGATATGAACAATGAAGCTTTTGATTTTCAGATTAATTTCATTTCATTTTTTTTTTTTTTTTAAAGCCAAGTCATCTTTACTTTGCAGTTTTCTCAGCAGTTAACATGATCTGCTTCTTCGTCAGGATATTGGGATAACAGTTAGCAAAGAGGTAAACAGGAATAGCATTGGTGTTCTTTACCGGAAAGATATTATCCTGCTGCTGCTGTACCTGGAAATTTATGTGATCCTGATGGTGCTGTACGATGTACCCATTTGACGGGAGGGCAGCATGATATTCTGATTGCCTTGTTATTGCCACTAGCCCTTTGCCTCACACGCAGTTTCCTGTCTGAGTTCAGAATTGGCAAAATGACCCATAGACAGGACTTCCTCTCCTGAAGGCATGACCCCATTGTGAACACAGTTTTCAAGGTTGACCAGTGGTCACCACTGGTCAACCTCTATTGTGTGTGTAAGGTCTTGACCCATATATCCTTTAACTCTGACTCAAGTGTCCTTGTGTTCATTCAACTATCATAATATACTTCAAAGACTTTCTATACTTGAAAGGCTTCCATGCATGAAGATGGAGAAGGAATATCCTCTGGCATCTATAGGCTAGTTGACATAGATTTGAAATGTCGAATGACAACACTTTCCATTGAAAACATAATTGTAATATTTGTATCAAAAGGGATATAAACAAAGTAAATGGACTGAATCAAAAGGGATATAAACAAAGTCACTGAACTATTGTGATAAAATCATTTTATGCTGAAAAAAAATTGTAGATTGAAAGATATAGGATAGAAATACAAACAGCAGTGTCTTATAAACCCATGGAAACAATATTTGTGTTACATTCCCACCTATTGAACAGCTTTTTGCAAAATGCTGGAAAAAGGAAAATAAAAAGATATTGCATTCCAATCTTTTCTTTCTCTTTTCCTGAATACATTATAGGGCCTATTTATTTTCAGCAACATAAGAGAAAATGTGCATTTGTAAAACATGTAATTTCTTGCATTGTATGTACTCAGCATTACATCAATAGATGAATTTAATAAGGTGCACAGTCTAGTTTACCTTGATTTCTGTGAAAATAAGAGAAGTTTGAGCCTCGGGTGTAGCCTTGTAGTTGGGGTCATTTCTGAAGTCAACATGGCAGTGTTTGGAAAGGGGCCACTCTCCCTTGCACTACACAGGAAGCTAAGTCCTGTTCAAACAAGTGTGGGGAAGTCACGCTCAACTGCTGACCTCAACCAAAATGAATAGTTGAGCGCTGCAGTATGGCACAGATTGGTTTGCATTCTAACTAGGTAGGCCCTATTCTACATGGCCTGAGCATTGTGAGCTGGGCTCTGTTTTATGAAGAGCAAAAATTGATTATATACGCTGTAGTTGATTTCAACTGTTAGTCTATGGCAGCCTATGTGGTAAGGAAATCTGAAGTCAATTTTATCTTTTGATAAAATGGGGCCCTTCACTTCCAAGTTTAATAGCCTCAGCACCATGAACTGGAACTCCCAAGTTTGTGATGTCAAAAAAAAAAACCAACAACACCCCAACAACAAGAAAAGCAAAAAACAAAAAACAAAAACAAACACACAATGCCACAATGAAAAGAAAATTCCATCTTGCATTTCCTTTGCTTTTAATGAGAGCATTCCTTTAAAGTTGGGATAAACATGCTAATTCAGTACATATAAGTAACAAGATATGAAAACAGAGACCAGAAATATTCCTAACTTAATCCCTTGAGGATGGGCTGATTTTGCTAACAACACCCATTTCCCATAGACACTTGCCTGAGTATACAATGTATTTGGGACTTGTGCTCAATGGGTTAATATGGAAGCAGAAGTTGTTGGAGAATATTCTTAAAGGGTGTGTACAGTTCTGGTCGAGGTGAAGATTTAGCTTTTAACGTTTTGTGAGATATTCAGAAACCACTCTATGAGATGTCAAAGAGCATGCGGTTCTAAGGGGTATCACAAGTTTATTCTATGAAAATCGGTTTTGAAATGGCTGAAATATCCAAAAACAAGGTGAAACAAAGAGATACTAAAAAAGTTGGGGCATGTCGCCTTTTATTATTAGCACTTTTTTGGATATCTCAGCCATTTGAAAACCAATTTTCATCAAATAAACGTTGAATCCTTCTTAAAATTACATGCTCTTTCATATTTCATAAGAGGCTTTTCATTATCTCACTTAGGAATGTTCAAAACATGAATCCCTACCTCAACCAGTACTGTACAGTCCCTTTAAGCTGTAGACTTCTTAAAAGTTGTTGTTTTAGTTGTTTTATGAAATTGTAATGAATAAATGATATAAAAGGTAATGTAGTGCTGGTTATGAGTCATAGATGATTCCCCACCAGGTCATTGCACTGAGCCAATTTACAGGGAGAAAAGAAGTGAATAGTAATAGCCATGAGGCTCTGAGAACAGGGGAGAATTTATAAAGCATAGAGCTTCACTGTACTAGTCAAACTGAAGGGAAACTTGGTGTGCTGCTGTAATTAGATTTCGATAAGATCTTTGTGACGTTGATCACAGAGATTTATAATATCAATTGGTCAGAGGCAAAGATCTTTCTTTCTTTACCCCATTTGAGCCCTGTTCTAGCCCAGTACTCTGACTGAAAGGATAATGAGGCTGTGTGAAATTGCATTTCATCAGTGATTAGCTTCTTTAATCAGCTGTGACAGTGGCATTCATCTTACATTTTTCATGGAATAGGAAGTGCATGGACACGAAGGAAGATTAGAATAAAAGCCTGTTCTGGAAGACTAGCTGTTTGTCGTGAGTCATAATGATAGACAATAATACGAGTACCCCCTGAGCCCAGCGAATAACATGCCAGGGGCCTGGAAGGAGTGCATCCACATCAGCCGAGCACCAGCCTCTGCACAGTAGAACTCTCCCTTGTTGGGTACTTGTTGACTCCCCTATGCTCTAGTAGTGAAGGCATGACACATCAGGCGCAAGTGGTCATTTGCACATTATGATGAATTGTGTCGACCACTGAAAAACCAGAAGAAGTGAACGACTTGAGGCATAAATGATGCCGTAGTTCCCGTTTATGAATATTGTGCAAGTGATTCATGAGCAAAGCGCGAACATGACATGGCTGTGAGCCAATATCATGCTTTTGGCAGGTTGTGTAGTTAATTTATTGTTCAAGGCTTGACAGGCAAAGCATCTATTTTTTTTTTCCTTTTTTACCTTTACAGAGGTGACTTCAAGAGTAGGAGGAACATTTAGCTGGTAGCTCTCTTGTACCCTTTGTGGTGATTTCTGTTGGTTTGGAAGTGGGCTTCTATTTTTAAGTTCACCTAGAGTGCATGAGCAAACTTTGCAGTCTTAGTGTTGAGGACATTAGTAATTTCAAAACTTTTTGCAGAGGAAATGTGTCGAACATACCCAGAACAATCCAAACATGAACAGGTGGTACAAGTACCTTTGTACTACAGTGTACACTTTCAGCAACAAGAAACCAAACGGTACATTTCAATACTCATGTGTTCAGAGCAAACATAAGATTCATTTCTTTTTGCAAAAACAGGCCATAAATCTCCCAACAGTGCATGTGTAAGCTACAATGATTGTACTAACCTTTATAATGGTGATGGCCTGTGTTTGAGATACTGTAAAACATGATATATTCACGGTATGAATTTTTCGCGAATTGGAGCCGAATACCTTTTTTGTGGCATGAACTGCCACTCGCATTCAATACATATAGTGAAGACAAGAACTTTCGTGTGCATTTTAATTTTGCAAATCTTGGCACTCCCGAAATTCGCGTACCGGTAATTAAAATGCATGTGAACATTCCTCGTTTTACAGTACTTGGCTGTTGAGTAATCAGTTAAATTGCAAAAATGGTACTAATTTAGATAACATTTTTAGCACTCTAAAGTGATATTTTGATCACTCCATGACCACCATGCAGGAAAAAATTATGAAGGATTATACAGTTGAACCTCTATTATCCGGCCTCCCTTTATCCGGATCTCTCTATTATACGGACGCAATCTCGCCGTGATTTTTTTTTTTTTTTTTTTTTTTTAAATAATTATGGGAGGAAAGGGGGATTCCTAACTCCTTGAGAACTCCTACACAAACACACATGAATTACATATTACTTCCAACATGATTAACATACATTACATCAAATTTCCTTCCATATTGCTTTCCCTCAGACATTTTAACATCCCCAAACATCGCCAAATGTAACAATGAAAAGGTTGCAGTATACACATTACTACATGTGGTACTACAATGGACTACATCAATACATGTGTATGTATATGTACATGTATAAAGCATTGAGTCTCCCGCAACCGGCCAAATCCCTTATCCGGATGAGCCCCGGTCCCGACTTGTCCGGATACGAGAGGTTCAACTGTAGTACCAAAATATTTACAAATAATAAAAGTAAACACACAAGTATTTTACTGTCAAATGCAAAGTTGGTCTGAAGCAGTTTGTCCTCAGTTGTTTTCCACTGTCTGATGAGTGACCTGTATATGTGCCATGGTACATGTACGAGCTGGCTGAAAATCTTGATGTCAAGATGAATATCATTTGAATGTACATCGTGCCATGACTTGAGACATTGACAAAGGGTGTCAAAAGGTGTTGCCAAATTTGGTATTCCTTCTCTTCCCTCTCATATTTTTCCCATATTGCATCATTCTGGTCATTGTTGGGCTCAGTCTGTATTAGAAAGATTTGGAAAGGTGATGAAAAAGAGAATGACAGGTTGCATCAGGGCTGGACAATTGCATCATGCTCTGTAGTATACATTGGCTTCTATTTGATTGTCTTGGTATCACTGGCTTGAATTATTGTTGACTCAGAAATTAGTTGGATGTGTATGAGGATCGGTGAGTGAGCAGGTTCAATGTGTATTCTACTGAGCCGGCAGAATGTGAACCGGTCCACACTCATCGAGTCATGAGCCATGTGTATGGAGTGAAGAATGCCCTGCCTGAAAGGGAGCAAAGTCAACAACCACTGACAGTGGTTACGTGACAAATATCATGAAGTCTCTCTGACCGTAATTAATGAGAAACTAGCTCTCTATCTTGCAGGAGGAAGAGAGAATGGGCAGCCCTAGTTTCCTCTCCATGTCTTTGCCTCCCCGTCTTAATATTCTAGTGCTTTGTTTATAAAACTGTTTTGATGAATATGCATGAAGGAAAACACTTTGGTGGTTATATTTGTAAGAGCATAGCTGAGGTGATAGTCGTAGATGAAAGTTCAAACTTCATTACCATTAGATGCTAGAATGAAATAGATTTCAGGAGCAAACTTTGAAAATGTATCTCCCAACAGAAATCAATGTTTATATTATATCCACAAAAAAAAAAAAACCCAATGAAAATGGATGTCAAGTTAATTCTTGTTTCTGTCCTGCAGGCTATACATGCACCATTCAGGAGACACTGGAATGCAGTATGAAGCTAAAAAAAACCCCACCAAAATCAACCACAAAAACACATCCTCAACAACCTAGCATTCTATTATTGAAAAGGAGAGCATTAAAAGATCCTGCAGACTATGACTAAAATCACAACTATGAGAATTGGAAAGAACTAAGACAATTTCATGAAAGTAATCACTTTTCATTTAAACAAAAATATGGCAACAAAAATCATCAGTTTGTACTATTTCTGTGATGGATTAAATATTTTCATGTCAAAGGTATTTTCTTGTCAAAATTTGCCCGTTATATCTTCTTGCATATCTGTGATAGTATAGCATAGCTCATCCATTTTGTTTTTTCTTTTTAGCAGTTGTCCACCCCTGTGCTTGGGCTTATGAGCAGCACTCACACACATGTATGTAAAGTGTGCATGCTCTCTGGTTCTGTATTACTGTGCTGTGCCATATGTACAGCCTCGAATGAGTGCTATCTGTCTTATTTACTTGCCACACTCAACCTTATGACATAGCAATGACCTTCATGAGTCATACAATTGAGAGAGGAAAAAATACCATGTACCGTGAACTATGATGGGGAATACATACATACTGTAGATAGTTTGATAGATGCTGCGTACAGTTTGTTTCATGTTTAAGTTTGTGCCAGTTTGTATGTCCTATAGATTGTAAATCGTCTTGACAGAAGGTTTGACAAGGCAACAAGCACTTTAGAAATAAAAGCATGAGAAAAAGAAATGTATGAAATGTAAAGGTAAAATGAATAATACCACGAAAATCTTCAAGTCTATTTTGTATTTTTCTGAATGAAGATTTTTTGAACTATTGGTTAAAAGCTAGAAGAAAAGATTGTGTACTTTGTGCAGCACAAAGGCAACATGCAGAAAAGTTTGAAAAGACCACCGCACAAAAAACAACACAAAAATAGGAACTTACCCATATGTGTATTTTAGTTTTTTATATATTTTTTTAGTGTGTTTCAGTTTTCTATTCTTTCAGTTTTGCTCACTTTTGTCTGGCCAACAAATCCTATGATTGATATTTAAATACCATTTGCAGAGTTTACAAACCGCTGATGATAAATATAGGCCTACATAGATGTGTTGTTTTTCATAATGACTTCTCTATCATCTGATAACCACTGTGAAATTACCTCAGACAACTTATGCAGTATTATTGCAGCTGTCAATGGGAAAAGGAAAATTAAAGCTACATGTAGTTAGCCAGTGATTGTAGGTAATCTCAAACGGAAAGAGGAGGTAGGCTTAGTGAAACTAAAGATAAAGCCTCATCCTGTATATAAGTAACATAAACATTATATGAAGCACATCCTAAAGTTTTTGAAGAAAGATGTTAGGGAAACAAATGCATATATCTAGGGTACCTCATAATTTCTTACATCCAGCCAATGAAAGAGTTTGATGGGAGAAAAGAGTCTGACCTAAATGAAGTAACCAAAGCTACATTGCGTAAAGATCCTGATCTTGATGTAGAGCACAATTTCCGATCAGAAATCATGGAATATTCTCGCACTCTGGTTGCTGTTGAGGAAACGATATTACCTGTGCCACTTCCCATCGCACGAGGTCAAGCGCTGATTTGTTTTGAGCTCCAATCAGTCATATAGCCCTGGAAATAGACTAGGAACTAAGCTCTTATTGATACTGATAAAGAGGGATACAAATTCTAGCAGAGAAATATTTAGAAACAGCAAAAACTTGTAACATCATGTTTGAACTAGTCATTAGTGGTATAACAGTTTAGCTGTGTAATCACCCTAACCAGTTGAAGAGTAGTCCCAGTTATGCTCGGGCTGGTGTCTATGGTAAATGAGTTATAGCAAAATTAGGTTGTCCTCAATGGGTTGATCTAACACAAATTGCACATTTTTTGTGTGTGTGTGTGTGTAAAAAGTCATTGTTATTGTCATTTTTGCACAAAGTACTGTTATCCTCATGAAGGTACATGTAGACTGGTTTTCTGACACATTGGTACAAGGCAGACACAGCAAGGACTGCATGCTTGCAAGGCAAGATATGTTTACTACCTGATTCAGCATAAAATCTGGTAAAGGGAGATGCACAAGGCTTGCATTCATTGAGCATGCTTGCACTTAGCATCTTGACATGTGGACATGGTTCATGATTGTGTGCCAGTGATCACATGCTTCTCTCAACACATATACTACACATGAGTCATAGCCGTTGCCAGCTGACGCAATTATACTTTAGACTCTCATTGAACTTTCACAGCCTTATTGTAGATTCAGTGCAGGTTAAAGGTCATTTGATGAATTATGAGTACCAGAATATCCCTGGTCGTAAATCTTTGGCCATTTATATACTTTACAAGTAGACCTAGATAGCACAGAGAGTGCACGTGGCTCTACACAATAATGGTATGAATATGTGGCCCTGTGGCGTGTATGGAACATGTGTGTGTTTGAGGAGGTATAGGTTATAATGTTTCCAGATACGCACACATGCTTTATTTTATAATTGTAGTGATGATAATATACATGTATTAAGAATAGCCTAGACTTCCATTTAGCATCTAGGCCTAATCTTTGCAGTAAATATTTAGTGTGCATTTTTATCATACAATAAAAAACATACAGGTAACTACAAATTCAAAGACTTTTGAAAAATGAACAGAACATCATCAAGAATGATAGTGACATGCAGAATGATAATTGTACCCTTGATAGAGAAGTGAAAACAAATCATGGAAAAGCACATTGATGTACATGTACATTATTCAATTCCATTCAATTCAAGTGATTTTATTTCCACATAAAGTAATATAAAGCAATATAACATAATGCTTCCATGAGTACAGAATATTTTAAGGAACATTGAATCACATAAGTTTCAACAAAACATGGATATAATTATAAAAATATCAACTGTATTAATAGGTAAATAAACAAATATACAATACAATTTTATTTTGTAAATATTGTGATCTATCTCTATTATGATAGAGATACATCAATGTAGTAGGCCTACATATATTTGTTTAGAGTTTGAGTTGTGTACTGACAGTCAGTAGGTGATAAAGAAAAATATTGTCAAAATAGCAATTCAGAAACTGTAAATAAATATTTGAGGAATACCTACTTTTTGTCAGACATATGATATGATTCAGCTTATTTGTTTGTCTGACACCAAAATATTTGCCTGATCACCCACTCCTCTTTTTTGTCGTTCCAAGGGAGGGACAAAAGATATTGAAAAGAAAAACAGTAGGTATTTGTTCATTGATGTTTCAGCCCGTTGACCGCTTTTAGTATTATGGTGTAAAAGTAAACACCAGATTTTTAGGGTGAAGCTATGAAGGTGTTATTCGTAGGAATAGTTCAAATATAAACCATGCCTTTGCTTTAGGCCCTGATTCAAGAACACACAGTACAGAACATTTCCTGTGTGGGTTATGGGGGGAGTGGTCCGGAGCTAGTAATGCCCCAGTCACATATAAACACGGATGCTCAAGGATCTACACGGTGATCCGGGGACGTCCGGGGAGATCCGGGGAGATCCGGGATTTAGGTATGACTGTACACACGGTATCAACACGGCAGCTACACGGATAAGGCCGGAAGAGCGCGGCGTCTACACGGACAAACACGGCAGCTACACGGATCAACACGGCATCTACACGGCAGCCACACGGACCACCCCGGATTGCTCTGCCAACACGGCAATCCCCGGATGACGGCGGATGTTTTTGACCTCCAAAAGTTGCCGTGTTGGCCTCCCGGCGTCAACACGGATCTCTCCCCGGATCAGATCCGGGGGTGGTCCGGGATGATCCGGGATGTCTATGTGACTGGGGCATAAGTTTTGACTGCCTGTAAGATTCAAGATACTGGATACTTTTGATTTGGGTCATGGTTCCCTGTACAGTAACCTTGGAATAGACCTGAATTATAAGCTCAAAGGCCATCAGAATTTATTTCCTATAAAGTATGCTTATTTTAAACGAATACTCTGATGGATTTTTAGGCAAATGAAAAATCATAGAACCCCCCCCCCCCCACACACACACACAAACAAAGATTGTTAGTCTCTGAGTATTGAAATTCAAGATTCATATCTTTCTGATTATTTGAAAAATAATAACTGGTTTATTTGAATTGATTTTAAGCTCAGTAGCTTTTGATAAAAATTTTAAGAAGTTTTTATTTCTTGAATTGAGCCAGTTCTTTCTGTATGTGCATGTTAGTATGTGTTATCCTTTCAAAAAACAAAGCAAAACAAAAACAAAAACAGGGGAGTAGAACTGTTTCACTGACAGGAGGCAAGTGAGTCCATCGTATCGCCTAGTCTCCTTCCCAGACACTATGTCAATTTAAATGATGTGATCAATACAACAATGTACCTATACTTTTTTTTTTACAGCTTTCAGTATGATGTGATTTGGTGATTGATAGGCTAAACCTTTGGAATGTCCATGTTTATATGAGAGGTCATATACTGGTGTCAGAATCACAAAAACATTATTTTGCAGCCTTGTAGCTGAACTTTGGGGGGGGGGGGGGGGGGACAAAACCCTGAAGTTACCTTGGGCCACATTGGGATGACACCGGGAGTGAACTCTCAGTATCCTGCCATGACTAGTCTGTGAGCTCAAAGCCCCAGATTTCCACTGTCGCCCCTCTCGAGGGGGGTAATCCAATCTCCTGTATAGGCCCAGCTTGTGAAGCGTTGTATGCCTGGCTCGTGTGGTATGTCTGTGAAGTATCTGTGAAATACGCCTGGCAGTCGCTTGGATGCGAGGGGCTGAGGCACGAGTGATGGGGTGTGAGACTAGAGGGAAATTGTTTGTTTTTCAGTTGACACAGATTGCACATTATTGTATTGACCTTAAGTCGTCCTGCAGTCGGCAGTGCTTGTATTTCTTTTTCAAATGTCACTGTGGAATTTGATGTAATTCAGTGTGATATCATTGTTGAAAACAATGCTTGAGAAACACAGTAGGCAGAAGTGTTTGTTGTATTGTCCACAAGGGATGTGCAAAACACTATGAGACTTCATCCTTAGATCACAGAAAGTTTTGACCCGCCAATGCATAGTAGATATCTCCATCCAATTCACACTACAAGCACAGAAATGGGAGATGTACGTTTCACACTGAGAAACCAATGTAATTATAAATGCTGCAATATAAAGGCCCTAAATAATGAGATAAAGAAAAGCACTTTCTTTCATATAATATCTTTTAAAATAAAACAGACATTGATATGACGTTGTGGTAGCAAATACTACCATAAGACTCAGTGCTCAGCGTATGTTTTCCTGATTACTTTCTCCTGTTAACAATCATCCAAGACCGAGCGTCATTATTTCCCGTTCCACTTGTTCCAAATGGTATAGCGTATTAGCCTTTCTGTGCGGTGCAAACTCCTAGACAGAAGAGGTTTCACTGAAAAAACTACCGCACAATGGAACAAATTCCTTGCAAAGGTCATCATAACAAATCATGTCTTCTCTCACAAAAGTAAGGTGAAAACGAAGTAAAAATAAGTCTGCATTGGTTGACTATATCAGTACTCTCGTTGAAAAACAAAATGCAGTTGATAAAATTATGACTTATATAATCATATCCACCCTGACTTGTTGGCATATACTCCATATTGCATCATGGCTAAATTACAGTCCCAACAGAAAGAATGAGTACCTCAGTGAGAGCACCATAGAGAAGAGGTACATTCACATTCAAATTATTGCACCATTCTCATTGGCAGAATATCATGATCAAAGTAACCACAGTACTGTATACGCTATGTATTTAGCGAGTCTAAATTTGTACGAATCACAAGTTCCTGATGATTTTGCGAGTGGTTGAATTTGCGATTGTTGAGTACAGTACTGAATAGAGAAATGTATGCCTGCATGTCACATTCATGTCAGGATCAGAGTCAATTTTTTTTGGCATGTCTTTAAATTTGCGATTAGCACCTGACTCTCGAAATTCACAACCCCCCCCCCCCCAAAAAAAAAAAAGAAAAAAAAAAGAAAAAAAAACTCATGAAATATTTGGCATTACATTACAGTAATTCACTTGGTAATTTTCTCATTCATTAAATGAAATACCGTGGTATTTTTTGCTTGAAAGTACACAGAACTCCCAAAGGTAAACACTGTGCATGTATGCATTAGATCTCCTACAAGAAAAAGACACGAAGTGTGTGAGGTTACATGAGAAATACACTGCTCTGCACGATATGTGCTATTTTGTGACATGATTCACACTCAAATTTTGCATGCATACATACACTGTACGTATTTCATGAGAAGTTTAAATTATCAAGCTCTATATACCATGCTATTTTAGAGCACGTATTTGCATTCTCATTTATAGGAATTACTGTGCAAAATACTGCGGTATCACACATGTGAATGCACCTAAAAATTGCTTGTAAAGTGACAGTGGGAGGGAATTTATCTTCCTAGTGTGGAAAATCTGGCTTTACAAATGGGTGTGGAGAGAGCGAGACTGGATGAGCTGAAATCTTCCCTGGGATGCAAGATGGATTTTATGGGGATTACCATGGGTATGGATTAATGGCACATATACTGTAGGAAGTAAATACATGTATTTGAAGGAAGTGTTTAATTAGACTGAATGTACAATTAGTATCCTGAGTATAAGTGATATGAATATGATGCTGGTATTCCAAGGGACATCAAGCAGGGTAATCAATATAATGCAAATGGGACTGAATAGTTTCCTGTATTAGGTTGAAGACATCCAACATATCAAGATACTGTGTACATGTACATTGTATATGTTGGTCAGAAGTAAGGTGGGAGTAGCACTAAAACCCTCTATATTGTCAGTTTCTTTTTGACATCACACCAGTAGTCATTATAATATATTATTTGATTTTGATAAAGTGTGCAAGTACAAATTGTAAATGGTGTGTTTCTTTATTATTGAGAGAGATGAGTTCTTCTGCCTATAAGGCTACAATGTATAGGGGATTTAAAAAAGTGATGATAATTTTTCTGATTGTCTTCCCCTGCCCTTATAATTCTTTGTATTGATGCTAACCATCACCTCTTGTGATACCATGTCTTACATTAGTAGTCTCATGAATTTTGAGAAATGTTGCAAGTTATTGTGTCCAATGTCTTTTTTTTTTAGATAAATCATTTAGATTAATGGAATTACTGTACATGTATGCATGAAGATATAGGATTATAGAATTAGGCCTATAGTAATGGAAATTATAACCTGAGCACTTGCTGAATGTATACTATGGAAATGTGCAACAGGTTTGTCTCATATGTTTCATTTTGTGAGAGGCAATATCCTGGAGCTCTAATCATATGGATGTATTTCACTCTACTGTCATGGAAATTCAACTTGATCCCCTTTGCAGTAGCCTAGTTTTTTTGTTTTGTTTTTTTCTTTCTTGGAGATTGGTTTGTTGGAAATCTGTTTGTTGGGAAGCAAGAGGCGTGGGAGGTTTCAGCGGTAGAGGTTTCGGCGCCATCTCATTACTTGAGATGGGAACGTTGGGCACATCCACGACATGTAGGTCAGAGGATAGATGAACAACCTTCGAATCCACATCTCTGTCTGTCTGTCTGTCTCTCCCTCACACACACACACACACACACCCACCCATCCTCACCCATGCTCATTGCTCAATGAGTTAAATTTGTGAGGAGTACGAAGAAGGATATGCATACCTCAAAGCATTGAATAATTATTGGAAATCCAATAATGCAGAGCTGGCTTGTGTTGTGTAAGTGGAGTGTTTTGTGACGTGTGTATTTCCTATAAAATCCATCAGCAATAGATGATTTTTTTTGTTATTAATGTTTTAGTATTCTGTTCCTTGAGTTGATGTATAAGTTGCCGAAGGTAAATGAATCAAGAAAGTTATTATCTCTCCTGTGAAGTAATACCATCATGATTATCACAAATAAAAGAAGATGTGTATTTCATTACATGAATGTGAATGACATTAACGTGCATAGAAAATGATGGTATCCGTTGTGATATTTCTAACTCTCTAAACCTTTTTAAGAGCTTTGAGGCACACATACATGAAATGAATAATACTGCAGAAATATAGTGATGTCTTTGCCTGGCCCAAGAACAGTATTAACTTGTGCACATGGAAAATGATTTGTGTTGTACAATGAGAGTGGTATTTCCTGCAAATAAGACATGCATATAGACCTATAATAAAAAGTACTGTAAAAGTGGACATTTTCACATTTTTTTTTTCAATTAACATAAAAAAAAGTGTTCAAATATTTTTTAAAATATATTATGATGTCTGTGATTCTGTGGAATTTCGAAGAAGCGAAATTCATTTTACTCAAATGACTCACACAAAAGTTTCTACTTTTACAGTATTGCACAAGTGACTACTGTACATACCTAATAGATATAATGGGTGATTAAACATAAATGTGGTCACTCTAAACAGACCTGTATGGTCATGATATACAGGTGACTGCTACAAACGGTCACTATATTCAAAGGTTTCACTGTCGTGTACTCTCTCCGGTCCTCAATGTTCACAATGTGGCTGGGGACCTCGGTTGATTTTACCTGCATCATTCTGATATCCACACTGGGGTCAGTTTGTCCCACATTTCACTCATGTCATGCTTAGCTTCCCTGTGACTCATCTTCCCAAATTCTCTTCATTCTCTTCATTCCTGCAGATGTTCTGGAAGGTTACAATGGAACCATATTTGCCTACGGGCAAACATCCAGTGGAAAGACATTCACTATGGAGGTGAGAACATTGTAAAATGAAGTGACGTTTTACACCATATTTTAGCTGGCTTTGAATGATGATTAGAAGAAAAAGAAAACTAATTATGTATAAAAGTGTTAAAGTTTCATCGGTGCAGGATCTAAAATAAGGTTATATGATTTTAATGTTTTACTCATATTCGTAAAACATTGATGTCAGCTGTAGTCACATTCATATATTGGGTGATGAAGTCATCCCCTCACAAGTCTTTTGGTAGTCTTATAGCAACCTATCAACAAGGACTTTTTTTGGGGGACTGGATTGTTACTAACTGAAATATTGACCCAAAACATGATATTAATTGTGTATAGACTTGATTTTATTCTTAAGAAAAAACAAACGAACAATATTGTAATATCATGGTGCTGAAATGCACTGTAAGTAGTGGTCATTGCACTGAGGGCAACATGCCGGATTATGCTTGACATTAGATAAACATTTTATTTTGTTCTGCTGTTATCTTTTTGAGATGGTATATTTGTTTTATAACTTTTTTTTTCAAGAATAGCTTTCCCTTTAATTGACGATTAGTTTATCTGTCATCAGAAATATTATCAGTCTGCTTACTCTGTCATAGCAGAGTACAGCAGTGTCATTCTCCTCCTCTATAGTGACTTTATTTTTGTTATTGTCTTAAAGGTCCTGTTTACCTTTGGGAACAGTGATTAAAAAATGTTCAAGATATCACAGTTGATGCATATATGTGTAGGTCTGTTGTATCACAAAACATCCTACCATATAGAATTTTTGCAATAAAGCCTAAAATATAAGGAGATATCAGTATTTCTCATCAAACCATAACCGAGACGGTTTAGTCCGGAAACATTTTTATTGTAACTTTTGTGCACATTTTGTCTTAATATTAATTATACCGATTCCAACTGAAATCAGTGCTGTTTCTATCCCTAACTCACATAATTTTGGAACTATTTCAAAGCACTTACGCTGGGTTTTTGTTTCATCTGCAAATGGTTTAAGTGCTGTCCAAAATGTAAAATGAATTCTGCTTCTAAACTACCCTGTGTGAACCCCAGCACCAAACATACCATGTTGTCAGGCTCTTCCATTATTTGAATTGACTATTTGCTCCAGTTTGAGTCCTGTCGGTATGATTCCACTCGTGCTTCCAGGAGGTCTTTATTACTGCTCTAACCTCTCGCCAATATTACCTTGAGATTACATCAAACTTGTGACCTTCCAACACAATATTAAATTTCTGTACACACTAGCTATGAAAGGCAGAAATAGACACACACAAAAAAATGTTGTAGCAACCCACGCACCCCCTCCCCCAATGTTGCATGTATAACTGAAAATTAATAGCGTTTTTGTAATTGCGAACCAATTTCCGCCATTTCTTTCTCTATGATGGAAGATTTTTTTTTTCTCACTCCATTACAATAAAAATGGTGAACAATATTTCCTCGAAAGACAGGAAGAAAGCAGTAGAGACTGTTTATCTGTAAAGAAAAGAGGATTTATGAGGATGGATTTCTTCAGAGGCCACATCCAATGTGGCTATCCAGCTAGTAATAATTCAGAACGGAGGAAAGGGGAGTGAATAGATACTGTAAAACATGATATATTCGCGGCATGAATTTTTCGCGAATTGGAGCTGACGGCCTTTTTTTGCGGCATGAAATTTTCGCGAACTGCCACTGGCATTCAATGCATACAGTGTGGACAAGAACTTTCGTGTGCATTTTAATTTCGCGAATCTTGGCGCTCGCGAAATTCGCGAAATTAAAATGCACGCGAACATTCCTCGTTTTACAGTACATTCACATGACATTTGTAATCTTTGATGATAGGCATTCAATGCATACAGTGTGGACAAGAACTTTCGTGTGCATTTTAATTTCGCGAATCTTGGCGCTCGCGAAATTCGCGAAATTAAAATGCACGCGAACATTCCTCGTTTTACAGTACATTCACATGACATTTGTAATCTTTGATGATAAGCTTGTAGTTTTTAACTACTGTAGTGTAAAAGTGGATATTTTTGCGCGACTAATTTTTTGTGCTCATCCCATAAGAAGATTTTTTTGTGTTTTTAATTCCGCAGAATGAAGACACCAACTATAAGTACTGTAACATATGGCAAGGAAAAATATTTGTGTGCTTTTGTTATTCGCGCTAACTTCTGGTTGCGTGAAATATGCGAAAATTTCAATACCGCGAAAATTTCCACTTTTACAGTATGACAAGCATTCACACCACGACACCTATTCTTAATGATTTAATTTTTCGAGCAAGAGTCCCACTTGATGAGTAAACCACAGAAGTGTAAGAAATAGGCTACATACACATGGCGCGAGTGATAACCCAATAACGTATATCGATACGCTAGTGTACAACACGAACCGGAGGTTGACCCAAAAGCTGGGAGGAGGAGGGTTCATGGAGACATTGCGCTAACTTTCAAGTTAATTGAATGCTAAACTATGAGTGGGGACCCCCTCATCTGATCATTGTGTGGATAGAGCATAATTCATAAGATGTGGCGTGGTTCTAATCTTTGACTAATGTTTAAGATTGCTACACAAGTGCATCTTCACTAACTACTAACTATTATCATCGGAGATTAAAACTGTGATGTAATCTTGAAGTTAAGGAACATGGTGTGAAAGTGACTAGTGAAAGGGGTGGGAAGAAGGACTGCACAGATCATCTTCAGCAGTGAGATAGAAACACAGGGCATGTCTCTCATCAAGGTTGGACAGCTCTCTCCTGTTTGTGACCTGGATGTCACATACGTGTTGTTTTCACAGCACTGTGTCATGGCACATAATATATTTGCCGAACATATTAGACTGGGCAAACCTGTGTCTGGCTGAATGTTTGATTTCTTTGTGTATGTCTGTGACATGTGCTATTAAAACTACAAAGTCTCTGTTTGGTGGTACGGAAATGTTTATAAATGTCCAAGCATTCACAACTTAGTTGTGCTGAAGACATTCCAATTTCCGATTGAAATTCATTCTCTGAGCCAGCCATCTCCCTATAGATGCTGAGGGTCAAAGTTCATGAAATGGAGGTTTAGTTGAGAATGCAAGCTGGTTTTAAAGAAACAGTGTAGAGAGCACTGAAATATTTCTGAGATATTTGATAGCATACCAATCAAAATAGGTTTATGAGAATAATGTATAAAAAGATGTTTGCGATTTATCCACATACAGACATTTAAAGTATTAGAAAATGGATTGATAAGATTTCTCCAGGTGTATGATGGCATTTGTACAAGGGACCTTTTTTTTTTCTCTCTGATGATTGTTATTGAAACATAATGTAGCTTTGAAAAGTCTTGATTGAACCCTTCAACAAAGCCAGAACAGTCTGTGCACATTGGCAGCTGCTGCTTTTTCTTTATGTGCCAACGCATATCATTTGACAGTGTTATATTCAAGGTTGGGATGTTTTTAGTGGGCTCTGTCTACCTCTGCAGTGCTATCAAACCCATGAATAAAATTTGATGTGCCCAATAAATAAAATTTGTCAATTTTACTGTTTAAAATGTTTCAATGAAACAAATATTTCAAGTAGCAGTAATTGCTTTATATCCTATTACACAGAGAGTTAGAAGGATCAAGGGCTGCATTTATCTAACTTGAGAAAAAGAATCACATTTCAAAACGCGTTTGGAATGGTGTTTGCAAACGTGGTTTGAAACGGGATTCTCAGGGAGCTGCGTTTATCTAACCATCATATAATCGCGATTCGAGTGTTGTCACTGCGCAGCTGCTTTGTGCCGTTTGACCTGGGAAGTATCGGGTCAACTGTGTACCAAGCAAACATGCCTCATCAGTCACACACAAATAATGGGGAGAGAGCACAACTGGAAACAGCTGGGATTTGACCTTGAGGTATAAACATGTTTCAAAATGGCATTGCGTTTATTTACTCACAGAATGGCGATCGTGGTCTCAAACATGTTTCAAAACGGCGTTTCTGAACGCGTTTGAAAACATGGTTGCATTTATCTGACCCCTGAAAATGCCTCAAACATGTTTAGGATCGTGATTCTGCCCTCAGATTTTTTTTTTCGATAAATGCAGCCTAAATGTGAATGTAAATGTCCTTTGCCTTCATCCTATTCCACATGGGACAATAGTAATATGTCTTTGTTTTTCTTTTCTTCCTCTTCACTTCAACAAATCAGTTCAGATTGTATAATTTGTTTGTTATAGGAGTGCAAACATATCAAGCCTTACTTGAAGCTGTGTAGCCCTTCTACTTGCTTCCACAGTGTTGTACATCGCTTCTGCCTGATCACATTGTTATATGTAGACAAAAGTGTTGTAAAACCGTATTCTGAGCAATCACATGATAATTTGCATGTTGATTCATGATTAATGATTATCAGAGGAATCAGTCAAGTCTTGTGACATTTATTATGTGCCTGCGAAGTCAGCTAGAAATCTGTAAATGGAGTGTGACAAAAGATATCTAGGGCTTGCTGCAATGACATTGCCCCCCCCCCCCCCCCCCCGCAATGATGTTGCCCTTCTTGATATGTAACCAAACTTTATACAAACAAAATATAACCAAACTTTATAAACAAAATATGATCATGTGAAGTATTGTAAAACCAAACATTTCGCGAGCATTAAACTTTATTAATCTTGCAAGGAGCCACAATTTGTGAAAGTAAAATGCACGGGAAAGGTTTTGTTTTAATACGCAGTGCATTGAATGCCAGTCAACAATTCACAGAAGTTTCGTGCAGTGAAAAAGGTACCTGGTTCCAATAAACAAAAGTTTTATGCTGCGAATGTTTCTGGTTTTATAACTTAAATTGTATGAGCAGAAATATACGAGTTTGTATTTAAACAGAACAAGCTTCTATTCAGTCGAGGACTGCTTTTAATTACAGTGTTAACCTTTTCTCCACCCCCTCCCCTTTCTCTCTCTTTTTCTGGCAGGGTATCATGGGCAACCCACAGTACATGGGTATCATTCCTCGCATTGTACAGGACATCTTCAATCACATCTACCAGATGGATGAGAGCTTGGAATTTCACATAAAGGTTGGTTCTTCCACACTTCCTATCTGTTTCAAGAACAAAGTTTTGATGGGAATGCACCAGGGGTCTCGTCTGTAATACAGTTGAGCTTTGTGAGTTGTTGAAACCAACACGGGTATAGTCATTCTTAAAAGAGAAATTGCTGAAAATCCTGATATTGTGTTACATTGTCTGGAAACAGAAAAATCAGAGAAGTAAGTCAGTGCAAATTTGGGGAAAATATTCAGACTCGCACAGAAAAGTTTGAAGTGTTCAAGTTTAGAGAATATGACAAATTGACAACTGTTTGTGGATTAAGTATTTGTTTTTTATGTTATATCAGTTACACTAATTTTAATTTTTCTGAAATATGTAGGCACAGACAGAACTTATGCATGAAAGAGAACATGCAAAAATGTATTACTCCTTATACAGCAAGAACAGATATATTATATATATATTTTTTTTTTTCCTTGGGAGAGAAATAAATTCATTATTCAGAATGATTTCTTAACTTTTTGTGTATGTCTGTTGTTTTCCCCCATTTTTCCACTGATCTACTGCTGTGATTTTTTGTTTTTTCATACACACACACACACACACACAAGATTCTGTCCAGATGTAAGTGTCAGTCAGGATAAATAGAAACCGGGGTCCATGTTTCATAAAGTACAAGTTTCACAACTTCAGCAGTGTGCAATACATGCAGTGAAGTCAAAGTGAAACTCATAATAAAAGCAAACCTTTGAAACAGGCTCCATGAAGAACAAGTGTTCCGGGGGTAAAGCCATTGTGAGGATGTAGTATGATTGTGAAAAATGTCACAGTCAACAGTACAAATTGTGACAAATATTTGATACCTCCGTCTCTCGAAATGTGTACTCGTTGATATTTTTAGCAAGTGGAATCCCAGCATGTTGTAGTCCGCGAGGGTCGTCATCCCCCATGATGTAAAAAAACATGGTGAGCCTTGCAAAGGTAGCATACATTCATCCTGCCTGAAAGAGAGGACATGTCTCATAAAAGTCCACAGTGCAAGATCCCTCTATCATCAATATCCAACAGGCACTCAAGAAAAGAAAAGTCCTGCATTACTGTATGTTAGGCAACTACAGACGAGTAGATGATTGCCTTTATGTGTTTAGGACAAAAAATTGTGTTGAATTTTAAGTTTGTGTGTCCCTTTTACAATGCTGAATATCAGATTCCTTTCATAAGCTGGCAGATTGTAGAGGTAGGTAGTTCAGACCTTTCCTCAAAATAACAAGACTGAAAACTTCTCTATGATATGGGAGAATTATTACAGTCAAACACGTCTGTAGCGACCACCCAAAGAGAAAAAAAAGCGGCCGTTACAGACAGGTTCTTTAACACGCTCTTTCTCTCGAGTGGAATTGTTTTAGTGGTCGTATATATCAGATGACTGCTATAGACAGGTGGACGCTATTGACAGGTTTGACTGTACTATAGACTTCCAGTGAATTTATTAAGACCCCACAAAAATTCTAGCCCTTATTCTCAGTGCAGAGGGGGAGTGTTTTCTCAAGTGACTTGGGGTTTGTTTTTTACTTCTTTCTTAAAAACTCAGAGACCATGTTACTGTACAAAGACAAGGGGGCAGTGTCAAAGACAATACACATACAATGCAATGCACAAGTGATGGAAAAGAGCAGAAGAAAGACAGAGAGGGGTGAAATAAGTCTACTATTCTACTTTTGAATGTTATGTTTACAACTTGGTTGGATCATAGGGCAAATCTTTATATCAAGAGTTCATGTATGATAAAAAAGATTTTTTTTTTTTTTTTTAATGACACAATGTGTTGGAATTTGATCCTAGCTATCATGCTAGGATGCAATATTGCTAAGACATCACAGGCAAGCTGTACGTAAAACCATAAGACCGAGTATGTGCCTATTACACAGCAAAATAAGGGATTCATATTGTAGAAAACCTAAACTATCCCTTCCATGAGATTTTCTAACACTGGGTTCAAAATAGAATAACAAAAATCATCCCAATGCACTTAAATACAAACATCTTGGCAGGCACAGCAAAATATAGAATTTGAGACACTATTGCTATGCTATAAATATCAATTACAGTACACACGTGTATCCCTCAGGGAAGAGAAAGGAGACATGATCTCAAATTGCAAATAGTAGTTGTACAGGAGAACACTGCAGTCCACATATTTAAAGATAGATTTAAATTCCCTTTGTGATAGCATGGGGCAAAGTTGTGCCTCCCATGTACACAATCTGCTGCTAATCTCTCCCAATCAGTATGTTTGCATGTATCTTTACAATCCGCTGACAAGCCAATTTTGACATCTTTGTGACTCATGTCACGCTTCTTACTGCCGCTTTTTTTGTGGCCAGTATAAAAGCTCATCTCAATGAACATGCACCGGGGTGAAATTGTCACAGGGTATACCCCCTGAGGAGAAGTTGGATAGAAGTGCGATGAACTTTCAGCCATTTATGAGCTCCCTGACCCATTAAATGACGTCAGCCTTTCTCATCTTGCACACACAGTATAAATCTACATGGGGCTCATCATCGTTATATCATTATTGGCACTCTAACACCTCACACAACAACAGCCCTCTGAGGGTTGTAGTCATCTCCTGTGAGTGCTTGCAGTTACAGCTATTGCCAGTATGTCACACGCTACATAACAAAATTCCCTGGGAGGCATTAAAAAGAGTAATGTTGACTGCATCTTCAACAACACTCCTTCAGAATTTTGCTGCAACATCATAAATATCCAAAATTTCTATTCTAAAGGTTATACATCCTTCTTGCAAAAGACATGAAATTTGGCTTGGTTGAAGAATAGTGTCTCTCAAGACCATGGATGAATAATAATATGCACATTAGGCATCAATTATGTAATGGAGTCAATCCATCAACCTGTGGCTATTTCCTGCTAGTAATCCTGTATAGTGCTAATAGTCATCTTCCTTTGATACACCTTGCAGAGCATCTGCTGCTGTTTTAATGTGTAGGCTTTCCTCTATTCAAAAGGGTTCAGTCATGAACTGGTTTAATACAAAATTACAGCTTTGGAGCAGTATTGAAAATTCAGTGACAGCAAAATGTGTCATAAGTCGTACAATAAACTATCAGAAGCTGATATTTACTCCAATTCCCTTTGCTAAAGGTATTTTCATAATTTTTTTTCTAGATACCTAAAAAGCTACAAGTTTGTATTTCATCTGGATTCCAAAATGTTGTCTATGATTCAGTTTAATGCAAGTCATCAGTTGGTCTCCTAATGACAAGCCACAACAGGTTTGTAATATTATGTATAAACCCACTTTCAAAGATAGGATGAATTAAAACAACCATCATTCACACAAAACAGAGATTATGTAGCTATCCACAAGGAGAGGAAGATTGTGGAACACAGTGCATTCTTCCTTAATATAACAATTGTTACATACACTGTAGGTGTGCACTTATATCTCTCATATTGATTTGGTATGCATTAATCCTATAGTTGCACTTCAAGCACAACATGCTCCACATATTGAGTATAGTGAGGTGTGGCTGTCCCAGACAAAGACCCTGTTTACAGTGCGGGGCTGGGCCGAGCCCAGGCTCGGCCACGCTTTTAATTCAAACCTTTCAATATTTTGTCGTAGTGGCGCTCTGTTTGTAAACAAACGCAATTTGGTATAGTCTGGTTTTCAGACCCTTTGCCAACTGGATTCCATGGCGACAAAGTCGCCATTCGGGCAAAGGCCTTTGCCCAAGGAAAAATCCTTTGCAGGACAAAACCACCTTAAACTATACTAGTTTTCGACGTTGAGGGGGTTAATATCCTGAATAGCGAAGTAGTATGGGCAGAGGGTCTGGAAGCCAGACCAAAATTGACTGCGCATTTGGCCCAGTTTGCGTTTACATTGAGAAAAGGCCGGGCTCGGCCACGGCCTAGCCGCGGCCGAGACCACCTCCAGAGCGTGGCCAAATGCGCTGCCAATTTTGGCCCCGCATTTGGCCTTTTGCGCGTTTACACTGAAATGAAGGCGGGCTCGGCCACGGCCGAGCCGCGGCCCAGCCCCGCACTGTAAACGGGGTCTAAAATATGTTGCATTTCTTGGCAAGGTTTTGTGAGACAACCGTAAACAGGTGTGTTTCTTGCTGACAGATCTCTAGTTTTCTAGTCTTCTGTGGCATTGTAGGGAATGTAACTCCTGCTGCTGCTCATTCTAGTACATCATGTCCTTTTTGTTTAATGATATCCCTTCATTTTTTTTTCCAGATATCATTCAAGCTTTCCATTGGAGGATTTAATTGTTAAATCAAAGGACTACGTCTTTCATGTTGGAATGTCTTTACTCAAATTATTGGAATTCATAATGAATGTGTGATCTACTGAAGATGTAGACATTTATTTGTGATGATTATACATCTTATCTACACCTGATACCAAACCTCTTGTTCAAACTACTAGTAATTCCTTTCATAGCCCCCCGATTAAAAAATAGAATAACAAAACTTGAGAATAAATAACAACTCAAAACAAGAGGATTTCCATTATCCTTTTTAAAGCTTTTAATTTGGTTATTTAAGTCAGGTGATAATACTAATCCTGTGGTTATGAACTAGATTGGTATCATTAAATGCCGAGGGCTGTCTTTCCTGCTTATTATGTTCAGTCTGTACTATGTTTTGATTGCTGATTGATACACACAGTAAAATGTTTTCTTTGATGGTCGACACGCATGGCTGGAAACTAATTGCTAATTAAAAGAGATTAGTTAATCTTCCCTAATCCCAATTGTGTCACCATGGCCTTCCTGTTGGATTAAAGCATATTGTTACTCCTGAATGGGCTTAACATTAAGCTAAGTGCCAAGGCAAATAAGGGGCAGAGCTGCCAACTAGTACTGATTTTCAGTAATTTCTACTGAAATTGGACAAGAATACTGAAGGTTACAAGCAAATTACTGATTTTAGAAATCATTGTCTGTGATAAATTCTATAACACTGTTAAGGATTACTGATTTTCACTCAAAAAAGGTGCAAATTACTGATTTTCAGCCATCATAGTACTGAAAGGCTTATATTACAAAAGTTGGCAGCTCTGAAGGGGGTCAATAAAGAACATCAGTCTTATGAGAGAGACATGGATTTCCATGGAACAGAGTACTGTATACGCTGAATATTTCGCGAGTCAGCTGCTATTCGCAAAATTAAAAACATGCAGAAATATTGACTCTAATACCGATATGAATGTGACGTACGTGTTAACATTTCCCCATTCAGTACATGACTCCACGATCTTGATTCGCGAAAATTTAGACTTTGGAAATATATGGCGTATACAGTATTTTTTTCCTCTTTTGGCAGTGAAGAGTTCCTGTCCTTACTTTAGGTGATGATCACAGACAGGGTGTACTACCCATGAACTCTTTCCTTTCCTCTCGGTAATGAATGCCATGTGCAGTGAGAGATACTGATGGCCAAGAAAAGATACAGAGACTGCAGACACCAAGCAATAAGGCATAATGAGGTAATGGGGAGATCTCTTCCTGGGAAACGCGCTGACATCCAGCTGTCTGTGGTCTGTCACTGGTGAATGAGAGCAGGCGTGTGTTGGGGGTAGCTACTGTAGGAGGTGGGTTATACTTCAGGCAGAGATCCAAGTGCATGACATCCAGACATCTGTAGGCATTGTGCAGAAGCTAGGGTGGAGATGAATAATGGTGCATTCCCAGTACTGTACATGTAGGACCCTCTGTTTGCTAAGCCTGATAGGAATGACATGAGAGGAAGTTCTAGAGTCAGTGCATTCAACGGCAAAGACTAGATGAACTGAAATACAATTGTATATAAAAAGAAAGAAAAAATAGGAAGACAAATAATAGGCTGAAAATATGTGTCTAATATTTAAATGAGAAAGCTGTCAGCTAGAGGCAAATGTGATGTTGAAAAGCTGCTTAGGGAAAATATAATAAAGTCAAATGAAAAATTACACTTAGGTAGCCTGTGAAGATAGCTACTGCCTCAAGAAAGTCTCATGATTTCATAGAGACTTGGAGGGCATTGAGATATATACTCTAGTTTTCTGATCTGCTGTTGCAGTCGACAGTCTTGTGCATGTCATGAAATTTTTGCAAATTGCCACTGGCTTCCAATGCATGTAGTGTAGACAAGAACTTTGCATGCATTTTAATTTTGTGAATCTTCGTACTAGCGAAAGTTATGAAATTACAATGCACACAATAACATATCTTGTGTTACAGTACTGAATCATGACCATTCATTCCCCTGCTAGATGTAGTCTATTGCTATTGAACATGGAGTTGGGATTTTGAGCAGTGATACTCATGCTCAAGTCTGTTGTTTCCAGAGTGTGCCTTGACCAAAAAAAAAAAAAGAAAAAAAGAAAAAGAAAGATATATGTGCACAAGTTCAAGTTATGAAAAACATTCCTCCCTATTGCATGTATTGACTGATATTGACTGGGCCATAAAGTGTGAAATATGATTCATCTTAATGGTAGACCTATGTTGGTTGGTATGTTTTTTTCCCTAACCTTGTTTCATATTGTATGAGCCAAATTTTGACTAGGGAGAAACTGTTCCAATGAGTGGCTGAGGTAGAGGATCCAACTTGTACGATTGCAGTTGGGAGGAATTTGCCATTCTTCATACATTGTGGAGTGGCGTTCAGCCATACGGCTTATATACAATACGATAGTTTTCATGAATATTGTTTTCATAAATTTGATTTTCAAATACTTGTATGACGCATATCAAAGTGAGGGGGAAGGGGGAGCAGTTTGTGTTTTTCTCCTCTGTCAGTATGTCTGTTTGCCACCTGAGGTGCTGGCAAGGGGAAGTGATTCAATAGGCATGCCATAGTTTGGCTATGTGGTCATCATTCTCCCTAGTGATTGTAGTCTAGGTTGACAAGTATTCAAAGAACAATGCTGACAAGTATTCAAAGAACAATGCTGACAAGTATTCAAAGAACGATGCAGGTCACACGTTGGCTGTATTCATGTAGGATTGCCAGGATACTGCAAGATTTGAAACTCATGTTTGGTGAGCTTCAAGCTGGGCCAAGTTCAGTGAACTTTACAAGTTTTAAATACTTTTTTTTTCCTTCTCCATTTAGAAGGCCTACCTTGTGAATGTTCAAGTGTTGTTATTTTCTCTTTTTTCAGACATATTCCACATTTTTGGCTGTTTTGTACTGCTCTCATTATAGTGTACACTGATCTGACTTGGCAGCGCAATCTGCCTTTACTGCGGTGTCCCATGTGTATGACGAATGCATGATACATGTAGATATCGCTGCGTAGCATGGCTGGCTCGTGGGACACCACTGTAATGTTACACACATGCAAA
This sequence comes from Diadema setosum, assembly GCA_033980235.1. Lineage (NCBI taxonomy): Eukaryota > Metazoa > Echinodermata > Echinoidea > Diadematoida > Diadematidae > Diadema > Diadema setosum. Next base: position 34,952,992 of record CM067075.1, on the reverse strand, counting down.
TCAATCCTCAGATCGGTGTATGAGTAATCTCATTGTAACTACATGTGTATAATATATCTTGTGTGAAGGAGATTTTGCAATGACTTCTTGAAAAATGATGTTTGCTGAGTTATAAAAATTTTTCAAAATATGGCTTGGTACGACTGTAATGGGTGACAGGTCTGGATTGCTGCAGCCAGACATTAATTTTTGGGCCCAATGATTTTTATGAGTTATGAGTAAATGAGTAAATAGAGGGCTTTGTGAATGTTAAGCAGGCTATGATATAGCAAAGGGGGGGGGGGGGTGGGCGGCCGAGTGGAGTCAGTATGTAAAGGCCATGGAATGTTAAGACGTGCGGAATTCTACTTTACTCTTAACTTGTCTCATTGTAATGATGACAGTGTACTAATGTGCTGTCAAAGAGACATAATCTCAGGGTCACCATTCTAGATGTTTATATCACAGACAGAAAGCATTTAAATGAGCACAGATGTGAACAATGCCATGATCTCCAATACCCTGTTAGCATCACAAACATTCCTGAAAATACTGACGATAATGGTATTAACGATTTGCACTTCATGAGATCATGTGCCCTTATTGGTATGGCTATTCAATGAACTTCACATTGGATAGGAGTGTTTGGCTGCAATACAAGGAAGTCTATTGTATGCCATTGTTGTTTTCTGTGTTTGCATTAATATTCACATTGATGAGTCCATATTTTTCACTCGGGTGCCATCGATATCTCTTTATTGCTACATGTGTAAACACTGTAGGGGCAAAATCTGAAATTCTGTGCCATTATGACTAAGTCCAAATGTGTTGCCCTCTATAGTATTTTTTTTTGTTTTGTTTTGTATTCTCATGTTCTTTATGTCATTTCACATCTCTTTATATTTCGATGTCATGCTTTAGCTGATTCTCACCCTCTGTCACACGAGGGCGGTGTCTCCTTCGCAGGAAGGCCCTTTGTTTGCCTCCAGGTACTCATGTTAATTCATTCCCCAATTCTCCCGTATTCATCCCCATACAGGTTTCCTACTTTGAGATCTACATGGACAGAATTCGAGATCTTCTGGATGGTGAGTCATGCATGCCGCTGCATAAATCAGTCATAGGACAAGGAGGAAAAAAAATTACAGCTGTACTGTTTATGGGATATAGACATAACTGCATCATAATTGAATGAATTCTCCCCAAAATGATGGGAAAAGCATATATACGCGTTAGAAATTGTACTGTATCAAATTGCATGAACATTATTTATCTCTTCAGCAGAAATAGTGAGACACATCTGAAGCCAGAAAAGAAAATAAACTAGAAATGAAAGTCTTTGAAACTATGCTGACATCATCCATGACAAGATTTTGCTGATATTTCTTGCAAAGTATATTGCAACAATATAATAATTTTCTGTCTTTTTTTTCAAACTAGTAAAAATCTATTTAATACAAGTTTTAATGTCATATTACATAGCTGAAGGGATGTCATTTTGGTCAGCTGTCAAAAGCATTTATGTCATGCATTGAACAACAAAGCATTGCATTTACTTGTAGGTTGCAAAGAAGAGAGGATATGATAAATGAGTAATATTAAATCCATTAAAGTATGAGACACTTTGACATGATATCAAACAGTGTACACACAGTCTCCCTAATTTAGAAACTATTTGCCCACGATTGATTTTCCTGAAACAACCCAAATAGCACCAAGTTAGTAGAGCAGAAACGTGTCAGAATAGGAAAGACTGCGCCGCTGTAACAAATGTTTTCAACACCTGTTACTGTCTAGAGCTGAGTCACTCGCCAGAAACCTTCGTTGTTGACCACTGCAGTAATTGTTTTACGTGTCGGCTCATCATTCGGGGCATCCATTGCTGTTGTATTTTGTGATACCAGTGCAAGATTTTTTCGTGTGTTACCGTAGACGTTTTAATGCATCTGTTTTTATGCCTCCGCCACAAAGTGTTGCCGGAGGCTTTGTGTTTGTGTTTTTGTTTTATTTTTTGAAAGCTGCAGCTGCGTAACTTTCAGTTACTCACAGATACAAGCAATGATGTTAGAATGATAAAACTGTTCAGAGTTAAAGAAAAAATTGTTTATCTGATCAAATATAAGCAATGATATTAAAATTACAAAACTGTTCAGAGTTAAAGAAAATTGATCAAGAAATGTTCGTGTTTGTTTGGTTTTTAATGTTAAATGTCCCACAGGGTTTTCAATCAAAATGATATGGTCAGATCTCCAGATTGTTCGAAAAGCCTTGGTGCTTGTGTATGCTAATTCACCCCTTCCCCATGAAACAATGAGCACAGATTTCTAAAATATAAACATTAGAACATACTCCAAGGAAAAATTTATATTACACAAACATAGTGACACAACAGCAAAACAATTTAGTTGTTTTTCTATAGTTTGAGGATAGCAGATAATTGAAGACAATTATGACCATTACAATGATGGCAAGTTATCTAAGATGAACTTGTGCTTTGATTTTCGTGAAGGCATTATGAATATTGTCACACAAAGAAGGCATTTTTACATTGATGAAGCATGTTTGCATGTCATCATGGGATGAAAAAAAAAAGAGTATGCAAATTTTGGATCAGATTTGCAAGAGAGAGTTATGTCACAGATCAAAAACAGATACAGATTATCAATAAAGGGTGGAGAATGTCTAAAATACATGTAAAGCAAAATCATTTTTATGATAGACAGTAGGAGAGAATTGTGTAGACTGAATGCAAATTGCCTGAGGGCCCAGTGGGGTTACAATTGATTCTAGGACTGATATCACCTGCAATTCAATAGCTTAGCTGTGTGCTGAGCAAATGTTCTGTAAATTGTGACTTTGGATACATACCTTGTATATCACAAGGTCTCCAAAACGAGAGTCCCGTATTCCCACTATCTATTCATCACCCTGGCCTCATGTGACATTCCATCGAAATGATGATGTGCGACAGAATACTGTACTATTGTCTTTACAGAAAATATGTTATACTGACCTTATCAGGTTATTGTATGTCTCAAAATAGCCTCCAGTTAAGTACGGTAGTGAGAATTGATTGTAAATCAGACACACCATGCAATTGCCTCAGAGTTTTGTTTGGATTTTTTATTTTTGATTTGGGTGCCCAATCCCTACGCACGCCAGCACATTCACATATAAATCATACACTATGTTATATGACTTATTGGTGTTTACGAGTGCGTATGCGCAAAGCTGTGAATATATGGTATGATGACAACAATGTCAGATGCCCCAAAGTCTCCTGCATTGAAGGCTTACAAATTTTTGGATTTAGAATTCTTGCAGTCTGCTGTTGATTGATGGTACAGAGCTTCACTTGTACAACAGTCCATCAGTGCTGAATTATGACAATCTATTATTTGATTCATTTTTTCCCCCTGTTGTCGCTCAGAGCAAACAGCATTATCTTACACGCTTCCTCTGCCACTGTATCACACTTGAGACCTTTTACGGCATTCACAGTTCTCATTCACAGTTCTCATTCAGAGGTCTCATTCAGAGGTCTCATTCAGTGTTCACATGCGTGAAACTGTGACATACTTTCCTTCATGAGCTTTGAATCAACGAGACATGAATGATTGATTCGAGGTTCACAATGGTACGCTCCATTGATACTGGCAGCTAACTAAATGAAAGCATCAAGCAAACATTTATTCTCTCTTACTAAAGAAAGGAAGTCTTTCTTACAAACTATTAGAAGAAATAGAGTTTTTATTCCAGACAGCCAATATGCCACACAGTTTCAGGATTGTGCACAGATTTTGTAATGCAGTAATGTGTGGAGAGGAATCATGATATTGTGTGAAATGTATAAAATGCCATCTCTAGCGCAAGCGCAATATCCTTTGTTAGAGTGGTCCAGAATCCTAGATTACCCACTGTTTGGATCTTCACCTGAATACTTTGGAACATTCAACCAAATATTTTGCCAAATTATCAGGAAGTTGGAGATGCTATGGAATCATTTACAACTTTCCTGTTCTTAGCACCTCATGATTTTATCGACATTGCTCTGTACTATAGAATGTTGCCCAAAGTCTCAGCATGTTGTTGTGACATGCTACAATCACTCATGGGCTACCTTGCTGTAGTATCAATATTACTCAACTGTTCCCCCCCCCCCCCCCCATGCACTGTGCTGTTTTATTTCCTGTCACAGGTGCATAGTCGGCATACACTCTGCAAACGTCATTGACAGATATATACAGACAGATAACAAATATATGTATAATTTGGGTCCAGGGCAATTACCCCCTGGGCAATTACCCCGCACCCTTCCCCTGGCCCTAATCCTAATCCTGATCCTGAACCTAACCCTAACCCTAACCCAAACTCCTAACCCTAAACCTAACCCTAACCCTAACCCTAACCCTAACCCTAACCCTAACCCTAATCTTTACTCTAACCTTACCACTAACCAGTATTTGGCCGGGGGGGTAATTGCCCTCTGGGGGTAATTGCCCGGATACGGTATAATTTGCACTCAAATAGGATCAGCAAGGCCCATAAAAATAATGTTGATCAGTTAATATCATGTTATAATTCATAAATTTCTTGGGTAGTGAAAGGAGCTATACTGTAAAACATGATATATTCGCGGCATGAATTTTTCGCGAATCGGAGCCAACAGCCATTTTTGCGGCATGAAATTTTCGCGAACATCCACTGGCATTCAGTGCATTATAGTGTAGACAAGAACTTTCGCATGCATTTTAATTTCGCGAATCTTGGCGCTCGCAAAATTAAAATGCACGCGAACATTCCTCGTTTTACAGTATTTAAAAAGGGCAGAAACGCACTGATGAATAGCACAGCAAATGAAATAAGATCAGACCTGTGTCATTCATAGTTCAGTGCTAATACAATTGCATGTTTTTTAGGTTCTGATTTATACATACAAAGTGTTCGTATTGATTGGAGGGAAAAAAATTACATTGATGTATATATTGTTAATAGCAATTGAAATTAAAATGCTAAATGCCCTCTGGAAATTGGTTACCATATCATATGCAGGTATCACATACCTAATGCATCCATCATTGAAGTATGGCGCATGCCCTAGTACCAGCTATGTGTGAAACTACATCCCATGGTATGATTTCTGCATCAATCATCAGCCGTCGAGGAAACAGAAAAATCCCTTATGGCAGCACTTATAAGACAGTCTTCGTCTGGGAAGAGGGAAACCCATGTGAGAAGGATTGAGGGATAGAATGTGATGGGTGGGTGGCAGAACATTGCAAAGCCATTGTGAAGGGGAGGAGGATCTCCGGGAGGGGGATTGATAGAAATGTGGATAATGGATGACAAATATTACTCCAAAGAAAAGGTCAGTCTGACATTTAGCTATGAAATAATCTCCCCCTCTTTGTTTTGTTTGTTTGTTTGTTTGTTTTTTTAGATAAAATGCATTGCAAATTTTAGGTGAAAAATGAAAGCTTTGAGAAAATTTCACCAAGTGTTACTTTATTTATCTGCTGTTTCATTGACTATTGTTAAATTCATGAGGACTATGTTAAAGAGATCGTCCAGTTTTGGTTGAGACCAAATTTCAGGTTTCTAACATTTTTTTTTTTTTGTGAGATAATGAGAAACCTCTTATGAAATATGAAAGAGCATGTAATTCCATGAGGAGTCGTTTATTTGATGATAATTGGTTTTGAAATGGCTGAGATATCCAAAACAGAGTGATTCTAATAAGTGTGGGACCCACACTTTATCATGGTCGCTTTGTTTCACTTTGTTTTTGGATGTTTCAGTCATTCCAAACCCGATTTTCATCAAATAAACTTTGAATTCCTCTTAAAATATTATGCTCTGAACTATATCATAAGTGAATTTGGGTATCTCACAAAAAGTTAAAGGCCCAATTCTCATCTCCCCCAATACTGTACCATTCCTTTAAGATGTGAAGTATCATTATGGACAGCTGTCTAAAGATGGATTAGAGTGTGGCAATATCAGCATGGTCCACGAGGGGTGTCAGCATGTACATATTGTAGCTGCAACATGCTCAAATTCTTGTGCAACATCCCCAAAAACCAGCAACATGTTGTGCAACATCCTCAAGAATTTGCAACAGGCTCAAAATGAAATGTATCAAAACACAAGAAACATCAAACTACCTGGTACTGAGATATTTGTGTGCAAAATGTGAGAGAGAACATTGAATCCAAGCAACACAAAAAGAGATAAGCTGCAAAATATTGTGTACTACGTGGTCATGATGTGTGCTGTGAACACATACAATTTCTGCCATAGTCTCAGATTCTGAGCTTGCAACATGCTCAAATTTCAAGCTGTGAACCACCCTCCTATATTCTTGACATGAAATGTGCTTTGAGACATGATCTTTGTATGAAAAAACAGTACAACTCTGCCTCTTTTTTTGTAGTCCTCATCTCTGTTTCCAATTCAGAGCATGGATGCCAGACAATCATGTGTGATAAACAAAAGCCCTGAAATGTGTGAATATTCTCACTGTACAAAAAAGAATTAATCATACAGTATTGACTGGTCACAGCATCGAATGAAAAGCATTCTAATCATAGGTTTAGGATTTTAGAAAGAATCTTCAGTCAATCAGCCATGAAAAATGATGGAAAGTTCTACTACTGCCACGCCTCTGTCCAAATGTTCAGGTTGTCGGTCAGCGGTGCCGCAAACTGCCCCCTTCCACCCAGAAAGACATTACCCTTGCTTTTGCTCCAGGGGGAGAGATATTGTCTGTTGTCATGGGGACACGCTCGTCATTTATCCAGTAGAACTGTTAACCTTTCAAAGCCCAAAGAGGTCTTGATAGACGATCGGAGGAGGGAAGAAGGAGGAGGAGGAGGAGGAGGTGGAGGAGGAGGGGGATTAGCATGTTAGAAGAGACAGCGGAAAGAATGTGTGCTCATACTGGATAGGAAGACATGATTTGCAAGATTAGTGTGCCGTGACACTCGACATATATTGCAGGGTGGAAAGACAGGACAAATGCAAATAGGAGTAATCTGGGATTACCGGACCGGGGAAAAAGGCGTCATTAATTTCAGAGTGATAGGGTGAGGCATGTCTGCACAGAGCTGGGAGCACATTCTCTGTGAGTCATAGAACAGAGTTTGGTTTTTGCTGAGAAAGATTTTTATGTTTAGAAAAGAATGTATTCTCATTGCATAGTGCATCCGCAGGCATCCCTCTTCCACCCCCCCTCATGCATCACCAATGATATTGTCAAAAAGGATCTCATTAACAGAATTGATTTTGCTTCCTTTTAGGGGGATCTTTGGAGAAAAAATAATTTAAAGGGCTTGTAATGGGTGTATCTTGGTAATGTGTAGAATTGTTTTTGAGGGTAATACATGAACACTGCAGTAGTTCTATAAAATCTTTCGCACTATTAACTCTAATAAGCAGTGTTGAATTCTGCCAGAGCAGTTCATAACTGATTAATCTGTCATTGGTAAGTACTTATTTGGCACTTTTATTGTAGCATTCCAGAATATAACTTGAAATGCATATTTGATAATAAAAACTTTGCTACAACATATTCTTGATGATAATCCTTCTCCCTTCTCTGTTGTCTCCCCATCACGTTTTTCCGTACAGTTTCGAAAACCAACCTGTCTGTCCATGAGGACAAGAACCGGGTTCCTTTCGTCAAAGGTGCGTCAGAGAGGTTTGTGTCCAGCCCCGAGGAGGTCATGGAGGTCATTGATGAGGGAAAGTCCAATAGACACATCGCCGTTACAAGTAAGTTGGTGATACCTGGTGCTAGTCAGTCTTTTCACAGCAGAGAGGGAACATGACATATTGATTGACAGACATACAACGTGTAATTCACATTATGTTTTTCTTAAACATGTGCAGTCCGACTTCTGTTACTGTAAATGCTGTTATTTTCATGTACAGATATTTTCAGGAAATAGGAGGTCACAGACAATTTTGTGAGATGTTGCTTGCCACTCATATGAGCTGATATTCTTGTATGATAGAATTGTATCTCCTATCATAAGGTAGCAAAAGTAAACCATTGTTTTCTCTATTTATGGGTAGCTCCCCAAACTTTACCACATTTGGCCACACCATCTTAGTGACAAGATTGTTGATAGCTAGTTTTTAGTTTAAAGTGATCAATAAAAGGCTGATTGAACTTCCTGTAGATATCTATCATGGTGACATTCGTACTCCACTCATTTCTTGTTTTGTTTTGTTTTGTTTTTTTGTCAGTTATGACTCTGAAAAGACAGAACAACAAGAAAGCAAGCAAACAAATGAAAAAGAAAGAAAGTTTCAATATGTATAGCATCTTGGCACCTCACCTGCTAGGTCTGTTGTAAGATTTGAGATTCACGTTTTAATCACCCTTTCTTCCTCTTCTCAGACATGAACGAGCACAGCTCACGTAGTCACAGCATCTTCCTCATCCAAGTCAAGCAGGAGAACATGGAGACGAAGAAGAAGCTGAGTGGTAAACTCTACCTGGTGGATTTGGCTGGTAGCGAGAAGGTACTTTACTCACCCCCCACTCAGTACCAAGTCTGAGATGTGTCAGGTTCCATCAGACGGATGGGAAGCAGATTCGGTGACACGACATCTGCTCCTTTGACAGTTGCTCAAGTCTTATTTTCTCCAAGGACTCAGGGTTAGGATTAGGGTTGTGACAGGGTTTTATGTTTAGTTTGATGCCAATATGAGGATAAGGGTTGGGGTTATATTTGTGGGTAGAATTTATGTATGGCTTAGCGTGCAGATATTTCATGGGAGCAATTGTCGCAGTAGCAAATGTCATGGAACCAGCAGATTCATAATGAATTGATGAAGCCAGGGTGTAGGATTTTAAGCAATATACAGACAGAAACTGCCCCAAAGGTCGCTCTGAGCGAGATTGATTATGTTCTCCATTATGTTTAAAGGAGCAGAAAATCAAGAAAATGAACAAACCATGCTTCAAACTGTGTGTGATGGAATGTTGACATGGCGATATTAGATGGACAGTCATAGGGGGAAATCATGTTACGGTTGCCATGAATATTTAATGGTGGAAAACGTCTTTATCATGCTCTTGATATTGGAGGGATTTTATACAATGTAGATCCAAGCCATTTAAGTCCATCCATGTCTCTGATGTGAATTTGACATGAAATTGCTACCTCTCTTTATGATCTTGTTGAGTGTTTGTGAAATACGTATATTCAGAGTAGCTCTCAGTTAAACATGCCCTTCTTTATCATCATCAGTATAAGCATGAAAAGGGGATTGACCCCATCAAGTTTTGGTACGGCTTATGCTCCTATTGTTTGTGAATGTTGTTAACAATTATTGTGTGAAAATGTATGCTCTTTCTCAGGTTAGCAAGACAGGAGCTGAGGGTACTGTGCTAGATGAAGCCAAGAACATCAATAAGTCTCTCTCTGCCCTTGGAAATGTTATATCTGCCCTGGCTGAGGGCAAGGTGAGTGTTCTGCATTTGTAACCTGTTGAGGACGGACTGATTTTGCTAGAACACGCATTTCCCATGGACACTTGCCCGAGTGTACTCAGGACTCGTCCTCAATGGGTTAATTATCTCTGCTGAGGGAGTGAGTGCAATATGAACATACTGTTCATGGACATATTATTTGAGATTTTCACTACCTTGGAAATAAATTTTTGTCTGAAAACATGACATTGGTGTCATCCTGGAGTTGATCCAGATCTCATACAACAATCCTTTTAGAGTTGCTGCATCATACATATAGATGCATTTCAGATAAAAGCAGAGGTATATTTTGAGTACTATAAAAGTGGATATTTTCACACGACTAATTTTTCGCATGATGGTAAGAAGAGTTTTGCATGTTTTTAATTCCGCGGAATCAAGACATCAACTACTGGAACGTATGGCAAGCAGAAATATTTGCATGGTTTTATTTTCGCGCTAGTTTCTGGTTGCGCAAAAATCCTCGAAAATTTCAACACCGCAAAAATTTCCACTTTTACAGTGTGTTAATACTCGGGTTGTCAACTTGTGTTTCAAAATGCTGAATGGTCTCTTTCTTGCTCCAGAAAACTCACATCCCATACCGTGACAGTAAGATGACCCGTATCCTCCAAGAGTCGCTGGGAGGTAACGCCCGAACCACCATCGTTATCTGTTGCTCCCCCTCCTCCTTCAATGAGGCTGAGTCCAAGTCAACTCTCATGTTTGGCCAGAGGTGAGTGGGACCACAATGGACCACATACCCCTAGGGACCACACACCACAGTGGACCACACACTACTGGGGACCACACACTACTGGGGGCCACACACTCCAGTAGACAACATGCTACATTAGACCTCATACTACATTAGACCACATTCTACATTAGACTACACACTACAGTGGACCACACACTCCTGGGAACCACACAATACAGAGGACCACACACTCCAGTAGGCCACACACTGCACTAGACAACACAGTACATTAGACCACACACTACAGTGGACCACACACTCCTCCGGGCCACACAATACAGTGGACCATGCTCTACACTGAACTGCACACTCCTGGGGACCACACACTACAATGGACCACACACTGCAGTAGACCACACACTACAGTAGCCCACACACTCCAGTGGACCACACATTGCAAATAATTTTTGAAAGGGCCCAAGTTTAGACAGATCAAATCGAAATGATATTTTAAACAGATCAAACAATATTATTATCTAAACCTATGCTAATGAAATGTCTCCACGAAGGAACTCAAAATATTGTCTCCATGGAGAAGCTCAAAGAAGGAAAAAGAAGTCCCCACTTGGGAGTTTCTATAGCAGAACAATTAAGACATTCCATTTGGTCACATGTGAATGATGCATGATTTCGTTTTACTGTGTTGCATACACACAGAGCCAAGACCATCAAGAACACAGTGACTGTGAACATTGAGCTGACAGCCGAGGAGTGGAGGAACAGGTATGAGAAGGAGAAGGAGAAGAACGGCAGACTCAAGGCACAGCTCCTGGTCCTGGAGGCGGAGCTACAGAGATGGAGAGCAGGTGGGTATGGGTGTGATCTTTCTTTAGGACCGGTAGTGTGACTGTTGAATATTGATGCCGGTGGGTTTGGGTGTGGCCTTTCTTTCAGGACGGGTAGTGTGACTGTTGAATATTGATGCAGGTGGGTGTGGGTGTGGCCTTTCTTTCAGGACTGGTAGTGTGACTGTTGAATATTTGATTGTAGGTGGGTATGGGTGTGGTCTTTCTTTAGGACCGGTAGTGTGACTGTTGAATATTGATGCCGGTGGGTTTGGGTGTGGCCTTTCTTTCAGGACCGGTAGTGTGATCATTGAACACTGACCAGTATGTGTAATAGTTAGTAGTGATTGACATTACATGCAGAATAATGGTTGGTAATGGAATACAAAAATTTCTGACCTGCTACGTAGTCCATGTATTGTTTTTATCAAACAGGATCTGCAATTGATCAGCCTAGAGACAAAATTGCAGTGAATTATTCCATCAGAGAAAATGAATAAATACCAATCTGCAGTTTTTTTTTTCTTTAACTGAGAATATGCCTTGTCAGCCTTCAGAATACTGAAATGATGTTTACAAGGTTGGCATGCCTGCCTTAATTGCATCCTTCTGTTCCCCCCCCCCCCCCACCCCCAGGTGAGAGTGTACCAGCCAATGAGCAGGTGGATAAGAACCCCGAGATCCTCAAAGACCTGATGCCCAAACAGGAGACTATGGTCCAGGTGTCTGAGGAGGAGAAGAACAAGTGGGAGGAGGAGAGGGCCAAGCTTTTTGAGCAGCTGGATGAGAAGGTGGGGCTGAAAACTTGTTACCTTTTACCTCTTACTACTCATACTTGATGGATGCATGTAGTACACAGTGCCATGCTCAGTATCTTAGTCCGTCATAGTGTTTGCATGTAAAGTAATTCATGCACTAAATCTTGTGCAATGCAATCAATGTGGTTCAAAGGTTTTTTTGTAGTTTCAAGGATCAAGGAAATTATTTCATCAGATATGGTTTGGTCCATGGCCTAGAAACACTGACCAGCAAATTGTGTTGACTACACCAAGCTACGATGTAAGAAATGGGTGAAATGTCTCCATAGAGATTATATTTTAGATCTTTGGGTACAGAGATGATTCTGAGAGAGTCCTGTAGACATGCCATGGTGATACAAGATCTAACACACTGATGCGATTTCACTTCAAGTTGCAGAGATACAGAATGTGTCTGGATCATATTGTTTTTAAAGGCAGAGGGGATATTAGAGTGTTTTCACATTTAGAAAGTCATGATTGGCACTAACACAGATTCTATGTGTGTTGCAATGTTGGCAGTATTGCAAAAGAGGGGAAAAAAGCAATAGAAAAAGCATAATAGACATGTTCAATGTAAAAATTATTCATTCTCTTTATTGTAGACTGCTTAGTCAGATGTCATGTTTTCCATGTCACATGCATTAGATATTGATATGCATTTCAACAGATATTCTACTCATATCGCCAGTGGAAGGTGACTATGTATGCATTTAAATTAAATGATCTGTGTTAATGGAACAGACAGAAATACTTTCTTTTGGAAGTAATAATTCACCATCATATATTTAGATGGGGCTTTAAGCTGGTGTTGGCTGTTGTTCATTCTGTTGATGGGTATGGGATCGACGACTGAATTCAGTAGAGTGAGTAATGAGGGATATGCAAGTTTATGCAAGATCAGTGACAAAACTGCATTTTCAAACAAACCAGGACAGTCCATATTTGAACCCATAGAGTAAGATCTCTAGAATACTCCATGAGATTGAAAACAGTGCCAAAGTGCCTCCTTCCCCCCAACCCAACAAACACGGGTGTGGTCCTGTGGTTTTTCCCCTCCTCACAGGACAGCGAGATTGACAACCAGTCACGGCTGACGGAGAAGCTGAAACAACAGATGCTAGAGCAGGAAGAGCTGCTGTCAGCCATGCAGCGAGACTACGAACAGCTCCAGAGCCAGATGGGACGCCTGGAGGCAGAGAACGCTGCTGCTAAGGAGGAGGCCAAGGAAGTCCTCCAGGTTTGTTCTCTGATAACCCCAAACAAACATAGTAACAAACAAACAGACAAATGAACGAACAAACAAACAAACAAATGAACAAACAAACAAACAAACCAACAAAACATCCAAACAGAGACTACTATAGAACCTAACTGCAGCATTTCTTTACCCTTATCCAACGCTGCACACTGGCACTGGTCCGATGGTCCCTGACCTGTAAAAATCACTGTCGGACCAGTAACTCTTTCAGGAATAGACAAGTAAAACATGGACAAACTGGGTACCTACTGGTCTGACAGACTGGTCGGACCAGTTGAAAAAATGGGTTAGTGTGCAGCCCTGCCTTATCATACATTGTTTATTGATTACCATGCACACCGGAGTGCTTTCCTCTAAGATTGGCACAGATATCTTGAAACCAGTTGTCGATGAATAAAGATTATTGTGAAAGTAGACATTTTTGCAATGCTGAAAGTTTCACTCATTTCGCATAACCAGAAACTACCGCAAAAAATAAAAGCACACAAGTATTTTTTTCTTCTCCCACTGGGATATTTATTATTCTACATCAAACATATATTCATCTGAATACATAATACATCATAATATTTCAAATAACATCATAACATTTCAAATAAGATACTTTGAAAAACAACCAATAAAATATTGTGACTCAGACCATCATATAATACATGATATAATACATAGCAAGAGAACAGAGTATTTTTGCTTGCCATATGATCGAGTGGTTGATGTCTTGATTCCACGAAATCAAAAACACACAAAACTAAAAACATCCACTTTTACAGTTGTGAATCACCCATTCCCATTCGTGGTCATGGCCTTCCTGTTGGTTTGAGGCGCATTACTACACCTAAGTGGGCTTACTAAGTTTACAACTAGCTCAGGTTTGGATAGATTACTGAATACTGATGAAACAGCTTGGCAAACTAAGTGCTTGGGTGCATAAAGGGTCAATACATTCTGGACTCATAATGCAGAGCTCTTCCCTTTCTACCAATAGGGCAGTAGAATGTTAGAGATAAAGCTTTGCCACAAAACTGTCTGAAAAGTTTCTTTCCTTTGATATGTTATTCATAATTATGAGGTCAATTTGACATGAGTAGTCTTCTGCAGTATAATACAGATGCAGATACTGGGATCGAAGGTATGAATTAACAGTTGGAACAATATTTAGGGACCTTATAAATCTCTGTACAAAAATACATCTTCAGTCAAGGAATTGGGGACGGAGAATTGTTTCAGACATTTTGTGTGTGCGATGACTATAAAAAGCAATGCTAGCAATGACCAATGAGATATGAATTGTTCTGAGATTGAAATTATATGCCCTTTGACCTTTGGCATCATGTGACCCCAGGCCCTGGAGGAGATGGCAGTGAACTACGACGAGAAGTCCAAGGAAGTGGAGGACAAGAACCGACTCAATGAGACGTTGAGCGAGGAGGTCAACGAGAAACAGGTTTGTCATCCTGAAATACTCCCTCGTATCCCCGCCTCCCAACTGAATGCCCTTAACTAGTCCCAAAATAGCTTGTACATGTGTTTTCACTCAACTTTTTTAATGTTGTGGTTAGGCCTGACATACTTGTTTTTAAGCCCCTCTGTTGTGTTCTGCCATTGTTTATTCATGATCACATTTCTCCCTTGTCTGTTTGCATACATCAATAAAACAACAGAAAACAAATCTCTTTGAGGATTGTATTTGCATTGGAAGACAGGTGTAACTCAACTTGATTTAGATTTAAAGTAAATGGCATGTCTTTGATGGCTTCTTTGTTGGATAACTTGTGAAATCTTTCTCTCCCACATTTTCCTGTGATTTTCCCATTTTTTGACAAAAATTTGAAATCAGTAAATGACAGGATGAAAAGGCACACATGATATAAGGAGATCTCAGATACTCTAACCACAGAACCATCAAGTCTAAATCTCATTCTCGTTGTGTGTTAAAGGCATAATTTGCCATTTGCAGATGAAACAAAAATCCAGCATTAGTGCTTTAAAGTAGTTCTAAATTGTGAGTTAGGAATGGAAAAACCAATATGAAAAATTTAAGCTGTGTAATCAATGTTAAGTATTGTTAGATATACAAAATGTGAACAACAGTTATAATAATAATGCTTCCAGACTTAACTGTCTACAGTTATGGTTTAATGAGAAAAATAGTGATATCTCTGTATATTTTAGGCTTTATTGCAAAAACTTTATACGTTACAATGTTTTATGATACAACTAACTTACATATATGCATCAAAAGTGATATCTTGAACATATTTTAATCAATGATCTCAAAGGTAAACAGGACCTTTAAGGCCTCCCAGTAAAAGTTCTATTCTTGTCCTTCCCTCCCCACAGACCGCCCTCTCCTCCACCAACATGGAGCTACAGAAGCTGCAGGAGCTTGAGCAGCACCAGCGCCGCCGCATCACCGAGATGATGGCCAGTCTTCTCAAGGACCTCGGGGAGATCGGAACGGTCCTGGGAGGCAATGCAGCAGACATGAAGGTACCGTTATCTCAACTCCCTTGGCTTGTTTCCTTTTCAAATACTTTATCTACCATTTTGCCATTAATTGTTGAGATGATTGTGATGGGATATCTTGAAGGAATTGTGATGATGGTGGATGAGATGATGATTATAATGGTACTGAGAAAGATTTTTGTGGTACTGGTTATTGCAGTGATGGCAATGATGATTCATTATGATCATGTTGTTGAATATGACAAGTGAATAACAGTAATGAAATATATCAATATTAATCATCATAGCATTAGTGAAAATGCTGACCTCATCATGTAACATGGATGAGGTACTGCTGAAACAGAAAAAAAAAAAAGAGATGGATGGAACAAAATCCCAGCCATCAAATTTGTAATAATTTTCTTACACAAAAAGTATATCAGTACAATTAATAAAACCTACCTTATCATACATCTTTTTTTTTTCTCAAATTTTTCTAAATTTGGAGCCTATGTGCTCGAAAGTATGTGGAAATGGAAGTGTTCATAACAAAATCTAGCCTGGTGCTATTAAAAAGTCACTCCAAGGGCTTTACAAGGATTTTTATGTTGTTGTTGCAATAGTTTTCTTTCAAAGTTCCTCCTCTGAGGACACACGCCCGTTGCAAGTTAACTCATTCCATGCTGAATTCTGAAATGCCCATAGACTTAATACACAGGCCATCAAGTTCCCTTATGGAACGAGTTAAGGTAAGTTTGCATTCCATCTCACTCTATCCACCCCTGTCTGTCTCTCGCTCCAGCCCAACGTGGAGAACAGTGAGAAGGTGGACGAGGAGTTCACCATGGCACGCCTCTTTGTCAGCAAGATGAAGACGGAGGTGAAGACGATGTCCCAGCGCTGCCGACAGCTGGAGCAGAGCAACATGGAGCATGAGTCCAAGATCAGCCAGAGTGAGGAGGAACTCAGCTCGTGCAGGATGCTGATCCAACAGGTAGGGGTCTGATGCAGATCCAGTAGGTACAATGTAGGGTTGGGATGCTGATCCAGGAGGTAGGGGGTCAGGTGGTGATCCAGTAGATATGGGCAGGATGCTGATCCAATAGGTAGGGGTGGAAGGCTGGTCCAGCAGATAGTAGTTGGACGCTGCTCCAGTAAGTAAGGGTGGGATGCTGATCCAGAAGGTAGGGGTTAGATGCTGATCTAGCTAGTAGGAGTGGGAACCTGATTTAGCAGGTAGGGGTTGGATTCTGATCCAGCGGGTAGCAGTTGGATGCTGATCCAGTAGGTAGGGGTAGGATGCTTATTCAGTAAGTAGGGGCAAAATGCTTATCCATTAGGTAGGGGTCAAATCTTGATCCAGAAGGTAGAGGTTGGATGTGGATCTTCCTGATTGGGGTCAGATGCTGTTCCAGCAGGTAGGGAAGGGATACTGATCCAGCAGGTAGGGGTTGGATGCTGATACAGTAGGTAGAGGTGGGATGCAGATGAAATGACAACATGTAGAAAAGAAAATTTTAGGGTTAAACCTTGAGGGACAACCCTCCAGGGGGTCAACATACAGGCGTCAGTTATCGATGTTGAATATATAACACATCAATACCTTGTTCTGCTGACCTTTTAGAGTACCGAAGCGATGATGTCACAGTCTTTTGTTACAAAAATTATAAAAATATCCTTGCACAAAGATTCAGGCGGTTGGTTGGATCAGGGTTCAAGCATCATTAGCAACCAGTATTCACAGATGTCGTGCAGCATGAAGTTTAGAACCAGTTCCTGTGGCAATGATTTGTAGTATTCACCTAAGCATAATGAGTGCTGTACAGAAGAAATCACTGTGATAGTAATGTTTGGGGTACCTTGGCCTTACAATTGCCCATATTTTCCTTACACTTTACAGCATGAAGCTAAGATGAAGTCACTGCAGAAGAACATCACTGAAGTTGAGCAGAAGAAGAGGAATCTTGAGGGCAATCTAGATTCCCTCAATGAGGAAGTGGCTAAACTGAGAGCTGCAGGTCAGTCGGTGCTAGATGACAGTCATTTCTGTACCAGTCTATAGACATGTGCTCTCAACATGCATGTATCCTGTAGCCAGTCAAAAGTGTGATTAGGATGGTAATGATGTATGTGATGGTGATAACAACAACAGCCATGGTGATGATAGTAATGATGATGAACGTTAAGGTGCTGGTGTTATTAGGATTATATTTGATGATATTAAAGTAAGGTGAGGATACAGTGTACTGACGGTGAAGATTGTACCTACAGTGATGATGACTCTCAGTATGATAAAGATGATATGAATATTGATGATGAAGTTGAAGATGATGATGAATAATGTGATGTGAGAGATGATGATAGTGATGATAATAATGCTGATGATAATGCAAGACATAATGAGTATCTGGAGGTGATGAAAATAATGATAATACAAGATATATGATAATGATAGTGGTGATGCCAATGAAACTTGTGACAAATGTGACAGTGGTATGATGATGATGATGATGACGATGATATTGATGATGATGATATTGATGATGATGATGATGATGATGATGATATTGATGATGATGATGACGATGATATTGATGATGATGATGATGATATTGATGATGATGATGATGATGATGATATTGATGATGATGATGATATTGATGATGATGATGATATTGATGATGATGATGACGATGATATTGATGATGATGACGATGATATTGATGATGATGATGATGATGATATTGATGATGATGATGATATTGATGATGATGATGATATTGATGATGATGATGACGATGATATTGATGATGATGATGATGATATTGATGATGATGATGATATTGATGATGATGATATTGATGATGATGATGATGATATTGATGATGATGATGATGATGATATTGATGATGATGATGATGATATTGATGATGATGATGATTATGATGGTTTTATGATGAAGATGATGATGACGATGCTGATAATATTCTGTATCATGGATACATAATAAGGTGTTAATGATGACGATAATGATGATGATGAAGATGATAATGTTGTGTGATGTTGATACACAACCAGATGTTAATGTCTTTTAGAGTTAAAAGCATGCAAAAAGCATGCACATATCGGCACTCTGATAATGACCTCGTCTCTTTCATGTTTCAATTTGTCCCACAGAGGAGATGCGTTTGGTAGACCAGGAGGACATGAAACGTGAACAGGAAGACGAGATACAGCTGGCCAATGAGATGAAGGTATGATGGTCACATGTTTTCCCTCCCCTCCCTCTCATGACTGGTTTATCTGTTAGGATACATACCATTTCTTCACTTTCTTCCATGTGCTGGTGTATGTGGCTGTCGTGATGCAGGGAATAATTTTCTTGGTATCGCATTACAATTAGCTATGGATGCTTGTACCACTGTTACACAAACATCTTTTGGGTAGCAGTTTTTTTCCATAGAAGTGTACAGGATACCATATGAAATATTGTTCATCGGGTGAAATTACTTCTCAATTTCGAGTTGGAAAATTATTCCCTGTCATATATTTCCTAAGTGCCAACTCCATGTTAGCATGTTGATCTCTTCACCTGGCCCTTTTAAATGGTTTGAGGAAAGTAGAGATAATTCCTACTACAGAACAATTAGTTTTATTTTTAATTTTTGTTGATGTAGGTATTTTTATAAAGACATGAATCAAGAAATCTGATATCTAGCTAACACATGGAAAGAGGTCATAATGGTATGAAGCCATTGAGGGTAAGATGCTGTTTTGTGAGAAAATGTCCGATGAGATGAAACGACGCTACGCCTGTTCCTCTGCCAATGTCCTTTTAAAGTTCATGTGTCCCTTTTGCAATCCTGAAAGTTTAAATTCCTTTCCTAGGCTGGTATACTTCAGGTAGGTAATTCAGACATTTCCTCAGAATAATAAAATTTGAAACTCCTTTGTGATGGAGGGGGGAACACAATTATAGATTTCCCATGAATTTATTTGGACCCCCCTCCAAAAAAAAAGTTCCAACTGTTATTCTCAGTACAACAAGCGAGCATATTCTCCAGTGACATGGGGTAAGTTTTGCATTTTTTTCTTTTTGTAAAACCCCGAGATATATCACCATAAGATGTCATACATGATGTTGAGAGATATTATTCTTCAAACATGCATATTTTTTTTTGAAATTTGGCAAAGGGATGTATGACCTTTAACCCCACCCATCCCAATCGTTGTCTCCTCGCCCCGCCCAGGAGGCCCTTCAGGAGCAGATGGAGGCCCACAGGGAGGCGCACCAGAAGCAGCTGGCCAAGCTCCGCTCCGAGATCCTGGAGAAGGAGCACATGATTGAAGACCTCCAGGAGTAAGTGACTGTCTTACATTTTGAAAATTTGATTTTGAAGGTCTTTGAAATTTCATCGTCATGTTATGTTGCTTTGTATGCAAACAGAAAATTCAGAGAAGTAAATCAGTGAAAATTTTTTTTTTTTTTTTCTTTTTTGGGGGGGAAATCTGACCATAAAAAAAAATAGAAAGAAAGAGTGAATTGTTAAAGTTCAGTGAGTAGGACAAATTGGCAACTCTGAGTTATCTGGGTTGTGAGCATCTGTCTGTTTTGTAAGCAAAATTTCACAAATTCTCATATTTCTCAAATATTTGGGCACAGACAAAACTTATCCACTGAGGAGGATTTGAAAACACATGCTACTCTCATCATATACCCAGAACAGACCTCAAGTTAATTTTCCTTAGGGGAAAAATGAAAACTTGTGTGAAGATAAGCGCTAGATTTATATTTATACCGTGCAGAGAAAATTTATCAAGATTGCTCTGGAAAGTTAGGAAGTAAACTCTGTAGTTGTCTAAGTGGATGATGGATTCTTTCAGGTTTAGAAATTGATTGATGACGTCAGATACAGTCCAGAGTGATAATACTGGCCTTGATGTTATGTTAGGATAGATGATTGTCTGCATAGATACACTATTGTATCTGTGTAACCATGGTAACCGAAGTGGTCTGCATCTCTTCTGACCTGTGCAGCCAAAACCAGCGCATGACCCTACAGCAGGAGAAGCTGCAGCTGGACTATGAGAAGCTGAAGGTGGAGGAAGCAGAGAAGGCATCCAAGCTGAGAGAACTGAGGTTAGAGCTATTCTCCTCTCTTCCCTTTAGTCTCTGGAATGCTAACTCTTCATTTCCAGAGCCATACAGATGCTATGCATATTCCACAAACTTGATGAACAACCCTCCTTTATATGGATATGATGTTGCTCCCGAATTCCTTTGTCAGTTTAATACGCACCGAAAGAAGAGGTGGAATTGAGACATCCAAATTAGTTTTTCTGTATCATTCTTCACAAATGTTCAACTTTACCTGCAACACTTTCTCACATCGAATTGCTTTCCAACCCTTATTAAATGTAATTGCAACCAAAAAGTATCTCAAGTGTGTATCTTGTATTAGCCACTCTGTATCTACTGCACGCAAACTCCAAATGAAGTCTCTAATGAGCCAATAACATAGGGAGAAGTCTCTATACTCAAAAGACGCATGCTTTCATTTGATGGAGAAATACAGGCTGTCGTAATCAACATCAGGAAATTTACTTTCACTTTTGTTTTCACTACCACAGCCAACAATTTGACCGTCGTGAGCAAGCCAAGCAAGACTTGAAAGGCCTTGAGGAGACAGTAGTAAGTTTTGATTTAAAGGTCCTGTTCACCTTTGGGAGCAGTGATTTAATTAAATGTTCAAAATATCACTTTTGATGCATATGTGTAGGTCAGATGTATCACAAAACATCCTACCATATAAAATTTTTGCTATAAAACCTAAAATATAAGGAGATGTTAGTATTTTTCTCATTAAACCATAACTGTAGGCGGTTTAGTCTGGAAACATTTTATTATAACTATTGTTCATATTTTGTGTATTTAACAATACATAACTTTGATTATATGAATTCAAATTTTTACAGTGGTTGTTTCTATCCCAAACTCATATTTTAGAACTACTTTAAAGCACTAATGCTGGGTTTTTGTTTCATCTGCAAATGGTGAATTATGCCTTTAATGCACGTTAGATCAAGCAAATCCACTGTTGATATGAACAAATTGTCAAATCTCAAGACACATTTTTTATTCTTCCTTTTCCAGCCATGCTGACGACACTTCATATAGGGATGATATGAATAAGATTAGACCGGGATTTAGAGACTTACATTTTCAAATATGAATGAACGCTTCATCGTACAATGCATCTGCATTAGAATTACTTGCTTCGTTCATGAGATAAATATGCAAAGTAATACTCTAACATTTCTTCATGTATATCTGCCTTATGTCATTCCATACCCTTCACAATACCATTTACCGGTACAGAAATTTCTTCGGAAGCTCTGCCATGAGGAGAATGTATGTTGAAGACAATTTTTCCTTTGATTTCCAAAATGTGGATTTAGGCTAGTGGATTTGATTACCATGAATTTCACATCCTGCCTTGCCATGTATCTGAAATGGTGCAAAGGCTCATGGGAATGATGTTTTTTTCCTCTCCCCCACAGGCCAAGGAGCTTCAGACGCTACACAACCTACGCAAGTTGTTTGTGCAGGATCTGCAGAACAGGGTGAAGAAGGTCAGTTTGCCTTGACTGTGTCCAGTGTCCACAGTGGCTTTGGGCTTGATGTACATAGTTATCATCTGGCAGGGTTTGACCACTTGGCTAGTGAAAGCCGTGGGCTAGTGGACAAGTTTATAACTATTTCTAGACTAGTGCTGTAGCGTGGCTTTGAGTTTGATGTGTCTGGCTATCAGAATAAGATTTGGTCAGATACTAAGCTACTATTCTATTACTTCCCGAATTGCCCTTGGCTAGTGAAAGCCACGGGCAAGTTAAAGCAGTTTCAAGATTTGTCTTGTCCTTCAAGTTAGAAAATGAGAAAATGGTAGAAAATGTGAGAAAATGGTAGATGATCATGTTAATTTCAAAGTAAAGATGTAATTTTGATTTGAAATGGGTATTGATTATTATAGACTCACCAGTTACAGACAAGCTTCACAAAAGTGATAGATTAGGATTGGAGGCTGAAAACTTGCATCACAGAATACAAGCATATGTTCAGCTATGTGCCTTCCTTAACCTGTAGAGGGTACTGTAACAGACACATACATTGTTTTCAGTCGATGAGCAAATCACACCCATGTCTGTTTGTGACCTTTCACCTCTGGCCAGGCTCTTGAGGGTGGTGACCGTGACGACGATGCGGGAGGCAGCCAGGCCCAGAAGCAGAAGATCTCCTTCCTGGAGAACAACCTGGAGCAGCTGACCAAAGTCCACAAACAGGTGGGTGTGACCGGAGGAGGAGGGGGAAGTCCCCTCTCACAACCTTGGTATCAGAGAGCGGTGGTATGAGGGGTGGGTGTGGCTAGAGGAGGAGGGGGAAGTTCCCTCCCTCAACATTGGTATTGGAGAGGAGTGGGATGAGGGGTGGGTGTCGCTGGAGGAGGAACATTGGTATCAGAGACCAGTGGGATGAGGGAAGGGTGTGGCTAGGAGGAGGAGGGGGAAGTACCCTCCCTTAACCCTAATCAGGCTGGGGGGGGGGGGGGGGGGGGGCGGATGCCCCCCCCTCGACGTTTCGCGCAATATCTTCGCAACGCGATAAGCTCCCGCCGCGATGTTTCATGACTTTTTTATGCCTCCGCAACGAAGTGGCCGGAGGCATTATGTTTTCGGGTCGTCCGTCCGTCCGTCCGTCCGTACGTCCGTCCGTCCCGTTTTGTTTTTGTCGATATCTCAAGAACCGTGTGGTGGTTTTACATCAAACTTGGTATGAGGGTATATCCTTGGGGGATAATACTTTGTGTGAATTTTAGGGTCACAGGGTCAAAGATCAAAGGTCACAGGTTATTTTGTGGAAAAAAAATTGAAATTTCATGTTTTTCTCCATATCTCGCAAATGGTTCAAGGTATCTTCATGGAACTTAGTATATATGCTTGTACCGACGGGCAGTGATTATCTAGGGAAGTTGGGGGTCATGGGTCAAAGGTCAAGGGGGTCAAAGGTCAAGGTCAACTCCTCAAAATAGCACTACTTTCTTTAAAATGCAATATGCCTGAAGGGTTGTTTTTTTTAAACTTGATGTATGGCATGTATTACCCAATATATATTTTTGGGGAATTGCCAAAAGGTCAAAGGTCAAAAGGTAAAAGGTCAAGTGAAAGTGCTAAATTGCACTTTTTCCTCCATATCTCGAAAGTAACTCAAGGTATCATCATGAAACTTACATATTTATGCATGTTCTACCTTACAGTGATTCTCTATGGAACTGTGAGGTCAAAGGTCAAATGAAAGGTTTAGATAATGCTATTTTCCCATTTGATACTGAAATTATACTTTTTCTCAATACCTTGAAAATTACTCAATGCATAAACTTATAAAAGGGTCAAAAATCAAGTAAAAATCATCAGTTCCCCAAATACCTGCTCTCTGACATTTTAATCATTCATCCAATTGAACCTAGTTCTAGGAAAGTGAACATTCAGCACATTTGTGTCAAACCTGTCATTTCAATATTTTGCCAATTGTGTGAAACTGTCATCACACATTGTCAAGACATTGTCAAGACATTGTACTATACTATATTAGGAGAACCATGCATTATGGCGGAGGCATATCAGTCGCCGTAGCGATATATCTAGTTCTTTCAAGTATCGCGCAACTTTTGAGACCCAAATTGTTGCGCCCGCGCGTACCGTTTTGACGCGGCGCCCGTTCGAAAAAAATTTGTCAACCCCAAAATTGCTCCAAAACGTGATTTTGTGTACAAATCCAATGCAAATTGTGTTTTTTCAATTAATTCACATAAAAATTCATATCTTCACTTAGAATGGCCGAAATTAATTTATTTTAGCATAATAATGCTTCGAAAAATGTCTGTGACAAATTTAGGCCAAAAAACAAACAAAAACAAAAGGTCAAAAAACAAAGAAATACATAAGAAATTCAAAAAACAATAAAATACATAAGAAATTCATTTTGATACAGATTTTTTTTTATCCTATGTCTCAGAAGAATGATACAAGAAACATTTTAAAAAAGAAATTAGCTTAATTGGAGCATTAATAAGTGATTTAGAGCCCAAAACTGATTTTATGCATAAATTACAATAATTAATTAATATAAAATATAAGAAAAATTTTTCGGAGAAAGCAACCGTACATTTTGATAGAATACGTCGCGGGCGTCGCGTGTGCCGATTTTCGGCGCAATCGCGCGTTCCATAGGTGAGATCTGAAGGGGGGGTGGAATCCGCCCCCCCCCCCCCCCCCCCCCCCCCCAGATATAGCATAGCCAAAAAAGCCCAGCCTGATTAGGGTTAACCTTGGCATCAGAGAGGGATGGGATGAAGGATGGGTGTGGCTGGGAGGAGGGGTGAAGTACCCTCCCTCAACATTGGTATTGGAGAGGGGTGGGATGAGGGGTGGTAGCGGGGGGAAGATGATGGTAACTTTGTCGATTCTTTATAGACTTTAACCCTTTTAGGGTGAACTGATATTGCTATTACACACATTTCCCTCAGACACCTGCCCGAGTATCATTGGGACTAATCAAAAGTCTGTATGTGTGCTTTGCCATGCATGCAGAGCCCACAGGAGAATCCAACTGTAGGGAGAATCTCATTTGGTAACTTTATTCCATTTAAATTAGGACAAGTGGTTGCAAGTGTTATACGTACACAAAAGAAATCATAAGTGTATAAATCATCCTGTAATGTGGCAAAGGGATTCTTTCCCAATCTGTTTTCATTAGAGACCACGTTAAGGTGTCATATAAAATTTGACCTTTCATTTCCCTGTGACCAAATGCCTTGGGCTTTTGGCACTTGTAATCATATCTGAAATTATGAAAGAACATTTTACAAGTGAAGCTCCAAATCATATCTCTCTTTACTATACCTGTTCGCCGCTGTTTAAGCTACAAGATGTAAATGTATTTTCTTACAATTTGCCAAAACCTCACAGCTGGTGCGAGACAATGCTGACCTGCGATGCGAGCTGCCCAAGCTTGAGAAGCGTCTCCGAGCGACGTCCGAGCGCGTCAAAGCCCTGGAGATGTCTCTGAAGGAGACCAAAGAGGGCGCTATGCGTGACCGCAAGAGGTAAGACCTTTTCCTGCTAGTCGTGTGACTAGCTCTTCCTGTTAGTTTAGTCTACTGCTATGTCATGGCTCGACACTAACTTTTTTGTTTGGTGGCCCAATGGGGCCACAAAAATCCTAAATTTCAAATTTTTGGTGGCCCGAGAGAAAAATTTGGTGTACCGAAAAAAAAAAACAATGAAAGACATTAAAAGTTCTTTTTTTTAATTAGTCAAATATTTAAGTTTTATGATAGTAAAAATTAGAAGTTGGACATATCTACTCATAAATAAACTTCAACAAACTTGCAACACTCACTCTCGGGCACTCATTCAGTCCTTTTCCTCCGTCCTTTAAACAAATTTAACTGCTATAATTTCCGGCGCAAAAAGTTACGTATTTATTGACATACTTTTCAAAAAGTTTTGGTGGCCCGAGGCGGGCCACCAAATTTGCCCTTTTTGAAATTTGGTGGCCCGACTTTCATTTTTGGTGGCCCCGGGCCACCGGGCCACCGTTAGTGTCGAGCCCTGGCTATGTTGTCTAAGCCTTGCACATTCTTAGTGATTTGATATAGTTGGAGCAGAGCAGAGATTGTATAATTGCCCCTTTGTCTGTCTGCTTTTTGCCAGAATTTTAGATGCAATACCAACACAAAAATTGATAGGATTGTTTCTAAATGTATCAGTGTAGTTATCATCAAGAAATTATCTGTGTGCTTTATATAAACACAAAATGCATTGATTTTTGGAGAATGTAAAGAATTGCTCAAGTTTTCTTTGTTAAAACTGTTGGGCCAATACTGAGAGAAAACAGTACAGTCTTGGATTGAGGCTACAAAATGTCATATGTAAGTCTCACCACATAATCAATATAGCAATTCACAGCAAAGAGCCATGAAGGCTTTCTCAAAGTTAAACAATAAATTCAATAATTTCTGTGCTGTTATGAGAGAGCCTGTGCCTATAACCAAGATTTTGTTGGGTTTTTGTGACAGGTACCAGCAAGAAGTGGACAGAATCCGTGAAGCTGTCAGGCAGAGGAACTACGCCAGAAAAGGAAACTCAGCCCAGATTGGTAGGAAGAGAGAATCCAAGTTTTTATCACTGATACTCGCTCATCTGTCTAACCTGTTTGGGGAAAATTTGCATTGAGGAACAGTGATATTGAATGCACTCATGTATTAAGTGAACAACCAAAGTGACTCATGCAAGAGTTATGAATCAGTAACAAGACTGTTCTTTTCAAAGAAAGACCTCATTGATATTAGTGAAATCAGTGGCAGTATGGATATGCAGTGGAGCAAGCTATGTTATAGGTTTCATGTTTGTTTACCAAATCTTTTTAGTAAATGTTAGTCCTTACTCATGTGTGTTAAAGTCTTCAATGTGATTCAGAAAATTTTGGGGATGTGTCTGCCCACACGCAGATCCCTGTGTTAAATGGCGCGCTGCTGACAAATGGGATGAGAAAATCTCTCCATGTATTGAATGATGTCATGAAAGTTGTGATGTTTATCTTTGCTGCATATCCTAATATCAATTTCAGCCGCATGTCTTGTTGTTTGCACCTGCTTTTGCAGCAGTGCAATGACCTTCGATTATGTCACTTTTCTAAAATGAAACACGCATCCATACATTCACAACAGCAGAAATAACTTACCGATGAGCTGTAAGCTTGAATGAATTTTATTTGTGTTTGTCTTGCAGCCAAGGCCATTAGGGCAGGGCACCCTCCGATGTCACCGGGTGGACCAGTCTCCATCAGGGGAGGCGGTGGTATCCGGGGAGGGGGCGGTCACTCACCTGGCATGCGACCCCTCTCACAGGGCAGTCCGGAGCCCATTGCACAGTACAACAACATGGAGAAGTCGTAAGTGTTTCCTATTTTTCACACAGGCTTGGTATAATCAATGTGCACTACTTTATGAACTGTGCCTCATGCAGTGAATGATTTTACAGGTTTTTTGTCCTTTTTTTATGTAAATGTTCTAGCATCATTTGATATTAATGTGTGGATTAAAAGATTGTTTGGACATGTATTTACTCAGAGTGTGTAATGAAGGTATAGTACGTATAGTCAAACCTGTTTATAGTGGCAAAAAAGAGACGAAAAAGGTGGTTGCTGTTGACGGGTGCCCGCTATAGACAGGGTATTTCAAATTGCTTTCCTTTCGGAGTGAATTTTTTTTAGTGGCCGTGTATGACAGGTGGCCACTAAAGCAAGTTTGACTGTACTCCAGTGCAAGTACATTGTGTGGTATGTTTGAATCTGACAAAATTGAGGTTGTTATTGTTTTTTCCTGTTTTTTTTTTTTTTTGTGTGTGTGTCATCTTCATTTGGTTATTAATGCCTGTACAAAGTGCTCAGTGAGTTTAAAGCATGATATCAGTATGCTTGTATGATTGGGAGAGCCATTGCTAGCCTTTTGATCCAGGTGCATGTTTGTGTATTAAAAGGAACATGATAGTTCTGGTTAAGACCCAACTTCACGTTTGTAACATTTTTTGGTGAGATAACGAGAAACCTCTTATGAAATATGAAGGAGCATGTAATTCCAAAAGAGGAATTCACTGGTTACTTGATGAAAATTGGCTTTGAAACTGCCGAGAAATCCAAAAGAGAGCGATCCTATCTTTTATTACGATCGCTTTACTTTGTTTTAGGATGTCTCAGCCATCCCAAAACCGATTTTCATTGAATAAATGTTGAATTCCTCTTAGAATGGTATGCTCTGTACTATTTCGTAAGTGGTTTCTTGGTATCTCCCCAAAAGTTAGAAGTCCAATCCTCATCTCCACCAATACTATGCCATCCCTTTAAAGTGTGTGTATGTGTGTGCTTGCACAATTTTTTGCTATGTAGTGTGGTGGGATTGATATTTCTGTTTTGTGAAGTGTTCATCTTGGGTCATAAGTGCAAGGTCATACAATCATTTTAATCGCCATGCTGTGACTTTTTTTGTACCGTTCTAAATATCTCAAGATGCATTCAAGCCTGTGCATCCGATGAATCTTGTGACACATGTCAGGTTTGCACCACTTTCAAACCATTTTTCTTCCCCCTGTCCTGTTAGGATGAACTCCAACGATGTGGAAAACATGGAGAAGAAGTCCAAGCGCTTGCCAAAGCTGCCACCAGGAGGTAACTATGGCAACCGATACACTGATGGAAGATTGTAGATGGCTTTGTCCATTTTTCTCTGAATTGTTTGGATCAAGTGTATTCAAAACTCCTCTCAGAGAAGATGAACGGACTGTTTGAATAATTAGTAGCTGTGATATTAAAGACAAACGCCTCAATTGGGCAGTTGGTAGAGTATCCCTAATTGGCAACATATTTTGTTTTGTTTTTATGTTTTGTCTTGTTTTGCCATTCACTAAATAACAGGTTTGTGAGCACGAATGACAGTTAGCATGTTTTTTGTTCTTTGAAATTTGTTGAAATGTGTCTAGAGATTAATTCATACAATTGCAATTCTACATGTCCAAAGAGAATGCCATACTTTTCATACTTGTCCAAGTAGTATAGAGAGAGATGCAATTCAGTACACGTGTAGTTTAAACAAATGTCAGAGAGATAAAAGGACATTCAAAGTCACCTTAAAGTCTTTTGCTCTGTCCAGTTAGTGATAGTGTCTTTGCTAAATTTGTAACTTGTTTTTTGTCAAGCTGTGTTTTTATTAAACCAAATTGGCCAAATGATTACCTTGTACTTGAACCAAATATTGATGACTGTATATTTCATTTGTGGTTTCCATATCCTGCTTTGATGACAAAATGATTTTATAGCAACTACAAACAATCCTGTGTTGTGACTTTTTGATAAAAGCCTTTGATTTTTTTTTGTCATTCTCTGCATCAGGTAACAAGCTGACAGAATCTGATATCGCGGCAATGAAAGCCAGACGTAAGACACAGAGTAACTCCAGTGGCAAGGTCCCCTTCACCAGTGAGTTAATGTAGCTGCCTTTATCATTCATTTGATTATCACCTTGCACCAAACAGGAACTCTACTAGATAATGATAGTAATGATAGCTAATGTTATTATAGCGCCTTTTCCATTGGTTACACAGAGCTACACTGTATGAGATGTCATCCCTGGTTGCCACAGGAGATAAAATATATACAAATTACCAGGCAGTGACAGTACAAGTCCAGTGCACACGAAGAGATTTCAGAATAAGTAGGTTTTCAAATTTTTTTCGAAGTGATCCTGTGTTGGTGATAATTTCAGAAGAGGAGGGAGCCTATTACAGTCTGTCGGTACAAAACAATATATTTTGATGACTTGGTATCTTTACAATCCTAACAAGTATTTAAAACGGAAAAAATGAGCAAGCTCAACTTAACAAATTGTAATGTGAGCATTTTATATTAACCCCATCTAAAGTATGTGACAGTAAAGATATCAAAAAGAAATATCATGAATAACTTCAATTTCTCATGACCAATTCAGACATGAAGTGGCGGTCTTCAAAGACAAAAACTATGTTGGATTAGGCAGAGGTGTAGAGAGCTAGTCTTGTGCACTAAAGAAGACAATGAATCCTCGGACCTACCAATTATGTAACTTTGTAATAACTCTGCCATCTTCAGTCTGTTTTACTCATTATCATTCATACTTTTTTCCCCACTCTCTTATCATTGTGCAGCTAGTGGCGAACAAGCAAGTTAATGCCCTGGTGGAGCTACCTATGGAATAATGTAAGAAAGAAAGAAATGTAGCTTAGGAGTTTAACATGTAAGAACTCAAACTGAACCCGGGTGTGCAACTTGTAAAGATAGTACGACTTAGAGCAAAAAAAATATATAATTCTAATACTAAGTATAATTAATTTGTTTCTTTCTTTTTTCAATAACAATGACTTGTAGGGGTAGGGTGTGAATACTGCGCAGTCAGTTTAACTTTATAATCATAACTAGTTTCTGTGGTGCGTTTAGCACTGATTTGGTATGTCTTTTATATCAATATCATGTATCCCATGTGAGAAACGTGTCTAACTTATATAACATCAAATGTTTAAAGTCTCTTATACCTTTCAAATCTTCCTAAAAAAATATCTGTAAAATTTGTACTAGCGAGAGATACTTATTTGTCCTGCTGATGCAAGAAGAGGATGTAGTTTTAACCCAGCGGATGAGCTGCTGTCAGCCCCGAAGTTTCATCATCATTGTAAAGTTGTTCACAAATTGTACTTTTTGCCAGGCCTGCTACTTAATTTATTTGGATGTAAAATGTAATATGAGATGAGTGTTCGTGTCTTGGGTTCAGCATACATGACCTGAGTGTGAATGTTAAAATTCAAATGTCGCCACAGGAGACAAAGAGAATGAGCGTCAGCTGAAGTGTATCGAACAGTTGTAAAAACTTTCTCATTCTAGGTCAAAAAATGTTGAATGTGGAGTAATATTTTAGATTTCTTGGGGTATTACATCGTAGTAGTGCAATACGAATGTTAAGCAAAAGATGGATTTCTTTTATGTTCTATGTGTGTCGGTAATATGTTTAATGATGATGATAATGCTAAGATGATGATGATGATCGTTGAAATGATTTGCATACAAATTTAGAATGCGCATAAGAAAATTGAACTGCTCGATTATTTGATCCATTGTACTGATACATGACTTGCCTAGCTGTAGCGCAGTAACTGATTTGTGGTGAACATATACCACAGGTAATGACTTATAAACTGTGTTGGAACGGTGTCAGTATATGAGTGTAGGTGTGTATGTCTGATAAAAACTGATTCATTTGAGCAAGGTAACTTGAGAAATACAAGCCTTGCACTTAGACTAATGTTGGGGGTAGTGCACTCTATAAACATATGTACATGTACGAAAATTTGTGAAGACAAAATTGCCTATGTGGTTTTAGAAATTACATGTAGATTGTTAGCAAGTAAGGCTATTGCACATTAGAACATCTCACTTAGATATTGTCTGTGTCAGAATGGTGTCTGTCATCTTACTGGTATAGAGATGTGGTTCATTCTAATCATACACATAGTGAGGTTTATCTCTTCATGACGGTGATCTTGATATGCTAATACAGCATGTAAGCTGCCATAACAATATACAATACAATACAATACAATAAAAGCTTAATAATATGCTCTTCCCATAAGGCTCAGAGTGCTTGCAAAACGATAGAAATAGAAACTTTATAAAGACGATTCAGAATAGTACATGAAAACCAAATACATGTATGCAAACTTGATACCCCTTTATCCCAAATTCAGATTCAGGAGGTGACATAATGGATTTTATTGACCCGTTCAATGAATACGGTTATCAAGTGAATGATATAATCTTTACAGTGTTCATATGACAGAGTTTATCCTAAAGAATAAACATATAGCCCTTGTAGACATTATTCACATCAGCCCTATACTCACTGTCTGAATATCCTGCCTATAGATTCTCGTTTACAATTTTCATTTCTTTGATTAGATACAAAATAGAATTAATTGACTCTGTGTCAACATTGTTCACTAAATTCGAACGACTGTCCTAAATATTGTGACTGCGGAGAAAAGATCTTATCCGTTTTGGTACACCAGAGGGCTGGGAGGTTGTGGCTCACTTCCAGTGTTCAAGTGAATCACTCCTGCGTTTGGAGTGCGTCGTGCCAGAGCCTGGAATCGAGACTAACCTCCCACTCCTCACTTTCCAATCTGACAATTTGTGAGAATGGTAATGCCATTTTATATCATTTTATGAATGACAGCTGCATATATACGACCCTATAAAGGAAAACAAAAATGGAAAAAGCCAACACACAATTGAATACTCCATTATTGTAAAATCTCAAATAATCTACATATATTTTAGGATATTGTTTATGATGGTTGACGACAACTATCGAGTATAGCTTTCACAGCCTACAAGACATCCGTGTCTAAAAAGTATGGATAAGCAATAGATCAACCACTTTTGAGCTTGTATGTTCTCTCTTTAAGAACCTGGTAAGTTGTGATATTCAGACAGTGTACATTTTAAAGTTGAGTTATCAGTATTCCTTAAAATTAGTCCCATCCACATTCTACTTTAGTAAGCAGTTTGAAAGCCAGGGCTTAGCCTCTTGTGGAGATGCAAATGAATGTATACATAATGTACCTAAAATTATTATCGTAACATCCATTTCATGATTCACAGCACAGAGAGACTCCATGACACTCCTTAGCATGGGATAGTTGTACTGCCCTTAAAAAGTTTTGCCAGCAGATGCCTTTAAGCAGATGGACATAATTAGCAGGTGTCAAACCTTTCGAGCCCAATCTTGACAGTGAAGGGAGGTATTCCTCCAATTTTCTCATTCTGTACTCATATTTGGACCCAATTATTATGTATTTGAATTTATCACATTTACAATCCAAAGTATGCCCTCACTGTTGGAATAAGGTGATACACTTTAAAGATCCTGTAGTGTGGGGAAGCATTGGTGATCTGATGGAACCGGGCTTCATTCGCTGCTCACCGGGGTACATTCGTAAATCACGAATAGCGCCCTCCTGCCACGAGTCAGCGAATATGTGAATCGAAGTGCACATTCATCTGTCAAGGTTGACTCCAGTCAAGATTCTATAGCTTTTTGTGTACATAGATTGAGATCAGTGACAAAATCGTACACAGTTCGTTACGGGATCCCCGAATATACGCGAACCGGGCCCACATTGCCACTCCATAAATCCCCACAGTACAGGGTCTTTAGGGAGCGTTAATATGTATCACTGCAATCTCCTCTCCCCACATTCTCAATATCTTGAAACGTATAAAAATACTGCTTCACTGGTCTGTGCCCTGTGCGTGAAGATACACATGTAACAGGCAAGGAGTTTTTGGATGAATAGAGCACACTCTTTGTATGATTTGCAGGTTTCTCAATGTGGTATGCACATTGGAGGACATTTCTATAGTCTTGTATAGCAACCTCCAGGATAATCTGATTAAAATAGTTGTGAAATCAATGGATGTTTTCATACCCTAGCGTTAGGATGTAATGTGGGTCTGAAGTGTAGACTAGAACACTGGTAGGCCTTCCCTCATATAGCATGGTATCATAGTAAGAGCAGCTCAATGAGTTGTCATTTAAATACAGATATGTGTGTTCATCTGTTGGTCACAAAGACCTGAAAACAAAACAACAAAAGCCAGATATTAAACATTGTCGTCATCGTCATAAAATGTTGTACATACTTGTGTGTATGTGTGTGTGGATTTATTTCAGTCCAAAATTATATCGTATACAAAGTATTACAGCTGTATGCTCTGTAGCTGTTCTTTTGTTGTGTGGAAGATAGCATATATATGTATATTAAAAACATTTACAGTGCAAAGACATATACAGGAGGTCAAAGGTCATTAAAGGCCTACGACTCCATATCTCTGGGAGGTGGCCAGTTGTGTGTATTCTAGATGTAGCAATGTGTGTCTGTATATAGGGGAGTCTGTCTGGTATGCAGATTTTGTTGTTGGGTTGTGGGGATAACTATGCATGCAAAAATCTTCTGCGGAAAACCATTTTTCCTGCTCGAGCGAGCCGTAAGTAGCGTTGTCATCACTTTGTACGAACTCTTTCAGATGTCCAGGAGCAAAGATGATATGAGAAGGAATTTTGGGTGGATACATTGGCAAGGGTGTGTGACAGAAAGTGTGATGATTGTTGAGTGGCTGAAACAAGGAACTTGAAGTGGTTTGGAAGGTTTACCATGCAACACATGTAAAGTTGCAGAGTGCTTTAGAATTCAGCAAC
This sequence comes from Diadema setosum, assembly GCA_033980235.1. Taxonomy (NCBI): domain Eukaryota; kingdom Metazoa; phylum Echinodermata; class Echinoidea; order Diadematoida; family Diadematidae; genus Diadema; species Diadema setosum. The sequence goes on along the minus strand of CM067075.1, from coordinate 34,918,588 downwards.
TGCCTTGGCATAAATTTGGCATAAATTTGGGCAGAATAGCAGTATGTATTGCAAGCTTTCCATAGCTGCTTTGTGGAATGTCACAAGCCTGATTTCTTTTTGAGTTAACTGAAATTCTGAGGAAACAAAAAATTTCAAATCCAATTTTACAGAATCATGCTTGTATGAAAAGAGTCATAAAACTTACACTTATTTAGAGCCTGGACTCTCCTGGCTGTTTACAAAGCAGGATGCAAAAAAAGGATAGGCCTGGTGTGGAAACACATGTAGATGAAAATTAGGCACTAATGAGTTAGATAGAGAAGATAAGGCAGATGATAGAGTTGCACATGTACATACATGCAAAATTGACTAATATCTATGTTATATTTGTCAGCACATTATGTCTAGATTATTGATCGTTTGCCATTTATCTTCAAACGTGATCTTGGGATTTCACCATTGTAACATGTACTTGAATGTTTCATACAAGAGTTGTGCTATCCACACCTATGTATATCCAGTGAGTTTGTGCTGGTCTATCTCCGTGCAGAGTATTGTCCGGTTGTTTGGAGCCCCAGGGAATGATTACTTGTATTTTGTAAATATATTTAATAACGCTTTGGGTAAATCAGTCTAGCAAAATGTACTACATGTTATGCTCATTGCATAGCAACCGATAATACTGTAACAGATGTGTTTGAATGGTAGTAGAGATGTGGACACCGCTGTACAGGGGTCAATGACCGACGCAAGGCTTTCACTCAGTCATGGAAAATGTTTGCAAATGTACTTCATGATAATGCATAGTGTGTGGATGTATGTGTGTGTGTGCGTGTGTTTCTGTGTGTTGTGTGTGAATGTGTGTGTGTGTGTGTGTGTGCGCGCTAGAGAGAGAGGGAGAGCAAATGAGGAGTGAGTTTGTTGAACTGATTGCCCAGTGATTAATGTCGTGCATAGATAATGAGCATGTATATTCATGAGTCTGATGTATATTTATGAGAATGAAATTCCACACACACACATACACTGTTGCTTGTGAATTATGCTTCCCCTGCTAACCAATCAAATTGTTGATTGTTCTTTCTATCTCAATATTTTTTTTTTCCTTTTTTTAATGCATTGAATTTCTAATTATCATGTTATGGCACAACTAAACAGTAAACTGTTTCGAAAAGTGCTTATGTAAAATAAGAAAATTGTGAAATACTATGTTATGAATATTTCATGGTGTATACCATTGCCCCTTCAGTAATGCCCCTCCTATATTGTAGGAGTCTATTGAAAGTGCATTGTACAAAAGCATATTAGTTTAGATATAATGCTCTATAGTCAAAGTTGAGTATGTAAGTAGGACAAGAATTTTGTCATCTGATGTGCAGCCTCGAGCTTCAAGTATGTGTACAGTCATTGTGTAAATTACTGCCAACTTCTGCTCAGTGGTTCAATTTGAGAATTCTAATTGCATTATATTTAAACGTTTGATGTACTGTATGTTTATCATGTTTGAGTAAAAACACTATCGGCTCGTTTCGTTTGCTCTGTAGCCAGGTGTGTGCAAATTGTTGGACCGAATGATTGTGCAGCAGATGTACAGCTTCTGCTGTCATTGCAGAGTGCATTGGAGACTTTCCAGTATGGGAACATTATATATTGGTTTTGTCAGATGTAACGTTCACACTAATCCTATCCTAGCGACATGCAACATCACGCACCAAAGGTGTTTTAATGTGCTGCATACACTTATGCCAGCCATATCTGTATTTCATGTTAAGTTGAAGTTCTATTTCAAAAGTAGAAAATATGATGATTAGTGCTCATTTATTGTTTATTTTGTTCATGTTTTTATGATTTTTGTCTAAGAGCAGGAGATGGGAGAAGTATAAAAATGTGAAATTCTTTAAAGAACCAAACACTAAGACACCTACATAATCCATTTTCAGTTGAACATCTCGCGCTTATGTTTCAGTATCATGAACACCCGCTTACTTTCAGCAGCGGAGTCGTAGTGTTGAAGTCCATGCATATGAGGGTCGTTTAAGGACCTACATGTGGTAGGATTTGGTTTACTTCTTGCAAAGTGGTGAAGATTGCAAACTTTAGAGAGTATATTTAGAAATGTTTGTGATTATGCTTCACAGACGCGTCTTTAGCACCGATTGCTTTTCCTTCTTGGAATACTGGAGTTCAAATTGATGTGGACCAGTCTCTCATTGAAGTGATTTTTCTGTGGATTTTTTTTTTTTTTTTATATTTCGTTTGCCACTCTTTTTGCAGTCCAGTGCATGTCAACCCTTTCAGTTTTTATTTCAAGCATGCAAAATCCCAAGATTCTATGATTTGTATGGTATTGCCACAGTCGTAGAGGGATTGCAGAAAGTCATTGACTGACTGTTGCCATGGAAACTAAGGCTGGAGAGAGCTCCTACAACAAACCTATCATGTTCCACATTGTGTCAAAGCAGGCAAGAACAAAACTTTGAAGAAATCAAGATTGATCTGGATGTCATTTGCTTTGTTGTCGTTTTGATTTGACTGGAAACAGTCAGGCTAGACCAAAACCAATAAAACAAAAAATCAGTTCCGACCAGAGAACTGAATGAATATTGGATATTCCTTGTCTGTTTGCTGATTATTTTTTGTTTCATCTTATTTTGCAATGTGTTACATGTGTGCCAGATGTGTTCCCCTGTTTTTGTTTTTGTTTCTTTTCTGTTCGCATGCCATAATTTGTTTTCCTCAGTGAGTGTGTGTATTCTGCCTGGCTGCATGCGACATGGAGGAACAGATATTTTTCAGTGCAATAGTTGTGCTGGCTATTTGCATGTGGAATGAGCAGGTCTCCTTATAGTGTTTCAGCACCCTCAATTACCAGTGGTTGTATGTTTGCGAGGCGTGTACACTAGTTTGTTAGCCACTGCTGCTTCCATTAGGCTTGCACACAAGAAGAGTCTTTGGTCAAGCAAATTTTGGAACCCGGAGTGCAACACCTTTGATTGTTAAAGGGGAATTTCAGACCAGTTGAAAGTTAGTGTGTAATGAAAGAGTAAAATTCTAGAAGCACAGCATTTTTATTTAGTTTTGATCAAATTGTCATTGTTGTATTTTTTTTTTTTTTTAAATATCAATGTTAGTACTCTTTTTTTCTCAGATCAACTTTTAGCTGGTCCGGAATTCCCCCTTTAACAATTACAGGTGTTACAATCCGGATTTCACAGCTTGAGCCTGAAGTTTAATACTTACCCCAGGCCACCGAAGGGACCATACCCAAGTGACACCAAGCACACGGCATCTATATGGTGTACTTTCATAGGTGACCCATGTTTCCGTCAACATCTTTGTTTTGTGCAAGAAGGCTTCAATCACAAGCAGAAATTACTTCCCAAGAAATGCAAGGCAATCCTGGTATTATATTCAAACCAGCCAATTTTATATGCCAACTATATTGAAGGCCAATACTAAAATATCAGTGTACAATTGTAGCTATACAGTGTGTCAGCACATTGCTGGCATGTTTATACCCTGACTCTTCTTCCTAAAATACTCTTTTGTCTTTCTTTCCAATTTAAATTCCATCCTTCCAAGGCCTGTTTGTCTTCTGTTGGGTCATTTGGATGCATCATGTCCTTCAAAATGCATTGGATTAAGAGTAAATTTAGACATTATTCACACGTGTGACCGCCCAGCTCAAAACCCATAAAAAGTCACAAGATTTGGGTTCTTTGTAGTGGACCAAAATATGTTATCTGGGTTGACCAACTCAAATTTTCACAGTTTGTCTTACCTGGGAGAGTAATCTTTTCTCTACCTACTGTTCAAATTTGGTAGCTTAAAACAAAACCTAAATCAAGATATTAGCAGTTTTTCTGGACCATATTTTTTTTTTTCAGACAGGTGCTGCTTTCACTATGATTTTCATTGATGCTTCTGCAGAGCACTCTTGAGTAGCCGTACTCTTTAAAACCTCTTTTCTCACTTTTCTATGAAACTGCACCTCCTAACTTTCTCTTATTTCGATCACTTTTTGAATGGGTTAGAATGATCCAATATTAACAAGTTATGCATTTAAAAGCATAGAGCTTACTCTGTTAAATCATGTAGAAAAGTGGAAATTCATTTTGGCCCACTTTTTGTAGGTTTTGAGCTGGTCGGTGACATTTATTCCGGGCAGCTTTATATCGTAGACACGCTGTCCAGCCATTGAAATAGCTGTGGATTGGATTCTTAGGTTTCCGGAATAGTTCTCAATTCCAGTGTTATGGCATACAGCTTAAAAATCTTAGTCGTGCTTTAGTTTCAGCCTTAATCATTGGCATACATGTATTTCAGTTATGAAATCTACAAATACCACCCAATGTGTATATTTGAGCCGTAACTTCATATAAGCTACACTTAAGAATCTGTACATTGTTTAGTGTTGTGTGACCTTTGCATCATATTACCTTCAGTAATGGATGTTGGTTGGTTTCTCAGTTTTGTAATAATATATTTTTATTATTCTGATTTGCTAAATAGAGAAATGAAAAGAACGTGGGAGAGATAAGTAGTAATTCTCAACAATATTTCATGTCTGTGCCTGAAAAAGAAAAAGTGTGCAGGATTTATTTTACTTTGACAAGGGCAAACTGAAGTAAAAGTCAATGCGGTCCTAATGCTGTGACACAGAAAACAAAGAGTGACTGAGAAAATTTTTACACGATGACTGTCGGTGATTATGGTAATTTTTTGGGTTGATATCACAACCAAGAGGTAGGAGACCACATAAACTTGGTTAACTCTTAGGGATTTCAACCCAATTCCAACCTGTTCCATTTTAATCCACAATTACAGCTACAGGTAAAATGTCAGCTGTGTGTGTGTGTGGGGGGGGGGGGGGGGGGGGGCGGTAGGATGGGACAGAGAATGAGCATGCAGAAAAAAAACCTGACAATCTACTGCTGTTTGAAGTAAGACAGGACTAGCCAATGGTTTATTTACATATTTCCAGCAGATGGGCAGAAGCTATATCTGCTGTGTCAGGTACACTAAGGTCCAATGTCAGTCTATGGTCGTGAGACCGTACTGAAAATACAGAGTTATGTTTTCATGCCCCAGTATGTGTAGGCTTCAGTAGAAATGCTTACACACATCGACGTGGTCAATAAATGGTTGTGCAATATCTAAGCTCCTCAAATTATTTGATGCCACACGTCAGAGCACAATTACCATACAAATTGCGCATTCTTAAAAGCTCACAACTTGTTTGGCAAAGCTTATTTTAAAAGTTCTGCATGTATTTACGGTGCTTTTGGCAAATTAGTGTGCATCATCTATTTCAGCTTCTTTCCTTTTAATGCACTGTGTGTACATGCACCACATTTGGTATATTTACTTGCATGCATGCTTTGTAATATAAGAAATAGAAAAGAAACATAGCGTGTGTGGCACTTTATATAAACATGAGTGAATCACTGTACAAATGATTGACAAGTCGATATTTATGCATCTATCACCAGAAACTTCATTTAATAAGTATATAAGTTGCGACACATATGTACAAAGTGCATATACTAGCTGTAAAGTGAGAAAACCCATGACTGTCACCAGTACGAGATGTCCACTACAAGGCTGTAGAGATCTTAAAAATATCTTAAGAAGAAAAACTACTTTCGATGTGTAAGAGGTGTGCATTCGTTTTATGTGAAATTCAATGTCTGTACACAGCTGAATACAGAAATAAAGCAATTACAACATGTGAAAAAAAAAAAGGCTTGGCTGTCTTATCAGTGATACAGACATGTTACACGTTCGTCTAAAGCCCGCCGCACACTATATGATCAGACCGGTCGTACGACCTTAACCAGAAGTGTGACGTCACCAGCCTTGCCAGTTTCAGCTGAGATTTTACACGTCAAATTTCCATATCCAGTCGTGGGCTTTCAGCCAATCGCGACACAGTATTATGCAAAGAGTATAGAAGTGCACACAGTGAGTTCTGCGTGTGCTTCTAGACTTACCAAAATGTCCCGAGGCCGGAACGGTCGTAAACTTAGTTGTGTAGTCTGATCGTATAGTGTACGGTGTTGAGTGGTGTGACTGCTTGTATGCCCTAGAGTCATGTGACTGGTCTGATCATATTGTGTGTGGCGGGCTTTTCTGGTTGCTTTTTAGAAGCTGGTCAGTGCTCAGCACACACCTATATCAACCATGAAAAGGCACAGAGTTTGAAAAAGCAAAGTACATGGATGTGTGTAAAAGATGGACCTTCCATTTTGGGTGCTGTATTTTATGTTGATATCTATTTTAGGTGGGGGGGGGGGTTCAGTATGTCTCTTCAACAACAGTTAATTCATACACCGACAAAGCAATGCATCTATGACTCATTACATAACCCAGTAAATTATCTTCTTTTCTTATATTGGAAGCCCCCCCCCCCCCCCAATATCATGGCCGACAAAAGCTAGTGTTTTATGACGAAATAGGTTTATAGATAAAGAAGTACACTCCACACCTTATTGAGAATTGATTGGAGAACTGCCTCATGTGTACTGAAGAAGATAATGTTTTGCTGAGGTAAGTGTATTATGATGCATGTCAGAGCAGGTGTAGCTTCTATATTGATTCAACTTGGAGGAACTCCAAAGTGTCAGGTTGTAAGACTAGGTCGCACGACCTGATTGGAAGGTTTCGGCATGTTAAATTTTTCAAGTGGTTGTGCATCTGAATGATAAGCATAATAATTCAGCTCACTTTATTCCAAATAAAACACTTAGTGTACTGATAATGAATCATTGAACAAAAAAATCAACATGCAAAAACTTTCTGATTAGTTCATGCGACCTAGTCCTACGACCGGACACTTGGGTGTTTGGTGACATCAAACCAACAGTTGGACGGTCGTATGATCTCAGGTCGTGTAGTGTGCGGCAGACTTCAGGCACAACGTACTGAATATTTAACTAATTGTACATGAAGATTACGTAGTACAAACATATATGCACAGCACATATACAAGGCTGCCAACCCTGTGTGAGAGTTTGGAGTAAGACACTGCAAGGGAGTGAAGCCACCAAGGAGGGGGTTACTTCCCCCTTTGCGATAGGGAGCTTTGACAATTTTACATTTTCAATGGTGCAATCTGGTGCATACTTTCGTCAAGATTTCAACACGTACACAAAGCGGGTGTGCCTGCAGGAATATTTGTTAAACTTTGGGCTTGGGCATATTGAACATTTTAAATATCGATTTTGAAGACATTGTCTTTGTTTACTTGCAGTTTTGGGGGTTCAGCATAAGAATTTGTTTATCAGAGTGAGGTACAGCTGTAGTTAAAAATGGGGAAATTTCTCCAGTCTCATATTCATTGTCTGTGAGTTGGCAGCCCCGACATATTATACAGACACAACACACACACACACACACACACACACACACACATATCTTTCTCTCTCTCTCCCTCTCTCTTTCTGAAAAAAAAAATGATAGGCAAATAATAAGAAAAGTTTCATTTCCGGTAAACAAGATGTCACTGGTCAATAACAGCTCAAGGGGCGTATCAGTGCATTGCGGGCAATTAAAACAAACAAACAAACAAATTACTTTGAAGCAAACATTAATCTATTTTGTCATTAGTTTATTATTTCAGTATATTTTTTTCTAAGTTACAAATAGATTCTTCTCATATCTACAGATGGAGAAGATACTTAACATATGATACAGCTACGAGTCTTACGTACCGAAAATTATAAATAGCAGATTTACAAATGAAGGAAAGTAGGATAAAAGTCACACACATTGTACAGAATTTCAGTAGGCTGTATAGAAAAATGAAGTAGAGTTCAAAAAAGGAATATAAGACATTGACATAACAATCACACCATTCCCTAGAATGCCTTAATAAGTGGCAGATTTAGAATGTATATCCTGCAATTGTCCATTAATGTGCCTGCTAAACTTTCAGCCAGTGTGAAAGTGTTAATCCTCCAAGGCCAGATATCGATCGACAGAATCTTAACAAAAAGATCAACTTTAAGTAGTTGGGTGCCGCACAAGACCAATCAACAGACAAAGAGGTAAAACTGAGGCTCTAGGGATTAACAAAAACAACATAAAAAGTCATGCACAACATACAATCTATCACAATTAGCAGGCCTACACCATGACTGAATGGCAACACGGACATGGTACATGTACTCTTTCATACTGTAAAAGTGGAAATTTTTGTGGTGCTGAAATTTTTGCACATTTCGTGCTACCAGAAACTAGCACGAAAATAAAAACACGCAAATATTTTTGCTTGCTGTATGTTTCAGTAGTCGATGTCTTGATTCCGCGGAATTAAAAACATGCGATCTTCTTCAAGCCCGGTCTAGCGCAAAAATTAGTCGCGCGAAAATATCCACTTTTACAGTAACATGAATGTCAGCAAAATTCCTGTCTCTTTCTTTCATTGACATCTGTCTAATACAGAACAATACACAGTCTGCATTTCTTTTCAGTATCAAAGAATCATGCGATACACTCTTGTCTCACGAGTAGCAAATACATAAATTATACACCATAAAATCACAGAATGCTACCGGTGCAAGAGAATAGAATGCAAGCTTCAGTAGTTTGACATTTAAATTACAAACAGTCAAACTCCAGCAACGTTCCAACAAAAGTGGGAGTGGGGGATACTACTGTACTGATGAACTTCATAATGAAAAGACTACTGCATATTTTTAATGCTTTTTTGTTTGTTTGTGAACAACACATGATCTCAGATCATGTTATGTAGTCACAACGTATGCTGCTCTTAGATCACACAGTATTCAGTCTTTCTGTGGTTTGTCATTTTTCTATGGTTGATTCATCAAAGCCCATTACACTGGCGGATAGACAATTAGGTCCTGCCACTTCATCAATCCGTCAGAATGATTGTAAACTATTTCTTTTTGTCACATAATTTCCTTACCCATTACATAACAGGACTATCTTCAAAAAAGAAGAAAACAAAATCACGAAAATTCTTTGTTTTGACTGAAAAACTGAATATCTTTCCCATACAATTCAACTATAAGTTTATGGGTTCCAAATTACAAAGCCATAGTCTGACTCAAGCAACTTTCAAAGAGAGTGGGAGGGGGGAGGTACTGTTGTAACGGTGAATATCATAATCTAAAGATTAATGTATATTTCTAATGATTTTTGTTTGTTTGTGAAACACAGATCACACTGTGATCACAGGCTGACCTTAGCAATTAGTGGGCATATGGCAAAATTCTGTTCAAAGAGAGAAAAAGCCTTTTCCATAAGGTCATATAGTGGAAATCTGCGGAGAAAGAACTGGCGTAAAAAGACTGTTTAATAGTTAGGAGAAAGCAGACAGGTTTACAAAATGGGAATTTATCTACTATGGATGGATGAGTGGAAAGTCTATTTCATGTTCATGTATTTCATGCCATTAGTCACTACAAGGGGTAGAAACTGGGATATGGGTCTCCTGAACTTGCAGGCCAGAAACAAGAGTTGGATTGACATTTTTGTCAAGAAAGAGTTCCCAGAAAGAATATCAGCAGTAGGGCCTACAGGTGATATGCAAAGTGCACTGGCTTAATATACAGCATTGAATTTATCATGGAAGTATTAGAATAAGTTACAAAGATTTTATACTCTATATTCACAGAATATACATGATCAATGATAATGGATTAAATATTTACAAGTACATATATCAAGTATACTCAAGTTTAAACCTTCCTAACCAGCTTTGATAAAAATATGAATGTTTTGCTCCTCATATCACAACAAGCATGATGTATATTGTGGTTACTCTTGCAAATCTGACACATGATATTATCATATAATCATCATCATCTTAATAAAATAAAGACTACCATGATGGCAATCTATTATTGATGAGGATATTATCTACAGATTTGTACATTTGTGTTTCTGGGACACTAAAGAATACAGAAAATGCTTACCTAACCCCACAAGTGTTCACTATACTGTAAATTGCATGGTGTGAGTGTATAACATAATCACTATTGCACTCTTGCATACATTTCATGCAGACCATTATTGAGCTGGTTTTTAATTAGGAAGCTTCATCTACTGTAAAACCAGGAACTTTCCTGTGCATAAACTTTTGTAAATTTCGTAAGGAGCCAAGATTCACGAATGTATTTAATGCATGCAAAAGTTTTCAGCCTACACAATGCATTGAATGTCAGTTTACCAATTGGTGAAAGTTTCATGACTCAAAAAAGGCTGTCGCTCCAATTCGAGAAAGTTTCATGCCGCGAATGATTCTGGTTTTACAGTATTCACCACAATAGGAGCAGGATTGTACCAGACTGTTTGCTCTCACCTATCATGTACATTGGTGAGGAGACTTTCACAGTTACAAAATGTGTACATTTAATATGTTACCTCCCAGTAAAAAACACAGCTTTACACTGGCTGAATCATAGTGTTTCATTTTTTCACTGTGCCAAAACTTTTCTGAATCAAATTACCATCCCTCCATTACACAGTTGTTGTTGTTTTTTCTTGTGTGTGTCAATATAAATATCTGACAATAGTATAAGTAGAGTATTATTCAAATCTATATACATTTATATAATATCAAGTTCAAAGTGTTAGAAACAACAGACCAGCCACAATTCTAGACTTTGTACTGCATTAACACTTGAGTGGTTCTAGCCTAAAGATGTGCCTCAGCATAATGAAGCTTAATTACTACAAATAGCACACACACACAATTCTGAGCTGATGAGACAACTCCTGCACTTAGAATGACATAATGTAGCCATGTAAACTAAGATTGTGTGCTGACCTTTGAACCACAGTATCTCAAAGTCATCCTGTGGTGATAATATGCAGTTTGCAGACAGTTGATTCAAGAGCAATTGACTACAAACTCAGCAGCACAAAACATTGAAGAAGGCACATTGAAAGCACACCCATGCATGATAAATATCCAAATTCTTCCACAATTGATACAAACATGCTCACGAAGTAAATCTAATTGCAAGATGTGATTAACTATCATGCTGTGGAAGTTGTGAATCAGACACCCCATAATGAAGAATACAACTCGACACAAGCATGACCAAGGTACGCCATTTCACAATCATTTAAGTCCATGGACTAAATTTAGAAAATAGATTTGATCTAAACTACCTCAGCCTGAGAATTCCACCCAATTGCTTCCCATTTATAATCTGATAACTCAACTGTATCTGTTTTAAGATTAAGACAGTTTTTCAAAACATGCCTTTATCTGGCTCTTTAGTTTCTTCTTGTTCCTGTGTTGGTTTTCTGGTTTTCTTTTTTTCTTTTTTAAATGAAATACATCATCGAACAGCTGTGAGTCCAGAAAATTTGTGAATATTGTACTGGAATTTCATTACATTTTTGTGTTATCAACAAGTCACATATAATGTATAGCCAACAAATGAAACAAATAAAAATTGCACCCTTAAATATACAAAATGTGTGAGGAGCGGCTTGCCTAGTAAGGAAAAAGCCAGCTTTGACACATGTTTTCTGATATGAGACCTTCAAATTTGTGTTTGACTGTTGGTTGTCCTCGTATTTAAAGTAAATTCAGGCACAGTGGTGTAGGATCATCCTGGCAGATACACCACAATAAATGTTTTCAAAAAGTTTTCTGTGCGAAACTAAATATTTACAAGCCATAACGATTACAAAAATATTTTACACTAATTCAAAATGCACAGTCATATACAGTCTCTTTAAGTAATACTTCAAGATCAAGGAATACCATAATAGTTCTTCTTGCACATTATATCATAATATACATGTTAAAAGCATACATGATTCATCATAAATTTTGAAGGTACACTGGACATGATTAATTATAAATACTTCTTTTTTAGAGTTGATAAAGGTTACCTTTAAAATCATCCATTTCAAAGTAACTTTATGAATAATTGGCATCAAAGTATATGGGGTCAAATCCTGCCATGCAACTCACCTGTTTGTGAAAAACAATTTCATTTGCAATTTTCATATTGAACACCCGACCCCCTCCCACCTCCAAGATTTGCCATCAAAGAGATGTTAATCACGCTGCAATGGTTTGGGGGCTGGTCCCAACCCTCCTCGCCTCCCCAGAGCTGGTGGAAGACTCTTGTCTCGGACTTCGGAAGGTCAAGGGTGGCTGTCAGCGGGCAAACTGTGACTGCCCCGTCAGCGGCCTGAGATTCTGACCCGTCAGCTTGTTGAATTGCTCCAGAATATTGAGTTCCCTTTCATGCATCTACACAATGGAGAATGAGTGAAATAATACTGATGATGGCAACAATAAAAAAAAACAGCAAAAATAATTGTTGTGTCATGTACTAATTGACATATTATACTCGGATGTACACCAAATTGTAATACTGAGTGGAGAGGCTCAGAGACACTCATAGGCACAGAGCTACGTCAAGTATTGCTCCTAAATAAATGTCTCGTAACTGCTGAATCACGCCTGTCAAGGAATTATTCTTTGTGTCAAGGATGACAACATAACATGGTGGCAGCTGCGGGATTGGAATTAACCTTATTTTTGAGGAACTCTCAAAATTACGACTGAAACTGTTTTTGGAAACACGAATCCAGACTTGGTACTGCACCGATGCGTCGCCTCTCCGACAGTCTAGTGACCGCATCACTGTAGCACTGCATCGTCTGTGCTATCCCTGGAACTACCGTGTTGTGCCTATGCAAATTCAAGTCTCCCGCATACGCGGACTAATATGCGTCAGCGTTGAATCGAACACTCGACTCGTAAACTGAAAAAGTGACAAATTTGGAAACTCTTGACTCTTCACCCCGCTGTTTTGGCCCTATTGTGTGAGTTTATGGACGCTTTCCGGCACGCAAAGGGTTCATTTCGCATAGCCTACATGCAAAGATCAATGTTATAAGGATTTTGTGCTCGTTTCGCCAAAGAAAGCCGTCATACTGAGTGAGTTTCGGACGCTTTCCAGCACGCAAGTGAGTAAAACAATTCCATATCTACGGATGATTTTCGCTGCTACGGAATAAACTGCATTGTTTCGACTCTGCATTGGAATGTTTTGTCCTTGATGGAATGATGTTTTGCAAACCTGTTCTGTCTCGGGATGTGTGACACTGACTGAGTTAAATAATGGTTTTGGACGCTTTGCAGCACACATCCAAGACAAATTTTGCCACCGCCACACAGGTTAGTCTGTAAAACAGCCGTTCTCACGGCTAGTCCAAACTAAGTTACTGCCAAAGTTAGTGAGAATAATCTGACATTTTGACACGATCGCCGATCGGTACTGGCATCCCAGTTGAGAACGCATCGACGTACGTGATGTTGATGAGCAATCGAATCGGAGCTGAAGCCTTATGAAGGAACTATTTTCTGCCGTTCAAGCAACAAACGTTGCTAGGACAACTGGCGACGGTACGGATGTTCACCAAGCGACCATGTACCAACGTAGAGCGAGCAGCCCCAAGCCAAGGACAAGGCCGAGCTCAAGTCAAATATAACAGTATAGAAGTTGTAAACTAAAAACAGTGATCTGATATTACAATTGGGACTTTGAAAGTGAAAGCATGAAATTCTTAGTCGTATGACTGCAAATGAGATTGAAATTTGAGAGCTGGAAATTACTCTGTTGAATTCGAAACCTTTGTTTTAAATCCAGGATTTCTTTATTAATATAAAAGATTAACTCTCTGGTTAGGCCCTATATCAATTTAAAATGAAGTTGTAACGTTAAGTTAATGGTTAGACTAGGTTAACTTCTGTCTAAATTGTTTATTTAAAAAAAATATATATAGGTCTTATATTTTAAAGGTCTCATTTGGTTTGGTGTATTGTAACGTTGAAATAGTGTCTATAGTAGTCTACATCTAAGTTGACCAAACTACATTAATAATTACAGATTTTTTTTTCCTTCATGTGTAACGTTAAAGTTAAATGTAAAGTATAATAGAGGAAATTGATTGTCAATAACTGGAGTGTGAGAATTGAGTTATATTTAACATGCCCGTAAATATCACCTAAGTTAGGCTGATTTTGTTTTCAATTTGTATAAATTTTGTGATTTATTGGAATTATATAACATTGTAATAGGCCTAGTGGAATTCAGAATTGAATTTTGGTTCAAGATTTATAGGCATCAATTTGCAGCATGCTCTAACGTTAGATAGGCCTACCGCACTCACTGGAATTTTGGAAAAATATAATGTATGTGTCCTAACGTTAAACATCTAATAGGTTTTTAAACTGATTGATGTGTAATTAGGTTTCTAACACAGAACTCTAGTGTATTCAGATACTGATATTTTGTATTTGAACATTTTATTCAGTACTCATACCGACATTTTTTTTTTCATGTGTATGGAAGCATTCGATTTATATTTGTGCCTATTTCAATTGAATAATGGTGTTTATTATTAACTGGAATTGCATATTTCTCTAACATTGCAAAGGGATTATATTACAATTAAACTGGGCACATAAATTTCCTAAACAGTTTTTAATTTCTTAATTGATATTCAAAGAACACATGTATTTTATGTGATTGCGTTTTATGTCATACTAAATTGACAATTTTATTTTTATGTATTGATGTTTTTCACAGCATTTTGTCAGTAAACTAAATACCATGGCTGGCCCCCTCCCTACCCCAACTTTTGACTGGGATTGCCCAGACAAAGCTCAGGCATTTAAAGAGTTCAAACAGCTATCCCAAATGTGGTTTAACGTAAAGGGAATCAAGAAAGAAGACCAATACAATTACATAATAATGTGGTCAGGTCGCGATGGTCTTCGCGTTTTTAATACATGGAATCTGACTGAAGAGCAGTTGAAGGATCCTCAGAAGATTGGAGAGTCACATCCAGCCTACCGAAAACTATCGTATCCACCGACTGGAATTTCAGCGCTACAGACAGCTGAATAATGAGGCTATTGATGACTTTGTTGTTCGATGCAAATCAGAAGCAGCCAAGTGCCTCTTTCGGGATGAAGACATCCAAGAAGAACGCATAATTGAGGTACTGATTTCTGGAGTTCAGTATCCGGAAGTCCAGAAAATGCTTCTCGCTAAAGACAAAATGACTCTGAAAGAAGCCCTGGATATCGCGAGAACGCATGAAGCGAGCACAGCACACATGTCCCAGCTTCGAGGACTAGAGAACAATGCTAATGTTCATACAGCTCAGAAAAGCCGTACCTGCCCGAATTGCGGCATGATCCACCCGAAAGGAAAATGTCCCGCATACTCTTCTACTTGCCACAACTGCGGGAAAAAAGGTCACTGGAAGAAGATGTGCCGGAGCAAGAGCAGTAGCAGAGGAAAAAACTATGACCGCCGTGGACCATCTAAACAGAAATCACAGTTTCATCAAAAAGGATGGAATAAGAGAAAAGGGACCCACGGTAACAAAGCTGTCCACCCACTTGAAATGACAAGTGATGATGAACATGTAACAAGTGAATTCAACTCACTAAAACTTGAGACTTTGACGTTTAACAGGGACCTGTTATTCGACAGCCTAACTGCTGATGTACGCGATGAGGTATTTGCCACACTAGCCGTAGACATTCCGAATAGACGAGGAGATCACACTCTCAAAGTGAAAGTTGATACAGGAGCACAGGGTAACATACTGCCTACCCGCATCTTCAAGCAGATTCATCCAGAATGGACTGATGGGGATGATACCGCACGCGAACCTCTGATCTCCAGGAGCAGCACACGACTCTTAGCGTACAATGGTGCAGAGATTCCCCAGCACGGGACAGTGAACCTATCGTGTAGATACAAGAATGGGCAGTGGCACAAAACTACATTCTTTGTGGTTGATACTACCGGACCAGCACTCCTTGGTCTACCCAGTTCAAGCGAGATGGAACTGGTAACACTAAACTGCGCTGTGCAGGCATCAACACAGGCACCTGTAAGGAATACCAAGGACCTACAGACAAGGTATCCAGACAGGTTTGAAGGCATCGGCAAATTCCCTAGTGAATTTCACATTGATCTAAAAGATGATGCACAGCCGGTCATTCACTCCCCAAGAAGACTCCCCATCCACTTGAAGGAGGAACTCCAAGGAGAACTCAACAGGATGGAGGAACTTGGAGTTATCAGAAAAGTCACAGAGCCTACTGATTGGGTATCCTCAATAGCCCTGAGCCGTAAATCCAACGGAAAGCTTCGGGTTTGTCTTGACCCCAAGGACTTAAACAGGGCATGCAGAAGGACCCATCACAAGACACCTACACTTGAAGAGATCACCTTCAAGATGAGTGGAGCAAAGGTCTTCAGCAAACTTGACGCCCGTCATGGGTACTGGAGTATCGTCCTGGACAATGAATCCAGTCTCCTAACCACATTCAACTCTCCGCTTGGACGATACTGTTTCAAGAGACTTCCCTTCGGGCTAAATGTGTCGCAAGATATATTCCAGGCAAAGATGGACGTGATCTTGGAAGGATGTCCTGGTGTCATAGGAATCGCCGACGACATTGTAGTCTTTGGCTCCTCCGAAGTGGAGCATGACAACAACCTGCATAGACTCATGCAGAGAGCACGTGAATACGGACTAGTGTTCAACCTAGACAAGTGTGACATCAAGATCGCCTCTGTCAAGTTCTTTGGGTGCTACTATGATGCAAATGGCATCCACCCTGATCCTGAGAAAGTGGCCAGCATCAAGGCACTGTCTCCCCCTCAGAATGTGAAGGAGCTACAGCAATTCCTTGGAATGGTACAGTACCTTTCACCATTCTTTCCCCACTTAGCTGATCTGACAGCAGACCTCCGGGATCTCACCCGCAAAGACAGAGAATGGCAGTGGTCAAGTTCGCACCAGATGGCCTTCGAGACTCTCAAGAAGAAAGTTGAAGAGCTTACAACTCTGACATACTTCGACCCATTGAAGCCGACAGTCATCCAAGTAGACGCATCACTGAAGGGCCTAGGAGCCGCCCTCCTTCAGGACAACAAACCTGTTGCCTTCGCGAGCAAAGCATTGTCCCCTACCGAGCAACGGTATGCCAACATTGAACGTGAACTACTAGCAGTAGTCTTTGGATGCACACGTTTCCACACATATGTGTTTGGATCTAGGTTTACTGTCGAGTCAGATCATAAACCTTTGGAGAACATCCAGCACAAGAATCTTGCTGACACCCCACCAAGACTCCAAAGGATGATGCTAAGGCTTCAACCGTATGATGTCCACATCATGTACCGTCCAGGAAGCACGATGCTACTTGCTGATGCACTCTCGAGATTGAGCCCAATCTCAGGACAGACCCTGGACATAGAGGAGACAATCCATGTCATACACTGCTCTGACACAAGGCTCCAAGAAATCAAAGAGCAGACCCTGCAAGACAAGACCATGAGTTTGCTTGCCACGACAGTGATAGAAGGATGGCCCGAACACGCAAGGGATCTACCCAAGGAGATCAGGAATTTTTGGTCTTGCAGAGACTCCCTCTCTATCGAAGATGGCATTCTCATGAAGGGAGACCGGATCTTCGTACCCCCACGGATGAGGAAGGAGGTCCTAGAGAAAATCCACATTGGACATCAAGGCATAGTCAAGTCGCAAGCATATGCACGTTCGTGTGTATTCTGGCCTGGCATAGACAAAGATGTGGAGAATATGACTCGCTCCTGCACTCAATGCCAAGCACACCAAAGAAGACAAGCTGCGGAACCACTCACAAACCATGAGGTACCCCAAGGCCCTTGGAAAGTTGTCGGTACTGACCTGTTTCACTTCCGTAACGACGAATACTTGATCATCGTGGACTACTTCTCTAAGATGCCGTTCGTTAGGAAATTACCTGCCCGGTACTCAAGTGTGGCTGTAATCCGCCTGACAAAGGCAGTATTCAGTGAGCATGGAATCCCAGAGAAAGTGATAAGTGACAATGGGCCACAATTCTCTAGTGAGGAATACAAGAGATTCAGCCAATCCTGGGGATTCACACATGTCACCTCTAGCCCACACTATCCCAGAAGTAATGGTCAAGTTGAGAGAGCAATACAAACTGTGAAAGCAACCCTGACCAAAGCTAGAGAAGGCGGCCAAGACGAGTTCCTAGCCATGCTCTCCATCCGCAATACCCCCATAGATAGCAAGCTTCCGCCACCTGCAGAAATACTGTACAGGAGGAAGTCTAGAAGTGCACTTCCTGTGAAAGACACTCTGAACCGTGGTAACATACCAGACAACGATGAGATCCGCCAGATGCTTTGTGACCGTCAATCCAAGCAGAAAGAAAACCATGACGTACGCGGTACAAGGAAGCTGCCGAGCCTAGAGATAGGGCAACAAGCTACTATGAGGGACAGCAGAACAGGACTGTGGACACCGGTGGTCGTGAAGGACGTATGTGCCGAACCAAACTCCTACCTGGTACAGACCCCCAATGGGCACACACTGCGCAGAAATCGTAGTGACCTGAGAGACCTCGGTACCACAAAAATGCGGGTCCACTTTTCCCCCACCCCTGAAATCTTGACACCCCAGAAAAGCCAGTGTAAGAACACCCCTGACAAACCAGGTGTATACACTACTAGAAGTGGTCGCACTGTAAGACCACCAAAGAGGCTTATCACAGAGTAGCAAACACATACTCTGCCTTGTAAATACTGTTTTATGTGTTAAGAATAGCCCTTGTGACTATTCCATTTTTGATTGAAAATTATTTGTTTTGAGATGCATGAGGCAAAGCACTTCAAATTATTCACATCTATGGAAAAAGGGAGAAGTTATGTGGTGTAAACTTTGAAACTTACTGACATAACGTGACAATATAACACCCAATTCTGAGATATACATGTTAGTCAGACCTGTTGATAGAAGTGCATATTGACTTCATGAGTTAACCGAATTTATGAAAGCTAATTCTTATGAGCATTCAATTGTGATAATAAGCTATGTGTGTATACAATGTATGAAATTAATAGTTCACTCTAGCTTCACCTGTAAATAGTATAGATTGAACTTTTGGCATGCTATAACATACTAGAAATGAGTAAAAGCTTTTCAATCTACACATTTTGGAATTAGTCAAAAAATAATACAGTCTTTAATCAATCTTTATGTATCAGTCACAAGAACAATACTAGTGATGTATGTGCATGCAATTATTCATTTTAGGCAATCAATTTACTTCAGACAATGTGGAATTGTTACATTACTGAAGATAATTGCTTTAACAACGGGTCACAGATAAATTGCTGACAACATGCAAGTTGCTATTCCATATAAATATATTGAACTTGCATAGACACATTCAGTGGCAGATACTGTATAAATGTTACACGGTGTTATGATGAAGATGCCAATTTGGCGTTCGTCAAATAGAATGTGTTTTCTTAAGTTGAGCGGTTATTCTGACTCGGTTAAAGACCTCTTCTTCTTTGTTGAGAGAGGGGATGTTATGTCATGTACTAATTGACATATACTCGGATGTACACCAAATTGTAATACTGAGTGGAGAGGCTCAGAGACACTCATAGGCACAGAGCTACGTCAAGTATTGCTCCTAAATAAATGTCTCGTAACTGCTGAATCACGCCTGTCAAGGAATTATTCTTTGTGTCAAGGATGACAACATAACAATAATGACACAAAGAAGAAGAAGAAAAAAAAAAGTTCTTGCAGCAGAAGAAGAGGAAGAAGAAGGAGGATGAGAAAAAATGGAATTTATCGGGTATGCCATACTTGTAGCATTATCGTCGCTGGGGCGACAAGACCTCGTATCTACAAAATGTCAAATGTTCAGGAGAGCCAAAAAACATGGTGGCCAAAGTACTGTGGCGAATGGGATAGCCTTTCGTTTGACATGCCGTGGTGGCTTCATTTTTGGAGTAAAACAGTTAGGATTTTGAAAGGACATCACTTAACCCATTATTTGACCATTAATCTAAAAAAAAGTCATTTTCACCAAAATTGCAGATACAAGGTCTTGTCACCCCAGCGACAATATAGTAAACCTCTCAAAATATCCAATCTGTAGAATCACAGCCATAAAAACAACATCAACAATGACGACGACAACAACAACAACAACAACAAAATCAGCTACGGCTTTGCTGCTTTCTTAAGAGTATACTGGGATCTTACAATACTACATTACATGGTCAAAATCCAGATGATTTCCACTCATGTTTAAAAAATGTTCACAAATTGTCTGTAAAAACAAAATTATTGAATATGAAAGAAGTACTAACCAGCTGCCACTGTTCCTGTGTCTTGTGATTGTAGCCAATGAGATGACAGAACCCATGGGTCACAATAACCTGTCAATGAACAAGACATGACACATGTTTAATAGGCATTTGATGCTCTCAAAAGTGCATTTTTCCTGGGTTACACCAAAGAGCTACTTAGCTCTTTGGTTACACACACGATCTACAGCCATCATTCCTACTCTTCCACACCCTTCATAATAATAATGATGCTTATACGGCCATTAGGGGTATTTACAAGAAGATTTGTACATGAACACTGTATTTACACAAAATGCACAAGTTTTCTCTTCTTTTTGTTTCCCACTGAAAGGGGCATTTTAATCAATACATTTGAATGGATTCAGTGAATGACCAATTTCAGCAAAATCCTTGGTTTTGATTGGCTGAGATGCTCTGGTCACTGACTGTTACTATGGTGATTCAAGTTGTCAGCGCCGACAAACGTTGATGAAACACCCCCCAGTTCTGTGAAGTTTGGTGTTTTTTAGATAGAAATAAGCCGACAAAAAGTTGTTAAGCATATCCATTTGTATTACTTACATGAATTGAAGTGGAAAGGCTACAACAAAATCATGTCCTGTCAAAATAGCACAAAGATTTAATAAATGTGTATAGAGAGAAATCTATAGCATTTAATATCTAGTGAAAAGTACACATTTCCTCATCTTCTAATAATGCTGAGGGTAATATCATTCTCCCTACCACTCAAAGGATATAGGTTGCTAGCTCTTCAATCATGCCAGAAATAATTATTATGCAGATGCACTGTCTACGTGTGTGAGTGCGTGTGCGCTTGGATTGATGAGTTTGATCAGCTGCTTCTTCCACTCACTGGGGTTGGTCGGAGGCCCCTTCCGTTCCCCCCCCCCCCCACATACCCACATCACTGGGTCAACTCACCGGTAGAATGTCATCGAGGTCTGTCTTATACCTCTGACAGTCCGCTAGGATGTACTCTACACCAAGGAACATATCTCCCAGGTCGGCCAGATCACTCCATGGATCTGGAAGCCGACCCGGCTTCAGATTCTGCAGGGGAGGAGAAAAAAGGGTAGAAGGCATCCTGTCAGTAGCCATGGTAACCAAAATTTAAAGCATTCTCTTGAAGTGAACTCTGCAACCAACTTCTCCTGACTGATTACAGTGGAGATGATTAGACCACCACAACTGCAATAATTATACTAGTAGCAACAACATAAATGCCAAAAGCACGAACGACAAGATGGAGTTTCTAGAATTTGAGGGAGTTTTTTTTTTCTTCTTCTCCTTCTTTAAAGTCATATGGCCAGGATCTCATTTTTAAGTGTACACAGCATGTAACATTATTGTAATCTACTGTCTATCAGTTTCATAAATTTTCTCACATAAATGGATCACTGATATTGTCAGTATCCACTGAGCAAATTCAGCAACATGCTTGCTGGCACAATTTCCACTTGGGCTGTTGACTGAAATTCATGCTGTGACAGGCGATGAAAATATTGTGAGCTATATTTCCTCCTGATGACTCCTGGACATAACTGATTGTCTCATGTTCTCCTACAGATAACATACCAAGTGTCTTTTCATTTTATGCCATGAGAGATCACTGCATCCTACACTAATTTATTATTTGACCTCTAATGTATTTGGCACAACTTATGTTAAATTAAAGGAGAAATACTTGCTTTGTTGTGAAAAATTAAAGTGCAAGTCTACTCCATGCTCAAGTAGAATGGCAGTAGAAATTTAGTTGAATTAAATACATGGCATGACAATTACAATGCAATTATGATTTAGTCAACTTCGATAGTTTCTCATGTTTTCATGAACCAGTATTACTGGTTACTACCAGAATAATCAAATGAAATGCAGTGACAATGTTGTCCGGTAAAAGTCTTTTTGTTGCCCAGCACACAAATCTCCACTGAATCATCTGAGAATTGTTGCTTAAATAGTGAACTAAAAAGTACACGTATCATTTGCATCCATTCATTGTTGGATTGTACAATGACTTTCAGAAATCAAGGCAGCTCTCTATAATTTCAGCACACGCACACAGAGAGCAATGGACTCCCACACACAGCGAGCGACCGGCGAGTACCAATCCGCTCGCTGTATATGCGTACGAGTCCACTGCTCACTAGCGAGTCCATTGCGAGCTTCCTTGGCAAAAGGCCAGGGAATCACGGGAATTAAAGTTGCTGAGTCATCAAGCAAAAAAACAAAAACAAACATGATTTTTATATTACAGTGTAGCAAATGAAAGAGTTGTCATGTAATGACATCATTACTCACCTACTCTACATTGAAGCCACTAAAAATATTATTGAACTTATTTGAAAACACACTGACTTTTCATGTAGATAATGCTGGTGAAACATCTTCCATTCTGTTAGTATGCTATCACCATACTTAATTTCTTATCAAGTGACACTGGAGACGAGCTGATACTGCACACTGAAGAGCTGTGTTGGCATAAATATATCACACACACTTAGTGTCTTACACTTTACAAGCCATACCCATGTAAAAGTGGCCAAAAATATCTCAACTCTACATCCTTATTGAACTCTGTCAATATTGTGTTGGCATTCCCATGGCAGTGAACACAGACTGAGCATATATAACATAACACACATTTTTGTGGTTTAGCAGTGTAAACATGATGGCATGTGACATTATGTGTTGTATAGTTTCTGTATGTATTTTTAGCCTACATGTAACTGCAATGTACTTGTGTTTTGATTCCAAAAATGGGAAGAAAAGAGCAACCAGTAATAGGATCACTGCCCACTCTGAATAACACAACCCTGCTCTGTAAATTGCATCACTCTAAAAGCTACAATGCAAAGTTAACCCACCAAGCATCCTATACTAACAAAGAGAAGACAGCAAGTGCTGTGCACACACAGTAAACACACATTGTAAAAGAAGGAGGTGTGTTCTCACAGCTGTCCAATCAAATTGCAGCATCACTGACACACCCTTTCAGGCCCCTGAAGGTCAACACAAGGGCAGGTATTCTATCCAGAGAAGTTTGCATTCAGTGTGTGGGTTTGTGTGTATGTGTTGTACTGCAGGACATATACTGTTGTTCATACATATAGTGAGGGCAAAAAATGGGGAAAACAACAACAGACACATACAATGTAGTGTATACAATGACCCCATGCTAATAATTTGCAGAAAAATACAGTGTTTCACTCACATCTCCAAGCAACATAATTCTGACTTCCATTTCCACATACCGGTACATCATCCTTTGATCAACTCATTTAGTGATCCCACAAACCATGTACACGTAGCTTGTGGAATTCATCTTAACACAAGTTTTCAAAGGTATATTAATAATTTCTCACATCCAAATTTGGATAATTATACAAATTTATCTTACAGAAGTTTTCAAAGGTATACATCCCAATTTGGAGGATTATACAGATCACTAACACAATGGAAAAAGTCTTTACGGGGATATCCCCCCTCCCCCTGGCCCCTCACAAAGTGTAATACCGTACAGTGTGTGTCACAGTGTGTGTGTCATACAAAAGCTGCATGTTTCATGTACACTATACTGCAAGTCAGTTTGTAGTTCAACTTTGCATGTGAGCAGAAAAAAAAAGGCCATTTGTCATAAAAGGTATGCTGGTCTATAAATTCATGGAGATTCTTGAAGCATCTGAGGTGTAATGATTAATCGTGTAATCTTTATACTCAGGGTTCGAAATTGGCGATGGTCCACTGGCCATTGGCCACCCAAAATCACGTCGGACTAGCTAAAAATTATAAAATTCTGAAGTTACTAGTCCGTCTGGCTAGCAAAAATATTGCTTCAGTGTCAAAATTGATTCTAAGTAGTCCGCCTGGCTAGTTAAAAAAAAAAGTTAAGTGCGACCCCTGATTACTGTAAAAGTGGGATCCCTGATACTGTAAAAGTGGGAATTTCAGTAAAAGTAATTTTTCATGATCTCTAGGCTTTGTAAGATGAACTTCGCATTTTTTCAATTCCGCAGAATCAAAATATAAAATAATATTACATAGCATTAGGTCCTATGACAAGCAAAAAAAAAAAAGCCCATACTTTTATTTTCGTGATAATTTTACATCATATCATTGACATGCACAAAAATTCCCACTTTTGCAGTAAATGGTGCATTAACTGCCAGCACATTCACCTGACAGCAACATAGTTCATTGCTTCATTACAGCCTAGTAAATTGGCAATAAATGCCGGGGTAATTGGAAAAGTTTGTTCAAATACATTCAATGCAAAACAATGAAATGGATGCTTGGCAAAGTGTGACTTGACAGGTCATTTGATCACCTGATATGATCCATGCTGGTTCATTCTTTGTTTGACCATGGATTCTACTGTCATGCCAGGCAATTGGCTTATAAATGAATTATATTGCTCTGAAAATGGGTGAAGTTCCTAAATGAAATATAAAGAAAGATCATGTGAGAAATGTGCATGTGAGCTGATCACAAACCGACTTTCAATTTCATATTCACTTTGATTTCATAATACACTGTAGTTGATTGAAAACAGAATCAATTGATACATCCTACATCCCAGCCCCACCAGCATACACACACACACAGCACAGACAGAAAGTGGATAAATGCCAGAAAATTATGGGGCCCTATAGATACTATGTCCTACTGGGGGGGGGGGGGGGGGGGAATCGTGCCAGATATTTAGTTTAACATATTGATGTGCGCCTGAATTCCACTGCCAAAGTGATCAGCATAACCAAATTCTACATTGAATTTTTCAGTTTGCAGTTGGCAAACTTCATCCACCACATAGCATTGACAAAACTGCAACGCTTATAGAATGAGTCTATAACTCAACCATTTCCACATGCCACACCATGTCCACAAGGCACAACCACAGACACCTGAGCTGGAGGTGGTCATCACACCAAGCCTCATCACCCATAAATTAATTCCGCCCTAATAAAACTGGAAAATTGACAGAAGACACGCATACATCTAAGCTCAGTTTACTGAACTTCACACCGAAATTGACGCCACGTATTATTTGAAACCACAATGGCGTACTTACAGTCTACTTGAAAATAGCAAGATCGAAGCAGCGGCTCTTCTGCCAGGAGCACGGAGACTCGCTGGGAAAACCACGGGAAGAGTTCGGGGTAATGCCCGTGACAGTACGTACCTCGTGAGCTGGAAAAGACAGCACATCTGTTGGTTCGTCGATACCGCGGTATATTCGGTTCATTTTCTGAACCTCCTTGTTATCAACACACACCACGCTGACATCAAATCTTTCGACCCGTAGGATTCGACGGATCGCTTTAACATCTGCCTTCAACTTTGGCAGGTTCAAATCGACAGCTTTCTGCAAGTTTCTCACCACAGCAGACATTTTAAGAATTATTCTTAGAAAAACTCGTAGAGGGTAGAAGTGCTGCGACGGTGGGAATGCCACGTTACAACTGGGCGGGAATGTACGGGGGTTTGAGCCCACGTACGTAAAGCAGTCCGTACACACAAATCTGCATTGGAGCTGCTATGCAGCTGACCTGCAATACTAAAGATGTGGGTGGAGCTTGTGAAAAACATGTGTTTACAATACGCCGTGTATTGCGTAATAAACTCCTCGCGTGTATTGCGTACGAAACTGGCCGCGGGTGACTGTCTATCACAATGTTCAAGTTTTACAAATAAATGAATGATATGGAGCTTAAACATTAAATCAGTGGTAATTCATTCTGTCAAGATAAGAACATGCATGGAGCTACTGTAGTCCATGATTGGAGCACATAGTTTTTGCTTCCGTACAAAATGTAAGAAAACGTGTAGTTCACATGACCCGATCGAACACCATTCTTTTGTTTCATGCTGTCGTTTTTTTTTATAGTCATCCGAAAATGGGAACATTGACAAGTTTTGACGAGTGGTAGGTGGATATCGTTAATCATGTTAACAATCGATGGCCGCATTTTCCCACTACAGATTATCGCTCCGAGTGTTGTCATCGCAAATTTTTGTTTGCAGACCTCTTATCGCAGTTTTGTTTGGAGTAAATTGAAACAGTTTATTTCAATTTCAATTCAATTCAATTGATTGAAAACCAGACATAGTCACAGTAAAGAATGGACATGAAGCAAATGGATATGAATACATATAGGCATATTTCTAGGAATTTGAAGTGGCTCATCAAGTGGATATGCTCACTTGCTTTTTAAGGATTGAGTAGAGACTGTATCAAAATAGTTTTAGTAGATTTGATGTTCAACTTCAGGACAAGAATTCGAGCTGTAACGTAACAATTACTGTTTACACGGTCCATTGTATATATTGCGCAAGGATTTTGTTGTTGTTGTTGTTGTTGTTGTGACATAAGCTATCGTGCGCCAAGTATAAATTGCTATGATCATTGTTACGTCACGGATATTGGTTCGAACTTGATATGTGACGTAACAATGCAACTGTACAGTACTCTTGTGATGCTCACACTGACTGCGCGAAATGAGCAGGAAAAATACGCCTGTATCCACGAGACCTATCCCGGTTAACTTCGGCCTCTCATTCTGGTAACTGGAGTCAAATATGGGATTTAGTGGTAAACTAGTCTGATTGAAGATGGGAGAAATTCATCACGAGTGATTTGCAGCAGATCAGTGAAGGTATGATGTTCAATATTTATCGCTTTTGTTTTACATTTGTGTTTCAATGCACCAAATGATTTGTATAGCCTGTGCACACTTGGCCGTTTGCTGTGTTGCATCTTTAATATGTGCTGCTTGATCTAATATTATTGCATTCCTTTACACTTCAGCAAGAAAAAAAAAACACCACCAAAACTAAACAGCTATTGACTATCATCATAAATGAAATAAAACATGTCATTGAATTAAGGTATCTTCTTGGCTAATGATTGTATTGTATACATGTCGTAATCGTAACTATTGGCTATGAGTTAAAATGAGCTAGGATGCTTCAGTGTTATCATTGTACCCCAAATTAATGTACAACAGAGCAAATCTAAAGTTCAGTCAAGGCAGTGGTTCAGCAAGGCAGCTAAAATGGGGTCTTGCCGAGGAGATATTATATACGTGGCGAGTTTGCCTAGTGCCTTCTTGGTCTTTCTAAGCTACTGCGATGAAATGCAGACTAAAATTATGACCAAATCATGGTGATAACAACCTGTAATTAGCTTTCTCTTTCAAAACCATGAAATTTAACCAAAAAACAAACAAACAAACAAACAAACAAACGACTTTGTATAGTAAGTATTGTTAAAAGAGCACTTACGATGTACTTTGTTTATCAATAAACAGGAGCACTGAAGTCCATCTAACGTCGTCTCATTGCGTTCATATATTTTTGACAGCATTTTGACGTGCGTCGGAGGTCGTTTTCAGTCATGTTAACATAAGGCGCATGAGATTTTTATAATTCGTTAATTTGGGCTCAACATGGCAAACTTTTTTTTTTTCTAAGTCTTGAGTGCGTATATCAGTTGTCTGTCGTCATTACAACGGGTTACCATACAGGTTTTGGCTGACCAAAGATTTAGTGAGATAACTTCTTGGGCTGACTGTTTAATTTATGATCGAACAAGAACATTATAACATCAAAGGAAGAAGCGACTTGATCACAAAGTAATTCAAACAGGGATAAAAAGTTTAAGATCTGTCATCCTATTTAAATGTCTGCAGTCCTTGGGAGTGACTTCATGATCATCCATTGTGAATAGCACACTGCTATTCATAATAATTGATGTGTATTTTCAATAACTATGGCATTATTTTTCTAGGATATACAATTTGCTTTATTTAGGTTCAACCAATAATTATGGCAGAAGAACGAGAACACACGCTCACAGAGTCAAGCTGTCGAGCCACTACTCTCAAGGAAACCGTTGAGGGCGACATTGAAGTTTCTTCCTATGACAAGCAATGGGATGACGAAGCTCGATTAAGTGGAAGTGCCTGTATTTCGGATACTGGTGAAGTAAACACAAACTGGACAAAGCGGCATGGACTGTGGTGTCGTATGAAGACGCTTTCTCTGGCTACAGATCGGGCTAATGGAGTTGGCCGAATCAGACAGGTCGGTTATACATTGTTTGCCCTCCATGTGATTTTATGATTACACCCATTAATTTAAATTATTCGTTTTCTTGTGTTGTGGAGACTTTTCGCTTTACAAGAACTTCCTTCTCATTTGATATATTTTAAGTTCCTGCAAAAGACGTGGAATTAATCTATTTTTTTTTTTCAGAAGAAACCAGAGTGGCCATTAATCTATTATTAATACATTGAATAAAAAGGCGTTTATATCAGTGCACACTAAATCCGAGAAGGAATTGGATTGCAGCATTTTTCCCTCCCTGATGTGGTGATCACTGGAGAATGATATTCAGATTTATGTAAAGCTGTGGATATTTTTGTCCATATACTTCGAACGTATTATTCTTTTTTTTTTTGTTCTTTCCCATTTATTTGCACTATTGAAAAAACAAAAAACAAAGAAAGAAACATAAAATCATGCCCATCACTAAGTTTTAATGGAGCCTCGGCGAATTCTTGAGCATTAAGATTTTTGTAGTCCATCTTTCAAGACAAAGGATTTTTTTGTTGTTCTTTAGCTCTCATGCTATGAGAATATCAATTTCATAGCTAACTCATTGAAAGCATAAAGATTCCCCTGTGACCCGCCCTCAGTTTAAGATGAGTTTGCTTTTGTCCCAAACGTCACATGATTATTTCGTCACTTCTTATGTTTTGTTTCGTAGGGGAGCAGTGACGGATCGAGCGCGTTTACACTGGGACGCATGCGCAGATGCAGAAGGCAGACTCGCAAACTCGACGAGTATGTTTCCTTGCACACATTTTAAAATTTCGATCTAGGCACCATCTCCCGCTCAATTTTTTTTTTTTTTTTGTTATCGCTTTGGTCTTTTGCGTATATTGCTGTGAAGTGTATGTGTGTATGTCCGCGCGACGTGCATGTATATATCACAGATAAAGATCCCCAAAACGAGATTACCTGAATTTAAAGGAATTGCGCGTACAGAGAGGAATTTCCATACAAGTCATGTTTATTATTTATTGTAGCTCTTCTCTTTGAATAAATTACTCTCGATTGGAATGATATGTAGGTCCTACTCCTATTTCGTCGATGGTATGATTGAACAAGCTCATGGTAATTCGCTCTCTCAAACACACACACACACACACAAAATAAGATGCACTAAACCGCAGCAAAATCCTGTGGGAGACACTCTCAGCAAATAAAATATATTTGATCCAATACTAAATCATATCATGATGACCAGATTGAGAAAAAAAAGTAGAGACTGAGATGGCGTGCAGAACTTGTAGAAAAAGAAAGTCAAAGTCTTGTGATGTAATAAGAGGTACATGTGATAAGATCTTTGTCGTACAAATGTGTTATAATCACGATATTCTTACATTTGTCGTACCCCCCCCCCCACACTCACACACACTTCAGATCAGAGCTGAACTGCAGATACTGAGTTGAGAGAGTTATAGCGATCGAAGAACTTGTGTTTGAAATGTGGATCCATGTAAAACGTCTATTGATCTTAAATGTTTGTCCTATACCATTCTTCTCCTCACTCACTTGCGTCCAGGAAAGCTTTGCTTTTCCTGAAGATGGAGCGGGAAATGAAGAGACAGAGCAGACTGTTTGAAACTCGTCGCTGCGAACTGCAAGACAAAATTATGAAACTACAGGACGACGTAAGAAGTAGGGATGAATGCATCGCCAAAGACAGTAGGAAACTTGGTAAGTCAGGGCGGAATTTTCTTGGAAAGTCTTAATATTAACTAAGAACAGGGAAATGTATAGTCTGCGACAACTACTAGTAGTGAATAACGTGAAAGTTAACATCACGTCCTGTTCTTTGTAGAATGTGTGCAGCTGAGACTGACGGCAGCTAGACGGGAATCGGCCCGGCTCAACTGGGTCCTCAGTCTGGCCAAAATCCAGGGCCGCGCCCAGCAAGAGGTGGTGGACAGCAAGCAAGATGACGTCATCAAGATGGCTGTCCGACAGGCGGAGCTCCGCGAGCAGATCAGAAAGCTGAAGCTAACTATCGAGACACTGGAGAACAGGGTATTCTACCTACCCCCCCCCCCCCCCCACCCTCCAAAAGTCAACCTACTTCCATTTCTCATCTGAACCTCATATCATTATGACGATATAAAATGTAAGCCTGCAAAGCTCATGGATGCAATTGACAATACACTGTACACAGTGTCTATAATATTTCATGCAATATGCGTCTTGAATCTGCTCTTTCTTGATAACCATTTTCGAAATGCCTTAAATGGATGTCAATACACATGCTGAATCAGATATCAGAGAACCTAGGGATCAACGTTGACGTGTGTCTTGAATCCTCGTTTCCCCTGTTCCCTTTTATTGGCATGCTTAATTGGATATGATGGATAACTGGTAAAATCGGTCAGATGTTACTTTGTATTTGTGTCACATTCCATTAACATCACATCGAAGACAAAAATTAAGAAGACAAAAATTAAGAAGCAGTTTATTCAAACATTTGGATTTAAAACCATTTCAAAGGACGTGTTTTGTTTTTTTAACCATCCCTTATTTCCTTTCACCCACACGATCCACTTAAGGAGGCCGAGAACTGTTACCATGGCAACAAAAACAGATGTGAGAACACAGCTGAACATCCAGGATCGGAACTCATCCAAGCTGGGGAGGCTGCGAATCGGGTTGGTCCCCCTGTCATCATCAGTTCTAGACAAGCCGTGGATATAACGAGGGAGGGAGATCACAATGGGAACCAGGTAACTATCGTTTCCTTCTCGACAGCAGAGCGATAGAGATTTGTAAAGAAATCGAGGAATTCTTGCAGGTTGTATGCGCCTCAACTGATCAGGGAGAAAGTGAGCTTCAACATCCCAGTATCACATCAATCGATCTAACGATGGAGATAGATATGCAAACCTACCTTTATTAAATCGAACTAGAGAAATCGAAGCCGAAAAACTGACTATAGCAACCAATGAGCAGGCCATACATCCGTCTTTCTGAATCAAGCCGAAAGGTATTCAGTGGTATTAGCCGGGTTGACATCTATATTGACAGGTGATGGAACAGCCACAAATATTACATCTTTTCTTCAGGTTAAAGTGATACCACCCCTTATGATGTGATAATTACAAAGCTTTCTGTATATTTTACATAAAGTCTGATATACACCAGGCCTCTGATGGCCTCTCCATGATGATGTAATGTCACCCTTAATAGAAAGGTATTGGAAAGTCTGATGGCAAACTGATGTCAAAAGGTCTCCGGAAATGAACGATTTTATCTTTCTCACGTCTTTCTGTTGCTAAACTCTTGTGCCCTTTGATCAAATTTATATAGCGTGCGCACCATGTTCATACAATCATGATAAGGAAATATTTCTCCAAACCAGCAGATACAATATAGTGGGTCAATTAAAACATCAAATGATGCAAAATGAACATACACGTGGATTAAGATACTAATGTAGCCATCATTTTGATAACTAGTATAACCTGAGCTTTCGGGCGTTTGTGTGCCGTCCAAGGGAACAAAAAATTATTTTCTCAAGTTTTATGTACGCCGGAACGCCGACAAACCTTGTACACTGTTGTCGGTTGCATATCAGTGTAACCAAGGCTTCCATTAGTTCAACGGGAATGCGATCTATCCCTGTTCCCTTTCCCAGACTGCACCTGTACGACAACATTCCCGAACCCGTGTCAGGAGAAGAGGCGGAACAACCAAGTCCAAGACAATGACACGTCAGGTGAAAGTCAGCCGAGGTATCACAGCCTCGTCCATAAGACTGAAGCAACAGCGAGCAAGGAATGCTTCCCTAAGAAAAGATGTCAAAGGCATGGCTCAACGGTACTTACATATTTCATTGTCTTTTTGCGTCTTTCTTCGGCATCTCTCAAAGACAGTGACCCTGGCAGTGAGTTAAAGGTCACGATCATGCTGATGGCTAAATAAGATCCAATTTCAGTTTACTTTTTTATACTTTTTACCTCACGTTCTCAATCATGACGTTGCTGCATAAAAGCACGAAAATATAACAAAGTTGTACATGCACCATGATTAGATGATATGAAATGAAACAATGATTAGAAATAGCACAAAACAATGCTCTAAAAAATGCTCTCTTGTTTCACTGGTGAATTCTTTCTGATGAGCCTTTCATATCACACCGCCTTTATTCTTTTCAGAGCATGGGTTTTCATTTGTTGACACGTTTTCCTTTCTAAACTTAAAACATATGCTGTCTATAGAATTCAGACACTTCTGGACGACCGAGCACGCGCACGGCTGTTTCTAGCGAACGCTCGACAGAGGGCCGAAGCCATTGTTGGCGCCTGTTTCAACGGCGAATCGGGACCAGTTCGGAAAACGATGGCTAGCGGCACATCCACTACTCCTCAGAAGAACGAAAGGGCTTTCTACACCAAGATTCACTCGACGGCATCTCCGCTGTTACTGGAGGAGATAAGCAAGATGATGAGGGTCATCGAGGAGCTAGAAGGTTTCCTTAGCAACGACGACAAGTCGTGTGAGATCGTTACAAAGGTATGCTCAAACAAGTCGATTCATCTTTGCGACATGATAGAATAAGATTTTTTTTTTTTCAGTCGACCGTCACGTGATCTAGGTGAAGATGAGTCAGTCCGCTGATGAAGGCTGTAGTGTTGACAGCTGAAAATTCCGGAGATAAAGTGTATTTTGACATTAAAAAAAAACATTAACACCAGTATCGATTTTCATGTATGTGTTTGGATTTTGCCGCTGCGGAAGCACTTTATTGCTTATGAGCGAGCCAGGACGGAAGCGGTATACAGCATTAACTATCCTCAGTAGGACTAGACAGTGGGGAACAGGTCAAGGGGTTCATCCGGTGCAGGTGTCAACGGGACTCGAACCAGTAACTTCAAGGCTGAGAGTCAGTGACACGCGAAGCCAGTTCTGGGTCTGATCATTATTCTTTGGAGGATGCTTTGTGTACTTCCAGTCTTTGATTCGTTGTTTGAACTGCACCATAAATTGAAATGAAATCTAAACATCTAAAGGTTTGTCGTTATCATAATTATGTTAAAAGACGCGTTGTAGGACAATTTTTGTTAGATGTTGATATGTAGTTTACGTGCCAATGATATTTTTGTAGCCACAGCGAGGGCTTTACCCTAACTTGATGCTTGGATCTCTAAACTCCTTGTGTAATTCAAATCAAACTGCCTTATTCTCGCTTGAAAAGTAGTCTGAGATTGTATTGGTGTGTTCGATAAATCTGCACAACTCTTCTCATGGTTTCGATGATGAGTTGCTTACCTTGCAGCTGGGATTGATAAATGTATTGACTGATCGTTCAGGTTAAGATTCGGCGAGAAAAGACGTCAGACCAAGAAAAGACTACGACACGAGCGGATGTCGGTGATGCGCAAAATACTGTCCCGCTCTCCGACAAAATCAGAATGTGGGAGTCGCGACAGAAGGAAGCCGACAAGGCCTTTACAACCAGACGATGCTGCTCCCGCACAGCCGCCAAGGTCCGCGGTGATAGACCTCAAGGAAGCATCTCGAATCCGCAGCTGAGAGGAGCTCCTCGTCACGGCGATGCGCTTGGTACGATGCGGGGCGTGGTTGTAGGGCGTGTACCCAGAAGAGAATCGAACGCGGATCGTGCCAGCGAAGACGACATGAAAGAATGTGAAAGAAGAGTAGGAATGGAAAAGGAGGTGAAGGGAAATGAGATAAGTGCTTTAAATGTGCGGAAGGGGGTAGACTTCCCATTGACGGTGAGAAAAACCATGGAAACAACGGACCTAACTACTGCCATTGTGAGGGAGACGTCATCTCCGAGAGAAGTGTCAGTGAAGGAGATAGGCAAAGACGTGGGAGGAAAAATATCAGAAGGCTCTAGAATGGAGAACAATCTTGAAGTCATTCAGCGAGTATCTGACCTTTTGGTCGATAAATGGTGCTTGGAGGGACAGGTGAAGGTAAGAGTAACATGTTGTTTGAGTGACGAAAAAGTGATGTTATTCGTTAATTCCTGCAGGCGCCATGATTCAATTCACACCTAACTGAAAACACAGACAAAATCATTTCTTTCTTTTTTTCATTTTGATTGTCACAGTCGCCACTAGTTCATTTTCTTGATTACTCAGCAATCAAAAACGGCATCGGGACAATGCTCGGAAAACGATGGTGTAACCGAACGAAATTGTCCGAAAAGAAAGAGCATAATACAAAAGTAGAAAAAAGAAGAACGAACAAACGCATGTATAGTTCCAGTTTTTTTTTTAATTACTTTCATCAATATCGATAGCAATATTATCATTAATCATGTGAGCTCTCATGAATTTAATAATATAAGACCTACTCCTTCGGAAAATCCCGGAATGGCAAAGTGAATTATGCTTTCTTTCTTTCTTTTTTTTTTTTTTTTTTTTTTGTCCATACCAATGGACATTGTGCGTCTTTGGTGCATTCTCTTTTACCAATTATTGTCTCGCGCCTTGACGTTTCGCGTGACTATAAGATCTGCAAAAGTGAGATAGCACACGACTAAAATTCAATTTACAATCAACTAGCTTTGTAAATCGTGACGTAAGGCAGTGACAGATGCTCGCCTCTATTGATAACTTTGGTCTATGCAACGGAAATAGCGCTTGTATTCTCCGTCTTCACATCAAGGCTCTTGCGGACAACGAGCAGGCCCTGGCAGCGAGCAAGGAAGAGATTTCCAGTCGGCTGGATGCGGCCAATCGCGAGCTGGCAAAGTCTGCCAGCGACTCGGTGTTCATCAGGCAGCGGAATATCGATAATATCGCTTCCCTGCAGAAGGAGATCGCAACATTATCGGAGCAGCTTCAAGAGACCGAAGAGCGACTTCAAACGGAAGAGTCCTCCAAGATAAAGTTGAGAGTATGTCCTGCCCTCTACATTATGTCTCTCTAAAGCGTCTCACCATACTCCGGTTAGATAGATGATTCTCTCAAATGAAGCTCCAATTAAGCGATTGCCGCTAATGTATTTTCACGTTGCAGTATCAAAACTTGTAACCGAACGTGCCGGTTTCAAAATCAGACTTTCTTTACGTAAAAGACTCTGCAACTACGTACATGTGTATAAATGACGCTTAAGAAGAAGAAGAGAAGAAAATAATGGTCATGTTAATCACACACGTTATAACAATGTATAATCATCCAGGAAGGTGGAAAGAGTCTAATTTCCACCTACCCGGTAGGAAGTAGGTTGTAGACCTAGTCATTTCACAACAGATATCGAAATTTCCACTCGGGACTATTCCTCGCTTTTGTGAGATAACAGAAAAGATGTAACAAAAACAACTCCTTGTCACTTTGTCAATCAGTTGCGATAAGCAAACAACTCTTATAATATCTATAGTATTTCGCTCTCCTCAGACTGAGGTGGGCGAGTGGCAGCGAAAGGTGGCCGAGTTGGAGGCGAAGAAGGTCAAGTTGGAGGGCGAGGTAGAGGCGTGGATGGAGACAGTAATGGAAGTGAGAAAAGGCCGCATCGCTCTCCTCGACAGGATGGAAGACATTACGAATAAGGTGGGTGATGGAAGAAGCGGTACTTTGAGGTAAAAGATCACCACTGTGTTATAACGATTCTCGAGTATTCGTACAGGCCTTGCTCCTTCACACTTTGCTCAAAATTGAGATCACTAACATAAAACTGCTTTTAGCCGGGAGAAGATGAAACATGAAAGAATTGGAGCATTGTTACTCAATCTGCCTTCAAAGCAGCTCCATGCAACCATGTTTAAAAGGTAGTAATGGCCGAATCAAGTTTTTGTGGATTCGTGCGCATCATAACTTTCTGAATTAATGATGTCTTTATAAGGCTGAATTTACCGAATAAGATTGTATGAGCCTTTTTTTTTCTCATCCTTGTACCCGTTTTTATTATGATTGCGGACGTTATCGCAGTCAATATACCGACATCATAATTATTTTCATAATTACGGCATTAGTTTACTGCTATTACCGTACGTCGCCACTTTAAAATGCTTATTATCATCCATATATCAATGGATTATCATCCATTGCGAAGAAGATTTCTCTCTTCAATTCATCTCAAGTTATGTGATTTGGGATATTTGACGCCACGAGTTTTGTACTATGTAAGTAGTTTACGTGTTGTCCATCAGTCTCCTTTTCTGCGGCGACAGGTGGGTCGTCTGGAACGGACAAATACGTGGACGATGAGAAGAGAGAGCTGCAACCCTCACAGTGATCGGAGCTGCAACGCGTCTAGGGTAAGAGCGACCTCTACGACAATCCCCTTAGGCTACAAACGGCATTTTTTTACACAGAAGCTGGGGCAGCGGCAGTACACAGCTCTCCTGTTATTTGCACTCCGCTCAACAACTCCACCCTTTTGTATCCTAAAAGTGTATTTCCCAGAACATTAATTAATATTGTATGGCACAACTGGTTCCCCTGAGGCAACAGATGAAGAAATCAATTTACTTTTTGTTTGTCTTTACACTCTTAGAACATCCGGGTCAGAACTGACCCGGAACTAGGTCCGTTGGGGTCACACACCGTTCCGGAGAAATGACAAGGAATGGGGTCAGATATGACCCATTCAGAGTCATGAATTGGGTAAGGGTGACCCCATTCGGAGTCTTCATGACCGAATTCCAAGTCATTTTTGACCCGGAACGGTGTGTGACCCCAACGGAACCAGTTCCGGATCAGTTCTGACTGGGATTTTTTTTTTAGAGTGTATAGTGTAAAAGATACATGAGTTGCAAAAGGAGCATTTTCAAGAAGTGATGTGAACAGGTGAATCGTGTATTTAACCATGATGTCAGTGGCGAGCACTAAACTATTCACCTGAAACAAAATTGCGAGGTATGGAATTAAAAGCTTTATTTTATGCTTCATTTAATCTTGTTAATGTTTCCATTTTTCAGTCTTATGGTATGAACTATGAAGTAACGCTTCTCGTTGACGAATATCGGTCACCTATAATCAATGGTCGATGCAAGTAATCACACGGGAATGACTATAACTCATACTTAAGCAGACAACAGCACAAAGATTCACTGGATGCAAGGATAGAATGATGATAATGGCGCCCACAAGCTGTTCTGAGATATTTTGAATATCTCGGTCAATTACTAATTTGTTGCTTCTTGATAGATCCGAATGAAAAAGTATGAGTAGTACACTTAATACACTAATAATCATTCTGATTAGAGTTGCAGCAGTATGAGTGGTTGTGGCGTCTATCCAAAATCTTGACCACATATCATATCACAGAACTACCGAGACGATAATTGGTCCCTGCAAGACTGTCGTAAGCAGCGAAGTGACACGAGTATCAGGAACTTACGGACAGAAATCACCACTCTGTCCAGGCAGAAGAGAGAACAAGAGACTCATATCGAACAACTCTCTTTGTTGGTGAGTGAGAAAATTTTAATATCAAAAATATTTGTCACCGTGCGCCCTGTGGATGTCACAGACAGATACAGCAGAGCTAGAGAGGCCGAAAGATTAACATAATTTTTAGCGATAAATGATTTTATGATAATACCAACGGTGACAGTAATGATTACAATGTAACATACGATAGTCATAATCATTATTACGTACTGTGCAGGTAAATAAGATGACAGGCAAGTGAGGCAATTGCATTATTATCTCAACTAATCTGTAAAATTCCGTCAGTGATGGAACGTGATGACATGCTGCTCAGTGAGCACATGTGAAACCCTGAGAATCTGTAACTTTCCTTATTATATTTCCGTTCTCTTGCTAGAAACTACAAACATTCTGTTTGTTTCGATGTAGTTCAAAAGCAGCATTCGTTTAGATATTCATATCATTTTCATGCCACCAAGACAGAAACAGCACAGAGACAATCGATAGCGAATTATTCGATATCGAATTATCTGTGATATCATTCATGAGCCTGGATATTCCGGAGCTGACGAAAGTGTGACGAATGTCCGTTTTAATGACATCCACCATGCAAGTATCATAGTGACATACAAAAAGCAACAATAACAACGACAACGACAACAAAACAACAACAACAACAACAACAACAACAACAACAACAACAACAACAACA
The DNA here is from genome assembly GCA_033980235.1 of Diadema setosum. Lineage (NCBI taxonomy): Eukaryota > Metazoa > Echinodermata > Echinoidea > Diadematoida > Diadematidae > Diadema > Diadema setosum. Next base: position 34,880,240 of record CM067075.1, on the reverse strand, counting down.
ACAACAACAAACTGCACTTGGGTGAAGCAGGCCCTCGTTAGTCCGTTATTGCCCAGCTCTTAGCCACTTTGTAGTGTCTTCTTGTTTTATTTCTCTGGTAATAAAGGAGTGGTATAATGATCAGAAGCTCCTCTCCAGACGAGATCGTAAGACTAAATCGTGGGACAAGACGTATCACCGACTGTATTCTTGCTTTGAGTGTAGAAATCACGGGGAACATGCCGATACTGGAGTATCGCGAGGCCTTCTGGAAGGGTGGTAGTGGTTACATTGAATTAAGGCTTTTTTTTTTTTCATAAGTACCATTACGTTGTTGTTAACATCATCATTTTCACACTTATCAAGTAGCTGGTATTAACATCGTTATCGCACTAATCATGTCACTGTTCTTACCATCATTAACACCATTGCTATATAGGAGCCTATCATTTTCATTAACGTTATCAGCATCAGTGCCGCTTCTATAAGCTGTTATCACAGTCAAACCTGTCTACAGTGGCCACCTAGGGGAGGAAACGTGACTGTTGTAAACAGGTGGTCGCTGTAGACAATTTCTTTAATATGCCTTCTCTCTCGGAGAGATTTTTCTTTTTAATGATAGTATACGGAAAGTGGCCGCTATAGACAGGTGGTCGCTAAGACAGGTTTGATTGTGCTACAATTCTACCGCAGCGACTTCATCTTCCTCCTCTTCTACCATTCGGATGTCGCTGTTGTTGTTTTTCCAGCTGCAGACAGCAAACGACGAGAAGCAATCCCTCGCCGCGCAGCTGGCCGAGTCCGAGCAAGAGAAGCGAGACCTCCAGTCAGACTTCGACCACGTGCACGAACTGCTAATGAGCTCTTTTCCGGACGAAATCAGTGCAAAGGTACCCCATATAAACCCTCAAGACTGCAAGGCCTCGTTGAACTACATACACATTTATTATCGAAAAAGTGACACCTCTTTTTCGTAGATGTCCACGAAATAAAACACAAAATGTTTCCGTCATTATTAGATTATCATATTCTTATGCTATATCTCATTTTTGCGAATTAGTCCTCCCAGTGTGGAGTGTGGTATTAAGAAGACGATATGAAGACCCTATATATATAATCATACTCGAAGTTTTTGTACATTGCACCTCCCTGTATACGACAGGAGCTCTGGGAGTTGATTGAGGAGGAACTTTGAGTGGGGTGGGATCAAAGTTGTGGCAGAGCTAGGTGTTCAATGTACTGCATCTGCTTCATACGGAAACCATTGCAGTCTTGACCACTCTGAATGCATCAACTTTAAGGAATAAGTAATATCCGTGTTGAAGCGATCACTTAGCTTATCGGTTCTTATCATGCCAGCATTGCTTGTTATGTACATACGTATGTATTTAGGAACATAGCCGATCTATCTTTGGTATACGCATAAAACTACATGGGGCCCGGGATGGGCATTGGAAGTACATGAATGACACCTTATTAACGTATAGATAATGGCTATTTTACTGCGAGATTCTTTGCTTTGTAAGCAAGGACACCGTCTCTTTCATTAGCGAAAAAAAAAAAAATCACTAATGCCTACCGACCGATAGATTTACCGCATTCATACTATCATTACGAGGAAGGGGATTTTGTCAATTCAACTGCTCATGTATTCCTACGGATTCAATGGTAATCAGTTGTAATTTCTCAATTTCCTTTATTTCCCTCGCATGGAAAAGTATTCCCTTGTGCTTCATGAGCACAATATTTTTGTCAGACACTAAGGTTCTTGTATCAGCCTTACATAAAATTGAATATAGCCAAAATCCCCTGCCAACCCATTGTTCGATGAATTTTACTGGCAGTGTCACATTATATTCATCTATTCATATGTTCATACACTGTATGTTCTTATGTTCTTATGTTCATATGTTCATATGTTTATTCCTATGTTCTCTCCCCAGGCGTAATTTGTTTTGATGAAACGACAAACGTGAACTTGACCTTCTCTGCACTCCACATTTTTTTTTTCTCTCAAGACGGACGGCACCCATCATGGAGGTTTCAGAGTTCAACCAACATCTTCAATGAATCTCAGAAAAGAAATTTGCAATTTGCAATTTGAGCCTTATTTAGAGACATTATATCCGAACCTTTTTTTAACTTTTTTTTTGGGTAAATAACATAAATTGCAATACCTGAGCGAAACTGTGGAGAAGTAATTTATATCAAAAGGAATATTTTGTGCTGTAATACGGAGACAGATTGAGCGAATGAAAAGATTATTACTGTATACGAGGCACGAGAGGCAACAAAGACTGGAGGCAAATTAATGTCTGTAATGTGCCACCACAGCAACCAAAGCACACGAAAGGTAATCACTTAGCAGCGAATATGAGCGTGAGTATAGTGTTATAATCAACAGTTACTTCGACATGACCCATTTCCATTGTCAGCATAGGGCCCTACTTGTAGTTCTATTGTATTTCACTTTTTCTTTTCAGTGGACATGATGGATGAGAAACTGAATGTGGTTTCATATTATTTCACCCAATGTCTTCCATCCGTACCGGGATTGACGTGATGTGAAAATGATTATTAAATTTTGTGAGATAAAACTTTCAGTGACAGTCGGTTTTCATTGTGTTCATCGGCTTTCATGGAAACCAAAACCCAAAGAGCAATGTGGATTGAGTAAAAGCTGCAACTTTATTAGAACACATCAGTGAAAGTTTGAGGAAAATCTCTTCTAATGTTGCTGCTTTCACTCAATCCACATTTCTCCGGGGGTTTTGGTTTCCTTTAAAAATACCGGAAATTCATGAAAAACGATTAGCTTCTATGGATAACCTATAGAAGGCGATAGTGACAAAGCCAAGTATACATGCATGTATTTCATTACAGCGTAATCAGCACTGGGGAGATAATCAATCATTGACATTGAATAGATATGGAGAGAGAGAGAGAGAGAGAGAGAGAGAGAGAGAGGGAGGGAGAGAGGGAGAGAATAGAGAAAGACAGTCAGGAGGATAGAGAACGAGAAAAAGACAGGGGGAAAGAATTTAAAGGGGTAATCCAGTCCAAAAGATAAGTTAGTCTGATAAAAAAAAGTAAAATCTTACAAGTTCAACGGTGATAATTTGACTGAAATCGGATGAAAAATAAGGAAGTTATGAAGTTTTGAAGTTTTGCTAATTTCTGCAAAGTAGTTCTTGTACAGCTGATATGAATATGCAAATGAGTGAGCTGACCATGTCATAACCTCACAATTTTCCATTGATCGTGTACAAAAAATGAAAATTCAATGTTTCTGTCATTGAAGTCTGAAACATGATGTTATTCCTGGTTGAATAACTTAAGAATAGTGATAAGTTTAACAGTATTTGAGCCTCGGGCATAATTGTGTTTGAATGAAAATTGGAAATTTCAAAAATCTACGTACAAACTACATGGCAAGTTGTGAGGGTATGGCATGCTCACTTTGCCATTTGCATATTCATATTGACCGTTCAAAAACTGTTTCCTTCAAAATATCTAACTTTCTTATTTATCATCCGATTTCGATGAAAATTTTACCGTTGAAATCGTAATATTTTACTCTTTCTTATCAGGCTAACTTATATTTGGACCGGATTTCCCTTTTAAGAAAGAGATTTAGACACAGACTGACCGGTTTAAATAGAATGAGGGAGGGGCAGGGGAGCGGGAGATACAGCTGAGGGAGATCGGAAGACAATACTTATTACAGCTAGAAGCGAGTGAGGATAAGAAAGTCAAAGCGATCGAGGCAAACATCAGAACGGATAAAACAAAGAGAACGTTCTTTGTACTTAACTCATAATGGGAAGTCTCCTCGTTCATACGAGAACTATATTGAAAGAGAGAGGTCCAGAAAACGAGTTAATGTATGCACAGTAGTAGTAACTCGCTGAGTCACATATTAGTACTGTATTTATGTAATTCATTCATTCATTCATTAATTCATTCATTCATTCATTCATTCATTCATTCATTCATTCATTCATTCATTCATTCATTCATTCATTCAGTTTAATTCAGGACAGGACAAGCTTCAGCCATGGCTGTTCTTCAGCACGTGATCTGTGCAAAAAAGAAAGAAAGAAAAGGAGATACGATGATATATTTCTTTTCTATGACGATTTTGTATGCTCATATGACATTGTTTTGTATATACAATTATAATAGTACAAAACAATACATATGAACATACAAAGTCTTCATATAAAAGAAGTGTAAGGGGCTTAGGGGGGAGGAAAAGAAAACAATTATAAGAGCAAAATCACAAGATCATATCACATATGAGTAAGGTAGAACTCATATGTCGATATCATAATGTTTCAGCTTAGCAATAAGGAAAAAACCTTTGATATTCTACGAGAAGTGGATCTGAACGATAGTAGGTCAGCTGAGAACCATGTAATGCTCTATAGTACTGCCTGTGTAAACTTTCCGGAGTGGTGCCCTGAGTGTTGCCTTTAACCCTATAAAGCCCGGGGGGGGGGGGGGGGGCACATTGTGCCCCCCCCCCCCACCAGATTTTCGTTTGCCACTCCTTCGCCCTTCATCCGATTTAAACCAAATTTGGTGACTTTTCCTAAAATCTTATTGCAAACATTTTGATATATAATTTAGCTATATTTGATGTTGCTGGTTGCCATGGCAACCATAAACTGACAACCATGTCAGTCAGATTTTGCATCTTTTTTCTGTTCCCATTTCATTTAACAGCATTACAGTGTATGAAATGAGTGTTTTTTGGCTGAAATTTGTTGAAGGAGCAAAATTTGAAGTAATTATGGTAGTGGAAAGTTTTTCTTATTATTTCCTTTGTTTTAGTGTGACAAAGGCATAAAAAAAATAGATATAATAGAGATAATTGAAAACAATAATGTTTTCTAAAGATTGCCCCTTATATTTTGAGTTATTTTGATTGCTTCACCTAAGTTATACCTCTAATATCATTAGTTTATCATATTATCAATTTGCAATCTCAAAATTCCAGTATTATGCAATTATAAAATGTCATAACTATACATGTACCCATTCCAAACATTTCATCTCAGGTCTCATAATGTATCACTATGTTGATATGAATAGCGCCCCCATGTGGTGACCTTGAGAAATTTCAACCATAACAAATAATAAAATTCAACTTGCTTATTATTTATGGCAAATATGAAAATGATTGGTCTATAATAAGACATATATAATGGGGATAAAGAAATTATACAGAAAAATCATGTTTTTAGCATATTTCCTATGTATTTCTTTATATTTTGGTAAATAGCGCCCTCCATTGGTGACCTTGTGAAAATTCAAATGCACGGTCATGTAGAGTATGAGTTACTCTACCCACGTGCCAAATATGACGATGATACATCAAATAATAAAAAAAAGTTATATAGGGGGGGGGCACAATGTGCCCCCCTTGGGCCTGCGAGGGGTCAAAGTAGCTCGGGCTTAATAGGGTTAAGCTATTTTAAAGTACAAAGAAATAACGACCCCTGTTTACGGGAAACACTCACAAACCATGTGATTCGTCGTTGTACGTACACATTAGGGAGTTTTCGAAAGCACGACGCGGCCGGGAGTTGAGAGCGCCGTGTGCAAAATTTGCTTCTGCTCATGATCAAAGCCGAGAAACGTCCCGTCCTGGGGAAAACAAGTACGGCACTCGGCCAAAATAACGTTCGGTCCCGACGCTGGGCAGCGAGTGAGCCAGCCAGCCAGCCAGCCAATCAGCGATGTTGTCCGTACGCTCCCGTCCTGTACAGGAAAGCGGAACTGCTCAGATATGGCGATAGGAGTTACAGTACTATGACGGGCGTGGAGTGACGAAATTCAACACAACCATACAACTATACAACCATGGTATGGATGTCAGGTTTCAACCAATCAGAACGCAAGAAACCTTACAACTATGCAACTGTGCAACTATGCAACTGTGCAACTGTACAGCCCTAGAATGCCTGTATATGGTTGTCACTCGCACGGGCCGAAGTGCCATTAACCGAACAACCATGCATCCCTGCATGCATAACGGAACGCCTGTCGGGTTTTAGCCAATCAGGACGTGAAAAACTCGACAGACATACATAAATACATGAGTGTAGGAACGGCTGTAGTGTTTTAGCCAATCAGGACGCGAAAAAACCCGACGGACATACATGCATGGGTGTGGGAAAGGCTGTAGGGTTTTAGCACACCAGAATACAATAAATTCGACAGACATACATACATGCATTAGTGAGGGACGGCTGTTGGGGTTTTAACCATTCAGCCTTTCCCTCTGCACGTAATTAGCCTTGGGGCTCTGCTAACCACTGAAATCCCCTGACAGATTTATTGTACCGTTGGTGCAATGGTCTCCATTCCTTTCCACATCAAGGGTTCATGACCTGCCCCCTAAGGCAGCTGTGGACGTATACTCAGGGAGGTGCTTCGAGAGAATGAAACTATACATGTGTGTATATCTGTCGAGTTTATTGCATTCTGGTGTCCTAAAACCCTACAGCCATTCCCACATCCATGCATGTATGTCTGTTGGGTTTTTCGCGTCCAGATTGGCTAAAACCCTACAGCCGTTCCTACACTCATGTATTTATGTATGTCTGTCGGGTTTTTCACGTCCTGATTGCCTAAAACCCGGCAGCCGTTCCTACACTCATGTATTTATGTATGTCTGTCGGGTTTTTCGCGTCCTGATTGGCTAAAACCCTACAGCCGCTCCTATTCTCATGTATTTATGTATGTCTGTCGGGTTTATCGCGTCCTGAATGGCTAAAACCCGACAGGCGTTCAGTAATGGGATGCAGGGACGTATGGTTGTTCGGTTAATGGCACTTCGGCCCGTGCGAGTGACAACCATACAGGCATTCTAGGGATGTACAGTTGCACAGTTGCATAGTTGCACAGTTGCAGAGTTGTACGGTTTCTTGCGTTCTGATTGGCTAAAACCTAACATCCATTCCATGGCTGTATAGTTGCATAGTTGTACTAATTTTGACTCCCCTCGCCCGCCATACAATACGGGGTCTGTCACAGCTGATTGCTTCCGCGTATTCACGGTCTTCCCGTCGTGTAGCGAAAACTCCCTAATGTACTCTCGAGACCATTCGATGTGTACACCAACCGGCCAGGGCCTGTTGATCCATAGTTTCGAATTTCTCCCTTTAAGCAGCAAAATTGTACAACATGGCGCCTTGGAGTATTATCTACCATATGTTGAGTCATGGAATGAAGTTGGCCCTGGCCTTAGTGTGTTTTGTGCACATGACGGGCAAGGCAAGCGCTGTGTATACCTGCACTAAAGACCCCAATTCCAACTGCGAGTGCACTTTTAATGACGATGCCAAGACTCATGTGAACTTTTCAACCATTGGGCTGAATACGGGAAAACCAAAGTAAGTGTAGGAATGATTATAATGTAGACCCTATATATAACGACATTACGTAGTCATATTAAGGGTATCATTCTTCCTCGTTCCAACTATAGCACTGGTTGCCCGAATGAGTTATGCTGTACGTCCTATACTGTTTATGTGTTGCGCCATATCATAAAGTTGACCAATCAAAGTTTACTTGGGGAGGCAGGGAGGAGGAGACAGGAGTTTGTTCTGCTTATCATGATAATATTAATAATATTGACCGGAATTGAGGGAGATACCAGAAAATATTCCCCAAACTGAAAAAAATTACCGAGTCGAAGACGAATGCAATATTCTTTCAGAGCGGGCAATATATTTTTTTTTATCTCCCTCAAGGCCAGTCAATATCATAATTATTACCTATCCCCTAGGTAAATGAGGAAAATTTGTGAATACGGCTATACACTATGATATAGACCAAGCCACATTTGACTTACCTGTAGATTATCACCAACATGTCGAATAATTGCAAAATTGTTCATCAATGTACATCAGCAACTTCCAAGATACATATGTAGTTGTAACAGGCGAAGTTCAAACATCTGAACGTATTAACACTTTGTTTTTGCTTCTGTTTCATTTTGGAGGGTTGTAATAACTGATGGTCACAGTACATGTTATTGAGCACAAATGGACTCGTCATTGTTTGACGCGTAGTGCTGCTGGAAGTGGTCGACCTTGTATGAGTTGATTTATTGGCGTTCTTCTGCGGTGCGTGTGTCCCGGATTTGTGAATGTCTCCTCTTTGTGATTAACCGGAATGTTTACATGTAAAGTGAATGGCGAGACCCGGATGCAGGGTGATATGCACTAATATCGCCCGTTGACCTCGACGACCGATCAAAATACCAACTACAATTGCCCCGCAAAACTACCTCATATAGGTAATAATCAAGAATATAATGTCGTACGCACCGGCCCCCATCGTTGTGTAGGCCTACTCTCCCTTCAGTTTTACCAATGCAAGTGTAATACAATGCATGTATACATCATCAGTAGGCCCAGGCCAAGCTAGTATATCAGTCAAGGCCAAGCGGCCACGTAGGGGGTTGCTTGGTTCGCCGTCAAGGATCAAAGTCCTTTTCCCCCTTCTAAATCGGGACAACAGAACCCTAGGAAAGTCGTGGGTTTTCGATTCTTTGTTTTGTTATATTGTAATTAGGATCCCAAAATATATGTATGGGAGGGGGTGGCCCTATAATTATAGGCCCTGTTATGGCTTTCCGTTGTCGGTACAATGCTTTGTTACTGTATACATCACTATTCTGTTGAATGCTGTTCTTAATCTTAGAAAAGTATTATCTTGGTAAGCGCCAGAATAGGAAGAGTTATGTATAATAGGGCCTACCGTGGTAATGGAAAATTAGACTCCGCATTATCCAGACATATACTTTACAATCTACCCCTTTTGAGAACCTTATTAGCTCAGAATACATTTATATACACTGGCCCTAAATTTTTGGGAATTCATTAAGTTCTGAAATAAAAATTTCTCCATCGTTTTACTCTCATAAGCGTAATGTGAAATCCTTTTTGTTATTTTCTGGCTGAGCTTTGTATTTTCATTACCTATATAGGTTACAGCAAACATAAGGTTCATCATCAGCTTACGCAATGAAAAACGGTATTTGAAAGTAATGAAATTCGGCATTTTATTTCCATAATTTTTCCACAGCTGCGTGCAGTCACCAGCTGCTGTCCGAATTGTCTTCCTCGATCCCCTCTTCCGTTTCTCTTGTTCAGCGTGTAGGCATTCTCTTTCTTTCTTTCTTTCTTTCTTTCTTTCTTTCTTTCTTTCTTTCCTTTCTTCCTTTGATTTTGTTCCATACATTATTATGCGATCATATACTGACAGTACAGTGAACAAAAACATAACTACCAGTTTAATATCCCCATATACCTACACACTTTTAAATGGAACAGAGATGCACAGTCATGCAAAAAAAAAAAAAAGTGAGGCGATATGGCGCTGTTTTATATGTGGCTTCTCATAAACGATTATCAGAAATGGAGGACGATTCAGTCAGTCGCCATAAAAACAAAAACAGACGGAAAGCATGCAGTAGTAGCTACATATGTACTTTCGTTATCACTATCAAGTCGTAAACTGTTGCATCATGTACTTCTAAACACCACACAGCTTTTGCACAGCATGCGGATAGGATTACTGGCCAGCCTCCATACGTGAAAATATGCCCTCTTCTGCATGTCTGTTGGAAGATATACGAATATCTTCTGTAAGATATTGCCTGTGATGAGCTCAGCGTTTCGAAAACGTACACCATGAAACAACTGCTATCTTTAGAAAGTCATCTTTAACCTTTGAACACATACTCCATGTTGAAGTTCCATCTATAATTTATCTCTCCCTCATTTTCGTTCTTGTGTCCTTTTGTCAGGTTCGACTTTGGAACGTACGGGTGGCATGGTGGTGATTTTGTGTACGCCTTCAACCCCTGCTATCCATTCTCAGCTGGGGGCTGTGAGAATGTTGTGGTAGGTTAAGTTGCTGCTTTCATTTTGCATATGGGAATCACTAATCATTACAGAGTGTTCACCCTTATTGGTTTGATGGCCAGCTTTTAATTCACACACAAGCATATACGTACATTACACTTGACTTCAGTCTTCCAAGGTGGTAGTATAAAGACTTTACGGGTGCTTTTGGAACGATTCCCTCTCAGAACTAGGATATTCCCTTGCACATTAAAGCATGAATTTTGCTTTCATATTGATAGACCTTGTCTCGGGTTCGTAAATGGTTTAATATAAACTAATGCAAAAGACAACTGACAACTTTGACTGTGGTATTACAAAAATTGTACTTCAGTCTTGTACATTGTAATTCTTTTCAATTCAGGAAATAAAATGGGGTGGGGGGGGGAGGGCGCATTGGGGTTGAAATTGTGTCAAAGAACATAATCCATCCGCTTTATCACTGGGAATATGTAACAAGTATGAGAACATTAGTCCTTCAATACTTACATAATGTTGGATGGCCTTGAGGTTAATATAAGGAAATATTGGACGAGCTATGCACAATATTGGACGAGTCGAAGACGAGTCCAATATTTGGCTTAGCAAGTCCAATATTTCCTTGTATCAACCGAAAATAGGACATCCAATATTATCATTATTATCCTACAGAAGATTTTAGCAAAGAATATTTTCACTTACCCTTTCTGTCTCTGAGTGCTGTGTGGTCTCCTACTGTACTTGATCCTGACATGGGGTATGGTACACTCTTCAGTGCAAGTTACTCCACTTCATTCCCAGATAAAACAGTGATCTATGTATTTTGATGTACAATTTTAACTAATTAATATATGACATTTGTTGGTACAAACACATAATTTTAGAAAAAACGATATTTAGTTAATTCGTGATTGACCAATCACAGACGTTTTTACTTCATATTTCGGGTCATTTCGTATATCTCAACCAATCACGGTGCAGTTTATAAAAAACTTTGTGGAATCCCCATCTTGCCATCCAATATCTTAAATATTGGTCGCCTCAGCAAAAAATATTGGTCGAGTTCAAGTGGGTCGGAGGTTATGAGGTGCGTTGACAAAATAACACTTGTATTTGGGCTCTAAAAATCCTCTGTATGGATAATAATCTCTTGTATCTGTAATGTATCATGAACAAAACATATTTCGTTCAAGAGCTTGACCTGGCATAACCGACAGCCTGCTTTCCAAACCAAATCAAAAGTATAGACCTGTTCAGTATCACGGCAGACCTTTGGACAGAAATTCATCGGTCTACACACATTTTTATAGGCTATTTAAATTCAGATTCCCTTAATATTTTATATTTTCAGCAGAACAACATAAAATATATCATTCCATTTTCATTCTAGTAGGTCCTGAGTGCATGTTATATGTCAAATATAACATAGAATGTAACAAAAATATAATGAGAGGATAAGAGATATGGAAACATATTTCACCAATTTCATTAGATAAATATGCTTGGGTAATCTGTATCTAATCAAGAAACAAAAATTAAATCACTGCTGGACTAAGTATTCAACTATAGTCAGAAAACGGTTTCACGTCCGATCCTGTGTGCTTCATCGGCTCGTCCGACGTAAAACCGTTTTCGGAATTAAACGATAAGTTCAGATTCATTGATGAATTTCTTGTTTCTTCATTGAATGTCTTCTGCATTAACTGGAAGTTACATCACTTCATTCTGTCTGTATTGAATTGTGTTGATATGATGGCACGTGAAAAATAGAGGGATTCGTTGAAAAGTGTTGGTAGTTGAAACTGAACAATAGCGTATAATCTTCGGCAGCCCCATTACACAGTAACTGTGAGTAATTCCCAGTGTGTGCAAGTTATAGTAAAGGTCCATTTATTGAGTTTTATGAACTATGAGAATGACTCAATGTCTGACCGCTTGTGATAAGCCTACAGGTCGTACTATCGAGTCTTGTCAAATAAAATGTAAGTAATAATGATGATGGTGGTGGTGATGATAGTGATCATGAGGTGTGAGCTTCTCTTCAATTGTCTCCCTCTATACAAATCATGCAAATGTAAGATAGCAACTGCTGTAATTTAACAAACATGTCGGCAAAAAGGAACCACGGGACTCGAACCTGTCGTCTACTAGTTTCCGGGCAGCGACACTACAACCACTAGGCTATCCCTGGCTGCCGACAAACTTGGAACAAACTCCCGAGCTCCAATCTCACACATTTCATTTGCAGAGGGAGAAAATTTGAATGAAAACTCACACCTCAATCTTCACCCCTCTGCTTAATCTCTTGCTTTCGATAGTGATAATATTTGTAAAAACAATGATAATGTAAAGTGTTGGGGTGACTCAAGGTCTGACCACTTACTATCTAGTCTTGTCGAATAATATGTAAATGATAATGATGATAATAATGATAATGAGAGTGATATTTTTAAAAACAATGATAACAACTTAATGGCAATGTGGTCTAGATCTTCCTAAGTAGCCTTTATAATTATGGCAAAGAATGTTTGATATCATACACATATCCCACACCCACAAACACACACACACACACACACACACACACACACACATACAAGAATAAAATAAATGTCACGATAAAGAAATGTATTGAATGTCAATTGGTATCTATTAAAAATCCAAATATGTGGAGGCGTCCTCCTTCTACCACCAATATACTGTCAATACACGGATCAATACTAGTAATTGAGTTTCATTGCAAAATGGGCTAAGCGCCATTTTATAAACATTTTTAAGACTGTCCACCATCAGAAACAGAGCAAAATTTAACCTTTTGAGTAATACTTTACTTGTAACATAACAAGGAATATTTTAGAAGTTATGATAAACATACCCTGTATTTTCTTATTGTTTTCTTTGTTTTTTAGCACCTTTAATCACAAATATCTCAACTCAACAAGAATATAGTTGGCTCTTCACTTGTATATAAAGTATATATACATTACTTACTGTGCAGCATTGCACGAGCTTTGTCATGATAATTTGATGTTCTTTTAGAGGGGAAATAAACAATATAAACATTTACAGGCATGCCAAGAGTACCATCCCGGTCGTACTTATTACAAGATCGGTGACCCCACCCCGAGGTCATGGACCACGGCAGCGGACGAGTCGATCCAGGTCGTCTACGACTCCACGTCCCAAGACGGCATCACACGGTGAGCCTGTTTTTTTAGGGGAATTAAAGGTCAAGAACTTTCTTCTCAACGTCTAGGCACTTGCAACCGAGTAATATATACGCCATATATGTGACATACTTTGTGATGGGAGTGCACTAGGAAAACCTTTTGCACTTTCGCTTGTATTTTTTTGGCTTACATAGGAATTTCCACTTTCAAACGATGAAAGTCAAAGGCACCCAAAACATATGAAAATACACAAAGCATTAACATGAATAACAACAACGTATATCTAAGACACAATAAAATATGGACGCATAAATCATCTCAAGCGCATTCACCAGTACAGGATACATAAAGCAAACATGAAGGAAATGACTCAAGGAAGAATTCTCGCATTCCCACGTGATGTCACATCATTCGTTTTCTCTTTTTCTACACAGATGATAATAGCATGAAGCAATAACAGCTCTAAACTTGAAAAATCCACACTTCATCCATCCGTTCCCTTCTGTAACCCACGACTCAGTACCATATACGCCATCACTGTCGATGATATCATACAATATAACTTCCTGACGCTATTTTTTTTCATTTCTCCACTATAAAGATATTTTTTCCCTCCAGTTAGAAAGTCCCTATCGAGGCCCTACTGATGCCAACTTTTTCTTTTCTTTTCCTGTCATAGGACCTCGACTGTAACATACAGGTGCTCAGCGACTGCGTTAGAGCCTACGCTATCGCTGGATTCTGTGAGAGACGCCGCATACGTGAGTACAATGTCATCAGTTAACCCCGAAAATGGGAAGGCACTTCAGTAAAATCGGGGGGGGGGGGGTTCAGAGATGCCAAGTTCAAAAAACTTTTATGAGTGAAATTTTTATGACTCGGCGTCTCGGCGCTCGCGCGCATGCGTCGCGAAAGAGGAGGGTGTCCCCCTCCCATGATAGGGAGCTTTTTTTTAATTATTAGCTCTTATTAATGATGCTATCTGGTGCATATTCAAGTGACTATTTTTTACTAATTTTGAAAGGCAAAAGGGAAATATACCTTCAATTGCAACTATCACTTTAATCCTTTGAGCTATCCTTATTTTTGGCCCAAATTGCAGACTTCACTAGATGCGTGAGAAAAATGGGTGCCATGCGTGAGATCGTGAGACAGACCCTAAATGCTTGAGTCTCACGCAGAATGCGTGAGACTTGGTAGCTCTGGGGGTTGGAAGAAAGACTTCCTTGGTAAATGTCCACTCTTTAAAGGAGTGTGGCGTAACGGAAGAGACATGATCATCCTGTTCCTCTGTCCTAACCGTAAACTACATGAAGACGGCAATGCTACCCCGTCCCTTCTACGCCACAGTTTAGAGAGTCTCATTTCATTTCCCGATTAACAAAGCTGGTTTATTTAATTGTTATATTGATGAACCTTCGTTAATTTGCGAATTTGTTTTTTGTTGTTATGTCGAAATTTCGTTTTAACCGAACAAATTAACAACAGAAATACATAGAATGGTTAATGTTTTGCTTGATTTTTTGTTTCGTTGTAACCGGAATTTCATTATAACCGTGTTCGTTATAACGTGCACTGTATACGAACCCTATGTATTTTTTTTTCATTTTTTTTTGAGCAGTCATTGCACAATGGTTTGAATCCCTCGATTCTCACGAAATATGATACCATCGCCTCTTTGATGTTCACGTTTGCTTCAGGATTTCACCGTCACCACATGCCAGGCGTGTAGGCCGCGTGTGGCGAATTGCCCCGGCAAGCCTTCTTCTCCTTCGAACAAAATCGCAGTGGGCGGAATCCTGTGCATTGTGTAAGTATGACGTGTTAACTTCCGTGTAAAGGCTGGACATTATTTCGCACTCCCCTCTAAGGAATCAAGGATGATTTAAGACCATTCAGTTTGTGTATTCTATACAGAGAAATGGTCATCAAAAGCCAGAGAAGACTAAAAGGTAATCATGTAGGGATTGAGGAAGATATCTCACAGCAGAAAATCGCCTCCTGTTGACCTAAGCAAAAGAAGAAGTAGAAAGAAATGACAAACTGTGTGCAGGGTGGTCCAGTGATGGCAGAGTCATCGTGCTGGTCAAAGCAACCAATGGATCCACTGTGAGAAAGAGAATATGGTCAGACAGTGAACTGAAAAAGCTTTAAGCAAAATGTGTTGTTTTCGTAAACTGATATCTATACAATATGTTGAACCAATCGAATACTCATTCATTCTTTGGGAGCAGACTCTCTTTTTGCTCTCATCCTCTCCTATGCATGTTCTTAGTTTTTGAAGTTTATTTCAATTGTGTGTAGTGAGTTTTGTTGTTCAATGTATTTTTCAGATATAGTCAACCAATGCCAGTTTTCTCACGTGAAATCTGAATTTAAAAAAAAACTACATGAATATATTTCTCCTGCTTGCGATAATGAATATGTGTCTGATCAGTATTATTATTTGACCAATGATTTTAACAGCGTTTTACATTCCAAGCTGATTGCAACAGAAAATAAATCTCTCTTTTTTTATTGTAATTTTGATTTGATTGTAATTGTAATTTTAATTGTAGGAGCATGTCTCGTAATTTTGATAACTTAAACTAATTTTTAACTTCAATTGATATTGCACCAACTATAATGGGAATTTCCGAAACATGGCTGAATGCTAACTCACCTTTTGACATGTACAGGCTTGACAATTATTCTTTCTTTGCAAATAGTTGTAAATTCAAGAGAGGTGGTAGAGTTGTTTGCATATACAAAAAAAAAAATGTTAAATTTGAACGAAGGATTGATTTGGATGTAAACAATAATTATATTGAAAGTATATTTTCTCAAATTGAAGTGAATCATCGAAGAATTTTATCGGCAGTTATGTATAGACAACCTCATCAATGTGTTGAAGATTTTATGACAGCTGTAAGTGAATTATTACAAATTGTCCAAAATAATAAAAAAGTGTTTTATTGGATGGGTTATTTCAATATCAACCTTTTAAGAATAGACAAAGAGCAATATGTAAATGAATTTTTTTGATATGTTGTTTGTTCATGATATGTTTCCTCTTATTAAATATCCTACAAAGCTTACTCCAGACTCGGTTTCGTTAATTGACAATATATTTAGAAATGATGATAGTGTGAATGTATCTCCATCGGGGCTTCTTTTATGCGATATAAGTGATCATTTTCCTACATATTGTATTTGCAATAAAATTTCTAATGTTTTCAAAAAAAAATGTTTTTATGAGCGTGAAATCAGTGAGATGAATATATTTAGATTTGCGCAGCATTTGAATAGTTTCCAATGGAATATCTCATTTCTGAATGCCAATGATTGTTATAATGAGTTTATGAATGTATTTTAGGTTATCATGATGTATATTTTCCTTTAAAACTTATTGATTTAAAGGTATGTAAAAGTAATAAAAGTGCACCTTGGTTTAATGATGAAATTCAAAAGATTATAAAACAGAAAAACCGTTTGTATAAGTTATATTTAAAGAATCTTACTGATTGTAGAAAATGGTGTGTAAGAAAGTAAGAAACAAAGTTGTTAATAAAATCAAGCAGGCAACCCCCTCCCCCCCCCTGTATTTTAAGATTCAATTTCAAGCTGCACATGGTGACTGTAGTAAAACGTGGAAGGTTATTAATAGGGCTTTGGGAAAACATAAAAAGAAATCCTGTGTTGATAAGATCATTGTTGATAATGCTTTGATTTCAGATAAGAATATAATTACTGGTGTTTTTAATGAGTATTTTGTCAATATTAGTTATTAGTTGAAACGTAAGTTTGATGTTAATAAGAAGTCACCTAATGTAAAATATATCACTAAAATGAGAAGTCTGCATTTTTTAAACCAATATATTCTGATGAAATTGTTGATAGTGTGAAGAATTTTAAGAGTGATACTAGCCCAGGTTCAGATGGATATGCAGTTTGCGTTTTGGAAAGCTTTATTGATTGTATATAATGAACCTTTGTGTGCAATATTTAATAAGTGTTTAGATGTTGGTGTCTTCCCAGATATACTGAAAAAAAAGCACATGTAATACCTGTTTTTAAAAACACGTTCACGAGAGATTTTAAGTAATTACCGTCCGATATCTGTTTTATCTCTTTCTTTCTTTTTTTAAGATTTTTGAGAAATGTATCTATGTTCGTTTATTATCCTTTATCAAAGAGTGCAATAAATTCACTTCTAACTATTAGGGTTTTAGGGAGAGGCACTTCACTTTTCATGCTTTCATCAATTTTATCCAAAATGTGATGTGTGAAATAGAAAATGAGGAAATTTTAATCGATATATTTTTGGATTTGAGCAAGGCTTTTGATACTCTTGATCATGATATTTTACTTGATAAAATGTATTTGTATAGTGTAACAGGATATGTTTTAGATTTGTTCCGCAGTTATTTATCCGACAGAGTGCAATTCTGCCCCCCCCCAAGGAAAAACGCAGTATCTACATCCAGCTCCATTTCTCAATAACCGAGATATTCACCATTTTATGTTTTTGCCAAAGCCCCTGGAAAATATACTCTTTTGAAAAATTCCTTCATTGTGGAATTTTAGTCTATCTAGCTACCAATTTTCCTGGAAAATATCATTTTGTGTTTTTGTTTTGTTTTTAAGTTATTAATGAAAATGTAGATACTTTGGGGAAACCCCATGCAATTGACTGATTTCCCCAAGGAAAAACGCAGTATCTACAATGGAACGAATTTCCCCAAGGAAAAACGCAGTATCTACACGCGACTACAGCGGCATGACTAGGATTTTAATCTTCTGCCATAATTATGTATACATGTATACATCATTGTACAAGTATTCATGATGCACCATCCTCAACCTCTGGCCCTGGGGGATGCATCCTCCATCCCCCATTTATGCCCTGATTGCAGAGCAGGCTTCATAACAATAGCATTAACAAATAACAGATCATTCTTGGAACGTTTTGCTTACATTCCCAGACCGATCTTGCTGTAACGTTACGCGTTTATAAATGAAGCTTGCCAGGGCTGTAATGTGATGCTTCATGGCCTAGTCGCTAACTAGCAACTAGAATAATAGATCTAGATCTGTACAGTCTAGGCTAGAGTCTGTCTAGACCAAAATGAATCTAAATCGGATGTCTGGACCTAGATCGATCTAGACTAGGTCTAGTTTTTATATCGTTTATTCTAGGCTGGCTACGTAGCAGGCTACACGAGTCTACAGCGTCAGGCTATGCACGATATTCACAGAAAAAAAAAAATAGCCTAACGTTAGAACTGCAGAAGGTTTAGTCTAAGCCCTACACGAGACAGGACTCTTTAATTAGAAAAAAAAAAAAAAATCTAGAACCGGTCTAGAGCGAAGTGACATCCGCTCTCTATTAGGCCTATTCCTTCTGGATTGAACCTAAGTTTGTTATGTCATGTAATTTTGTAGGCCCTAATGTAACTTTTTTTTACTTGCAACGCTAAGTTGAAGCATGCAGCATGGAATCATGCATGCATTTTACGCAACCCAGTCTCACTAGGGTCTAGACACTGTCTAGATCCGATAAGAATTAAAATACAACTTATTCTTAACTGTAGTCTAACGTTAACTATTTTTCACATAATCTATTTTCAACTAGATCGCTGTCTATGTAATTTTAAGACAGTATGGTATGGAGTAGATAATTGAACATTGACACTTCACTAGCGGTGTTAATAGGAATAGGATTCTGAGTGGTTAAGTTTTAGTCTTAGACTTCTTCCTTAGTTTTATAAACAGGCCTGCCCTAGAGTAGGCCTATTCTAGTCCTACACTACATCTTTCTTTAGACTTTCGGAATACGGACCCTGAAAGTTCTGATTAACGTTAAGTCTAACGTTAGAAAAGAGACGCAAGACTCAAAGTTTAATATTGTTTATAAAATGGGTTCAAGAATGTAGCCAATAGGAAGCTCTGAAATGAGACACACCTCCTTCCTTTACTTCAGTACTATTGCACTGCCTGTAATCCTATGGTAGATTGCCGATCGTCTGTGCGCGCGGCGGCTCCTTTGATGAATTGCATGCATACGCGTACGCGCTGTCAATCCTGTAAACAACTTCTAGTTCGGGCTGCCGGCCGGCCGGCCTGTCTTCCCTTGTGCATAACATATGTGGCGTACGTACGTATACTGTACTATACTATACATATACGTACACTTTGTACAGTACAGTAGACCAAGCGTTATGGGACCGGACGCGTACATGGAGTCACTTTGAAGAGCAAATCCAACGATTTAGCAGGTTAATTCTCACGCCGTTTTCAGAGTATGTTGTCTAGTAGGCCTATATGAGGAGTCTATATCAAGTCTTTAAGGTAAAGGGTGCATATTCTATGTAAAATAAGTAAGTTTTCATGCGGGTGTCCGGAAACCCAACCCCCCATTATACTTATACTGTATGTGCGGGACTTCCGCGAGTGCGACGTGCGTAAAAGTTTGGGACGAACATCTTCGGACGTCTTGACCCACAAAGGTACGTGAAAAACGCTGAAAAATGATGTTAGTTTTCGAATTTTCGACCCATTTTATAAAACAAATGATGCACAGGATTATTTCGTGGCGTTAGTGTAGGCGTAGCTCACTCTCGGGTATTTACAATGTAGTGCAACATGCACTCGGCTTCGCCTCGTGCATGTTTCACAATTGTAAATACCCTCGAGTGCACTACGCCTACACTAATGCACTCTATCCTGTGCATCATTTGTATACTAGACAAGTCTTAGACTTGGACTTAGATCTTAAGGGTCTAACATGTTACGAACGCGACGTTTATCCGATACAACACAAATAGATCTAGGTCTATTGCCTTTCGACGAAACTTTCAGATTTGGAGCCTGAGGAATTTTGACAAGGGTCTAGGCCTATCACAGTTACTTCACAACAAGTTAATATTGAAATAGTACGGAAGATGTTCATCATCGAGGTAGAATATGAAAGAAAAGCTGATCGTTAATCACACGAAGCGAGGAAAACATGCATTTGTGTTTAAAACTCTAACGTTACCTCGCTTCGTGTGACAAACATGCATTTGTGTTTACCTCGCTTCGTGTGACAAACGATCAACTTTATTCTTTCAACATTGAAATAGTTTTGAATTACTTACTCATTATCTGCAGATAAATTTTTCTTGAGGGCAAGGCTCACGTGTAATTTTCCCCGCGACAACATTTTGTTTTAATCCAAGACAAGTACACACTCACACTGTCTGTATGCTGACTAGCCGGCCGGGCCCTGTGCTGACTGCATGCTCAGTGCAGCTGTAATATGCAAGCTGTCAGTGTTGTGCATGCTGTATTGTTTAATGTGCACTCAGTTAGTCTTAACCACACACTGTGTTTTATATTAGGATCACGATCTCATCAAAATATTTACTAATCAGTATTGTTTCGGTTAGATATTTTGAACATTATGTCTTATTATTGAGCAAGTAAATCTAAAGAAAGTAATTTACGTTCAAATTACAGAACAACCGGCAAAGTATTCACATATATAAATAACAGTGTCTGGTAATTAAGACTAGCATTGTAGATACTGCGTTTTTCCTTGGGGAAATATTCATCATGTAGATACTGCGTTTTTCCTTGGGGAAAGTGCAAGTTAAGTGTAGATACTGCGTTTGGCAGTTACGGAAAAGTACATTTTCAAACATTTTTTCAAAAATCTGAATATGTCATATGAAGAAGGATTGCCCACTGACTATATTTATGCAAAAAAGTGAAAATCGCCAAAAAATGTTAGATACTGCGTTTTTCCTTGGGGGGGCAGAATATGTTGTTGTGGATGGTATTCAATCTAAAAGTAAAGAATTGAAGTGTGGAGTACCCCAAGGGTCAATCTTGGGTCTTTTTTATTTCTTTGTATATGAATGACTTATGTAATACGTCTGAGGTTTTTAGAAATATACTGTTTGCTGATGACACCAGTATTTTTATGTCTCATAATGATCCCCAAACATTACAAATGATAGTCTAAAATGAGCTTACTATAATTTCTGAATGGATATATGTGAATAAATTATCAGTAAATACAAGTTAAGCACATTTTATGATATTCACCAACAGAAATGTTGATGTCAAGGATATAACTATACATTTAGCAGGATCTGAAAATAAGCATGAGGTGTCTTTGCAATTCTTAGGAATCACAATTGATAATAAATTGATTTGGAGAGATCACATAAGTATCATATGCAATAAAATTTCAAAAAAAAATTGGTACCTTTTCGACTTAACTCTTTACCCACTGTTGTTCTTAAAAGAATATATAATGCAATTGTTGCGCCCTTTTTAGAATATGGTCTTTCTGTTTGGGGTTGTGCAGCAAATATAAGACAGACTTTTTAAACTTCAAAAACGTGCAATAAAGGTTATCAACCATTCAACTTATTTAGCTCACACTTCACCAATTTTTAATACCCCAAAATTTTAACGTTGTATGATAGATATAAGTATATTTTAGGTAATCTTATTTTTTATGGCATTTAAAGCTTTTACCCGATTCTCTGATGCATTATTTCACCTTTAAATTACAATATTCCTTCATATCATACCAGAAACGCTGAGAATTTTCACATGCCGAAAGTATGAACATCGTAATTTCAGAAATTTGTGTTTTATCAAGGTCCGCTCATATGGAATTCAATACCAGATGATATTTGTAAAGTTACCTCTTTTAATGTATTCAAACGTAAACTTAAGAAGAATTTCATACAAAATTATCATTCCAAAGTTTTTGACATGCTTGGCTGGCATTACATGTATTCTATCTAACGATTTTGTACACCCGCAGCTAACCTACATTTTCCCTGTTTATTCAATGGAAATGTGCATGAAGTTTAATTGAATTCAACTAATTTAATTAATAATAGAGTAATGTTAGGGATATGAGAAAAGGCAACAATAGTAATCAAGATGACAATAATGATAGTGTATAGTTTCTTTTCAGATACCGCCGATCTAGCATGTAACCACGAACACACCACCTTTATAACATGACATAATAACATTTTCGATCAGTGAATCAAAGCTGCAGACGCACCGCACACGCTCCCTGTAGAGTACTGCAGCCAGGCCGCCGCCATGCGGCGCACACACTGTATATCCAACTCCATTATAATTCAGCTTCTCACTGGGTACTTACTAACAGACCAAATACGTCATACTTTTAGGGACTGAAGTGCTTCGGCAGGGTTCGAATCGGAATGCTTATCCGTCTTAACGAAAGCACATTTTGCGCATCCAATAGACCACGACATCTCGCAAGATATTATTATTCACCAGTCATCGTACGATTTTTCCCCCACTGAATCGCTAGATATAGAGGCGGGAATGTTGTAATGTTGTTGTGCCCTGCCTGTCACAGGTTCACCGTAACGGGAGTCCTCTATCTGGCAGGGGGAGTGCTGTTCATGACGTACCAAAGGGGCGCGTCCGGGACTGAAGTTATTCCCAACTATGGATTTTGGAAAGATTTTCCCAGTTTGGTGAAGGTGAGTCTGTCTAGCAATTTATCAATCAATCAATCAATCAATCAATCAATCAATCAATCAATAAATCAATCAATAAATCAATCAATCAATCAATCGATCCATCCATCCATCCATCTATCCATCCATCCATCCCTCTTTTTGTCTATCGTAAACTATCTTTCTATTCACTAGTTTTTATCTTTATATGTCTTTCTTACGTATGTATGTATGTATGTATCTATCAACCTTTCACCCATCTGTCTAAACGACGAATGTGTTTGTCTATCTGTATGAAATATGCGTGTACTTAGTAGTCAATCTATACATTGCACATTTGAATGTACACTGTATTTCTCCGAATTTCTCTTTGTGTCCTATTTTTCATCTGAATGATAAGCGCATAATATTTTTTCCTTTCTTTTCGATGAGCTCCAATGATAATCATAGTAACTTTAGAAATTGTAATGTTCATCAAGATCAAAATATATTACTCTTACATATAACACTTGCTTTTGATAGCTAGGAGGTAAAAAGTTTGTAAACTTACCTTCTGACACAGTTTATTAGGTGAATACAAACTATGATTAGAGAGACGTACACGTAATCCACACATCTTTTCAAAGATGAGTTGGAAAAGTGTCGATAATCGCTGTGGCATAATTTTGATAGTGTGTGTTTGTGTGTATGTGTGTGTGAGCACTAAACGAAACACATCATGTGCGATGTCAGTATTAAAGTTTGCTACACTCTAGAACTTTCTTGAAACTTTGGGACGTATACGTATTATCTTGAGTATGTTCACACACGGCGGCACAAGCGTTCAGTGCCGCTATCAATGTTCACAGTCGATCTTGATACTGTACTAAAATTGACGAGGCATTCTTATCCTTCGTGCCCACCATTATGTAAGTTTCTTTATTTTCCGTGCAGTAGTAGGCCTATGTACTGATCAGAAGTTCCTCTTCAGACGAGATCTTGTGACTAAATCCACGACCGAGACTTATCACCGACTTTATCCTTGCCTTGGGTGTAAAAATCATGGGAACACGGCAATACTGGAGTTATAAGTGTCTCGAGGCTTTCTGGAAGGGTAGTGCCAACACTGAAATATGGCTTATTGTTTCCAGTAGTATCATTATGCTGTTATCAACACCATCATTTTCACACTTAGGCCTATCAAGTAGCTGTTATCAACATCGTACAGTATCACATTAATCATCACTGTCATTACCATCATTGCCACTGTTATCATTTCTATAGGAGCCTTTCATTTTCGTTTTTGTTATCAGCATCCCCGCTACTACTGTTATTACAGTCAAACCTGTCTATAGCGGCCACCTATGGGAGGAAAAAGTGATTGTTGTAGACAGGTGGTCGCCTTAGAAAAGTTCTTAATATGCCTTCTCTCTTGGAGGGAATTTTTTAGTGGTCGTATACGGAAAGTGGCCGCCATAGACAGGTGGTCGCTAAGACAGGTGGTCGGTAAGACAGGTTTGAAGGTGCTATAATTCTACCGCAGCGACTTCTCCTACAATTCGGATATCGCTGTTGTTTTTTCAGCTGCAGACAGCGAACGACGAGAAGCAATCCCTCGCCGCCCAGCTGGCCGAGTCCGAGCAAGAGAAGCGAGACCTCCAGTCAGACTTCGACCACGTACACGAACTGCTAATGAGCTCTTTTCCCGACGAAATCAGTGCAAAGGTACCCCATATAAACCCTCAAGATTGCAAGGCCTCGTTGAACTACATGTATTATCGAAGAAGTGACACCTCTTTTTCGTAGATGTCCATGAAATAAAACACAAAATGTTTCCGTCATATCATATTCTTATGCTATATTCATTTTTGCTAATAGTCCTCCCAGTGTGGAGAGTAGTAAAAAACGAAGACGACATGGAGACCCTATACTCGAAGACTTTGTACATTGCACCTCCCTGTATACGATGGTAGGTTTGGGAGCTGATTGAGATCGAGTTTGGAGTGGGGTGGGATGAAAATTGTGGCAGAGCTAGATTTTCAATGTACACTGCATCTGCTTGATACGGAAGCCATTGCAGTCTTGACCACTCTAATGCCCCAGTCACACAGTGCTTTACGATGGATTACGTCCGCCGCGGATAGATACGAATGAGTGGACGCAGGGGGACGCAGCGTGGACGCAGGCATCCGCAGGGACGTATGTAGACGTAATTGTCCGTAACTCATCCGTAAAGAAACGCAAAATGACGTCGCCGAACCTGCGAAATTTTGAAATGTTCAAAATTTCGCAGAGGGACGCCACGGACGCAAACTTACGCAAGTAACCGTAACCAAACGTAACTATCCGTAACTGAACGTAACTACCAGTGGCTTGGACGCAGACCATCCGCAAAAAAATTTACCTTCCGTCCGTTTGCGTTCGCTTACGTCCACCGTAAGTATCCGAAATTAACCGCAAGTTAACGTATCACAACAGTTTCGTCCGCTTACGGCTATTTACGGACAGCTACGGATGTTGCGGACAATTACGTCCTTCCCTTCGACGTTTTTCGTTTTCCACTCGCATGGGAACACAGAGACTCGTGGGAAGGCACAATACTCCTGTTGCCAAGCTGCAGCGCCTTTACCTGAAGGAATGCTACAACACAGTCGGAGCGGTGGAGCTCAAGGCAGAACTGCATGGTCAAATTATGAAATGTCTCCCACAATTAATGGTCATTTTAAGTGGCACCCAAACCCTGTATACTCATGACATTGGTTGACTCTTGGTGCTGAACTTTTTTTTTCTTGTACTCTTCGAATGTATTTTTTTCGAAAAAAGCAATATTTTGGGTAGGGGATGGGGTGATAGCAGTTTATACACTTTTCTGGCCGGGAAAGGTGTGGGACACGGGCAACTATATAAAATGAGAACGAATTTATTTCTCTATAGTATTACCCTACATTTTTTTATAATAATAATAATGATAATAATAATAATAATAATAATAATGATAATAATAATAATAATAATAACAATGATAACAATAATAATAATCAAGTAAAGGACGTTTATATTGCGCAGCTACTATGATAATATACTCTACTGCGCATTACAAAATGACATGCATACAAGAAATTCAAACAGAAAATACATTACTTCAAGAGATGACTTGATATTGTACTTGTTCTGATGTCTTTTTTTTCTGTAGATTTAATAAGCATTGCTTTATCATAAACATCTCCTTAACATAACCCAGTAAGTCATGAATATCGCTGAGCAACGACAGCGTAACCACAGTTTGTCTATTCCATGACTGCAAGTAATATTTTCTTACTCTTTGTATTTTATTTGTGGTATAGTTATGTTATATGTGACCCTACACCACAAAACACACAAAAAGTCACCACACATGAAATTTTAGTTGGGAAAATATTCTGAAAAAGCAGACTTCAAGCTTTAAAATGATGTATTACTCAAATCAAAAGGACTCTCCTAAATCTAAATAGTGGAAAGAATGCACACACTTAAAAAAAGTGTAAACTGAGAAAAGAGGCTCTGAAGTACAGTGTCTATTCAAGCGCTTAATTTTTATCAAGCCGTGCTGGTTGTGCGATGAATGGGACAAAAAACAGGATGGAAACCACCGGACTAACAACAATGAGGGGATTATCAGATTAAACTGAAATTAATAATAATAATAATAATAATAATAATAATAATAATAATAATAATAGCAATAATAATAATAATAATAAAAATAACAATAATAATGATAAGGCCTTATTTACCAAGGGTAGCCAAGTCAAGATCGGCTCGGTTGACCCATTTCACCTATTTTCAGTCCTCTCACAAAATCAGTGTGTGCGACCTTTTGTTCGTTTTGTGATGCACGGTCACATATATTCTTTTCATTTATGACGTTTATTCAAATTTGAGTTGCACAAACAAAATTCAAACTTCAAGTTCAAAATTTCATATAGCTTTTACTATTGTTCAGCAAATTTTAAAGGATTACGATTTTTTCACAACTTGTACGAAATTCAATTTCAGTTTTCCCCAGTGTACAATGTAAGACAGTTCAAAATGTGATAACCTTGCTGTCATAATACACTGACTTAGCAGGAATCGTAAGAGAAAACCAAATTGTCCATAATTATTAATAACAATCTGTAACTATTCGTAACTATCCGAAAATATCCGCAAGTGTTCAGAACTATTATGTTCCAATTCGTAAGAATATCCGCAAGTGGACGCAAGTGTTCGCATCTGGTCGTATCTGTCCGTATCGCCCGCATTTTTTGCCCGCATGTTTTGTACAAATTTCTGGTGACGGCAAAGGATCCGCTGGGGTCCGCGGAAAAAATGACTTTTTTGGACGTAACGCCGGACGCAGAGCATTATGTGACTGGGGCTTAAATGCATAAACTTACGTAATATCCGTGTTGAAGCTATCACTTAGCTTATCGGTTCTTATCATGCTAGCATTGCTTGTTATAAATATACGTATGTATTTAGGAACATAGCCAATCTATCTTTGGTATACGTTTAAAACTACATGGGGCCCGGGATGGGCATTGGAAATACATGAATGGCACCTTATTAACGTATTTATAATAGCTCTTTCCCTGCGAGATTCTTTGCTTTGTAAGCAAGGACACCGTCTCTTTCATTAGCGAAAAATATCACTAACGACTACCGACCGATAGATTTACCGCATTCATACTATCATTACGAGGAAGGGGGTTTTGTCAGTTCAACTGCTTTAATCGGCACATGCATTCCAAATGATTCAATATACACGTAAGAAATTATAATGATCACTTTCATATTTTTATCCCATGCAAAAGTATCCCCTTCTGCTTCATAAGAACAATATTAATGTGTATCAGACACTAAGGTTCTTTTATCAGCTTTATGATAGTTGAGTAACCAAAATCCCCCAACCCCATTGTTCTATAACTTTCGCCTGACAGTGTCACATTATCTGTTCATAATGTTCTTATATGTTTATTCATAATGTTCTCTCCGCAGGCATAATTTATTTTGACGAAACAACAAACGTGAACTTGATTTGACGACCTTCTCTGCCTGCACTCCACTTTTTTTTTTTCTCTCAAAACGGACGGCACCCATCATGGAGGTTTCAGAGATCAACCAACGTCTTCATTGCATCTCAGAAACGAAATTTGCAATTTGCAATTTGAGCCTTATCTAGAGACATTTATCCGAACCTTTTTTTAACTTCTGTTTTGGTAAATAACATAAATTGCAATACCTGAGCGAAACTGTGGAGTAGTAATTTATATCAAAAGGAATATTTTGTGCTGTAATACGGAGACAGATTGAGCGAATGAAAAGATTATTACTGTACGAGGCACGAGAGGCAACAAAGACTGGAGGCAAATTAATGTCTGTGATGTGCCACCACAACAACCACAGCACACGAAAAGTAATCACTTAGCAGCGAATATGAGCGTGAGTATAATAGTAATACAATCGCGGACAGTTACTTCGACATGACCCAATTCCATTATCAGTATAGGGCCCTACTTGTAGTTCTATTGTATTTCACCTGTTTTTTATACCCCCGCCAAACGAAGTTTGAAGGGGGTATATAGGAATCAGCGGACGGTCGGGCGGTCGGGCGGTCGGTCGGGCGGTCGGTCGGGCGGTCGGTCCGTTGCAAATCTTGCGTCGCGAACTACTTCCTCAGTTTTCAACCGATTCCCATAAAACTCGGCACAGATGTGTGCCTTGGGTTGTAGATGTGCAAGACGTAATTTTTGACAGTACCCAAAAGTACCTTGCCATGGTAACGGCATAATATGGGCAAAAATGGGTACAAATCTTGCGTCGCGAACTCCTCCAACAGTTTTTGATCAATTTTTATGAAATTAGGTACAGATGTTCATCTGAATATGTTAATATGCAAGACACATATTTCCGCAGTGGCAAAAAGTGCGTTGCCATGGTAACGGCATGTTATTGGTAAAATATAGGGCAAAATGCTTCATGGCAAAACTGCTTCATCAGTGTTCTTCCAATTCTCATGGAATTCATATTGAATGTTTGTCTTAGGATATAGGTCAGCATGACACATTTCTTGACAGTGACAAAAAGTATGTTGCCATGGTAACAGCTCACATATTATGAGCCAAAATGATGGAAAATTTTGTGTTGCAAACTGCTTCCTCAGTTTTTGCCCAATTTCCATGAAACTTGGTACAGATGTGTGCCTTTGGTTGTAGATGTGCAAGACGCATTTTTTTGACAGTACCCGAAAGTACGTTGCCATGGTAACGGCATATTAATGGCAGAAGACCAAGGAAAGATCTTGCGGATTTAACTACTTCCTCAGTTTTTTGACCAAAGCTTATGAAATGTGGCACACACCTTGATCTTGGTGGGAAGATGTGGAAGACATATTTTTCGGACGTGTCGGAAGTTGCGTTGCCATGGTAACGGCATATAAATGGCAGAAGATCAAGGAAAGATCTTGCGGATTGAACTACTTCCTCTGTATTCGACTGAAGCTCATGAAATGTGGCACACACATTGGTCTTGGTGGGAAGATGTGCAAGACATATTTTTTTGGGGGTGTCGGAAGCTGTGTTGCCATGGTAACGGCATATTAATGGCGGAAGATCAAGGAAAGATTTTGTGGATTGAACTACTTCCTCAGTTTTTGACAAAAGCTTATGAAATGTGGCACACACCTTGATCTTGGTGGGAAGATGTGGACGACATATTTTTCGGACGTGTCGGAAGTTGCGTTGCCATGGTAACGGCATATAAATGGCAGAAGATCAAGGAAAGATCTTGCGGATTGAACTACTTCCTCTGTATTCGACTGAAGCTCATGAAATGTGGCACACACATTGGTCTTGGTGGAAAGATGTGCAAGACATATTTTTTGGACGTGTCGGAAGCTGCGTTGCCATGGTAACGGCATATTAATGGCGGAAGATCAAGGAAAGATCTTGTGGATTGAACTACTTCCACAGTTTTTGACAAAAGCTTATGAAATGTGGCACACGCTATAGTCTTGGTTGGAAGATGTGCAAGACATATTTTTCGGACGTGTCGGAAGCTGCGTTGCCATGGTAACAGCATTTAAATGGCAGAAGATCAAGAAAAGATCATTCCTTGGGTAAGACTGTCGTCACAGGGCGGGGGTATTAATCACCTTCAGTGATATTTCTAGTTCCCAATGGATGAGAAACTGAATATGGTTTCATATTCTTTCACCCAATGTCTTCCATCCGGACCGTGACTGACTTGATATGAAAATAATGATTAAATTTTGTGAGATAAAACTTTCAATGACTGTTGGTTTTCATTGTGTTTGTTTGGTTTGGTTTATTTCTGCATTTTCTTTCTCCGAATACAATTGCAAATGAAAACAGAATGATACAGATAACATACAAATCAATACAAAAAAAAAAATCATTTGCGTAACAACATCAGTCTGAAGTGACATATGAATCAAAATAACATATTAAGGCATACTGTATCTATTAACAAAGGAGAATCAATACAGGGGGCCGTCATCATAAGCAGAGCTTGACGTGGATGAGGCCCTATCTGAATATGTGATACCAATATATTACAACACCAATTATATATGTACTCATAAAACTCTTAATCTTAATACACGAAACACATTTTGCTAGAGAAAAAAAAGACAGAAAAGAAATATAGTGACTTGGCGCTTTAAAACAAGAAAAAAAAAACAGCACGAAGCACCATTGACTACTGCATGGTATAATAGACAATTAATCTATTCATCGGCTTCATCGGCTTTGTTAAAGATCAATAAATCTGTTCATTGGCTTTGTTAAAGGAAACCAAAACCCACAGAGCAATGTGGATTGAGTCAAAGCAGCAACTTTATTAGAACACATCAGTGAAAGTTTGAGGAAAATCGGACAATCGATGCAAAAATTGTGAATTTTCAAAGCTTTGATGTTGTAATGACTGGAGAAGGAGACTACTAGAGTTCATGACGTCGTGTGTGGACAACAATATAAAGAGAATATATAGAGAATTCCACAAAAAAAAGTCATTTGTTTCATGAAAATTACACATTCCATCAAATTGATACTGACATTTCATGTTAAGGGTAGTTCACGTGTAATTATTCCGCCTGCTTTCTGAAAGTGGTTAGTGAAGTGCTCTTTCATTACTCTAGAAGAGTGAAAGCATGTTGAATTGTCTTTATATTTTCTTTACATTGTTGTCCACGATGTCATACCATGGAGTTATTAACAGAGAGTAGTAGCTCCTTGGTCACACACTCAAGTCGTCTCCTTATCTAGTGGTTCCAACACCAAAAACTTTCACAATACTTTTGCATCGATTGTCTGATTTTCCTCAAACATTCACAGATGTGCTCTAATAATGTTGCTGTTTTCACTCAATCCACATTTCTCTGTGATGGGTTTTGGTTTCCTTAAAAGATACCGGAAATTCATGAAAAACGATTAGTTTCTATGGATCACCTATAGAGGACGATAGTGACAAAGCCAAGTATGCATATATTTCATTACAGTGTTGTCATCACCGGGGAGATAAACAATCATTGATATTGAATAGATATGGAGAGAGAGAGAGAGAGAGAGAGAGAGAGGGAGAAGGGGAATACAGAAGAGAATGACAGACAGGAGGATATATAGAGAACGAGAACAAGAGAGGGGAAAGAATTTAAAGGGATAGTCACGGTAGTATTGGTGGAGATGAGAATTGGGCTTTTAACTTCTTGCGAGATACAAAAAAAAACCCACTTATGAAATAGTACAGAGCATACCATTCTAAGAGGAATTCAAAGTTTATTTGATGAAAATCAGATTTGGAATGACTGAAACATCCAAAAACAAAGTAAAGCAAAGCGATCGTAAAAAAGTGTGGGTCCCACACTTTATCAAAATCGCTCTGTTTTGGATAATCTCAGCCATTTCAAAACCAATTTTCATCAAATAAACGTGAATTCCTCATGGAATTACATGCTCTTTCATATTTCATAAAAGATTTTCATTATCTCACCAAAAAATGTTAGAAACCTGAAATTACCTCTCAACCCAAACTATACTATCCCTTTAAGAAAGAGAATTAGACGCAGACTGACCGGACAAAGGAACAGAGAACGAGGGAGGGGCGGGGGAGAGGGAGATACAGAGGGAGATTGAAAGGAGTGAGGATAAGAAAGTCAAAGCGATCGAGACAGACATCAAAATAACTCATTATAATATGGGAAGCTTCCTCGTTCAAATGAGAACCATATTGAAAGAAAGAAGTCCGGAAAACGATGTTGTTTATGTATAAACTCGCCGAGTCACTTATTTGTACTATACTTATGTCATTCATTCATTCATTCATTTATTCATTCATTCATTCATTTATTTATTTATTCATTCATTCATTCATTTATTCATTCATTCATTCATTCATTCATTCATTCATTCATTCATTCATTCATTCATTCATTCATTCATTCATTTTTATTCAGGACAGGACAAGCTTCAGTCATAGCTATTCTTTAGCACTAACTTGATCTGTGCACAGATAAAAGAAACAAAAAATAATACGATGATATAATTGTACAAAACCATATGAACGTATAAAATAGTCAAAGAAGAGAAGTGTAAAGGGGAGGAAAAGATAAAAACAAATATAAGAGCAAAATCACAAGATCATATCACATAATATGAGTACGGTAAAACTCTCAAATCATATGTCGATATCACAATGTTTCATCTTAGCAATAAGAAAAAACCCTTTAATATTATTCTACGAGAAGTGGATCTGAACGTAATAGTAGGTCAGTTGAGAACCATATCTAATTATGCTCTATAGTACTGACTGGGTAAACTTTCCGGTCTGGTTCCCTCGAGTGTCGCCTTTCAGCCATGTATACCAGGCCCCTGTTTACACGGGAAACACCCACAGACCATGTGATCCGTCGTTGCACGTACACATTGCAGGCCTACTCGACCGTTCGATGTGTACACCAACCGGCCAGGGCCTGTTGATCCATAGTTTCGAATTTCTCCCTTTAAGCAGCAAAATTGTACAACATGGCGCCTTGGAGTATTATCTACCACATGTTGAGTCATGGAATGAAGTTGGCCCTGGCCTTAGTGTGTTTTGTGCACATGACGGGCAAGGCAAGCGCTGTGTATACCTGCACTAAAGACCCCAATTCCAACTGCGAGTGCACTTTTAATGACGATGCCAAGACTCATGTGGACTTTTCAACCATTGGGCTGAATACGGGAGATCCAAAGTAAGTGTAGGAATGACTATAGTGTAGACCCTATATGTTATAACGACATGACATAGTCATATTAAGGGTCTCATTCTTCCTTGTTCCAACTACATAGCACTGGTTGCCCGAATGAGTTATGCTGTCCTATACTGTTTATATGTTGCGCCATATTATAAAGTTCACCAAAAAGTTTACTTATAGGGAGGCCGGGATGGAGGAGGCAGGGGTTCGTTCGGCTTATCATGATGATATTCAAGAAAATATATACAAAAATATATGTAGTATGTATATACCGGCCCCCGTCGTTGTGTAGGCCTAGTCTTCTTTTCCTATGTAGTTCAATTTTACCAGTGCAAGTGTAAATACAATGTATGTACATCACCAGTAGGCTCAGGGCAAGCTACACCATGTTGTAGTATATCAATGACGGCAAAGCGGCCACTGATGGGAGATTGCATTGCGGCTGCTTGGCTCGCGGTCAAAGAGCAAAGTCCTTTTCCCCTTCTATCAGCAGTGGATCTCGGGACTACAGAATCCTATAGGAAAGTCGTGGGTTTTGTTATATTGTCATTATGATTCCAAATTATATGTATAGGAGGGGGAGGGGAAGGGGTGGCCATATATAGGCCCTATATACTTAGTAGCTTTTCGTTGGTACAATGTTTTGTTACTGTTTACATCACTATTCTGTTGAATGCTGTTCTTAGAAAGGTAACTTGGTAAGTGACAGAATAGGAGGAGTTATGTGTAATAGGGCCTACCGCGGTGTATGGGAAATTTGATTCCGCGTAATCAAGATATAATTATAATCATCTACCCCTTTTGAGAACCTTAGCTCGAATACATTTATAAATACCGGCCCTAAATTTGGTTATTCATCTAGTTCTGAAATAAAAAAAATCGCAGTCGTTATACTCTTTTAAGCATAATTTGAAATCTTTTTGTTTGTCAAATTCTGGCTGAGATATTTATTTTCATTACCTTTATAGGCTACAGCAAACATAAGGTTCATCATCAGCTTGTAAACGCAATGAAAAACGGCATTATAAAGTAATGAAATTCGGCATTTAATTTCCATAATTTCCACAGCTGCGTGCAGTCACTATAGCTGTCCGAAATATTTCCTCAATCCCCTCTTCCGTTTCTCTTGTTCAGCATGTGGGCATTCTCTCCCTCTCTTTCTTTTCTTTCTTCCTTTAATTTTGTTTTTGCTCTATTCCTTTCAATCGTATCCCCCTCAATTTAGTTATGTCATGTTGTTGTGTCTCTGTTGTTTGTCTTATTTTGTCTTATTTGTTGTATTATGTATTATGTATTATGTAATTGTAATTATAAGCATATTTTAAGGTATTTAAGAGTGGTACACAATCTACACTGCTTTAAAGTGGACCTCTCAGTTCTATTTTTTGTTTACCCTTCAAACATAATTTTGTAATTCCGGTATGTGTAGTATGTGTGGTTTATTGATTACCATTGATTGTCATACTTTGCAATGCATGCATATATATATATATATATATATATATATATATATATATATATAAATATATATACCTATATATTATTATGCTTATCATTATTTACTTTGTGTTATGTTTTGTTGAAAGAAAAATGAGAAAGAAATCAATAAAAAATGAAATGAAATCATTCAAATTCAATTCTATTGTCAATTATAGGAAATTCTTTATGTTGACATTTATACAAATGAGGATATCTATTATGCTATCATACATACACACTTACGGATATTATAGGCCTATAATGACAGCTTTCATACATTTTGAAATCATAGTCTCACAGTACAGTGAACAGGTACATACCAGTTTATTATCCATATGTACCTATAACACTTTAAAGGGTGTGTACAGTTCTGGTCGAGGTGAAGATTTAGCTTTTAATGTTTTGTGAGATATTCAGAAACCACTCTATGAGATGTCAAAGAGCATGCAGTTCTAAGGGGTATGAAAAGTTTATTCGATGAAAATCGGTTTTGAAATGGCTGGGATATCCAAAAACAAGGTGAAACAAAGAGATACTAATAAAGTTGGGGCATGTCGCCTTTTATTATTAGCACTTTTTTGGATATCTCAGCCATTTGAAAACCAATTTTCATCAAATAAACATTGAATCCTTCTTAAAATTACATGCTCTTTCATATTTCATAAGAGGCTTTTCATTATCTCACTTAGGAATGTTCAAAACATGAATCCCTACCTCAACCAGTACTGTACAGTCCCTTTAAATTGTAACAGAAATGCATAGTCATATGCAAAAAATGAGGCGATGGCGCTGTTTTATACAAATGCTTCTTTTAAACTATATCAGAAATGGAGGACAATTTAGTCGGTCGCCATGACAACAAAACAGACGGAAATCGTGCAGTTGTAGCTACTTTCGTTATCACGATCAAGTTGTAAACTATTGCATCAGTTAATTTTACACACCACACAACCTTTGCACAGCATGTTAACATACCGTGCGAATGATAGGATTACTGGCCAGCCTCCATATACATATATGCCCTCTTCTTCATGTCTGTATAGGAAGACATACGAATATGATCTCGTGTACGATATTTGCCTGTGATGAGCTCAGCGTTTCGAAAACGTACACCATGACACAACTTCTATCTTTAGAAACAACGGCGTAAATCCGTACTGAGGAGTGGGGGGGGGGGGGGGGCGGGGGGATGATCGGCGATAGTCACCATCACCACCATTACACAATCCCATAACCGGAACGGCGCAGCCCTTGGAGGGGGGGGGGGGGGGGGGGGAGAGAAGCTTGGTCCCCCCCCCCCCCCCCCACACACACACACACTTTACAGGGATCAAATGTCCCACTCTTTTGCTTGCAAAGTGGGAGGAAAGTGGCAGCAAAAATATGAAGACTTTTTTGTTCTTGTGGGAGGATTAACTGAAGCATCATAAATACAAAAGGAGAAAAAAAGAGGAAGAAGTCTAGAAGCCCACTGAGAACTAGATTCACAGATAAATACAGGGCCGGCGCAGTGTTTTCAAAAGTGTGGGGGCCCACTTCCGGGTTTCATGAGCTAACAAGCCAAAAAAAAAAAAATAATCTTAACTCATCTCTCCCCGTCCACTTCCGGGTTTCTTCAGCTGACAAGCAAAAAAAAAAAAAAAAACGTTTTCAGCTCATTCTCTCCCCTCCCATTTCCGGGTGTTATAAAAAAAGGTCTTCAGAGAAAACACATAACCTTACCGTCCCCATACTTCAAGATCTCTATCTTTTTCTATTTTAGTGTCGCTTACGTACTTCCGGGTTGAAAAAAGTGTGGGGGCCCAAAGTGATGTCACCAGTCCTTATGTACTCCTTTGTATGGTGCACAAAAAGTGTGGGGGCCCGAGCCCCCACGGCCCCCACGGCTGCGCCGGCCCTGAAATACACTTACTATCATAGACGTGAACAACATAGGACAAGACTAGACAACAAAACAACTGCTGGAGAAAAGGTGTACGGGACAAAACGGGATGGACAAGACTAACAGCCGCGAACAAACATGAAACAAGACTAAACAACAAGACAACTACTGAAGAAAAGGCTGTACGGGACAAAACGGAATGGAAACGATTAACAAATATAGAAGACAAAAGAGCAAACGAAAATGCACAACATAGACAGCGATCTTCGACAGAAGCGTGTCAAGAGAAACAGATGATAGTTGTGGAGGAGAAAATGTGATATTGTAGCATCTGAAAGGAGAAGAGCAAGGAAATGGAGGGACGTGAGAACAGGAATAAGACAGACATTGATGTCTTTGACTGTTTTGGCGAAAGCGTAGATGGCAGCAGACATCCAAAAGATCGGGGGGGGGGGGGGGGAGCGGTTAGATGCGAGGGAACGAAACGAGCGAGGGGGGGGGGGGAGGGTGTGGGAGGGGGGTTTCCCCCTCCGACAGTGAGAACTTTTTGCATATTGATGTTGCAATTTGATGGTGCAATTTGATGCATATTTTTTTTTTTTTTGCGTGTTTCATCGACTTGAAAACAGTCCCACATGTTTAAGGTAGCAGTATATTTATGTAGATCTAATTATTGAACAATTTTGCCTATAAAATGGTATCATTTAAATAAACTTTTTTGTATTAATTCTTACACTGAAGATCATGAACGCGACCGAGCCCGAGCGAACGGAGCGAGCCGGGGGGGGGGGGGGGGACGAGGGTGTCCCCCTCCCCCTCCCACGGTGAGAGCTTTTTGCATTTTGATGATGTACATGGTGCAATTTGATGCATGTTTTTGCGCGTTTTGTCAACTTGAAACAATCCCACTTGTTTTAGGTAGCAATATATTTTGATGTCGATGATTATTATACAATTTTGGTATAATAAACTTCTTGTATCAATTCCAACACTGAATATCATTGAACGCGACAGAGCCCGAGCGAGTAGAGCGAGCGAGGGAGTGGGGGTGGGGTGGAGGGGGAGGGTGTGGGAGGGGTTGTTGCGACACGGATTGTCGCCCCTACACGGATTGTCGCCTCCTGCTAGGGGCGACAATCCGTGACGGGCGCTGGCGGCACGGATTGTCGCCCCCTACACGGATTGTCGCCTGGCGACAATCCGTGACGCTTGTGCAGTTCCCAGTTTTTGACCTCGCAGGCGACAATCCGTGTTGGCAAAAAAATTGTTGCGACACGGATTGTCGCCCCGGACTCGGGGTGGTTCCTCCGGTGTTAAAGGGTGTGTATAGTTCTGGTCGAGGTGAAGATTTAGCTTTTAAAGTTTTCTGAGATATTCAGAAACCACTCTATGAGATGTCAAAAAGCATGCAATTCTAAGGGGTATCAAAAGTTTATTTGATGAAAATCGGTTTTGAAATGGCTGAGATATCCAAAAACAAGGTGAAACAAAGAGATACTAATAAAGTTGGGGCATGTCGCCTTTTATTATTAGCACTTTTTGGGATATCTCAGCCATTTGAAAACCAATTTTCATCAAATAAACGTTGAATCCTTCTTAAAATTACATGCTCCTTCATATTTTATAAGAGGCGTTTCATCATCTCACTTAGGAATGTTCAAAACATGAATCCCCAGCTCAACCAGTACTGTACAGTCCCTTTAAGCTTTGGTGGGATGGGTATGACTGGTAAGTTATGCGTATGTGTGTGTGTGTGTGTGTGTGTGGGTGTGTGTGCGCGCGCGCGTGTGTGTGTGTGTGTGTGTATTGTGAGCTGCATGATATGTGATGTGTATGATTTGTTGTGTGTCTGTGTGTGTGTGTGTGTGTGTGTGTGTAAATGTGTGTATGTGTGTGTGTGTGTTTGGAGTATAATAATACAATATGTAGAAACTGTGCAAGTGTGGTGGTCATAGTGGTAGTGGTTTGTTTGTCTGTGTGTCAACGTGTGCCTGTATGCTTACGTGTGTATGTGGAATATAGCGACGCTACTGTGGCAATACAAACGCCTTCATAGTGTATGAGCACGTGTTTAAAAAATTCACACCAGCGTTGATCTAAAAATAGTATGGGTGTGTGAACCAATATCAGCGGTGAGGCAGGCTAGGCGAGAGAGAGACCGAGAGAAAATACATACGAGGGAGGTACCCTCCCCAAATGTTATTTGTCTTTGTTCATTTTTCACTGCAGTCATTTTCTTCCATCAGTCTTATAAACTAGAACGTCCATACCACTATTCTTTGTCCCAGAATAGGTTTGGCATGCTTTATGCATGAGCGAATAATTTCCGCACGCCGTAAAAAATTTGTCAATCGTTAGTTGATTTTAGCACAAACGAACTGCCATCGCACACCGCTAATACATACGTAATACAAACAAACACCAACAAACACTCAAACAAATCCTCATAATGCAAATAAACCAACTCAACACTTTTTTCCTTGATATTCATTGATTTCATTCAAATCATTCATAAATCGACTCATTCTGGGTGTAACATGAACAAAAAAGTTACAAACGGCAATTCGAAAAAGAAACAAATCCATTTGTCAATATACCACAAATAATCTCACTTCAACATAGATAACTCGATTATAGACCAACCCTACTAACAATTTCTTCACGAGAAAGTTTTGACATGTAGGGCCCTACCAAACCTATATTCCTTGAATACATTGGTTTGGATCATTTGTGACCGTGCACCTCAAAACGAACATAAAGTCGCACACACTAATTTTGCGTGAGGACTGAAAATAAGTGAAATGGGTCAACCTAGCCGAACTTGACTTTTTCATATTTTCTGAAGGAGCAGGTCTTCTTTTACATTATGCTAAAATTTGGTATCATAAAACGGGCAGGAAAGTGTGTTTTTTTAGCAGTTTATCTCGAACATTTTTGGTAGAATAGTGTGATTAGGTGTCTCTTTAGAATCCCTTTTTCATTTCTGAAAAACCTTGTCCATACTCTTCACTTTCAACTCTAATAACTTTTGAAAAGATAGTGCTACTGCTTTGAAAGTTGGCACTAATTATGGACAGAATGTGTTAATGAGGCATGCTTAATTTCAGATTAATCTTATAATCCCTTCATTGTTGCTACTCTGTTGGTTTACTTCCTGTTTTTTGTCCCATTCATCGCACAGCCAGCACGGTTTGGTAAAGATTAAGCGCTTGAATAGACACTGTACTTCAGAGCCTCTTTTCTCAGTTCACACTTTTCCTTGAGTTTCTGCTTTCTTTCCAATATTAGATAGGTTAGGAGAGTCCATTTGATTTGAGTTATATATCATTTTAAAGCTTAAAGTCTGCTCTTTCAGAATATGGTCATAACTAAAAATTCATGTTTGGCGACTTTTTGTTTGTTTTGAGGTGCAGGGTCACATAACACCTTCTTACTTACAAGGGCATATACATTAAAAAAAAAAATACATTACACGAATCTAGAATGAAATCAGTCTTAAAAAACCCGACCACCCCCTCCCCTCCCCATCCGAAACAAATCTAGGGCCTACACCTATCTTAAATATTAAATCCTACCAACATCTGTCATACCATTTATAACTATCCTTCTTCAAATCCAATCCCCAACCCACCAACCCCTGATTAAACAAAACCTAAATCATCCCACACCCATATTCACCAACCCAAATACACACACACACACACACACACACACACACACACACACACGCACACACACACACACACACACACACACACACACACACACACGAAGGTTCCGTTATTCCGAAGTTTCGTTTTTTCCGAGGCTTCATTTTAATATCCGAAACACACAATTCCCTATACCTAGAGGTTCGTTGATCCAAAAATGAAATTCGGAATAACGAACCTTCGGAATAATGAGCCTTCGGACGAATGAGCCTTCGGACGAATGAGCCTTCAAGAGTAACAAACTTTTGCAATAACGAAATGTAACCCCCTTCCCACACACCGACGCACACCCGAACCGATACCACATTCCTTCCTGATGAAACGATTTCCCAATGTTGATAATAAGACATAACGGACCGTATGTAGAAAAAGCAGCATCGCAAGCTCCACTCCGAATTCATAATTACACAAATCTGCCAAAAAAAAAACAAAAAAAAACTCATCAAATTCAAAGCTGCTGATAAAATCAATATCAACGTTTATGCCAGCAACAGCTTACTAGGTATCCCTCCCCACGCGCAGCTAAAAAACCACACACGCAAAAAACTGACATAATAAACACATTCTTCCATCACACACACACACACACACACACACGCACGCACAAACGGACACTAAATTATCATGTGCACGCGCACATACACACTTCCTTGAAACCTCACCATGACTTTTTACATGGCATGTTTGCATGGATGTAGCCATGTAAGTAATGTGTTAGTATTTCAATGATTATGTCCAGAACGATATTACCCAGCAAAATGTGCTTCGAGGGCGGGCGACAATCCGTGCCGCCAGCCCCCCTACACGGATTGTCGCCAGGCGACAATCCGTGTAGGGGGCGACAATCCGTGGCCGCCAACGCCCGTCACGGATTGTCGCCCCGAGCAGGAGGCGACAATCCGTGTAGGGGCGACAATCCGTGTCGCAACAGGGGTGTTTCCCCCTCCCACGGTGAGAACTTGTGGCATTTTGATGTTGTACGTGGTGCAATTTGATGCATGTTTTTGTGCGTTTTGTCGACTTGAAACTAGTCCCACTAAGTGTTTCAGGCAACAATATATATTTCGATGTCGATTACTATCAAGCAATTTGGCTATAAAATTGTATTATTCAAATAAAGATCTTGTATTAATTCTTGCACTGAATATCATGAACACAACCGAACCCAAGCGAGCGGAGGGGCTGGGGGGGGGGGGGGGGGGGGGAGGAGGGAGGGGGGTGGTGAGAACTTTTTGCATTTTGATGTTGTAAATGGTGCAATTTCATGCATGTTTGGGTGTTTTATCGACTTGAAACAGTCCCACCTATTTAAGGAAGCAGAATATTTTCGATGTAGATT
The DNA here is from genome assembly GCA_033980235.1 of Diadema setosum. NCBI lineage: Eukaryota > Metazoa > Echinodermata > Echinoidea > Diadematoida > Diadematidae > Diadema > Diadema setosum. The sequence goes on along the minus strand of CM067075.1, from coordinate 34,839,051 downwards.
ATTATTGAACAATTTGCCTTAAATGGCATCATCTAAATAAACTTCTTGTATTAATTCTCCACTGAATGTCATGAACGCGACCTAGCCCGAGCAAGCGGAGCGAGCGAGGGGAGGGGTGGGACGGGGTGTCCCACGGTGAGAATTTTTTCCATTTTGATGTGGAAATGATGCAATTTGATGCATAATTTTGAACGTTTTGTCGACTTGAAACAGTCCCACTTGTTTAAGGTAGCAATACAATTTGGCTATAAGATGGTATTATCTATATAAACTTCTTGTGCTAATTCTTACACTGAATATCATGAACGCGACCGAACCCGAGTGAGCGGAGGGGGCGAGGGGGGAGGGGGGGGGGGGGGGAGGGTGTGGGAGGGGGTTTTCCCCTCCCATTCATGGTGAGAACTTTTTGCATTATGATGTTGTAAATGGTGTAGTTTGATGCACGTTTTCACGTGTTTTATCGACTTGAAACAGTCCCACTTGTTTATGGTATGTAGCAGAATATTTGATGCCTATTATTAATGGTGCAATTTTATGCTTGTTTCATATCAAATTTCAATCCCAGAAGTGTATACTATTTTTTTTTTTTTAATGGAGGGGGGGGGGGGGGTTCTCGGTTATTGAAAGTATCTAGATATCTCCTCCCACCCACGGAACCTTTTCAAACTGAAGTAACAGACCTGGTTGCACACTTTAAAAGAAACATGTTAAAATCTGTCAATCCAAAATGTATTAAGTAGAAAGGACTGAGCGGGGAGGGTATGGAAGGGGTTAGGCCTATCCCCTTCTTACGTGAGATAGGTTTTGTATTTTCAGAATTGAAATTCAGCCATCTTTTGAGGATATATTTTAAACAGTTGTCTATCAAAAAAAGTAGAAACATTTCCACATCTCGGGAGTTACGAGGAGGAGCAAATGCGTTGTCCCTAATACTTTTATGGGGGAACCATCCCCCTCCCCCTCCACCGACGCGTCTGCATATGAGGGGAGCTTTAAGTGAAAGATCTGCTGCACACTCTTTGATAAATTTAAGGAAATACGTCAATCTCAAAAGTGTACAAAGTCTATCGAAAGGAACCCAGTAGCGGAGCTTTTGCAAATTTATGATTGCGATTCAACAATCCGGTGCATAGGTCTGGCGGGTAGGTGGACAATTTTCCATGAAGAAAGTTCGAGATTTGTCCTCATCTCGGGAATTGCTTGGGGGACAAATGATTTGTTCTGCCCCCAACATTTCCGTAGAGGCGGGGCAAATGCCCCTTTGCCCCCCCCCCCCCCCGATAGATTCGACGCCCCTTATCATCCCTGGGTGTGCCCATAGGTGTATCAGAGTCATCATCGTTTCAAGAATGATTCAGGAAATGGAGGGGGGGGGGGTTCAATTATGGCGGTATAGTTTTTGTTATTGTTTGTTTTCGTATTTGCAGATGTAACCGGGGGGCCAAAAGCTAAAAACAGAGGTCGAGTTGCACTCTCTCTACAAACTAAGTAGACCATGCTTATTTTCAAGTTTTTATTGTAACAAACAACATTTCACTGGTCTACCTCAAAAAATTTGTTGCGAAAGCCTCCAAATCCAAGATGGCGTCCAAGATGGCCGCCATATTTACTGAATTTGTTATTTAAATGATAGAATTCGATAGAAACATCATATTTCAACAAATGTGATGTCATATGAAAGAGAATAAAATTTTCTACAAGTTGATACCATTTTTGTGGGTTATTGTGATAATTTGATTGAGATTTTAAAGAAAAAACACTCATTTTTTGATATTTTTTTGAAAAAAAGAAAATCATGAAAATGCTTGATTCAGCATAAATCAGTGAAAGACTGAAGGATTATCTTGAAACGTTTCAAGAATTTTGTTTGACATATAATTAATATTTGGAGATAATTAGGGGTCAGTACCATTTTCTGTTCAGGAGTTATAATGTCTCAAACTTGAAAACTCACTACGTAAAAATGGCCACTTTAGTTGTGACCAAGACCTTGTTGGTCATAAAAAAGTCTGCGCGCGCCAAGACTACTACACGCACCACTGACACTGGCGCTTGTAGCAGTGCCAGTGGTGCGTGTAGTAGTCTTGACAAATGCAGACTTTTTCTTTGACAAACAGGGGTTTGTGCCTGTGTGCCTGCAAACTAACTTTTCATACCAAGTGGTAGCTCAGGTGATACTGATCACTATTATTTCAAAGTAGATTGTTCTGAAGCAGATGAGATAAAGCCAAAAAAAAAAAAAAAATCAAATAGAGGAAGTAGCTTGAAACTTGGCACCAATCTTGTTATAGATAGTTTAAGACAGAAATTAGATCAACCGCTCCAAAAAAAAAAAAAAAAAATCAAGATGACAGCCATCAAAGTTGACATAGTGTATTGCGCCAAATTAAATGTATTATTTCGTTTTTGATACAAATTTGTCTGTTGAGCTATCTTAAACCGTCTTAAGTTTTTATGGACACATTTTTTAAACCAGTGATAATATACTCTCCGAAAAAGAAAAAACAAATCGAGTTGAAGTTTTTACTTTTGATGTGAGGAGTGAATAACAGAAAACGGTGAATTTAGAGTGAAATTGGAGTGACTTTTGAGTGAAAATGTTCTTTTTCACTCATTTTAGAGTGACCTTACGCACAGCTCCACACTAACTTTTATTTTTGGTGGCCCAAAGGCAAATACCGACCTTTTTTGGTGGCCCGATCAGGCCACCAAATTCTTCATTTCTGACATTTTGGTGGCCCGACGTGCGTTTTTTGTGGCCCCGGGCCACCGGACCACCGTTAGTGTCGAGCCCTGCCTTATAGGGATCACTCGTCGCTCTTCGAGTGATCCCCGAGGTCACTCTAAAATGAATGAAAATGAACATTTTCACTCTCGAGTGATCCTGATATCTAATATAGGAAAGCATCTACCAATGGCATAAGTTCAGATCAATTGTGACACTATAACCCACATAAAATCAGCCTAAAAACAATGTAAGAAAAATCTGATAACGGAAAATACAGTTTCAGCATGATTATTTGTAAATTGTTTGTTTGTTTGTTTGGTTTATTTCTGCATTTTCTTTCTCCGAATACAATTGCAAATGAAAACAAAATGATACAGATACATACAAATCAATACAAAGAAAAATCATTTGCGTAACAACATTCAGTTTGAAGTGGCATAATTATGAATCAAAATAACATATTAAGGCATACTGTATCTATTAACAAAGGAGAAATCAATACAGGGGACCGTCATCATAAGCAGAGCTTGACGTGGATGAGGCCCTATCTGAATGTGTGATACCAATGTAATACAACACCAATTATATATGTACTCATAAAACTCTTAATGTGAATATACAGCACGAATAATCAATTCGGACAGTTTTATTCGAACAATATACTGAAAAGTAATTTCGCACAACACATTTAAGAGCAAAGTTGAGAAATTGCCGCCATGTTGGATTTTTTATTTTTTTATTTTTTTATTTTTATTTATTTATTTATTTATTTTTTTTTTTTTTGGGGGGGGGACCGGATCAGAAGGGCTTTCAAGGACATCTACGGATCAGACATTACACATATACCATCATCATTCACGTTTCTACCACAGCAGAGTAACATACAAGTAAAAAAGCATATCTTTGATACAGAAGCATTTCTTTTTTTTTTTTATCAAAGATTGGGCCTTACCCAAACACTGGAATGAGCTCCACCCCCCCCCCAAAAAAAATGGGACCCTCAATATGGTTTACACTAGTACAATATCGTTCGGATGTATAGAAACATGTAATAGACAGCAATATTGCATAAGGAGATTAAAAAAAAAACATATCAAATTATAAGTTATAAGTTGAGATAACTTTGACGCAACACACTAAAGGTATTGTTTACCATTGGGAGAGATATCACATTCGATTTATATGTGCAGGTTAGTTGTATTACAAAACATTCTACCATGTAAAAAAATTATAATAAAGCCTAAAACATACGGAGATATCACCATTTCTTTTCAAGAAACCATAACCATGATAACTGTTGACATAAAAAAAAAAACATTCTTATTAGATCTATTTAGTATATCTAACAATATTTAGCATTAATTATACTGATTTAAGTTTGTACATTAATCCCTAACCTACAGTTTAGAACTAGTTTGAGGAATTAAGTAAAGCTGGGTTTTTGTTTTACGTGCATTAATGATAAATAATGCCTTGAACGACAACCTCGATTAATTACCACCATCTTGAATTTTGTGTGGATACTATTTTTATGATTATTATTACACATTGGCAAAATTTGTGCCAAATTTTAAGGCTCCTATCTCTTTTTGGAAAATACTTTCTGTTCAATCTTATCTGCCTCAGAACAATCTACTATGATGAAATGCTACAGTAATAGCGACCAACGTCACCTATCACCACTTGGCATGAAAAGTTAGTTTGCAGGTACTTGCAAGTCACTAGACAATTACAGTATTACATGTGACCATGTAAACACATTGTAAGCAAAATTTATAATGCATAAATATAATTTTTTCAAGTTTTAGATGTTAACTTGTCAACAGTGTATGATACTGCCTGTAATTCCAGAAATATGAATTATGTCTCAATCTCAGTAAATCTCAATCTCAATCGCATGTTTCAAAATAATTCTTCAGTTCTTCTTTGATAAATACTAAATCATGCATTTTTATATTTCTTTCTTTTTTCAAAACAATATACAAATATGGATTCCCCCCCCCCCAAAAAAAAAGAGAAGCAAACAATCCCCGCCCAATATATCACAATACACAGCTAAAGTGGTATCAACATTTAGAAAGTTTTACTCTCCTTCATATGACATCAAATTTGTTGCAATCAAATGTCTCTATCAAATTTTATGTTTGAAATGTTAATTTCAATAAAATGGCGGCCCTGTTGGACCGCATCTGTACTTTGCAACAAATCTACTGAGGTGTGCTTACGGAACATTGCTTAGTATGCTAAATATTATGTATGGTCTTGTTTATAGAGAGAGTGGAACTCGAAAAGTAAGCACGATCTTGGATTTGACCCTCTGTGACGTCTTTGGGAACAGATGCGTGTAAATAACATATTATGTAAAATGGGATTTCAAGTTCGAGACATTATAACTCCTGAACCAAATACAATACTGACCTCTAATTATCTCCAAATATTGATTATATGGGAAAGATGTTAATTTCTGAATGGTTTTCATAAACATTTTTAATTTTATTTTTTTTTTTACTTTTTAGAGAAATATTCATGGTGCATTCTGAAAAATGTCTCCATAAAAACCTAAGATGGTTTGAAATGGCATTAAAATGTTCAGAATATATAAAAACCATATGAATAGACAGCAAAACAGACAAAATTGTATCAAAATCGAAATGATACATTTACTTTGGCGCAATACACTATGTCAGCTTTGATGGCCTGAAATGTTGAATTTTTTGAGTGATTGATCCAAATTTTGTTCCAAACTTTCTATAGCAAGGTTGTTTCAAGCTTCTACCTCTATTTGAAAGATATGTTTTGCTTCATCTCATCTGCTTCAGAACAATCTACTTTGAAATAATAGCAATCAGCGTCACCTGAGCTACCACTTGGTATGAAAAGTTAGTTTGCAGGCACAAACCCCTGTTTGTCAAAGAAAAAGTCTGCGTTTGCCAAGACTACTACACGCACCACTGGCACTGCTACAAGCGCCAGTGTCAGTGGTGCGTGTAGTAGTCTTGGCGCGCGCAGACTTTTTTATGACCAACAAGGTCTTGGTCACAACTAAAGTGGCCATTTTTACGTAGTGAGTTTTCAAGTTTGAGACATTATAACTCCTGAACAGAAAATGGTACTGACCCCTAATTTTCTCCAAATATTAATTATATGTCAAACAAAATTCTTGAAACGTTTCAAGATAATCCTTCAGTCTTTCACTGATTTATGCTGAATGAAGCATTTTCATGATTTTCTTTTTTTCAAAAAAATATCAAAAAATGAGTGTTTTTTCTTTAAAATCTCAATCCAATTATCACAATAACCCACAAAAATGGTATCAACTTGTAGAAAATTTTATTCTCTTTCATATGACATCACATTTGTTGAAATATGATGTTTCTTTCGAATTCTATCATTTAAATAACAAATTCAGTAAATATGGCAGCCATCTTGGACGCCATCTTGGATTTGGAGGCTTTCGCAACAAATTTTTTGAGGTAGACCAGTGAAATGTTGTTTGTTACAATAAAAACTTGAAAATAAGCATGGTCTACTTAGTTTGTAGAGAGAGTGCAACTCACTCGTTAAATAAGCGACTTTTTGGGGTTTGGCCCTCCGGTTAATGGTCCCGAGTTGCTCGCGTCATAGCTTGTTTACACGTAAGCCTATGCTATTTGACGTTGTCAACGTCTGGACCATACCTTACGTCGATATTACTTTCTTCGCAAGCGAGCGAGGCGAGCGAGCGCTTGAGAAAATTATGTGTACATTATCCTACAAAATATAGAGTACTGTTCAGCTCTGTTACTTGTCTGAAGGCGGCCGTACGAACATCATGCAATATGCCAAAATTGATACAATCACATTTCTGCTTCCTCCATTTTTTCTCAAATTTCAGGGGGGGGGGGGATGATCGTACAGGCCATCCCCCCCCCCCCCTCCTCCATTTCATGGGGGATATATCCCCCATCCCCCCCCCCCGGATTTACGCCCATGTTTAGAAAGTCATCTTTGACCTTTGAACACATACTCCGTGTTGAAGTTTCGTCTATAATTTATCGCTCCTTCATTTTGTTTTTGTTTTTGTTTTTTTTTGTCAGGTTCACCTTTGGAACGTACGGGTATCAGGCGGCAGGTAATTTTAAGTACGCCTTCAACCCTTGCTATCCATTCTCAGAGGATGGGGCCTGTGAGAATGTTGTGGTAGGTTACTTTGCTGCTTTCCTTTTGCGTATGGCAATCCATGATCATTACATTGTTCACCCTTTTTGGTTTGATGGCCAACTTTCATTTCTTCACACAGTAGTGGCATACTTCCATTACACTTGCATTTAATCTACGTGATTCAAAGTTCCTTTGAATATTATGTACTCATGTAAGCGTAATGTATACTTCTTTGTATTACTTTTTATCGAAATAAAATCATTTTGAATTGAAATGAATGGAATTGAATATACCAGGGTCGTAGTAAAGACATTTACGGGTGCTTTGGAAACGAGACATTCTCGGAAGTATAAGATATTACCACATCTAACAGGGGCGGATCCAGGAATTCCGTAAAGAGGGGGCGTGTTTACAAAATCAAAGGGGGGGGGGGGGGCGCACGCACCCCTCCATTTTTTTAATTTCTTTTGTTTCAACAAAAAATAAAGGGGGGGGGGGCGTGCGCCGGTTGCGGTCCTCCCTGGATCCGCCCCTGTCTAAGGTGTTCATAACAGACGTACAGAACTTGCCTCGGGTTTGTAAGTTGTTCGATGTAAGGCGGACATAACATGACGAAAATGACAACTGACAACTTTGGCTGCGGTATTATTATTGTAATTCAGTCTTGTACATTGTTGTTTAAAAAAAAAAAAAAACATTCATGAAATAAAGGGGGGGGGGGAGGGCGCATTGGGTTTGAAGTTGTGTCAAAGAAAATATCCGCTATATCACTGGTGATATGTAACAAGTATGAGAACATTGGTCCTTCAATACTCACCAGATATCTGCAATGTGTCATGACCAAAACATGTTTTGTTCAAGAGCTTGACCTAGTATAACCGACAGCCTGCTTTTCAAACCAAATCAAAAGTCGGATAGGCCTGTTCAGTATTACGGCAGACCTTCGGACAGAAATGCATCGGCCAACACACATTTTGATAGGCTATTTGAATTTGGATTCACTTAATATTTCATATTTCAGCAGAACAACATAGAATGTGTCATTCCATTTTCATTCTAGTAGGTCCTGAGTGCATATTATATGCCAAATATAACAGAGAATGTAACAAAAAACAAAACTATAATGAGAAGATAAGAGATATGGAAGCATAATTCGCCAATTTCATTAAAAAGATATGATTGGGTAATCTGTATCTAATAAAGAGACAAGAATTAAATCACTGCATCTGGACTAACTATTCAACGATGATCAGAAAACGATTTCACGTCCGATCCTGTATGCTTCATCAGCTTGTCTGACGTGAAACCGTTTTCGGTAAGTTCAGATTCGATGAAAAATTTCTTGTTTATTCATTGAATGTTTTCTGCATTAACCAGAACTTACATCAATTAAATCTGAACTGTGTTATTTTGTGTCGATATGATGGTATGTGAAAAATAGAGGGAATCATTGAAAAGTGTTGCTTGTTGATAGTGAACTATAGCTTAAGATTTTCGGCAGCCCCACATAGTAACTGTAAGGAATATCCCAGTGTGTGCAAGTTATAGTGAAGGTCCATTTATTGAGTTTTATGAACTATATAGGAATGACTCAATATCTGACCGATTTTGATAAGCCTTCGGGGGGTACTATCGAGTCTTGTCGAATAAAATGTGATTAATAATGATGATGATGGTGGTGATGATATAATGATCATGAAGTGTGAGCTTCTCTTCAATTTGTCTCCCTCTACAAATGTAAGATCGCAACTGCTATAATTCAACAACCATATCGGCAAAAAGGAACCACGTGACTCGAACCTTCCGGGCAGCGACACTACAACCACTAGGCTATCCCTGGCTGCCGGCCGTGACCCGATGAACGTGGAACAAATATCCAAGCTCTGCAGATCTCACAAATTTCATTTGTAGAGGGAGACAAATTGAAAAAACAAACAAACAAACAACAACAACAAACAAACAAACAAAAAAACCTCACACCTCAATTTTCAACCCTCTGCTTAATCTCTTGCTTTCGATGGCAATAATATTTGTAAAAACATTGATAATGTGAAGTATTGGGGAGTCTCAAGGTCTGACCGCTTACTATCTAGGCTTGTCGAATAATATGTAAATGATAATGATAATAATAATTATAATGACAGTAATACAAATTTTTGATACAACGATAACAATTTAACGGCAATTTGGTCTAAATCATCTTAAGTAGCCTTTATATGGCAAAGAATGTTTAATATTACAGACACATCCCACACCAACGAATACACACACACACACACATACATACAAGAATAGAATAAATGTTGCAATAGAAAAATGTATTGAATGCTAATTGTAACTTTTGAAAATCCAAATATTAAATATCCAAATATTTTTAGCGGTCCTCCTTCTACCACTTTTACTAAAATACTGTCAATATAACGGATCAATACTAGTAATAGGGTTTCATTGCAAAATTGGCTAAGCGCCATTTTTTTTTTTACATTTCAAAGAAAGTACAGCATCAGAAACAGAGCAAAATTTAACATTTTCAGTAAAACCTTACTTCTAACATAACAAGGAATGTTTTAGAAGTTATGATGTCAAATACCCCGTATTTTCTTATTTTTTCTTTTCTTTAGCAGCTTTATCACAATATCTCAGCTTCACAAGAATGGAGTAAGTGCTTATGTGTGCAGGATTGCACGTGCTTTGTCATGATAACTTGATGTTCTTATAGAGATGAAATAAACAATACACAATACCAAATATTTACAGGCATGCCAAGAGTTCAAAGACGATACGACTGCTTATTTCAAGATCGGTGACCCCGTCCCGAAGTCATGGACCACGGCAGCGGACGAGTCGATCCAGGTTGTCTACGACTCCACCCAAGACGGCGTCATACGGTGAGTCTGTTTTTGTTTTTATTTATATTCTATTTTAGGTGGAAGGTCAAGAACCTTCTTCTAAATGTCTAGGCACTTGCAACAGAGTAAGATATATACGCCATAGACATGATATACTTTGTGGTGGGAGTGTACTAGAAAACATTCCAAACTTTCCCTTGTAGTTTGTGGCTTACAAAGGAATTTCCACTTTCAAACGATGAAAGTCAAAGGGACCCAAAACATAAAAATACACGAAATCATTATCATGAATAACAGCCAGGTTTTACAGACACAATAAAAAATGAACGCATAAATCATCTCAAGCGCATTCACCAGCACAGGATACATAAAGCAAACACTGAAGGAGATGACTTAAGGACGTATTCTCGCATTTCCACGTGACGTTTTCTCTTTTTCTATACACATATGATAACAGCATGAAACAATAACAGCTTTACACTAAAAAAATCCACACTTCACCTATCCATTCCCTTCTGTAGTCCTCGACTGAGTACGCAATCTCAGTCGATGATTATGATGTAACTAATTCCTGACACTTTTTCTATTCATCTCTATACTATGAGGAGATTTTCTTGTCTCCAGTTTGAAAGGAAGTGCCCATCGAGGCCTTACTGATGCAAACTTTCTCTTTCCTTTCCCTGTCGTAGGACCTCGACTGTAACATACAGGTGCTTGGCGACTGCGTTAGATCCTACGCTATCGCTGGATTCTGTGGGAGACAGCAAATACGTGAGTACAATGTACACGGCAGATACTGTAGGTCGCACACCCGCAAATGAAATGGAACATTCCAGGTCTTTGGTATATATTCAAGATGCCATATACCATACAGTATATTGAAAATTAGATAAACAAGCAAACAAACAAAACAAAAACAAAGACAACTTGATGCACAACAAGGAATACTATCGCCATATAAAATTGATATAGGAAGTGGATGAGGCAGAGGTCATCTATACGATTTCCATCCTTTTGAAGTCAAAGAAATGCTTGTCTTATAGTAAAGAGAGAGAATACACTGTAGTTGCTTGTGATGAGACTGTTGTTTCCCGTCAGTGACATGTGAGTCGACCTGAACCTCTCATAGAATGTCAGGACTGACGTTTCGCAAGTTTTGAGCTAAGTTTAGAATACGAAATACATTGAATCCTATTAGATATCATTTTTAGTTTAACATTTAGAGGTTCCCCCTGAACGGTTGGCTGCCTTTCTGCCCGGTCATCCCTGACCCAGTCATCTGGATCTATACAGCGTCACTTTTGCATTCCAGCATAATGATAACATTGTGATCAAGAGACAAAGTTCAGTAGTGACAAGGAGGATGCCTTATTACCCCCTTAACAGATTTACACACACACACACACACACACACACACACACACACACACACACACACACGCATTATTGAATTGGAAACCAAAGAGAAAACGATAGTAATTTGTAATTGTTATGGTGATTACATTTATTTAGAAGTTCATGTATTTTCTTCTCTTCTCCGTCTTTCGACAATCCTCCCTTTACAAAACGTCCTTCCTTCATTTGCAAAACGATAGACACGTTAATTTGAAGCTCTGACAATGTCATCATTTAACTTTGAAGGTGAGAAGGCACTTCAGTAAAATCAGGTAGGTGGAAGAGAGACCTCTCTGGTATAATATCCACTCTTAACAGGACTGTGACGTGACAATAGGGACATGATAAATCGTCCTGTTCCTCTGTCGTCCATTATTATGTAGACGGCAAAGATGACCCCACCCTCATGCCACAGATTAGTTTGAAATTAGCGAGTCTCATTTCATTTACCGATTAACAAAGCGTTCTCTTTTATTGTTAGATTATTGAACCTTCGTTAATTCCCAAATACGGTAGACTCCCGTTTTAACGAAGTTCTCGGGACCGGCATTTTCTCGTTATTTCGAAATTTTGTTATAACCGAACAAATAAACAATAGAAATACATAGAGTGGATAATGATGTGCCTGAATTTTTACTTCGTTGTAACCGGAATTTGATGTCACCGTGTTTGTTATAACGCGAGTGCACTGTATACGAACCCTATTTATTCATTTTTTCCCTTTTAGCAGTCATTGCGCGATGGTTTCACTCCCTCGATTCTCCCGAAATTATACATTATACCATCGTTTCATTAATGTTTACCTTTGCGACAGGATTTCACCGTCACCACATGTCAGGCGTGTAGGCCGCGTGTGGCGAATTGCCCCGTCAAGTCTTCTTCTTCGAACAAAATCACAGTGGGCGGAATCTTGTGCATTGTGTAAGTATGACGTCATAACCCCCTTGTAAAAGTTTGACATTATTTGGCTCCCTCCTGTGAGGAATCAAGGATGATTTAAGACCATTCAGTCTGTGTATTCTACATTTCTTTTTTTGTCACACCAATGACCGACTAGGCAGCGAGGTGATTTTTTTTCCCTCTACATTAAATCTTCGTCTTCAATCTTTAACCAATGCGCACTGTTGCAAGTTGTGCCGTCGAAGATAAAATAGTCTTTCAAGTTGTGATTATAATTATTTACCTCTCTCACGTTCTCCTGTGTTCCATTTATACATTCAGGATTATATCATTAAATTGAAAATTGTTCACCCTCAAGTTACCCACGATAATTACAGAGCGATTGCAGGGATATGAAAAAAGACAACAATAGTAATCGGGATGATAAAAAACAAACAAAATAGTAATAATAATGATAATAATAATGGTGATAATAATAACAATAATAATAACAATAGTGATAACAATAATAATGATAGTAACCAGATCGAGTGCAAACGCTCCAAAAAGCAGCATTGCTGGGGACGGCACGAATCCTGAGGAAAGTACCGGAAGTCTAAGGTTCCAGGATGGAACTTGACGTGATATTAATCTCCAAGAGATATCTTGTGAAGATAGAGATAACAATAATAGTAATAATAATAATAATGATAATAGTAATAATGATAACAATACTACTACTACTACTACTACTACTACTACTACTACTAATAATAATAATAATAATAGTAATAGTTTATCTTTAGCGTTGTCAACATGCTTAGACCACCTACATGAAACTTCGATCAGTGCAATCAAACCTGCAGACGCACCGCAAACGCTCCCCGTAGCGTACTGCAGCCAGGTCGCCGCCATGCGGCGCACACGCAATATCCAACTCCATTTTAATTCAGCCTCTCACTGGATACTTATACTAACAGACCAATTATGTCATACTTTTAGGAACTGAAGTACTGCGGCGGGGTTCGAATTCTTGACGTCTTAACGAAAGCACAATTTGCCCTTCCAATAGAACACAACGTATTGCAGGATATCATTATTCGCCAGTCATTGTATGATTTTTTCCACTGAGTCGCTAGATATGGAGGCGGGAATGTTGTAATGTTTTTGTGCACTGCCTGTCACAGGTTCACCGTAACGGTAGTCCTCTATCTGGTAGGGGGAGTGCTGTTTATGAAGTACCAAAGGGGCGCGTCCGGGACTGAAGTTATTCCCAACTATGCATTTTGGAAAGATTTTCCTGGTTTGGTGAAGGTGAGTCTGTCAATCAATCAGTCAATCAATCATTCAATCAAATTAATCAATCAGTCAATCAACCTATCCATCTCTTTTTCTGTCACTCGTAATCTATCTGTCTATTTACTAGTATTTATCTTTATATTTCTTTCTTATCTATCTATCCTTTCACCCATCTGTCTAAACGACATAATTATGTGTTTGTCTATATTTTGTATGTTATATGTATGCACATAGTAGTCAATCTGTACATTTCACATTTGAATATACACTGTATTTATCCGATTTTCTCTTTGTGTCCCATTTTTCATGTGAGTCATTAGCGCAAAGTATCTTTTTTTCTTTCTTTTCGATGAGCTCCAATAATAATCATAGCACCTTTATAAATAGTAACGTTTATCAAGATAGAAGTATATTATTCTTCTATGCTTGGCATTACATTTTCTTTTGATAGCTAGGAGAAAATAAAATCTATAAAATTCTCTTCAAACACAGTTTATGAAGTGGATACACACGATAACTAGAGAAAAGTACACGTAATCCACACTTTTTTATTGAGTTGGAAAAGTGTTGATAATCGCTGTGGCATAATTTTGATAGTGTATGTGTGTGTGTGTGTGTGTGTGTGTGTGTGTGTGTGTGTGTGTGTGTGTGAGCGCTAAACGACACACACCATGTGCATCGTCAGTAACTTTACTATACTCTGATAAAGTTTCTTGAAACTGTGGGACATATACGTATTATATATGTTCACATACGATGGGAGAAGCGTTCAGAGCCGTTAAAATAGTCACAGTTGATCGTAATAACCAAGATAAATGGACGAGAAATGTACTCCTTCGTGCCCATCATTTTTGTAAGTTTCTTTTTTCTTTCCTTTCTTATCTTCCTCTGTAGGATGGCTTTCTATTCGTCATATCTCCATGCAGGAAAGATGGTTATTCGTCCATGGACTGATCGACACTTTTTTGACCTACACAGGGTCAGGAGAGTATAGGAAAGTTCGAAATAATATAATGAACCTTTGGGAGAGCAGAAATATTTTTAGAATGTGTATTTTTGGAGATATATGGTAAACATAATGCATCATGAATCCTGGTAAAGGAGGAATTTTTGACTTGACAAGGATAGACCATTTCGATCTTCTGGCAACAAAATTGTGATGTGAATAGACTCGTAAGGGTAAAATTTGTGCCTTACGATTAGAAAATCATATTTTACCTGTACGTGTATATCATTGTGCAATTGTTAAAATGACGATGAAATTGATTCAATAGGTTTGTCTTGGAAACGCGATGGTAGTCAAAACACATAAAAAATCTTTTACACATTATGTTTCAGTGTGAACAGTACGCACTTAGTGATTTATCTTACAATATCTTGTTGCCAGGTAGAACTTGCTGCAGCTGTAAAATCCAAATGTGAGATCTACTTCTTCTCTTGACATCGAGTTCATGATGATGTATTATCACTATTAACCATTGGCTACCATTAAATACTTTGAATCGTCTCTGCAGTCTTCAGCTACTGCTGTGTCAAGCAAGCCTCGTGTAGACACTTCAGTTGCAGGCCACACTTTAATGCATCCATACATCTGTATTAAAAATGAAAGTGTAAGTACCTCAGTCTGTGTCGTGCTGATACGCTTCTCGTCGTGGTAACATTGACACTTCAGAGTCAAACACACTGAAATGTTCCCCTTTTGTATGAAACGTTTCAGGAAGTTGCCTTGTAAGGGCTTTCTAGCCAATTTCGAGGCATAACTTTACTTTTTTATTAGTGATCATCCTGTTATTACTTGACCAAAGATTTCCTCTGTTTTGTTCAAAATGTTCGACTTATTATTATTATTTTTTTTTGGGTTGAAAATCCATTGTGTTTTAAGGTATACATGTATGTAGTCTGATGTTTTTTCGTAATTAATATACAGTACTCCCATATTGCATTATTCTCTATGCTGACTCTGTTAATTACCTCCGGCAGATAAACTGCCTTGTACTTTGTAAGCTGTCATGGAAGTCGTACTACATATTCGTAAGGTGAAATTACTGTAGTTGATTTTCATTTTTGCATAGATATAGGTCCTACTCTGTATCCTGCTGCTTGGCTATAAGCCAAAGTCAAAACTGCATTTGAATATTGTTAGAGTCACGTTTATGTGTCTTAGCGACTTCAAGAAATGTTATTTGACGAAGTCTATTGTAGAGCGCGCACGCGTGTGTGTGGATGTGTTATTTTTTTTTATACCTACGCAATAGTGTATAAAGATGGCTATTTTCAACCTTTGTTTTTTTGATTTGCAAACAGGTGTAAACATTTTGACAATTAAGTCTAAAGCAAGTCATCGAACCTGTTACAGGAGATAACCCTTGAAACAATCTTGCGTGATATGAGACTTCGAAAAGTTTTGGAGCCAACGAAATTCTTTCTCAAAATGTACCGCTAATTTGCTTGTATAAGAGCGTGTGTGTTACGCCTTTTTGTTGCTTGCTGTTCTCAAAAGAAAAAAAAAAACGAAACAAAACAACGATATTGTATTATATATGTGACGGTGTTGTTTTCTGTTTAATTGTAAGACTGATTATGTCATTATCTTTCGCCAGTCAAAATTGGGCGGCTTTCAATACCTCCGTACAGTTTACTATGCTCTGTTGACAATGTAGATGTTCATATTTATTTCTGCAACATTGTCGTTACTTGCCATTGTAAAGTGTGATTGCATATTGCCCGTTGTCGTCAATACATTATTTGTAATTGATTCAACGCAATTCAATTTAATTCATGTATTCATCAGTGCCAGTGTTTTTTATTTAAAACATCAATCCCGGTCCAAATTGGTTTACATAAGTGTGCAAATACATAAACAATATCACTGACATTATACAGTAGAATAATACGTCACTTCCGATCATCTCCAACATGACCAGCAGTTATTTGCAATATTCTGAAATACATATTAGAATAATTTCATGAAACTAGAGCTATTTGTATAGGCGAAATGAAAAAAAAATACAGGAAATTAATATAGGCTTATTATTCATCATACAGTAGTTTAAAGAAAGTTTACCTTAGACGTTAGTGAAAGGTTGGGAATTTGTACTGTTCCTCTGTGTGTGTGTGTGTGTGTGTGTGTGTGTTTGTGTGTGCGCGCGCCTGTATTTAGGCTTTACAATTCCACGTTTATGTATAAGAGATTATTGGGTATATAGTGAGGATGCTTTGCGTTGCTTTCATTTCTTTCTGATATGCGGAAAAAAGAAAACGGGAAGGTATCAGGCTAAGGAAATATATAACTTAGTCAGTTAGTAGTCTATAATGTGTTTCATAATGTGATTAAAGTGGCAAGTCGGATATACAACAGTGTATTTGAACCGAGGGTTTAATCCTTTATAAAGTCTTTGCACCTGTATTTTGATGATAATGATATCATTGTCATAGAAGGTTCAACATTCTTTGTTATATCAAACAACGTAAGCACAGGTTGCCTCTTGGATTAAGCAGGAGACACAAGGCACAAAAATGAATATATATATATATATATATATATATATATATATATATATATATTATATAGATAAATAAATAAATAAATAAAAGAATTGATAAAGAAATAAACGTAAAGAAATAAAGCTGTTAGAATTGTGTCACAGCATCATAGAATGATGCAACAGAATAACATGTAACAAACGCAAACAGATAAAATTGACAAGAAATGAATATTATTTATTAGTAGAAAATTTAGCAAAGAAAATGGGATTCCATCGGGATCCCGATGGGATCCCATTTTCTTTGCTCAATTTTCCACTAAGAATAACATGTAAATACACTTGTACTAATAAAAGATATAAGGGTACAAATTGTACTAAACAATTCCAGATACCTAACCGAAAAATATACGTAAACACAAACTAATTAAATATGTTATAGTTTATGCCATAAAACATATACATTTTTATCTTAATCGTACAATCATGACAATTTTGTCTCATTCTTTTATAAATGTATATCTATCTTTTTTCATCAACACTATTCACGTCTTTATCATTCGTATCATTATTTTTGCAAAAACAAAAACACCCAAGTGTATAAATTGCCTTTTATAACGGCCAACTGTGACACCGTTTCAGAAGGTCATAGTCCGTTGTTCTTCATCAGAAGAAGATTAATCCTCCATGCACACTTCTAGGACTAGTCAAATTAATAGATCTCAGTGATTTTCGAGTCCCATGTTTTCGGATTATCCTTCATAACGGGCCGATTCCACTTGTGAAAACATGATAGTGCAGCGCATCCCATAACCATGATAACTTCCAGAAATATCACCGAAAAGTTTCGTCCGCATTTCTTGAAATTTTGGCCAGCGTTTTGGAAAAAAAAAATCATCTTTAAATGATATAAATTGTATTTAACCAAAAAGAACATTTTCCTCGTTAACTATTTCTGATAGAAAAAAAAATCAACGTTTATGAAAATTTGATGAGAAAAGAGTTGAAAACTCAAGACTCTGTTGGATTACATGTCGTTATCTAGCATGTCTAGTGGAAATATAGTGTCCTTTTTCCCATACACGTATGTCATTGCTATCCCACGTACTATTACACAAGTCATACTTGGTGATTTTAATTGGATTCACATCAGAGAAATATTACGATTTTTTTCCCCTTCATTAATAATGTCTAATTTTCCGGGGCGGATGTATGGTACATCTAATGTCGCATTTTCGATTTCTCTGCGGCATCCATTCGCCACTGTCAATCTTATTTTTCCATACATAGTTTCATTTTCGCACGACATCATGTACACTAATGACATGTTGGTATGACGATGAATCCCATTTTGAGTCAATTTGTTTGTTGCTGTTTGTTCATTTTCCATCTGAGAAGATGGCTGGATAGCCCATATTCAGCTATGCTAAGCTGGTCTTCCATGGGGTCCAGTTGGATGTGAGGCGGGACCACTTCACCGGGTTAAACACCCTGCTCTTTGCGATGAATGAATGAAGCGGGATCTTTTACTTGAATGAGATGTGACTCTCTCTTTAACGATACACGGGACCTCCATTTTATGTCCTATCCGAAGGACAGAGTGTTTGGCATCTTGCTAGATTGGACGGTATGATTACACACAACATTGTTCAGTCCAGACTCAGGTTCGAACCCGGGTTGCTTGGGTCGGAGGCAGACGCGCTACCGACTGAGCTAACTCATTCTAACTTCTAACTTCTAACTTCTTTTATTCTTAATTCTAAACAGGGCTTCTTTGATATCGTTCCTTCTATCATAAATCGACATCCAGTGCAAGGGTTTTCTTGTACTCCACAAAGATGTACGAGGGTATAGCCTAGCCATATCACAACATATTTGGGATGAGAATATTGTACTGAAAATCCAGTCTAATTATAGGATAAGTCTTGTAAGAAAGAGTAAAATCTAACGAGTAGGCCCTACAACAGAGAAGATTGGATCAAAAAGATCAAAATCGGATTGGGTCTAACTTATTGAAGTCATGAAATTGTGAAGTTACGTAAACTTTTGCAGAACAGATCTCGCACAGTTTATATGAATATAGAAATGAGTGAGCTGATGATGTCATCACCTCACAATTTTAGATTGATCGTGTACAAATGATGACGAAATTTTTGACAATATAATCAGAAAGTCACCTTTTGATTAACAAAGGTTTAAACAAGTAATATTTTAGTAAAACCTATAAGTTTCACTATACCGTTCTCGCCACGATCTAACAATTTTTTCAGATCGGGAAGGATCGGGTAAAACATGAGCCGAGCTGGACACAGTACGAAGTTAGAACGCTCTAAGAACGCTGTATTTACGACTAACACACGTGCATGCTACGCTCTTACTACGATGATCGGGAATGAGACATTGCAATCTCTGCCGCTGCAGTTACGCTTTAAAACGATGTAACTACGCTGTCAGTGCGATGTTGCCGATGTTGTCTGATCTATGCACGCAGCATTTACGCTCTGAACGATCTATATGTTATCACGCTGTTCCCCCGCCCAGAGAGCTAAAAAATTGTCCGATATGCGCCGATGTACCCCAATTCAACTGCCGATCCTCAGTCAGTCACTTATTAGCATGCAGAATCAAAGAGATACGGTGGACCTTGGAGATTCTCCTCAACTCATGGGTCTTCTGCAGCAATTAATCATTAATCAAAGACGTGCTGATCTTTCTAAAGCTTCTTCTTGATGCCCTTGCTTTTATAGTCCGTCTTCTTCTTCTATAGATATCATATTCTTCAAAATTCTACCATGTCCACTTCTTCCTCCTCTGTTAGCGTCATGTGCAGTCTCCCTGTCTTCACCTTGTGGGTAGCTGCTTCGCTGCTTTCTTTTCTTCTTTGTCCTCGTCTCTTCTTCCTCTTTGAAAATTTGAGCTCCTTCTTCTTCATATTCTGCCTCGACAGGTGAAACGACAACGTCCTCGCCCTCAACAGTTTTGCCTCTCGATCTCTTTGATCTTCTGGTAGACATTTTCCCTGCAAATTTTCCAGAGTATCGGCTGCATCCCTTTTAGAGCGGCGAGAGCGGAAGACATGCGTAGTTGAGTCTGGGAAAGTGTAGGAACAGCGTAGCTCGAGCGGAAACAGCGTAATAAACTAAAGCGGGAATGAAACGTACTGGGAGCGTCGTAGGAACGGACTTGATTCTATGGGAGAGTAGAGAACGTATAATAGTAAGAGGGGCGTGAAAGAGGGAATGTCGTGCTTTGATCAGGGAAGAGCGGCGCAGCAGCGGGACCACGTCGGTGTCTAGTTTACGTCCCGTTCTTGTGCCGATGCTACTACTCTCAGCAAAAGACGTTGTTACGCTCATTTCGCGGTGTTTACACTGTCACTACGCTCTCCCCGCTTGCCTTACAATTCAAAATATTGTAGGTCAATTTTGAGCGGGGAGATCGGGAATAGATTTTGAACAGATTCAATTTTTTCCCGAATTGAAAGAATGCCCGCTTAACCCCGTCGTCCAAACGCTGCTGCTACGATGGTCCCGATCCCTGTACGCTTTTGCCGCTCTCCCCCGATCTGCTAGATCGGGATTTATCGGGGTACATAACGTAATAGTGTAATGTGGGCTTAAGTCTCTTCAAAAGCGAGTGAAAACGAACATTCTAAATTAAAATGGCGCAAGTCAGCATACAAAATTGCAATGTATGAGGGGAAAACATGAGGCGGGACACCGTGGTCTGCTTACACGAGGAACCTTCCATTTTGGCATCTCAATACCTATTTTACACTAGTTTTATGTTTCCATAATTATAGGTGGACATTATTATTATCATTTCTTTATATAAAAACCATGTACACCATTCAAAGAATCACACAACCCCATTTCTGGGCCAGGAAAAAAGATTCACCAAGGTTCCTCGTGTAAGCAGGTCACCCATATTCACTCCACATTTTGTCTTTACCAACTCTGACAATGGTAAGTGTTTGATACTATTAGGAATGAGGTGCAATTACTATTGTAATAAGACACGAAAATTAGGTATCAATGTACCCCGACGTAATGTTTCGCGGGAACCAAAACCATATGTGAAACTTGCAATGGGTCATATTTGTTATGTTTGTTGTTTTTATCACCTTATTTTCTCTGGAAATCGTTAAAACTATGTGAGTGCCACCAAAATAACAACGAACAGTTCAACATTAGTGGGTAGATTCGACCCTCATAAGGTAAGCTTCCTCTTTAAAGCGATTTCGGGACATGGGTAACTTAATTGTTGAAATTCACTCATGCAAAAAAAGAAAAAAGAAATCTATCATTTTGATGTATGACATTAAATCTAAAGTATTCAAAATTTGCTTGTCCTATATCATTTATGCGCCATTAAGGTAGATTTTCATCCATTGATAAGCTGCAAAGCCAGCAAACTGGTATTACAGTAAAAATGTCACATAATTTTGGCCATAAAGTCATGATTTTGCACTTTTTGTTGAAAATGTGTACTTTGTTATACATGTAGTAGCAAATTTTGTTTGCCTTCAAAAGGGAAGATACTTACCTGAATAACAGTACTCAAAGTAGAATTAATTACTGTAGGGCTTGTACTTTGTAAGCAATGACATGATTAGAAGGAGGCATATTTAACCAGTTTGACTCTTCTTTTTTTTTTCCTTTTTTTTTGGGGGGGGGGGTGGGATTACCCACATGGCAAGTTTGTTGCGAGAGGATGAAATTATCACTTTACTATCAACGTATTTATATCGACTGTTCAAGAAGTGTTCCCTGATAAGAATAACGCGACTATATTTTTTCATCCGATTTTAATCTATTGCTCATGGATTGTTGAGCTGAGAAAATTTTACTCCTTCTTTTCAGACTAACTTTCAACTGCACTGGAATTTCCCTTTAATGATTGTGGACATTCTCTATATTGTTTGACTTTTCCACAGTAGAAAAGAGATGGCTCCGGTTGTCGGCTCGTTTGAAGTTGAAAACATTTCTAATGGCGGCTCGGAACCTCGGGTACTGGGATGCGTATATGAAAGGGTTGGCGCAAGAGTTGACACAAATCAGCACAGACACAACACTTTGAAGTGGACTACGTAGGTACACGTATACCTTTCCCTGCAGGACATATACCAAGGCAGTCAAATGAAGAGGAGCAAATGTCAAGATGTATGTCAGGACAATGAGGAAGGTCAGCTTGGCCATACGGTTGCGAGCTCGTATGTGAATGGACGATACCCTGGTCGTCTGAGAAAGGCCCTTGCGCGCGCGGCGTGACTGACGATGGAGTGACCATGCCGTTACCGACTGTGTTACGATCATGATGGTAACAGGGAAGCCAAACCTGATCACGAGTAAGTAGAATATGATCGTTTTACTAGACTGGGTTTCATGAAGGAACCTACAGCTGCTGTTAACCACCGTTAATTCAACAGAATAGAGACAGGATATAAACGAGAAAACACACACCGTCGATATGTAGGAGTAAATTTTGCGAGAGGTGACATAAGATCTGAAATGTAGTGGACTCACCACTGCAATCGTGCTTTCGATCGCTATTCCTACAAGAGTATAAATGGACATGTGGACTGGAACTCACATAAAGTATCGCGTGTATGCAAACTTACAGTAGAGCAAACCAACTGACGCACGCGGCACCCTGACAGCAAGAGGTAAGGGTAGGATAGAAATTGATGTCAGTAGATCAGAAACTGCCAGTGCTCCGATGAAGATGTCGGTCGAATGTTTATTGACTCCTACTTGCATCCGTAATGCGAGTATAACGAGCAGGTTTCCTATTATCCCAACTAAGGCACAGCTCATCTCCAGACCATTCACCCACGTCCACTCAAAGAGCCATACCCACTGCATCTGGTCGAGCTTTGTTGGATCACCTGGTTGATTTGTCTCATCGCTTTCGGAAGAGGAATTCCATGACAAATTGCTTCTGCGAATTCCTGGAGTTCCTGCACCTTCTAGATCTTTGGTTCGGTCCATCGAGACGACGCGTTTACCAGAAAATGCTTCAACGGGTGATGCTATGCCTCCGGGGATTATGATACCAATCGCTACAACCAAAGACCACATGATGGCGAAGACTACGTTAGTCTCTGATATCTCTATAGTGGAAGAAGAAAAATAAACGTTCGAACTCGAATTACGTTTTGAAGTGACACATTTAGATATTTAAGCAGGTAATAAGACAACAAAGATTAAGAATCAAAATTCTCAAAATCTTTGAAGGCTTCCGTGGTGGTAGAACGTTGGGTGGTAGGAGGCTTCACGAAACGTCAGGATTAGGTAGGCCCTTTTCAGGGCCACACACCTACCCTAGAAAGAATACGTGGTGCACCGTGAAGCCTTCTACCACCCAATCAAATTCTCAATATGAAGATCGCAAGAAAATTCAATGAAAGTTATGACAAAATTATCTTTTTTATTTCGGTTAAACGCATGATTCTTGAAATCTGTAGAATTCATATTAGCTATCTCTAATTTTGCTCTTTGCAAATGTTTTACCAAGCATTCAGAAATTCCATCCTAATAGTCTAAAATTTATTGTTCAGGTACTGTGATAAGTCAATGGCATGAATCACGTACATGAAGAAAAAAAAAAAGACTAGTCCTCGACAGTATTTGATATCGATGATATCGAAATAAAACCCTACATACATAGGTCAGAACAATCATAAGCCTGCCATGACTGCCATGCAACAGAATGGTAGCAAAGTGCAGTGGAAATTGGAACTTGTGAACTTATGTGCTTTGCTCGGTGATGAAAACGAGGACAAAATAATAGTAAGAAGAAAAAGAAGACTGGTTCGAGTAATGCGTGCTGTATCCGAAGATCAAAAATTCCACCTCATCAAAATATGTTTTGTACTTCAAAGAAACTGTTATCAGACAGAGAAGGAAAAGCTGGAAATGAATATAATGGCACTTACGATAAAAGTCTGACTATAGGCTCTCTTCACGAGTCGGGATGATGGCGAGAACGATGCTGAGAGTATGTCGTAGTGTCATTGGATTGGACTTCTCGGAAATGTCTATTTGTACCCCATCTGGGACAGATAACATTATCGAACCTGTCACTCCCACAGGATTTGAAGCAAAAACCAAACACATCGTTGTAGCAGTAGGGGCTCGACCAATAGAAAAACACCTGCAATGCGCAGGCGCATGGAGCGAGTTGCGCAATGACCTCTCTGCGCAAAAATCAAATTGCTGGAAATCACTGATCTCTACCAGAGATATCTCATCCTATATCCTTGGTATGGTTTGGAGGATTTTGCTACCCACCCCCCCCCCCTTTACACTTTTGATTCTTTGAAAAAAAAAGGAAAAAAAATCGAAAAAGAACCCGCCATTAATTTCAATTTTCGACTATTCCGCCCTTAGATTCTTCCCATCTAAGCGGGTACCATTGATCTTTACCCCCTCCCCTGTCCCGTAGCCTCCCCTCCAAACACACTAACACACACACACACACACACACACACACACACACACACATAAACAAACTGAAAAACGCTCCGCGGCCCCTGCACGAGAACTGCCCTTGTTGCTTCCCCTGACGCACTCCCAACCCGTCCCCGGCACACACACACAAATACACATTTACACACACACACACACACACACACACACACACACATTGACAATCGATCCGCACCCCCTGTGATATTTTTCAGGCTTGCAGATAAGTTGAATTAAAGTTTCACAGGATCAATCATTATGACCAACCTACGTGCCTTCCAGAAAATTCTAGCGACTTCAAACGTCAGTTGCAACATTATTGGTGAACCTGATCATAACAGTCCTTGGCCTCCTATAGTAAACTAGTCTGACAATCTTATACAGGTATAGTTATCAGTAAGTATCCGAGCCTTAAAGCATGAGCAAATTCCACAGCAAAAAGGCAACGATTACTTTATAAAAGAAACAATATACAGGATAGGGCATTTGAACTAAAGCACTGGATAAAAACGAGACATATCTTCATGGTTGTACTGACATTGTTGTCACATGAACAGAAGCTGGCTGGCAATCCGTTGCAAAAGAAGCAACTCGACGCAAGAAAAGTTTCTTAATGATTCCTTTGTATGCTGTATTTCTTTCAAAATGTGTTAGATGTTATCATTGCTCCTATGACGTATTCAAATAAAGTGTTTCTTATTGTATGTATAAAGCCATGTTCAACATCATCGTTCCCGAAAAGTTAGAGTAAAAACAGATAAGTAAGTATGTGTATATAGGGGGAGGTTATTTACTGGTATCATACAATCATTTACTTCAGTTATTTTTTTTTATTCCCCCTTAAAAAAAAAAAAAAAACACCCAACAACAACCAAGAATCCTTACGGTGAACCCAAGAAAATGCACTATACCAATGAAAAGTATCAGTATTCAATTACTGCCAGAGAGCATTTCCATCGAACAGTTACTTTATTTCCTTCGAACAGTTTTATCGATTAGTCCATACTGACTACACTGAAAAGAGTTTGCTGCATGGTCAATTTATTTTTTTCTCATGTGCATGGAATGAAATATCAAAGACAGCGTAGCATCAAGAAATCAATTTGGAATTTTCAGTTTCTTAGGTTTTTTCCTTCGGAAATGTCGCTAATGGATTCCCTATTCAATTCATTACCCTGCACTATCCAAATGAAGGATGTTAAAAAGCAGGGAGTTAGGAGTCACGGTTAGACGGTTTTCCTTAAGTTCCAGGGTAGCTAACTTCCAGGATAAGCTCTTGTCCCTTGACCCTACAAAGCCCAAGGGGGGGGGGGGGGCACATTGTGCCCCCTACCATATTTTCGTTTGCTACTCCTACACCCTTCACCCGATTTCAACCAAATGTGGTGACTTTTCCTAAAATCTTATTGCATAGATTTTGATGTATAATTTAGGTATGTCCAATATTAGTGGTTGCCATGGCAACCATAAACTGACAACCATTTTCATCAGATTCTGCATGATTTTCTGTTCCAAGTTCAGTTTACAATAACAATGGATGAAATGGGGGTTTTCTTGGCTGTTATTTGCTGAAGGACCAAAATGTGAAGTAAATATGGTTGTGAATTACCCTGAAATGGTCTTCCTATTATTTCCTTTATCTTCTATATGACATAGGCATCAAACAATAGATATAATAGAAATAATCGAAAATACAGCATTTTCCAAAGACTACCCTTTTATTATCATCTTCACACAAGCTTTGCCGGTAATATCATTTGTTTATCATATTATCAGTCTGCAAACTCAAAATTTCAATATTTTGGAAATATGAAATGTGAATCCAATATATGTACCCATTCCAAGCAATACATAATAGGTTTCATAATTGTTATATTTCTTCATATTGCAATGAATAGCGCCCCCACATGTTGACCTTGAGAAATTTCAACCATGACAATAAGTGAAGGCTGACTTGCTTTTCCTTCGTGGTAAATATGAAAATAATTGATATGAAATGAAAACATATACACTGGGGAAAAAGAAATAAACAGAAAAAACATGATTTTAGCGTATTTCCTTTGTATTTCTTTATATTTTGGTAAATAGCACCCTACCCTCGGTGGATTTTTTTTTTTATTTTCGTCATCCGAGGTACTCTATTTTTCCACATAACTTCGCATATTTACAATCACTTTATCTCAAAATATCCAAAAGGCGTTCAACATAATCATTATAACAGGAAAAAAAAAACAATTAAAGGGTATATTAATGATACCAACCAAAAAAAAAAAAAAAAAAGCGTATTCTTCTTAATCTGATGTCATCGAATCTTGTTTGGTTGCGCTTCAAACTGATATAAGATCTTTATTCCGCTTTCAAATCTTCTACTAAATGGTGTACTTTGAACAAACATTTGTTTCTTTCATTGCGTTCTCTGATATAATTCCTGTGGACAATAAATTGGGCATAATTCAAAAAAGGTTTACTAATTTCATCTTTTTGTTACCTATATCATATCCGAGAATAATGACTTTTTCATTGATATCTATTACAAAATCAAAAATATTCGCATTAAAACCGAAACCACTTTCCAATACATTTTTATTTTTATTTTCATTTGCATTTCAGCAAAAAATGAAAAGTGGTTTCTTTACAATTACATATAGTACACAAATTATCATTCAAATTTTCCCATTTTAATAAACAAATTGTCTTTACTGGGCAGTATTCGATGAAAAAGCTTGAAATTAAATTGTTTTATTCTGTTATCATTAATCTGATGAAACTTATATTGCAAGACATTTTTCCAATCAAAATCACAGGGTAAATTCAATTAACCTTGCCAGAGGTATAAACATGAAGGTTCTTGTCTTTTCGTATGCAAAAATAATCTATAATAATGTTTAGCTGACCTTTTTTGTACACTGATTTTATCACCTGTTGACAACTCAATAGCATCAAATTCTACTGTGTGCAGCAGTACAGGAGTCTGTATGTTATTACGTAACTTGTCCAACCAAAACCTGGGGAATGCTTTTTTTTTTTAACTTAGACAATTCAAATGAGGCGAACAGCTGCCTGTCTCGGAAGGTTTCATTTATGGATGTAACGTCTTTCCACTTTCCATCTTCTATAATCTGTTTCGCTGTGATAACATTTTCCTTTAAAAAACTCTGGAAACATAACATTTCATTTTCATATCTTATATGACTGTTATTCTTTATATCATTAACGTTAAACATGTCTTTGTACTTTAACTCAGACCATGAACAGAAAAGGTCAATGTAAAACTCAGGTATTTTTCTCCTTTTGCATATTCTTAATATATCATTTTTCTTGCAATTAAATTTCCAACACAAAGGCATTCCGCCAAATTTCTGGGTCCAATATTGAAACAAAATCTTCCATGACATTTGTTCCCCAGTAAAATACTTCTTAATCCATGATATATGGAGAGATAAACATTTTGAAAGCAAATCGACCATTATAAGTCCTCCTCTTGTTTCTGGGTTTCAGCATACGGTGCGTTTTACCTTTTCCCGTTTAGAATTCCACAAAAAAGAATACAATAATCTATTTACTGACCTAATTATTTTTAAGGGCGCAGGTACTGCTGTAGCTGTGTATACTAACTGAGATTTAACTAATTGTTTGATACTGAGTAATGGTCACCTTTCCATACAATGTCAAATTTCTCATTCTCCATAAATCTAGTGCATTCATTATTTTCCCAATTTTGCCTTCCCAGTTAAGGTTTTCAACTTCTTTATAACATTTCCCAATATATATACCGAGACATTTTATGGCGTCTTCTGTGAGATTTAATTCTCCTATAGGCTTTATAGGGTTAAAGCGATAGTATAGTTTGGTTGCGATATTGATTCAGTCTCATAAACTGAGATTTTGACCAATTAATTTTTGGGCCAGCATTTTCACCAAAAAAATTATACTTCTTTCATTACTTCTGTAAAGGAATCAACAGAATTAACTAAAATTGTAGTATCGTCACCAAATTGAATAATTCGAATATCTTTATACTCATTTTCTGATTCAATATTAGGTACTGACATGCCTTTTATTTTAACATTCGGCTTTATTTTTGCTGCTAAAATTTCTGCAACAATGATAAACAAAAGAGCGGACAACGGACATCCTTACCGCACACCTCTTTTAATAAAAAAATTCTTCAGATATCCAACCGTAATTCATTACTCTACCATGAGCATTACTGTACAACGTTTTGATCCATCTAATGAAAAGGACGACCTCGAGAAATTTCAATGAGAAATTTCAAATGTTGGGTCATGTAGAGTATGAGATGCTCTACCCACGTGCCAAATATGACGATCATACATCATATAATAAAGAAGTTATATAGGAGACACAATGTGCCCCCTTGGGCCTGGAAGGGGTCAAAATAGCTTGGGCTTTATAGGGTTAAAGCGATAGTATAGTTTGGTTGCGATATTGATTCTGAATTTAAGTGGGTTTTTTTTTCAGATAATTGAGAACCGTTAATTTAGAATTGAAAAGAGAATACAATTTTAAGAGGAATTAAACGTTAATTTGATAACGATTGATTTTCAAATGACAGAGATATAAAAAGTCATCGTAATAAGAAATGGGGCCTACTCTTTCTTATGGTCTCTTTTGTTTTGGATATGTCAGCCATTTCAAAGCAGATATTCATAAAATATAACTTTTAATTCTTTTTCGAGTTGTATACTTTCAATCTAATAATTTCAATATACAATTTCATATGAATAGTTTCTAATCATTTGCCAGAAAGTGAAAACCTGAATCACATCCTGACGAAAACTGTACCATCATCTTCTGAACGTAACTAATACCAACATTGAATGCCGAAGATAAACCACGCCATTGCAGAAATATCCCATTTATCTCCTTACCAACGAATTTCAGCTCAGCTGTTACAATGACATGCACAAACGCGGGTTTGAAATTGACGGGCGTAAAAATTCTCTCCTTGAGTACAGGATGCTCATTAGTACATGATACTTTAAACGACTTTGAAGTATAAATTTATTAATGCTTCATAATTTTGTTCATATCATTTTTGGTTAAAGTAAAATCCTTTCATTATCACAGGAGCAAATGGTCGTAATGACAAGATTGACAGCAGTATAGGCAAAATCATTCCTTAAGGTAAATATAACGAAGCCTTGGTGCGGAAACTAATGTTAAGCAGGGAGGTGAGAGCTCACCTCCCTGTGTTAAGGCAGTTCTTTATTGAAATAGGGCATGACATTGTATACAGCCCCCACTTTGTTATCGAGACATTTATTGTCATCAAAAGTTGTTGAGATTTTGACACACCAGTGCATTGTTGGTTGCTCCGAAGATTGGTTGGTTTAATCCGAAAACTAAATAAGGTTCTTTATTACAATTGTTCGTTATACAAAAAAAAAAAAAAAAATGAAGGAAAAGAAAAACAAATAAGGTTGGTTTTGTAGTCTGGGTGCCAAAGCCAGGATTTTGGGCCTGACCTCACTTTGCCGTCCGCAAAGTTTTTTAAATGGTTTAACCCTATTTTAAGGGTGCTTGAATATCTTAAAATCTTCAACAATCCAAAAGTTGCATCATTCACATTTGGATTCAGTACCCTCGAAATAAAGCAAAATGTCATTTGTTGATTCAATTTTCCACCATTTGTAAGGATATATATCGGAAGATTTGTTGCTTTGATTTTTGCCTGTATTCTGCGGAAAAGAAGAAGTGTGCATGTCCATGCAGGTATATCAGGCTAATTCGTTCCGTTGTTCAAGCGGGAGTCAGCCGGGAGGCTGCGTCGTCTTAGCGTTGACATCTTAGATCTGAAGCTTTTTGTAATAATTATTTATCATTGTCATCAAAGAGGGAAAAAATATCAATATAGACAAATTGCCTCATACCTTTGGTATAATTCAAACTTGTCAAAGTTCAGTTGCTCGTAATAATGAGCAGCATAATCCCTGTACACCTGTAGGATTAGTCCACTCAATAACTCTCAGTTATTTTTTAGTCACTTGTTTTTGGATTAAGTGTCAATGATAATTGATTTCTTTTGTGAAAACATTATCGTACTGCATCTCATAACATCCAAATATGGAAAAGTTTTGCCCGCATTTCTGTAACTTTTGGTCAGCGCTTTGAAGAAAAGATTTTTAGCTTTAAATTATATATCTGACCAAGAATGGATGTTCCTCATCGACTATTTCTGATGATTGGTTGCATGGTACATCCAGTCACTCATGCATTTCGATTTTCCTGGGGCACCCACTCTCCATTGCCAAACTTCTATACTAAATGACATGTAGGTTTATCATTAAGCCTAATCTTTATTCAATTCTAAACAGGACAAGTATAATACGATTCCTATCACGCTGGCAATAATCGACTTCCAGTAGAGGTTTTTTCTTGAACTTCTTCACCACAATTAATTACAAGGACATAGCCTGTATAATAGTCATATCATAACATTAATATTAGGAGTGGGAATACTTGCACACATTAATGATTGTGGGCATTCTGAGTATTTTAAGACCTTTCCACAGTAGAACAGAATTCTCTTCGGTTGTCAGTTCGTTTGCAGTTGAAAACATTTGCAATGGCAGCTCGGAACCTCGGGTACTGGGATGCGTATATGAAAGGGTTGGCGCAAGAGTTGACACAAATCAGCACAGATACAGCGCTGTGAAGTGGGCTACGTAGGTACAAGTGCTCCTTTCCCTGCTGGACATATACCAACACAAAGGCAGTTAAGTGAAAAGGAGCAAATGTCAGGATGTATGTTAAGACGATGAGGAGGGTCAGCTTGGTCAAACGGTTGCGAGCTCGTATGTGAGTGGACGATACCGAGGAGGCCTGAGAAAGATCCTTGCGTGTGCGGCGTGATTGACGATGGAGTGACCATGCCGTTACCGTCTGTGTGACGATCATGATGGTAACAGGGAAGCCAAACCTAATCATGAATAAGTAGAACATGATTGTTTTACTGGACTGGGCTTCAAGTAGGAGCTTACAGGTGTTGTTGACCACCGCCACTTTAATCGAATAGAGACAGGATATAAATGAGAGAACACACACCGCCGATATGTATGAATAAATTTTGCGAGTGGTGACGTAAGATCGGAAATGGAGTGGAGTCACCACTGCAATCGTGCGTTCGATTGCTATTCCTACAAGATTATAAATGGACATGTGGATTGCGACCCACATTAAGTAACGCGTGTATACAAACTTACAGTATAGCGAACCAACTGAAGTACGCGGCACCCTGACAGCAAGAGGTAAGGGTAGGATAGAAATGGATGTCAGTAGATCAGAAACTGCCAGTGCTCCGATGAAGATGTCGGTCGAATGTTTATCAAGTGCTACTTGCATCCGTAATGCGAGGATAACGAGCAGGTTTCCTAGTATCCCAGCGAAGGCGCAGCTCATCTCTAGACCATTCACCCACGTCCACTCAAAGAACCATACCCACTGCAATTTGTCGAGCTTTGGTGGATGAACGTATTGACTTGTCTCGTCTTTTTCGGTAGAGGAATTCCATGACAAATTGCTTCTGTGAATTCCTGGAGTTACTGCACATTCTATGTCTATGGTTGTGTCCTCCGAAATGGCGGTTTTACCAGAAAATGCGTCACTAGGAGATGCTGGGTCTCCACGGACTATGATACCAATTGCTACAACCAAAAACCACATGATGGCGAAGCGTGCGTCAGTCTCCGATATCTCTATAGTGGAGGATCAGAGGAAGAAAGATGAGCGATCGAACTCGAATTACGTTTTGAAGTGACATATTTAGATATTTAAGCAGGTAATTAGACAACAAAGATTAAGAATCAAAATTGTAATTATGAAGATTACTATAGAATTTTATGAAAGTGATGACGAAATTATCTTTTCTATTTCGGTAAAATGCATAATTTATTCTTGAAATCTGTAGAATTCATATTAACTATCTCTAATTTTGCTGTTTGCAAATGTTTTACCATGCATTCAGAAAGTCCATCCTGATAGTCTAGAATTGATGTAGTTTCAATGGCGCACACTTTCATTTATTGTTCAGGTATTGTGAAAAGTCAATCATGTCAATAGCATGAATCACGTAACTAAAGAAAAACAAGTCCTCAACTGCATTTAATATCGAAATTAAACCCTACATACAAGAGACAGAACAATCATAAGCCTGCCATGACTGCAACATATGTAGCACAATGCAGTGGAAATTGGAACTTGCAAACTTATATGCTTTGCTCGGTGATAAAAACCAGGACAAAATAAGAAGAAGAAGAAAAAGAAGACTGGTTCGAGTAAAGCGTGCTGTATCCGAAGACCGAAAATTTCACCTCATCAAAATATGTTTGTACTTCAAAGAAACTGCCATCCGATAGAGAAGGAAAAGCTTGTAATGAATATAATGGCACTTACGATAGAAGTCTGTCTTTAGCCTTTCTTCACGAATCGGGTTTATCGCGAAAACGATGCTGACAGTGTCTCGTAGTCTCATTGGATCGAACTCCTCGGAAGATGTCTATTTGTACCCCATCTAAGACAGATAACATTGTCGACCCTACTCCAACACGATTCGAAGCAAAAACTGTACACGTCCTTGCCGTAGTTCCGAGTACCATCAATAGAAATACACCTGAAATACGCAGGCGCATTGGAGCGAGTTGCGCAATGATCTCTCTGCGCAGATTAAATTGCTAGTAATCAATGATCTCTACCAGAGATATCTCATCCTACATTCTTGGTGTGGTTTGGTGTATAATAAATATATAAACCCCACTGAATTACAATTTCCCACTATTCCGCCCTTAGGTTCTCCCCGTCTAATTTGAGTACCATTCACCTTTACCCTCCCCTTTCACCGTCCCATAGCCCACCCATAATTGAAAAAAACGTTCCGAGGCTCCTAGCTGCACGAGAACTGCCCATGCTTCCATTGATCCACCCCCGCTCGTCCCAAAAGGATCCCCCCAAACACACATACGACCTACATACTTACACATACACTGACAATCGTTCCGCACCCCTGTGATATTTACAGGCTTGCAGATGATCTACATAATTATTACCTACGTGCCTTCCAGAACATTCGAACGACTACAAACATCAGTTACAGCATTATTGGTGAACCTGATCATAATTAGTCTTTGGCCTCTTATAGGGCCTAATAAACTGGTCTGACTATCTTATACAGGTATAGTTCTCAGTAAAGGCCCTGTCACACCTTTCCGGGTATAGTTAAGAGTTAAGGCTGGTTGCGAGTACGGATTTTCCAGCACGCACGAAAATTTTCTGCGGGCGAACAAGGACGTTGGCGAGTTCCGTACTTGCATCTTACCTGCTAGACGCGTGCTACTTACCCGCTATTTGCGTGTATTCCGTGTATACCGATCCATTTTCAGCTACGAGCGACACACGGGGGCTGCGAAGTACACTCATATGAGTTGCCTGCGAGGTGCTGCCGCTAAGTGCCTCCTACGTGTGTTCTACGTCGTGTACCTCTGTAGGCAAAACCCTGCGACTCACCTGGAACTAGTTTTGAGCATTTTCAAGGCCTTGTCACACCTGCATTATTTGGGGAAGCATTGCGGGTTTATTTGCGGGGAAAAACAAAATTGCTACTCGGGCATCCCAGCAGTTGGCCCGCACCTGACAGTATATAGCCCATATCTCGCCCGTAGTTGCCTGGAGGTGCGCGCGCAAGTCCGATTTTAATACCCGAAGCCAAGTTTTGAGTATGACCAAAAGTTTTCCGGGTGAGTCGCGGGGATTGCCCGCCGAGGTCCACGCAGAACACCAGTAGGAGGCCCGCAGCTGCCGAAAGTCACAGGCAGTTGACCCGCTTGAAGTACGTAAGTTGCCCATGGATCTATGCTCTTGCGCTGAAAGCGCGTGTCATCTACATGACATTCTGTGGGACATCTGCCAAATCAAATTCCTTCAGAGGAATTCCTTCACCGAGTTGTCAGCCTTCACTCGCCACCCAAGAGCCTACACGCAGGTCAAACGGAATGGACGTAAGTCGAACGTAAGTAGCAAGGGTCCAGCAGGTAAGACGCACGCGAAACTCGCCCAAATCCTTGTCCGCCTACAAAAACTGTCCTGCGTGCTGGAAAATTCCTACACGCGTCAAGACCGCGCATCTTGCCCGGAAAGGTGTGACAGGGTCAAAACTTGGCTGCGGGTAAAGAGGACTTGCGTGCGCAACTCCGGGTAACTACGGGTGAGATACGTGCTAGGTACTGTCATGTGCGGGTCATCTGCGGGACCTCCAGATAGCAAAAATTGTTCTTCGCAAGTCGCACGCAATTAAGACTTGTCCGGAAAGTATACTCGGGACTCGTCATCAACGTAGGCAAATTCCATTGCAAAAATTAAACGATTGCTTAAAAGTAACAGCAAACAATCATAGGACAGGGCATTTGAACTGAAGCAGTGAGACTGGGTAAAACGAGACATATCTGGATGGTCGTAACGATAAAGTACTAACATTCTTGTTACATGAGACGATATTGTACAGGTGACTTACAGTCAGTTGCAAAAGAAACAACTCGACGTAATAACAGTTTCGTAATGATTCCTTTGTATAATAATTATGCTGTATTTCTTTCAAATATCTGAAATATTAATCCTAATCGTTCTTCTAACGTATCCAGATAAATTGATTCTTAGTGCGTATGTAAAGCCTTGTCCTACACCATCGTTCCCGAAAAGTTCAAATAAAGTAAAAACAAGTACATGAGTGGGGGCAGGTGGGGAGGGGGAGGGTAGCATCACGATTATTTATTGTGTTTTTTTATGGCCCCTCAAAACAACAACTGTCAAGAATTCTTACGGACAAGCCAGGATAAAAAGTATCAGATATTATTCACTTGCTGTATTTCCGTCGAACAGTTACTTCATTTCCTTCGAACAGTTTTATCGATCAGTCCATACTGACTACGCTGAAAAGAGTTCGCTGCATGGTTAATTTATTTATTTTTTTCTCATGTGCATGGAATGAAAATTCAAAAGACAGTGTAGCATCAAGAAATCAATCTGGAATTATCAGTTTCTTAGGTCTTTTCCTTCGAAAATGTCGCTAATGGATTCCCTATTCAATTCATTACCCTGCACTATCCATATGAAGGATGTTGAAAAGCAGGGAGTTAGAAGTTACGTTTAGACGGTGTTCATGAAGTTCAAGGGTAGCTAACTTCCAGGATAAGCTCTGGCCCCTTAAAGGGATAGTATAGTTTGATTGTGGCATTGATTCAGATTTGAACTTTTTTCGAGATAATTGGGAACCGTTAATTTAAATCTTTAGAGAGAATACAATTCTAAGAGGAATTAAACGTTAATTTGATAAAGATCGGTTTTGAAATGACAGATATATAAAAAAAAGTCATCATAATAAGAAATGGGAACCAACCTTTTCTTATGGCCTCTTTGGTTTTGGATATGTCAGCCATTTCAAAGCCGATTTTCATAAAATAAACTTTTAATTCTTTTTCGAATAGCATACTTTCAATTTAATGATTTCAATATATAATTTCAGTTTCTAAATTATCTAGCAGAAAGTGAAAACTTGAATGCCATCCTGACGAAAATTGTACCATCAATATCTCAACGTAACTAATACCAACATTGAATGCCGAAGATAAACCAAGCCATTCTAGAAATATCCCCTTTATCTTCTGACAAACGATTTTCAGCTCAGCTGTTACAATGACATGCACAAACACGGGCCTGAAATTGACGGGCGTAAAAATTCTTTCCTTGAATACAGGATGCTCATGAGTATGATACTTTAAACAACTTTTATGTATATAATAATGAATGTTTCATAATGCTCATATCATTTTGAGTTAAAGGAAAATCATTTCATTTCCACTGGAGCAAATGGTAGTAGTGACAAGATTGACAAAAGTAGGCAAAATCATTCCTTTAGGTAGATATAACCTAGGGTGCGGAAACTAATGTTAAAGCAGTTCTTTATTGAAATAGAACATGACATAATATGCAGCCCCCCCCCCCCCACTTTGTTAGCGAGCCGTTTATTGTCATCAAAAGTTGTTGAAATTTTGACATATTTGACATGTTCCTCTCGCACAGATATGTTGCACACATTTTCTTTGCAGTTTCAGCAAGGTTTAAACTGTGTATACAACCTGCACATAATGATGTTAAGATTATGTAGGGTATTTATTTCAATACATGGAATGACTAACGAAAAACCACCCCAAATCGATGCATCTGTAACTAGCATTAGTACATATTAATAAATATGAGAGTGTTGTTTCTCGATATTTTCGTATTCACGAAAGAGCATGTCATTTTTTTTTTCTTCAAAATTTCTCTCGCTTTATTTATTCTGGAATGTCGCGAAGTGCGCATTCATAGACCTAACTTTGAATACTGTCAAATGATCACAATTTCTTAATAAGTTCATTAGTGCTTTAATTGTTAGTCATATGATTATATATGGAACAGGTAAATATCAGCAGAAATACTTCGACACAGACGTAAACACGTTCACGAATCTATTTGTCATGTGGTAGTGCTTGCCAAAAAAGGTGCTTATTCTGATGTGATTCGACCACAGATTTCACTTTTTTGTTTTATTAATTTTCGATTACGGCTATCCTTTTCACGAAAACCCATCTAGTTTTGAAGGTACATTTAGTCTGATATGCAGCCATAATTTACAACACTTCCACATTGGATTATTCTTTACGTTGACTATGCTAATACTTCAGGCAGGTATCCTATCGTACTTCATAATGCTGTAAGTCAAATCACTCTACATAATCGTAGGGAGAAGTAAGCTGATTTCATTTTGCTAAGATAGGCCCTACTCTGTATGTCGCTCCTTTATAGCTAGTAAATAAAGCCAAAGTTAATACTGTAATGCAAAAACATATATATCTAGTCACGCTTATCTGACTTACCTGACTTCAACCAACCTTTTTTTCTTTGATGAAGAAGTTCGTTGTATCGTGTATGTATGTGTGTGTGTGTGTGTCCATTTCATATCCGATTTTGTACGATTTTTCAACCCGGTGTAAACATTTCGACGATCAAGTCTAAACAAAATCTATAATCGATCAGACATATGGAAACACGTTGGACAGGAGATGACACTGAAGAAATCTTGCGTGGTATGAGTCTTTGATACGAAGTCAAAATTGTGGAGCCAACGATAGTCTTTCTCACATGGACTGCTAATTTGTGTTTGAATAGCATGTGTGTCACTTTGTTGTTGTTGTATGTTGTTCAAAAAACAAAGCTAAACAAAACAAAAACAAGGGTTTTGTTAACTAAATGTAAGTCTTGTTTTTAATTCAATTCCAAGACACTTTTACATCATAATTAAATCTTTTCTTAATCGAAAGTGGGGCGACTTTCATTTCCCGCGTTACAGTTCACCGTTATTGTTCGTTGCTCCGAAGATTGTTTGGTTTAATCCGAAAAAGAAATAAGGTTCCCTAAAGGAAAGGAAAAGAAAAACAAATAAGGTTGTTAGTTCCGAAGATTGGTTATACTTTGTTATCTGGGTGCCAAAGCCAGGATTTTTGGCCTGACCTCGTTTTATCGTCCGCCCGAAGTTTTTTAATGGTTTTATCCTATTTTTAGGGTGCTTGGATATCTTAAAATCCTCAACAATCCAAAGGTTGCATCATTCTCATTTCGATTCAGTACCCTTGAAATAACGCAAAGTGTCCTTTTGTGAGTCGAATTTTCACCATCTGTAAGGATATATATCGGAAGTTTTGTTGCTTTAATTTTTGTCTGTAATCTGCGGAAAACAAGAAAGGTGTCCTGATATACGAGGCTAATTTGTTCCGCTGTTCAGCCCGGGAGGCTGCGTCGTCATAGCGTTGACGTCCCACAACTGAAGCTTGTTATCATCATTATTTATCATTGCCAACAAAGAGAAAAATATATCCACATAGATAAATTGCCTCATAAAAAGCCAACCATATTAATATGCCTTTCGTATAAGTCAAACTTGTCAAAGTTCACTTGTTCGTCATAATGACATAAATGACCAGCGTAATCCCTGCACTCCTGCAGGACTTCTCCCATCACTAAATCTCATTTATTTTCGAGTCACTTGTTTTTGGATTAACTTTCACTGATAATCGATTTCATTTGTGAAAACATTATCGTGTAGCATCTCATAACTTCCAAATGTAGAAATAAGTTTTGCCCGCATTTCTGTAACCTATGGTCAGCGCATTGACGAAAAGATTTTCAGCGTTAGATTATACATGTAGGCCTATATTCAACCAAAAATAGACGTTCCTCATCGACTATTTCTGATGATTGGTTGCATGGTATATCCAGTCACTCATGCATTTCGATTTTCCTGAGGCACCCACTCTCCATTGCCAAACTTTATTTGCCCACACCTTCATTTTCACACAATATAATGGCATGTACGCAGGTATATCATTGAGCCTAATGTTTATTTAATTCTAAACAGGACTACTATGATACTATTCCCTATCACGCTGACATCAATCGACTTCCAGTAGAGGTTTTTTCTTTCTTTCTTCAACTTTACAATGAATGGACAAGGGCATAGCAGTCATATCATAACATAAATATTAGGAGTGGAAGTATGGCCTACTTGTAACACATTAAAATGTATCTGTACACAGAAATTTAGTTTTCTGACGTTGTAGGTTATTGTACTGGTAATATCCCTATGAATTATAAGAGTTCAACGTTACTCACATACAGAGATACAGCAACATATGAAGAGACATAGAGCAATCTCTAAAATGCCACAAATTACGTGCGCCTTGATCTAAGAGTAGTCTTCTGGCCTTATCGACTGCATTCGATTGCGTTGTTCGATAATTTTCTGTACGATCAGTGTACTACGATACTCTCAAAACACGCAAACTCACGCAAATGTCCACGTACACAGCTAGGTTGGTGCTACCGCGCCGCGCATGGCTCGATGAAGCGATACCGATAGACAATATTCGATGTAGGTGTGTGTAGACGGAGGCGAACGAAGGAAACGTGCACACACCGATGGACTACGCGCGGCTACTTTTTTTCAGATCTGTCTACTATTGCAGCGCGTACTATAGTGCGAGCTGATTTATTCAAATTAATATTTCACAGTTTGGGACATTTTCTGTGATGGGATAGAATTTTCTCTAGAGTTATTAGGCATGCTCTCACACCTCTCAAATTTAAAATTTAGAGGAGAGTTTCCCTTTAATGAATATGGGAATTCTCTGTAGTGTATGACTTTTCCACAGTAGAAAAGAGATGTTTTCGGTTGCCAGTTTGTTTGCAGTTAAAAACATTTCTAATGGCGGCTCGGAACCTTGGGTACTGGGATGCGTATATGAAAGGGTTGGCGCAAGAGTTGACACATATCAGTACAGACACAGCGCTGTGAAGAGGGCTTTGTAGGTACGAGTTCACATTTCCCTGCAGGACATATATCAACAAAAAGGCAGTTAAGTGAAAAGGAGCAAATGTCAGGATGTACGTTAAGACAATGAGGAGGGTCAGCTTGGTCAAACGGTTGCGAGCTCGTACGTGAGTGGACGAAACCGAGGAGGCCTGAGAAAGATCCTTGCGTGCTAGGCGTGATTGACGATGGAGTGACCATGCCGTTACCGACTGTGTTATGATCATGATGGTAACAGGGAGGCCAAACCTAATCATGAGTAGGTAATAGAACAAGATAGTCCTACTGGACTTTACTTCAAGTAGAAGCTTACAGTTGTTATTGACCACCGTCATTTTAACCGAATAGAGACAGGATGTAAACGAGAGAACACACAACGCTGACATGTATGAATAAATTTTGTGAGTGGTGACGTAAGATCGGAAATGGAGTGGACTCACCACCGCAATTGTGCGTTCGATGGCCATTCCTACAAGAGTATAAATGGACATGTGGACTGCGACCCACATAAAGTAACGCGTGTATACAAACTTACAGTAGAGCGAACCAACTGGATTACGCGGCACCCTGACAGCAAGAGGTAAGGGTAGGATAGAAATGGATGTCAGTAGATCAGAAACTGCCAGTGCTCCGATGAAGATGTCGGCGGAATGTTTATTGAGTCCTACTTGCATCCGTAATGCGAGGATAACGAGCAGGTTTCCTAGTATCCCAACGAAGGCACAGCTCATTTCCAGACCATTCACCCACGTCCACTCAAAGACCCATACCCACCGCAATTGGTCGAGCTTTCCTGGATCACCGGATTGACTTGTCTCGTCACTTTCGGTAGAGGAATTCCATGACAAATTGCTTCTGGGAATTTCTGGAATTCTTACACCTTCTATCTCTATTGTTCGGTCCTCCGAGATGGCGGTTTTATCAAAAAATGCGTCAATAGGATATGCCAGGTCTCCATGGACTATGATACCAATCGCTACAACCAAAAACCACATGATGGCGAAGCCTAGAAGTCAGTCTCTGATTGTTCCTAGAAGAAGAAGGATTAACGATTATACTCGAATTACGTTTTGATATGACGTATTTAGATATTCAGGCAGGCAATATCACAACGGAGATTCATCCTCACTTCTTAGATTCCTATTATCAAAATTGCCGGAACATTCAAAAGAAGAGATGACATGATAAGGTTTCCTATTTCTGTAAAACACAAAATTCCTGAAATTTGAAGAATTCATATTTACTATCTCGAATTTTGCTGTTTGCAAATCTTTTGCCAAGAACTCCACATAAAGTAGATCCAGATAACTAATATTGATGAAGTTTCAATGGAGGTGCACACTGGTTTTGATTTTCATTATTTATTGTAATTATACTCTGTATTTATTTTTTTTTCTTTTTCTTTTTGGTATGTTTGTAGTTGTATTTTGGTATTTTTGTATTATTCTGGTATAGATATTAATTTTCCGGTAAACTGTGCGCTTAGAAACATCGGTATTAAGCGCCTTATAAATGCATTGTATTATCTATTATTATTATTGTTTCAGTGGTGCGTATTTTATTTGTGAAAGGACAATGACACGAAGAAAGGAATATTTAGTGTAGAGATCAAACCCTACATATATTGATCAAAACATTCACAAACCAGCCATGACTGGAACAGATGTAGCAAAGTGCAGATTAAATTAGAACGGGTGAACTTATGCTTTGTTCGGTGATATCAAACGAGAACGAAAAAGAAGAAGAAGATGAAAAGGGTATACTGTATCGAAAAATGTGTGCTATATCCGAGAATGAAAGTCCGACATCATCAAAATATGTTGGTACTTCAAATAAACTCACCCATTAGATACAGACGGAAAAGCTGTAACAGAACATAACGCAATTTACGTCAAAGGTGTGACTATAGACACTCTTCACAAGTCTGGATTATGGCGTTAACGATGCTGGCAGTGTGTGGTAGTCTCGATTGGATTGGACTTCTCCGAAGATGTCTATTTGTACCCCATCTCAGACAGCTCACATAGTCGTACCTATTTCTCATAAACGATTCGAAGCAAAAACTCAGCACGTCATTGCCGCAGTTCGAGTATCACCAATAGAAAAACGCCTGAAATACGCAGGCGCATTGGAACGAGTTGCGCAATGACCGTTCTGCGCAGAGATTAAATTGCTAAGTGATCGCTGATCTCTACATGAGATAAGTGCTGGTTAAATTCAGATGGGTACGTTCCTCGACCGTAGCACGTGAACAACTTTTAAATTGCTTTCCTTAACCCTCCCCAGGCCTGAAGGGTTCCTCCTCCACACACACACACACACATACACACACACACATGCTGAAAATCATTCCGGACACCCTGTGATATACAAACTTGCAGATAAGTTAAATCAAAGTTGCAAAGGATCGATCATTATGGCTGCAATCGTCATTTACAACATTATTGGAGAACATTGTTATAACAATCCATGGCCTCCTATAGTAAACTGGCAATCTTATTGGTAGACCCTATTGTCATATGTGATATCCGCGTCTTAAAGCAGAAGCGAGTTCCATTGCAAAAAGTCAACGATTCCTTTAGAAAGAAAGACAATTAGGATATGACTTTTGAACTAAAGCCATGACAATGCATACAAACGAGACTCCACTCCAACTCCAAACTCCATATTTTATTGTCCAAGAATGAAAATTCTTTTTGCCCAATTGATCGTGGGCCCGGCAGCCACTGAGCAGCGCCAGATCGACGTTGCTCTAGCCTTTTCAACTGTTGAACGGCAAATAAGGAAGCAGCAACTCCCATTTTTAACGTCTTTTGGTATGACGCGGCCGGGGTTTGAACCCACGACCTCCCGATTGTGAGGGCAGTCGCTCTACTCACTGAGCCAACACATCGGTACATATACATCGAGACATATAATAGTATTTGGTTGGTGGTATTGACATTGTTGTTACATGAACAAATTTTGTATCGCTGATTGACAATCAATTCAAAGAGAAAAAAATCAACGCAAGAACAGTTTTGTAATGATTCCTTTCTCTGCTTTCTTTCTTTCAAAATGTGTTAGATATCATTCCTTACTGCCATTGATGTCTTCTATATATAACCTTATCCAAATAAAATTATTCTTAGTGCGTGTGTCAGTCCTGTTCTACACCATCGTTCCAGAAAAGTTAAAGTCAAGGAAAAGGCAATGAATAAGTAAGCACGTGTATAGTGGGGGAAGGGGGGGGGGGGTTAAAAGAAGATTTACTGGTAACATTATTTTATTAGTTTGTTTATGTCCCATACAACAACAACAACAACCGAGAATCTTGTGAGGCCAAAAAATACACTGCGAATGAAAAAGTTGCGGGTAATATATTATTCAGTTACTTTATTTTCATCGAACATTACAATTACTTTATTTCCGTCGAGCAGTTTTATTGATGAGTTCATACTGAATACAATGAAAAGAGTTCGCTGCATGGTGAATTTATTTCTCTCTTGTGCCTGGAATGAAACATCAAAAGACAGCGAACCATCAAGAGATCGATCTGGAATCTTCAGTATTTTAGGCCTTTTCCTTGGAAATGTCGCTAATAGATTTCCCATTCAATTCCTCACCCTGCACTTTTCCATAGAAAGGATACTGAAATCAAGGAATCAATACCATCAGTGAATGTCGAAGATAAACCAAGGCTGTGACCAAAAAAAAAAAAAAAAAAAATCAAATTTTTTTATCTTCTGGCCAACGAATTTTAGCTCGGCTGTTACAATGACACGCACGCAGACAGGCTTGAAATTTCACATTAGACATTTCTTGCGCTGAATGAAGGCTGCTTATGAATCATGATACTCTAAAGGATTGATATTAATAGTGGTATCAATGCTTGATATTTTCGTTTCATTTCCTTTAAATTGAATATTCATTTCACTGGAGCAAATGTACTTCCCGATACCGTTACAAACATTATAGGGCAAATAATTTCCTTTTAGATGATAAAAAGTTGAAAAAAAAAAATGTTGTTATTGAGCGATGTCAGAGGTGCTGATTCCAATATGGTTTTTTTCTTTGTCAATGAGATCTTCAGATATCCAAAGAGGCCGTCAAATATTAATTGACATTTTTAGTATTTTTTCCGTATAAATGGTGAATAATTAAAAATCAATTGATGATTTCGAGGGTGCTGAATCCCAATGTGGATGATGCAACTCTTGTATCAAAGAGGGTTTTTACAAGGTAGACATGTATGGGTGCGTCTATCAACTCTTTTTCTCGGCAGAAACAGGTTTTCCAAACAGCTTTCAAGGATTTTTTACGAGTTGATAAACGCAAAGCTGTTTTGAAAACCCTTTCGGAAAGCCTTTTCGAAAGCCGCAAATTTGTGGCTTTCCAAACAGGTTTCCTAAACAGGTTTTCAGACACCTGATTGTAAAAGCCTTTTGAAGTTGATAAACGCAAAGCTGTTTTGAAACGGCTTTGTAGCATTGTACTACAGTTACGAACAATGCACGCCTTATATGACCTCTTCTCTTCGGGTCGGATTGCGCAATGCAGCTGTGCAGTGACAGGCCAGTTATCGTGTTCGCGAAGAGTTGATAAACGCAACTATTTTAGAAGCCGTTTCTAAAGGGCTTGGGAAACGGCTTCGAAGGGGCTTTGGAAACGGCTTTTGAAAGCCGTTTAAACAGGGGAAAGTTGATAAACGCAGCCTAAGACATGGCGGTCAAGAATTCATATTAACTTTATTTTTTTTTCCCTGATGAATTGTAAATGAATTACAAAA
This sequence comes from Diadema setosum, assembly GCA_033980235.1. Classification (NCBI taxonomy): domain Eukaryota; kingdom Metazoa; phylum Echinodermata; class Echinoidea; order Diadematoida; family Diadematidae; genus Diadema; species Diadema setosum. Next base: position 34,794,627 of record CM067075.1, on the reverse strand, counting down.
GATGATGGCTTTAAATTTTAGATAGGGTAATAAATCTGCAAGAGGTGCAACAATCATATTCGGATTCAGCGTATCGGGGCAATTGATACCTTGCCGAATCATTAGAGAATTTGCATTTGAACTTAGTGTCCCATTGGCCCATATCTACAGTACTTCACTTGCTGAAGGTGCCGTCCCGACGATGTGGAAGAGAGCTGTAGTTGTCCCTGTCCCTAAAACCACTCCTGCGAGAATTGATAAACTCCGTCCAATCTCTCTGACTGATACTTTCGCCAAGGTCTTTGAGGGTTTCGTCTCGAAGTGGCTGATGAAGTCCATTGGATCGCAGCTTGACAACAAACAGTTTGGTAATGTGAAAGGATTATCCACCACGCATTACCTAGTTGACTTATTGCATCACCTTTATCAGCACGCAGAGACCAGTAAAGCTGTATCTACACTTGTCATGACCGATTTCCACAAGGCTTTCGATCGAATCAACCACACTGTTGCCGTCCAAAAGATGATCTCTCTGGGAGTGAAACCTACGCTGATTCGCTGGATAGCACATTTTCTTACTGACAGGAGCCAATGCGTGCGCTACCGTGGTGCCACATCCAAGTGGGCGACTCTAAAGGCCGGAGTACCTCAGGGGACCAAACTTGGACCAATTGTGTTTTTGATCGTCATCAACGATGCGCTACGTGATAGTGATATAGCATATTGGAAGTATGTCGATGACCTTTCCATTGTTGACTCAAGATTCGCCGGAGAGCAACCACTTTTATTGGAAGCGGCTCTCAAGCGTTTAGCCGAATGGTCTACGTCCAATGGAATGTCTATTAACCCCGCTAAATGTGAGAGTATGCAAGTCTGTTTCATGAAAAATCCCCCAAACCCATGGCCACTGCAAATTGACCAAGAACCCCTCATACAATCCACTTCTGTGAAATTGCTGGGAGTCCACATTCGTCATGATCTAAAGTGGAATGATCATGTTGATTTTATGATTAAGCGAGCTAACGCACGGATATATCTCATTAGGATTTTGAAAGGATACGGATTGTTAATTGAGGATCTCTGCACCATATACATTGGCTTCATTAGACCCCTTGTGGAGTATGCCTGCCCTGTTTGGAATGGTGGCTTAACTAAAGAACAAGTATACTGTTTAGAAAGGGTGCAGAAAAGAAGTTTGAAAATAATGTTAGGCACGAATTATTCATCATACGAGACAGCTCTGACTCTCCTGAACTTGTCATCCTTGGCTGACAGAAGGAAACAATTATGTCTGACTTTTGCTGAGAAAATGGTCTCAAATGATAAGGTCTCCTACCTCATACCCCCTTGTAAGAACATTAGAAATCTACGCAAATCAAATGTCAGAGAGCAATTAAGATGCAAAACAAAGAGATTCCGTAACAGTTCAGTACCGTATTTCATCGATTTGTTGAATTCATGTTAATCAGGCTGATGATTATATATTGTAAAACTAATTTGCACATTGGTTGTATGTTACATAATTCATATTTTATTGTTCGGTTGCACTATCCACGAGGCATTATCTCTTTGGACCTTTATACCTATCTCGCTCTCTCCTCTCTCTCACGTTCTCGCCTCTCTCTTCCCATCTCTCTCTCTCTCTCTCTCTCTCTCTCTCTATCTCTTCCCTATTCAAACTACTTTTTTGTGACATAGTGCAAAGTTTTGTAATTACCATACAAATATAGTCCTCATTGGTGTTCAGAGTACATTGGTTATCATTTGAGATTTGAGAACTTGTTTTCAAATGATAAGATTCCCTGCCTCATACCCCTATGTAAGAACATTAGAGATTTACGCAAATCAAATGTCAGAGAACAATTAAGATGCAAAACCCAGTGATTCCACAACAGATCAGTACCGTATCCCATTGATTTGTTGAATTCTTTTTAATTAGGTTGGTAATGATATATCATTTGTATGGCATTTTGTGCAAACTAAGTTGCAGATTGTTTGTATGTTACATAATTTATATTTTATTGTTCGGATACACTATCTATGAGGCATTATGGCAATGGGCTTTTATACCTATCTCGCTCTCTCCTATCTCTCTCCCTCTCTCTTGCCCTCGCTTCTTTCTTCCTATCTCTCTCTTTCTCGCTCTCTCTCTCCCTCTCTTCAAATTACTTTTACGCGAAATAGCGCAACGTTTTAAAAATCGCCATCTAAATAATGGTTCTCAGGGGTGTACAGAGTTTATTGGTTGTCTTTAGAGATCTTTCTGCAATATTCATCCCTCTACATCAAAAGAGTATACCAAGCAATATGACAATGTCCGTTTGATACGGTTTCATGGGGCGCCCTCCCCGTCCATCAGTGGTCATAATGATAATCATGTGATTGAAATTTAATAAGCCACATTTCTACAATATTTCTGTTGTGCAATAATCATTCCTGAATGTTATGATATCGTAATATTTTCTGTGAGTTTTTGGAATGTTTTTTTTTTCTGATCCATATATTTTGTGTGTATTTCACATCTACATTCATAAGATTGATATTTTATATCTATTATACGATTTATATGGATAAGGTATTTTGGTTTTTATCTAACTTTGATCAATAATGATGTACAGTTTTGTTGAAAAGATAGCAAAGTTAAGAGATTATATGGATTGAAATGATGATTTTGATAGAAATATAAGATGAAAACAAATATATTTGATATTTTATATCTTTTTGCATATCTCTTCCCTAGTATTCTCTTCTGTCTCTTTCTATTTTTCTTGCTATCTCCTTTTTACAAGTACCCCTTCTGTGTTTCTCTCTCTCCGTCTCCATACAAAAGTGTTTGATATCTCTTGTTATCACTGTCCCCTTAGATTATTTTTCAGCACATGTATAAACAAAATATAAAAGTTGTCGGAGAAGTGTAATGATTTGTGTATTTTTGATATATTTTAGTCTATACGTTTGTGTATGTATGATGGTGATATGAAGATTATGTATAATTTTCCTAGCAGATTTCTCAATGTGTGTGTATAAGTGTATTTGATTAATTCTGCTATTTTGGTTATCAGGTGGCTTTCTATATGTATGTATATAATTGTGTAGTTTTATCTTTTAATCGTAGACTGATTGTATGATTATGTATGTTACCATAAAATGAAATATTACACTGTACAAAATTCTGCAATTCAGCCATGTTCATGGTTGCAAATGAATTCTTTTTTAATAAACCATTACCATTACCATTACACCATTACCTCCCGAGGGCAATTACCCCCGGCTAAATACTGGTTAGTGATAAGTTTAGAGTAAGGATTAGGGTTAGGCTTAGGGCATAGAGTTTGGTTTAGGGTTAGGATTAGATTCAGGATTATAATTAGGGTTAGGGTCAGGGGATGGGTCCGGGCTAATTGCTCAGGGGGTAATTTCCCTAGACCAGGATTCAGCACCCTCGTAATAGGATAAAACCATCAAAAACACAGAGAGCGGACAGTAAAACAAGGTTCTGCTTCTGGCACCCAGATTATTACTTTGAAAATGAAATAAGGTTCTCCGTTCCGAATGTTTTACCCAGGTTACCACTCTACGCTGACAACACAGATGTTTACATGTATATCTATTTCTGCAACATTATGGTTACTCCCAATTGCAAAGTGTGACTGCACATTGTCCGTTGTCATCAACACATAATTGATAATTTATTCAATTCAATTAGTTTCATTACTTGTCTTTATTAAACACATCAACCCCAGTCAAAATTTGTTACATAACTTTGCAAGTACGTATTAAATGAAATTCAATCACATTTTGAACAGTAAAATAATGCGACACTACGATGATCATCAATGTAACGAGCAGATATTTGCGATGTTCTGTATAAGTATTCAAACAATTTTATAAAACTCCGTTAGGCTAATCGAAAAATACCACAGGGAATTATATATAGGCTTATGTGAAGTACTCGTATAAGCCTTATGAAGGAAGTTACTTTTGAATAGACAATGGTATACTGAAAGGTTGGAAATTTGTAAATGATTATATAACGTACCTCTGTACATGTGTGTTTGTGTTAGGGGGGTCCCTTCTGCATGTGTGATTATAATTATTTAAGCACAAAGTTTCAGTTATGAGAGATTAGGTGGAGTGATGATGTCTTTGCGTTGCTTTCATTTATGTCTTTCAATCTGCGGAAAAGAAGAAAGGTACCAATGTGGCTATTTGTCAGTAATATGTTTAATTATGTGATCAAGTGAAAGGTTGAATACGTGTGTATATTTGAGTAAAACATTATTGTTATTGTCGTCTTCATTATCATTTTCATCTTCGTCATCATCATTATATATCATTATTAGTCATCATCACAAAAAGATCCAGTTGGATCAATTGTCTCACATAAGGCCGACAATACAATTCGTTTCGTAAAGGTTATAGTTTCCTTGTTCGTCATAAAAAGAGCATCCTCCTTGTACATTTCTGGGACTAGTCCAACAATAACTCGTAGTTACGCACTTTGATTCCCTTGTTTTTTGATCAACATTCCCTCATCGTTGATTCCATTTGTGAAAACATGATCGTGCTGCATCTCATAACTTCCCAAAATACAAACGTTTTGCTCGCATTCCTTGAACTGTTGGTAAAGGTTTTGAAGAAAGGATTTTCAGCTGTAAAATAACCAAAAATGAATGTTCCTCGTCAACTTTCTCTCATGGGTGGTTGAATGGTACATCAAGTCACTTATGCATTTCGATTTTCCGAGGCACCCAGTTAGTCCATGGGCCAAGACCCGAAAAATGGGTTATTGGTACCACCTGAGGTGGCAAAACCTTTTTGGTGTCATTTGTTTGTCGGACATAGATATGCTTATCAAGATATGATAGCATTTCCAAATGTGTAGCTTAGTCATAATAAATGAATTTTTAACCAATTTGGTCTCGTTTTTATATCCCTATACTTCTGAATCGAAACTAAACCGCTATACAAAGAAGAGCACTGCCTTCTATGGCACGCCAGAGGGGAATCAAATATTTATGTTCGACACCAACTAAAAAACCATTTCATCAAGTAAAATTTCATTCAACAAAAATATATTTGACCAAATATATATTTGATAAAAGATATATTCAATAAAATATGTATTTGACAAAAATATATTCAAACAAAATATATATTTGACAAAAAAATATATAGGTTTGACCAAAATATATATTTGACAAAAATATATATATATATATTTCACCAAAATATATTTGACCAAAATTATATTTGACCAAAAATATATTTGACCAAAAATATATTCGACAAAATATATATTACACCAAAAATATATTTGACACAAAATATGTTTGACCCAAAATATATTTGACCAAAAAATATATTTGACGAAAATATATTCGACAAAATATATTCATTTCAACAAAAATATATTAGACCCAAAATATATTTGACAAAAAGTGTTTTACATACATGGCTTTCCATACTTTCGAAAAAAAAAAAATCATTCGATGAACGAAAAACCATTCCATGAAAATACATTTCATGAGCTGAAATACGTTTCATGACAAAATACGTTCGACAAAACGAGTGCGCAATGTTCGCTGTGTACCAAGCTGGCCCATGCGACTTGTCTACATGCAGCGCAACACGTACGCATGCATACACTGCACGTGTACCATGCATAGCACACTACAGCCAGCTAGCCGTCATCGGCGCGGCGCAGTGCGCCGCTGGCCGCCGCAGTGGGATGCTCGATCGAGTGGTGGGGTTTGAGCGCGGTAGCTTTCGCGATTTCGATGTCGATCTAGCTCAAGACTTCACGCATGGGCCATGGCTTCCACTGTTCTGAAAGTGGGAGTAGGAATGATCCCGCCATGGCGTTATGCAAAAGATTCAGCACAGCTTAATCTCCGCCATTGCCAGTTGGCGAGCGCGAGATCGGGATCAGGTCGTGGCCGTGGCAGAGCAACATCAGCGGTAACCGCATGCAGCAGTGACCCCAACACGTTACTGGTTACAGCGCCCCGCGCCGGGGTTACATCATCACAATACAAATACACGTACAACCAGTTAATGGTACATGTATTTCATCACATCATCACTATACAACCAGCTATATACCTCATCACTATACAACCAGATACATACTTCATCACTACAACCAGATACTTCATTTGATGAATCTTCAAGTCTGATTGGTTAAGAATTGGGGCATACAGTCAGCAATTACCTGTAGTTCCCACAGTACCCAAACTGACCCATATTATACTAAACTGCCCTCTTGATTTGTAGCAGCACATTCATATGCACATGTAGGGTAAGCACTTGGCTTCAATAGTGAGAGAGGTGACCAATATCCAATACGATTGCAATGCACGTGAAATGGCAGCGCAGATGTGTGAATTGGCTATCCAAGAGCTATTGCCATCAACCTAAATTTTCATACAATTTTCTTCATTATATAATACATGTATGTACAGATATGAACTGCTTTCCTTCAAGGCAGTTGTTGCTATCGGTGCCCCTGTAAGGTTCCTTGGGTCATAGCACAGAGCCGAGATCCCTCGTGGTAATGATATCAACAATTCCCCGAAGAGCAGTCCATATTTGCACTCTAGGAGATTGTCATTACAAACTTCATGTCTGAATAGATGGGAGAAGTGTTGTGTGGTGGTTAGTAGAGGTGCCATTGAACTACGGCAAACATATTCCATATGTAGTATCAAAATGTCAATAAATGTTTGTAGAATGTTGACGGAATTGAACTACAGTCAACCTTGCCCATGTCGAATCTATTTGGACTGAAGAAATAGCTTCGATCAGAGAAAATTCAACTAATGAGGGATTAAAATTAATAGAATGTACCGGTATAAAGAGAAGAGGACTTGAAAAGGACCTTTGACTTGGGTGATTATTTGACTTATGCGAGGCCAGCTTAAGCAAGGTTGACTGTTTTTCATTTGTGTTGGAACTTTTGCAGCAGTTATCAAAGAATGAATAAAACTGGATACAAATATAGAATCCATGTTATAAAACTTGCAAGGATGATACACTAATTTCATCACAATCAGTCATGGATTGAAAAGGAACACAATCCATGCTATTATGTGCCAAGTTTTTTTTTTTTTTTTTTTTTTTTTTTTTTTTTGTATGTGAGGGTGTGTGTGTGTGTGTGTTTTCATTTGATTGCTCTTATGGTTTGTTCACTTATAGGTCTCCATACTTTCAACACTGTTATTATTCCTCGAGTACTAGTAGTATGTTGCACTGCATCTCGTATGAAAAAAACAAACGCCAAAACCTCTAATTTTGCAGTCATTCACCTGGAGCACATACATTTGTACTGTACTCTTCTGAGCAGCAGTAAACTAATTTGCCCATTTACAATGAACTGGTTGTTAATTTCCAGTCGCACAACTTACAATATATATAGAAAACTTAGTTTGTGGGATGGCGTCATTCAGTTGTGTACACAGCTATATGATGTACGTAGTAACTATCTCACTTTTTCAGTCATAAATTTATCTCGAGTATCATTCATCCACTCACGCATTCAATCACTCCTTTCACTTTGTATGCCAAGTTAACAAGGAAAGATATTCGTGCCATACCAATCACAAGATGGAAATTTAATTGCAGTCATTAACAATTCTGGACATAAAAGAAATACAAAGTCTATGTAAATAACACTGTATATTCAAATTGGCTTGCCATTATTCAACAAGACAGCTCGCACTGCTGTTGTATGTATTCCACACAACCTACTAAAGAGCTCTGAACCACACTGCTTTCACAGTAGTTTGGGTACAGTCTCTTTGTTATCAGTCCATATTTTCCATTCACAACAGACCCAAGAGATGTCACGTACTGTAGGCCACACAGTTTTGGGGGATAAATTGTTTCCTGTCATGAATCGCCCACTTATGGCCAGAAGTAACAAGATTTCAGAGGCTGAACTTATTTCACAGATGAACCAGCAGGCAGTATTTCTAACATTATGGCATTGTTATTTCATGTTACTGAGTAAGATCTGAATATTACCGAGTACATGTATTACCAGGTAAAATTTGTATGCTTACCGTTATGTTGTAAAAGTTGCATCGCAGATTACAATTTGCACTGAAATAACCCCCATATTTCTCCTGTTGAAACATGAGAGATATTGAAACATACATTTTCTTCATCAGACACTCACAGATAAAACATAATAACATATGATAACCAATAATTACAGTATATAGCGCCTTTTCAAAAAAGACTTGAAGCACTTCAACAATTACAACACTGATCCGCTTACAATGTAACATGTAGGGGGCTCGTAGGCATGGCACATCCAGTCAATATTTGAAATATTACACTTTGAAAAGTCGCAAGTAATTAATGCAGGTTTGATTCATTTCAGAAGGGATCTTTCTTTTCTATCAAAAACAGATCCCTTAACTTCGAAGCTTCAATCATATTTCTTACATGTCATGTGGTTGAAGCTTCTCTGGCATTGCCAGCTTAATGCCACAGTCAAGGTGTCACAAATGGGTCTAGGGCAATTACCCCCTGGGCAATTACCCCGGACCCTTCCCCTGTCCCTAATCCTAATCCTAATCCTGAAACTAATCCTAACCATAACCCAAGCTCCTAACACTAAACCCAACCCTAACCCTAATCTTAACTCTAACCTTACCACTAACCAGTATTTAGCCGGGGGGTAATTGCCCTCTGGGGGTAATTGCCCGGATGCGGTCACAAATTCCAATCTTTCAAATTCATGAAACCAAATTCCAATCTTCTACAATCTAAATGAGGCAATTGGCACAATGTACATGCCTTGTCACATATCTTTTTTTTTCTATATTTTTCAAATTCATTTCATTTCAGTCTCACAATAATTAATGAATGCTAATTTTGAATGGCAAGTACAATGCTTCTGCTCTGACATTATGCTGTATACTGTAAACCTGTTTCAATCAGAGGGGGCAGAAATTTGCTTACGACACAAGTTAGCCTTAACCCAATGAGGACTGACTGATTTTGCGACAACAAGCATTTCCCATAGACACCTGCCCTAGTATACTCCGACTGGTTCTCAATTGGTTAAGAGGAAACTCTGTTAAGCCAGACTTGAAGCACCTCCAGACATAAAGAATCTTACTCACAAGTGGTACATGTACACTGATCTTTGAAGGCACTGAACACATAATCAAATTCTTGTTAACATGAAAACTTGGCTTACACCAGTCTACTGTCAGCCGCCATTACAGGACAAAGATCATCAATGTAAAGTATTGTATCATCCAATGAAGTCCCATTCTCTGAGTATGACTACTGCACATCAATAGTTTATACAGGATCCTGCTGTGTACTTCACTGTGAAAACAACCTACAAACAATCAGAGTTAACATGATACAGACTACAACTGTGTCAAAGATAAGGTGGGTCTGAAAGTCAAGACTACACACAAGGCCTTATGAACATCAATGCTGAACTGTTACCACATACAATACTAGTGTATTATTCTGTATGTACAACTTTAATAAAGATGTGGAGTGTAAAACAGATGCACCCATCGTGTCACTGACTTCATTTGTATTTCCAGTTCCAGTGTATATTGTAAGCAACTTTGTTCAACTTTGTCAATAAACAAAACTATTTCACATTGATCACTTAAATAAACAGGATTCAAGTCAACATCCCTTTAAAATTAACTCTGAGACAAATAGAACTATGCAGATATTCATCAGTCTAGAGATACCACACAATTACACTTGCTGCATGAAGTCTTTAATATCAGAATCTCAGATAAGCTGGAAAACATGATCAAGAGAGGCACTCCGGTATGGATTGTACATTGCTAATAATGGAAAAATAAAAACTTTATAAGACCAAGGAGGTACTAGTACCTCCTTGATAAGACGATAATTTGTAAATTTACGAATAATTTCTGAATCCAAAAGAAAGATTCATATACACTCAACAACACTGACAAACAGACAGACACACAATAAAAACTCACACACCTATGAAGGAACTTTGTTCACAATGTGGACTAAATCACATTTTTGAACTAAGGAAAACCCACTAGAACTTTAGAAGACTGAGAGCTAAACTCTATCAATTCTGTTTATGCTCTTCCAGCATTATCACAGCCAATGTGAAAAACTGAATGTGGATTTTTCTTCCCAACACCAGGATGTAAATCCTGCCTTTCCACTGTAAATCTTACTGTTTTCAACAATCTACATATGGCAGTTTATAGTTTACAGTCAGGGGTCCTTCAGCTCATATCATGTAATCTGACAATGTAAGTACATTTCAATTGGACCACAGTGATCAAATTAATCTATCATAAAATTTCATTCAAAGTTAAATGGTGCAGTATTTCGAGATATTTACATTGTAACCTCTGGCAATTTAAAGAGTCATGAATACTGAGGAAACACCACAGACAGTATTTTTGTACTGAGCAAGGTGATATCCAATATTCTTACAGAGCTAGACCTGCTCATAATAAAGAGGATAAAATGGGTTTACCCCTCGCATAGAGACTATCAAATCTCTATCCCATTAAAAGTGCTATTCATTGGAGTGGGTAAAAGGAAAGCGATGGAAGGTTAATGGCAGGATGATGTCACGGTTTAGGGACAATATGAAGAATGATAGGAAAATGTCAGTGATGTCACATTAGTGTCATGATGATGTCACAGTGTTTGGTGATGATGTCACAATAATGTGAGAATGATGCTATGATGTTATAAAGGTATAAGAATTATGTCTTGATGACAATGATGATGATGATGATGATTTAGTCTTATTCATAGAGGGTAGCCACTTTAGTGATCTTTGCACTGTTCTCCTTGTGGTTCCTGTTCACATTCATGAATGTAATTCAGCTATCAGGATTCTGTCATTATAATCTAATGATGATGATGATGTGAGGATGTCATGTTGATAATGAGCTGGCGATGTGATAGGGATGTAACATTGTCATAAAAATAATACAAACATTATTATGATGTCATGATGACTGAGGATGTGACATAAACACATTGAGTGGATTAGACATTGGAATGACTGGCAATGAGCCATATAATCAATCTTTCGCCTTCCCCTAACATCATCAGCTATCAACCAAAAAAAGAAAAACAAAAACAAAATGGCTTGACTGAGAGTGATGGGTTGACATTGGTATTGGTATTCCTCTGAGTAACCAGTGCTATATAACTTGCAAATATATCAAAGACGATTCTGACAGAGAATGTCATCACAACTATGAAATCTGTATGTTTACTTGGGAAAGGGGAGGGAAAGAACTAACCTGAATTCAATTTCATAGGGGCATGATTTGTTTTGTCCCTTTAAGCAGCATTACACATTAAAATGTTCTTGTCATCTTATCATCATACAAATCTGTAACTGCTGAAAGACTGCAATAGTGCAGATGAAAGAGTTGGCATTCATGTACCAATTGCAAAATTTCAAATACATGAAATCAAATGCTACAGATTCAAGAAATGAACTAAATATAAATGCATTACTCAATACTGGCAACCTTCATCATCAATAAAAACCATTATCAGTCATAATTGTTTAAAGTAAATGCCCATTATAAGAACCATGAGAAACACTTAAATATAAAACCTTGTGCAAACAGGAACACTTCCATAAGGCAAAAAAAAAAATCATTGTATTGGCGTAACCCGCCCGACCCTGAACTTTACACACACACAAAAAAGGAAATACATCGTTTTTACTGAGAGAGGGCGCGATACGGGTTTGCGAATTATCAAAAACAACAACAACAACAACAACAGCTGGTGTCAGAAAATGGCCGCGCAGTACAGCGTGTTGGCGACTGATAAGTCCAGTTCGAAGATTTTATTTAGTATTATTCAGAGAATCGATTTGTCAGTGGCGCTGGGTGATTTAGCCCATGAATTTCTGACCGGTATGTCGTGACGGCTTTTAAACTGGTTATATAACAAATTTTGGATGCAACAGACCCTCTCTATCGAATGGGGTTTCGTTAAATATGAGTTTTACACCTAAAATACAGGTAGCAGGTACACAGTCTTCACTTATTAATGACTTTCACTGAGTATACCCAACCAAACAAATATCCACAAGTACACGTACGAAGATTTTGACAGATTGAATGCGTCAGAAATACTGCAAAACCACATAAGATTCCTGCCAAGTATCAATGAGGCCATCGTCAGGTCAAACAAGTTCAAAATCACACAGTTGCTTGATGATGTGACGCCGACTCAACCGCCGATGACCCTACTTTTAATCTCCGGCACAACTAAGACAGAGGAAGTCAGCATCACCAAGAAACAGATATCTGAAATGAGCAACAAAAATCAGTCAATCGAGAATAAGTCATTAAAAGGAGTTCTATGGAAAAGAGTAAAACTGTGCCTGATTGCCCCTCTAATTAAACAGACATGGAAGTCATTGTAGTGCATTAGACATTAAATTAGTCAATTATACCACCCAGTCAGCAGCCTATGAAACCAAATATATAGCATTATTTTCCTACAAATATCTTATAAAGTGAAAAAAAAGTATAAGAAACCTCTAATTTTCTCAAAACATGAAGCAGAGCAGAATACAAGAAATCCTACAGAAGTGCTGAGGTTTAGTTGTGACGAAGTACAATCATAATGACAGATGTTTTACACATGGTTAACTCATTCAATTTTTTTTGCTTTTAAAGGACACATTTGTACACATTAGCGTACAATGGGCAATAATTTTACAATGTGTACAATTAACAATTAGCCTGTGATATTTAAATGACGGCCCTTGGTTTCAACAATAACATGACAAAAGTGTGCGAATACACCAGTGGGATGGGAGAAGGGGAGGGAAGTTCATGCCACACTCACCTTATACTGACAGTGCTTCCATCTGGAATATTTCCTGTAGTAGTGGGAAGTAGATAACCAACATCAGTTACATCTTGAAGGACAGCTAACCAAGGCATGATCTGCATGTTTGACAACATTACTTATCAAAATTATCACTCATTACTTTATGTTGAAACGTACTGACAAAGTCTGTACACAACTGAGTTATTTCATCACCAGTGGTGCATCAGACAGTATGTATGGTCTTGTATTCATACATGTATGCTACACGTCTTTTTATGACTTTGTCTGACACAGAGAAGGCTGAGGCAGAATTGCATCTAATTGAGAGGAGCAGTCATTATTACAGTGCCATCTGGACTGCTTGACAGGCACAAGTTGATAAATCCCAGCTCAAGATAGTATCATGCTTGTCCTTATACTCTGAAAAGGCTTCATGGAGCAAAACAATTCATTGCATACTGTATGTGAAGATGAATGCTGTTACTGCATGTACTAATATACACAGCCAAGTATCTATAAAGACAATGGATAAATCTAATCAAATCAATACATGCATCATTATCTAATATTACAATCCGCATGACAAAGCATCTGACAGAAGATAGCTTGCTAAATGCACTAATGTTATCACTCGGCACAATGTAGCAAGGGCATAATATTACAATTATGTAAAGGAAGAACTTGACCAATATTAATAGAAATGTGTGTACAGTCATGGACAATAAAGGGAGCACTAACCTCTCTCCAGAAGACCCAGAGGATTCCCACGACGATGATGAGGGCAGACATGACTACATAAATAAGAAGAGGTCTGGTGATCATGGGGTCACGAACCTAACGAGGAGGCTTCCTTATTACATCCTTGTCCGATGGCTCCACTCCGAGACTGGACAGAGGAGTGGGGAGAGAATGAAACATTATCATACAGTCATGTGAACTACAGAATGCACATTTTTTTTTTTCATGTCAGTATTTGTTCATTATCCATCTTTGATAATACATGTACACACACTCTTTCTTTCTTTTTTTTTTACAGAATGAACAAATATTTGTCCTTTCTTCCAAATTAACAATAAAATCTGTAGCCATATAGACAGAAAGAATTTCTGGAAACAACATTAATGTGTAGAGTAGAAATAGCCGGCATCCAGACTTTCCAATAAGAAGGGTCACAAGGAGAAGGAGAGTGGCATACAAATGAGACTTCGAAACACTGCTGATTTGAGAGGTATTGATTTTTACTTTTACAAAATTATTTTCCCCATGACTGAAGAATTATAATGGTACTCACTAAGATGCTGCTTTAGCCGATGAAAAGGTAAAATGAAATATTTTGAAACCAAAGCTTTAATGAGATTCAAAGATATTTGCTTGAAGAAATTTGATTGATTGATTGATTAATTGATTGATTGATTGACTGATTGATTGATTGTGAATCTTTATGCAGAGTGGCCTGATTAGACTGAATCAGAATAATGACTGCACTGCCGGCATAATTGCCCTCCCCCTTCAGAATACTCTCAGACCTGCTGATGTGTGCACATTGTGGCTCACCCTTGAGCAGGTGGTCCTTCCATGATGACGTTGATCCAAAGGCTCTGCATGGCATTGAGTGGGTTGGGAAACCTCATGATGATGGATAGGGCTATCAGGGTCCAAGGCAGAAAGCTATGCTCCTACCAACACAGAGAAACAAACAAACAAACAAACAAAATCATATGTTGCAATCTAACTTCATAGATCCTTCACTTCATACTTTTGCATAATCATTAATGTGTCCATGCAAATTGGTCATTACGGGATAAGTTTTCATCAATAATTCAAGTTTCAACTGATTTCTTGCAAAGTAGAAATCAATACATAATCTTATCACAATTTGTATTCATGTTTGTTTCAATCAAATTACAAATGATTATAAATGATTACACATATTTACATTATATTTGTTATTAAGGGGTCATTTTCAATAAGACTACGTTGTGCTTCACATGATTTCTCCATTATCATATTTGACACAGTGCATTTTTGATTGTTTGTTTGTGTTTTTAATACAGATTTTGTCAACCAATAATGAAAGTGAAAATATATGTAAATGAGATGAATGAATGAAATGAATGAATGAATAACGTTTGTTGGAGAATAAGCATCAACCCATTTTGATTCTTCCGTGAAAACACTGTTTAGAGTCTTTAATGCCTATATTTGAATAATTATTCCACCATACACTTATTTTGAACGGAATGAAGTATACAATCTTTCGTTTTTGGCATGCAGAACTCAATTGAAGCAAAAATAGTGAACCATTTTAAGCCAAACATTTTCGTGTGTATTCCAATTTTGCAAATTTTGTGAGATCCAAGAGTCACAAAATCAAAATACATGTACATCCATATGCAAAAGTTCTTGTTTACACTGTATGCATTGAATTCAAGTGGCATGCTGAACTAGAAATGTCGCTAAGGCGACTGGTATGCCTCCGCCATAATGCATGATTCTCCTAATAGGTCTACTGTACATGTGGACAATGTGTGATTACATTTTCACACAATTGGCAAAATATTAAAATAAAAAGTTTGTCACAAATGTGTTGAATATTCACCTTCATTGACCTAAGTTTAATTGGATGAATAGGAGAGCATGCATTTGGGGATTTAAGGACTTTAACTTGACTTTGCCCATTCATAAGTTTATGCATTGAGTACTTTTCAAGGTATGGAGAAAAAGTGCAATTTCTGTATTGAAAAGTACATTGTTACCATTTTCATCTGGCTTTTGACCGTAAAATTCATAGGATAATCACTGTCAGGCAGAACATGCATAAATATGTAGAAAGTTTCAAGATACCTTGAGCCACTTTTGAGATATGGAGGAAAAAGTTAGTTCGGCACTTTCCCTTGATCTTTGACCTTTTGACCTTTAAGGCAAAAAAAAGAAAAGAAAAAGTTTCCAGAGAATCTCTATCAGGTTATACATGCATACACCAAGTGTAAAAAAAAAAAATAATCCCGCTGGCATTGCATAAATATGAGGGAAATAGTAAAATGTTGAAGTGTTGCCCTTGTCTTTGGCCCCTGACCTTTGACCCCATGAACCCTAAATTCTCTAGATAATCATTGTCAGTCAGTACATGTATATATGCTATGTTCCATGAAGATACCACGAACAATTTCAAAGTTACGGACAAAAAAATATTGTTACTTGACCTTTTGACCTTTGACCTTTGACCTCATGACCCCAAACTTCCACCAGAGAATCTTAATTGGGTAATACATGTATACACTAAGTTTTAAGAAAATATCTTCAGGCATTGCATAGATATGGTGGAAATAGTGAAATTTTACATATTTGACCTTGACCTTTTGACCTTTGATCTTGAGCATGTGCACCCAAAAGTTGATAGGCACAACTTCACCCCCTAATACACATACATGCCAAGTTTCATTAGGATACCTCAAAAGGTTTTTTAGTTACGCTGTCCACAAAATTCATTACGGACGGAAGGACGGACGGACGGACAGACGGACGGAGGAACAACCCGAAAACATAATGCCTCCGGCACCACTTCGTGGCGGAGGCATAAAAAAAAAGAAAAAAAAAGGCTGTCAGCTGTGATTCAAGACTAGATATATCGCTACGGCGACTGATATGCCTCCGCCATCATGCATGGTTCTCCTAATAGGTCTATAGTACAATGTCTTGACAATGTGTGATGACAGTTTCACACAATTGGCAAAATATTAAAATGACAGGTTTGCCACAAATGTGCTGAATGTTCACTTTCCTAGAACTAGGTTCAATTGGATGAATTATTCAAATGTCAGAGTGCAGGTTTTTGGGGAACTAATGATTTCTACTTGACTTTTGACCCTTTTATAAGTTTATGCTTTGAGTAATTTTCAAGGTATTGAGAAAAAGTATAATTTCAGTATCAAATGGGAAAATAGCATTATCTAAACCTGGTCTTTGACCGTTGACCTCACAGTTCCACAGAGAATCACTGTTAGGTAGAACATGCATAAATATGTAAGTTTCATGATGATACCTTGAGTTACTTTCGAGATATGGAGGAAAAAGTGCAATTTAGCACTTTCACTTGACCTTTGACCTTTGACCTTTTGGCAAGAAACTTCCCAAAAAATATATATTGGGTAATACATGCCATACATCCAGTTTAAAAAAAAAAAAAAAAACCTTCAGGCATATTGCATTTTAAGGAAAGTAGTGATATTTTGAGGAGTTGACCTTGAGCTTTGACCCCCTGACCTTTGACCCATGACCCCCAACTTCCCTAGATAATAACTGCCCATCGGTACAAGCATATATACTAAGTTCTACGAAGATACCTTGAACCATCTGCGAGATATGGAGAAATATGTGGAATTTCAATTTTTTTTCACAAAATAACCTGTGACCTTTGACCTTTGACCCCGTGACCCTAAAATCCACACAAAGTATTATCCCCCAAGGATATACCCTCATACCAAGTTTGATGTAAAACCACCACATGGTTCTTGAGATATCGACAAAAACAAAACGGGACGGACGGACGTACGGACGGACGTACGGACGGACGTACGGACGGACGGACGGACGGACGGACGGACGGACGGACGACCCGAAAACATAATGCCTCCGGCCACTTCGTTGCGGAGGCATAAAAATTTCACACTGCAAATATTTCTTGCTTTACAGTGTGCACAAAACTACTTCCATTGGGGTGTAAGAACAACATTTTGTGTAAGTAGAGAATAGAGATTGTTAAGAATTGGGTGTGCACTTGTGATTATTGCAACACAAGATAGATACTCTAGAATCTACTTTTTGAAATAAAACTCTTTACAGTATCCTGTCTTCATTTCTTTCTGAATCTACAACTCCTCAAAGATTAGCTGATTGATGTAACTACCTTTATGAGGGTCGTAAAATTTTGATATACACTGATCAGGATCCTCTGATAAAATAGTTATCGCAGCACAAGCATGGCTCCTGTAAGCAAAATGTTGATTAAACAGAATTTCCCCCACTAGTTAAAGTCAGGGTTAACCACTCTGGAATTGGACTCCAGCTATCACTGGGGTAACATGACTCTCACCTGGTATAGCCATTGAAGACAGCTGCTCTGGTTTGTCCAAAAGATCAGCATTCTCTCGGACGGAAAGACTTTGACTTGGCACCAGCAAAGTTCCTGAAAGAATACAAGACAAGCTTATCAACAAAGAACATGATACATGTACTACAAAATACCACAAATCATAAGCAATTACATCTGGTACAGAAATCCTATGACCCACCAAACAAACAAATAAACACAAACTACAATAACAGTGAACACATTCTGAACACGACACTTTTTTTTTCTTTTAATACTGCACAATTTATTCTGACAAATGAAGTATGGAATTGTTTGCTTGATTTTCTTCTGAACTTAATAATCTATGCTTTATAATAAGGAGCTACAGTGTCAAACCTTGGCAAAACCATCACTGGATCAATAGAGATCAACACAAAGTGACTCACGTCTTCCAGTCCTCTTCTGTTTCCCAGATCTCGTAGACGGCATACTGTAGTTACATGCCCCCTCATGGCCTCAAACATTCTCACACTGTAGCTGCCATTGTGTATTAGTGGAAACAACACAAATACAATGCATGACATTACTGGGTAAATACTGTATACCTTTTGGAACATAATTTTATCAACATATAATAAACTTGATGTTGAAAAGATGAACTGAAATGTTTCCAATTAGTACCATATTGATGTACCGGTACTTGCTTCAGGTTTCTCTAGGTACTGCTATTACAGTTTGCCTACAATAGAGGCATATATATTGTAATTCTGCAAGGGGGAAAGCAATGATAAATGATGATGATGATGATGATGATAATCATGACTAGAAACATCATTTTCATTATTCAAGTAATAACAACAGTGATAATTCATCATGAAAATTTTATAATGATCACTACCATCACTACTTTATTATTCCTAATATTACTAGCTTTGAAAAAACACACCAAATCACTATATTCCAAGTTTATCACAAAAGTAAAAAACATTCACAATGGGGCATAAAGTCTTGACTTCCTAAACTTCATCTTTGAAACTTTAGTTTCAACACACACACACACACACACACGCACACACACACAAATAAATAACAATAAAGGGGTAAAATTTGAACAACAATTTTCAAACAGTACAAGTACTTGACTAAGTTAGTACTTGACTTGATTAGGCATCCAGAATTCTGCTCTGTTGAAAGATAGGGATGGCTGTTTATATCACATATCTATATCCTCTGAGAATTGTTCATTCAGCTTATTCAATCTCATAACTTTCCATAAGAAACATCACATTCATAGAAGAAAAAAAAAGAAATAAAGTCAATTTTCCTAACTCTGTGATTAGTATATTACTGAAGCACTTTCCATTCAAAATATCACACCAGTGGGAATCTAGCAATGAGGACACGATGTCTTACCTCACACATCCATCATCTCTTCCTGCTGCATCAACGTATGTCCTCAGGTTGCCACGGAAACTTCATTCTTTTCCTCCTGTACGGCGAACTACCTGCCGACAATGAATGCCTGTGGAGAGTTATCGTGATCGCGTGAATAACTGCAGTCAGCAACGCGCTGTCGTAATGATACTGACCTGTGTGACAGTAACTCTAATTGTTAGTCTCATGGGGGGGGGGGGGGGGGAGAACAACTAGCAATCTATATTTCATGATGAGTTACACATTTATACTCCAGGTTAGAAGGCATATAACCTTGTTTCTTATGATGTCTATGATGGTCCCCCTTATTTAAAAGCCACCGTAATGTGTAACGTTAACATTAGACAGCGTAAGCTGTGAGCGCGAGCAGAAACAACTACAACTAAGTCAACGTTGAATTCAATGCTTCCCCATGTCTCATTTAATTCAAATTTATGTGAGTGACTGGAAATGAGATACTAAGGAATCCCTGAAATTTTGGTGGAATTTGGTAGAGTGAAATTTGAGGTATATCTTCTTGCCTCTTAGATACGATATTGGCTTACTGTCAATACTGCATTACCATTTTACTACCGCCGGAGTCTGTCTCTAAGAAGCCCATGACCGACGGCAACGAGAAGAGACAGATCTCAGACAAATTTCAATGGTCGCGCTCTGTCCACACGTAACGGTTAGTGCTCCTCTAGATACTAGTCTCTACAAGTTAGCGTGGATGTGTCTTCCTGGACATTTTGCTGACTAAACCATACAGATACAGATCTACGACAGTTTACCAACCTGGGGTTGCTGAGGCTGAGCCCGTAGTGCCGGTGCGGTGCCGGTGGTTGAGCCTGAGCCTATTTACAGCCTCAGGCTGTGGTCTATTTGCCCTTGGCCTGCTTGATGTTTGGGTTGGAGACCGGATCGTCATGGCAGGCGCTGCCGTAACTATACACAGCCCAGTCGCTGTACGTAGCGTAGGATATTCGCACAGCGTACTCCGTCTGGTCGGGCTAACGCTGCCGCTGATGTAACCCCCGAGCGGGGCGGCCGGGCGCTGTACCAGTAACGTGTTGGGGTCGCTGCTGCGGTAGATGTTGCTCTGCTCGTGCTAACTTAGTCTCGTGATCCAAGTATGTCCACGACCGGGCGACCTGATCCCGATCGATCTCGCGCTCGTCATCTCACTGGCAATGGCGGAGCTGAATCTCTTGCATAACGCCATCGAGATCATTCCTACTCCCACTTTCAGAAGAGACAGACATCAAAATCGCTAATGCTTTGTATACGAATAGCGCGCGTACCACGCGAGCGTCTAGCTCTCACCGCACGGTGTACGGGCTAGCAAGCGCGCGCGGATGTGCATGCGCATGCAATTTGCAGATTGATGGTGTATACCACAGTGTACACGCAACGACACGTGCAGTGTAAGCTTGCGCTGCGCTGTATTGTCATCGAATGATTTTTTATTTTCATGGAATGATTTTTTGTTCATCGAATGGTTTTTTGTTCATCGAATGGTTTTTTGTTCATCGAATGATTTCTTGTCGTAAGTATAGAACGCCATATAGGTGTAAAACACTATTTGTCAAATATATCTTGGGTCTAATATATTTTTGGTGAAATATATATATTTTTTGTCGAATATATTTTGGTCCAATATGATTTTTGGTCAAATATATTTTTTGTCAAACATATATTTTTGGTCAAACATAGTTTGTGTCAAATATATTTTTGATCAAATATATTTTTGTGAAATATATTTTTGGTGAAACATATATATTTTTGTCAAATATATATTTTGTCGAATATATTTCGGTCAAACCTTCATATTTTCTTGTCAAATATATATTTTGTTTGAATATATATTTTATGAAATATATATTTTATCGAACATATTTTTGTGGAATGAAATTTAAATTGATGAAATGGTTTTTTAGTTGGTGTCGAACATAATTATTTGATTCCCTTCTGGCGTGCCATAGCCTTCTGTATGTCCACAGGTGTTCTGTTGTAAACGCGGTGCGCTTAGTCTTTATTCAAGGCAGCGAAGGGAATATCCAAAGGGTTATGATGTCCACAGCTGTCACGCGGTGCGCTTAGTCTATATCTAGACCAATGTACCGTTATCATATCTAAAGTTCCTAATAAAAGGGATTATCTACACTGTTTTTATACCACCCTCTCAACAAATACATCAGTTTTAAACAAAAATCACTCTGTTCATTTACAACATTATTTATTATAATGTATTGTAGTGTACCGGTACATTGTTTTTGCATTATCTTTCATTGTTGGATGGAAATAAAGCGACATTGGCGTGGTATTAGCGTTTTCACCGCAGCGTTTTCACCGGAAAATACGGTAAAATTCACGGGAATTGCTTTTTTGTTGTTGTTGTTTTTAGATAAAGGGATATACACTGTATTATAAGCTTTGGATATTCCCTTCGCCGTCTTGAATATTAGACTAAGCGTTGTGGACATCATAACCCTTGGATATTCCCTTCGCTGCCTTTAATAAAGACTAAGCGCACCGCGTTTACAACAGAACACCTGTGAACATTCAGAAGACAGTGCTTTTCTTTGTATAGCGGTTGGTCTCGATTCAGAAGTATAGAGATATAACAACGAGACCAAATTGGTTTAAAATTCATTTATTATGACTTAGCTACTCATTTGGAAATGCTATCATAGCTTGATAAGCATATGTATGCCCGACAAACAAAATGACACCAAAAAGGTATTGCCACCTCAGGTGGTACCAATATCTGGCCTGGCCCATGGACTAAGTGGCCATTGCCAATCTTAGGATCCTATTTGCCCATATAGCTTTATTTTCGCAACGTAGGTATGACATTTGGCCCCATCTTATTATTTTAGAATTATTCAATTCTAAACAGGACTACTATAATATGTTTCCCTCTTACGTAGACATCAATACACTTCCAGTTAAGGGTTTTTCGTGAATTCCACAATATATGTACGAGGGTATGGCCTAGTCATGTCATAACACATTAGGAGTGGGAATACATGCACTCCTTAATGAATGTGGACATTTTCTGTATTGTACGACTTTTCCACTATAGAAAAGGGATGCCTCCGGTTGTCAGCTCGTTTGCAGTTGAAAACATTTCTAATGGCAGCTCGGAACCTTGGGTACTGGGATGCGTATATGAAAGGGTTGGCGCAAGAGTTAACACAAATCAGCACAGACATTGCGCTGTAAAGAGGGCTGCGTAGGTACGAGTGCACCTTTCCCTGCAGGATGTATATCAAGCCAGTTAAGTGAAAAGGAGCAAATGTCAGGATGTACGTTAAGACGATTAGGAGGGTCAGCTTGGCCATACGATTGCGAGCTCGTATGTGGGTAGACGATACCGAGGAGGCCTGAGAAAGACCCTTGCGCGCGCGGCGTGATTGACGATGTAGTGACCATGCCGTTACCGACTGTGTTACGATCATGATGGTAACAGGGAAGAAAAACCTGATCATGAGTGCGTAGAACATGATTGTTTTACTTGACATGAGTCCATGTAGGAGCTTACAGGTGTTGTTGACCACCGCCATATCAACCGAATAGAGACAGGATGTAAACGAAAGAACACACACCGCCGATATGAATGAATAAATTTTGCGAGTGGTGACATATGATCGGAAATGCAGTGGACTCACCACTGCAATCGTGCGTTCGATGGCTATTGCTACAAGGGTATAAATGGACATGTGGACTGGGACCCACATAAAGTAACGCGTGTATGCAAACTTACAGTAGAGAGTACCAACTGGTGTACGTGGCACCCTGACAGCAAGAGGTAATGGTAGGATAGAAATGGATGTCAGTAGATCAGAAACTGCCAGTGCTCCAATGAAGGTGTCGGTCGAATGTTTATTGACTCCTACTTTCATCCGTAATGCGAGGATAACTAGCAGGTTTCCTAGTATCCCAACGAAGGCACAGCTCATTTCCAGACCATTCACCCACGTCCACTCAAAGACCCATACCCACTGCAATTGGTCAAGCTTTGGAGGATCACCGGATTGACTTGTCTCGTCACTTTCGGTAGAAGAATTCAATGACAAAGTGCTTCTGTGAATTTCTGGAATTCCTGCTACTTCTATGTTTATGGTTTGCTCCTCCGGGATGGCGGTTGTACCAGAAAATGCGTTAAGTGTCGATACTAGGTCTCCATGCACTATGATACCAATCACTACAATTCGAACCCAAGACCACATGATGGTGAGTCTTGCGTCAGTCTGTGATATTTCCTAGAAGAAGGATAAACAGTTAAACTGGAATTACGTTTTGACACAACACAAAATTCTTGAAATTTTAAAGAATTCGTACCAAATATCTCGAATTTTGCCGTTTTCAAATCTTTTGCCAAGCACTCTACAAAAAAGTACATCGTGATAACTAACATCGATGAAGTGGTGCACATTGTATTTATTTTTCAGGTACAGTGAAAAGACGAGGACATGAATCATGTCAATGAAAAAATGAAGAGAATATTTAGTGTTGAGAAGAAATCCTACTTACATCGGTCAAAAATTCACAAACCAGCCTTTACTGTAAAAGATGTAGCAAAGTGGTGTGGAAATTAGAATTGGTGAACTTATGCTTTCCTTGGTTATATTAACGAGAATGAAAAGAAGAAGTAGCAGAAGAAGAAGAAGAAGAAGAAGAAATTGGTATCGGGTTATACGTGCTATATCCGAGAACGAAAATCCCACATCATCAAAATATATCTATACTTCAAATAAACTCTCCCATGAGATACACACGGAAAATATAATCAGAATATACGCAACTTACGTCAAAGGTGTGATTACAGACACTCTTCACAGGTCAGGATTATGGCGAAAACGATGCTGACAGTGTGTTGTAGTCTC
Source organism: Diadema setosum (assembly GCA_033980235.1). NCBI lineage: Eukaryota > Metazoa > Echinodermata > Echinoidea > Diadematoida > Diadematidae > Diadema > Diadema setosum. Next base: position 34,770,420 of record CM067075.1, on the reverse strand, counting down.
AATGGATTGGACTTCTCTGAAGATGTGTATTTGTACCCCATCTCAGACAGATAACATTGTAGAACCTATTTCTCATTACACGATTCGAAGCAAAAACTGAACACGTCATTGTCGCAGTTCGAGTACCACCAACAGAAAAACACCTGAAATACGCAGGCGCATTGGAACGAGTTGCGCAATGACCGTTCTGCGCAGAGATTAGATTGTAGGTACTCGCTGATCTCTACAAGAGATCAGTGCTGGTTAAATCCAGATGGTATCTCCTCTTGCATCTTTGGTGTGGTTTGGAGGGGGAGGGGTAACCATAATGACATTTGACTCAACAACACTGGGGCCGCGGAACGGAAAGGGGGGGGGGGGGGGGGGGTCTGAACACGCGCGCACGATGCGTGCACATACAGACACATGCACACACACACTCTTGGCTTGCCCTTCCCCCCCCCCCCAAAAAAAAAAAAAGAAGAAGAAAAAAACCAAAAAAGAAGAAGAAGAAGAAAGAAATAGAAATAGAAAAAGCAAATCAAGACACTCATGAATTTCAATTTCGAAATACTCCGCCCTTATATTCTTCCCATCTAAGCGGGGGTGGGGGGGGGGGGGTGGGGGATACCATTAACCTTGACCCCCTTCCCGGACACCCCCTCCCCCCCCCCCCCCGGAAAAAACGTTCAGTGGCCCCTGCACAAGAAAAGCTTTGGCTTCTCTTAACCCACCCCATCCCCAGGCTGGAAGGGTTCCCCTCCACACACACATACTTACATATACTGAAAAATCGTTCCGCACCCCCTGTGATTTAAGCTTGCAGATAAGTTAAAGGGTGTGTACAGTTCTGGTCGAGGTGAGGATTTAGCTTTTAACGTTTGGGAGATATTCAGAAACGGTGTCAAAGAGCATGCAATTCTAAGGGGTATCAAAAGTTTACTTGATGAAAATCGGTTTTGAAATGGCTGAGATATCCAAAAACAAGGGGAAACAAAGAGATCCTGATAAAAGGCGTGGCCTGTCGCCTTTTATTAGTATCATTTTTTTTTATATCCCATTCATTTCAAAACCAATTTTCGTCAAATAGATATTGAATCCTTCATAACATTACATAAGAGGTTTCTCATTTTCTCAATTAGGAATGTTCAAAACATGAATCCCCAACTCAGCCAGTACTGTACAGTCCCTTCAAGTTGCAAGTAAGATACATTAAGTTGCATAGTTTCAATCATTATGAAACTAAACGTAAGTTACAACAGTATTGGTGAACATGATCATAAGAGTCCTTGACCTCCTTTGTCTTCCGAGCTTATCTGTAAGCCCTATACTCATCTATTAGTATCCGAGTCTTAGAGCATTAGCGAATTCCATTGCAAAGTGTCAACGATTCCTTCCAAAAAAAAAGACAATTAGGATATAACACTAGAATTAAAGGAATGACATTGCAGACAACCGAGACATGTGGATGTTCGTATTGACATTGCTGCCACATGAGCAAAGACTGTACAGCTGATTGATACTCAATTCCAAAAGAAACAACTCGACCCAAGATCAGTTTTGTGCTGATTCCTTTCTCTGCTTTTTTTCCTTGTAAAATGGGTTAAATATCATATTCTAATTGCGTCTCTATAACCGTATCCAGCTAAAACGATTTTTAGTGCGTGTGTCAATTCGTAGCTGTTCTATACTATCGTTCCCGTAAAGTTAAGTATAGTAAAAGGCAGTGAGTAAGTATGTGTATATTGGGGGAGGGAGGGGGGGGGGGTGGTGAGATTTTACATTTATTTTTTCATGTCCCAAACAACAACAGCAACCAAGATTGCGATGAAGCCAAGAAAATACTCTGCGAATAAAAAAGTCGCAGATATTACTCGGTTACTTTATTTTCATAGAACATCACAATTTCTTTATTTCTATCGAACAGATTTATCGATCAGTTCATACTGAATACGATGAAAGGAGCTCGCTGCACGGTCAATTTATTTCTCTGATCTTGTGCCTGGAATGAAACATCAAAATACAGCGAACCGTCAAGAGATCGATCAGGAATCATCAGTATCTTAGGATTTTTCCTTTGAAATGTTGCTAATAGATTTTCCATTCAATTCATTACCCTCCACTCTTCTAAAGGAAGGATACTGAAATTTTTTCATGTGTGAATTTTTTATTACAACTGACGGAAATGTACTTATTGATACTATTACGAACTTTCATAAGGCAAGTTTCTTTTTTGATGATAAAAGGTTGAAAAAATTGTTGTTTTTTAAAGTTATTTTAGTGGTGCTGATTTTTTATATGATTGCGATAAGCTTTTAACCCTGAGGTCTTCAGATATCAAAAGTGACCGTCAAATATCAATCGATATTTTGAAATAAGTAGGGGCCTACTTCCGTACAAATTGTGAAAAAATAAGAATCAATTGATGGGTTTACCCTATTTCGAGGGTGGTGAATCAAAATCTGGATGATGCAACTTTTGCATCATTGAGGGTTTTTACAATGTAGATATGTAAGATATGGCCGTCAAAAATTGATGTTCTCTTTTTTTTCCTGATGAATTGTAAATGAATTACAAAAGATGATGGTTTTAAGCTTTAGCGAGGGTAATAACTCTGCACGAGGTGCATCAATCAGATTCGGATTCAGAACCCTCGTAATGGGATAAAACCATCAAAGACACATAGGGTGGACAGTAAAACAAGGTTCTGCTTTTGGCACCCAGATTATTAATTCGAAAGTGAAAAAAGAAGGTTATTTGTTCTGAATGTTTTCACCCAGTTTACCACTCTATACGTTGACAATGCAGATGCTTATATTTCTGAAACATTGTCGTTACTTCCAATAGTAAAGTGTGACTGCACATTGTCCGTTGTCATCAATACATACTAGATGATTCATTTAATTCAATTCATTTCATTCTATGTCTTTATTAAACACGTCGACCCCAGTCAAAATTGGGTTACATAAGTTTGCAAGTACGTATTACTAGTAAATCAATATCAATCACATATTAAGCAGTAAAATAATGCGACACTGCAGATGATCATCAACGTATTAAAACGAACAGGTATTTGCTATGTTCTGTAATACTTATTTGAACAATTTTATAAAACCCCAGTATAGGCTGATTGAAGAATACCACAGGGAAAGTAAATGTTAGGTTTATGTAAAGTATAATACCTTATTTGAAGTTAGACGGGTTGGAAATATTTGTAACTGAAATTTGTAACTGTGTTTGTAAATTCCACAAATCTATGCATGGAGTTGTCGATTTATGTACTACATGATGTGAAATTATGAAAATCGTCTGGAATGTCCCTTTAAATTAATGTTACATAGGATCGGAAATTAAGACCAACATGATTGTTACCTATACGTGCCTTCCTGAACATTCCAGCGACTGCAAACGTTAGTTACAACATTACTGAAGAACCTGGTCATAACAGTCCTTTGCCTCCTATAGTAAACCTTATTGGTAGGCCCTACAGTCATCTTTAAGTATCCCAGTCTTAGATGTCCTGTTTACCTTTGGGAGCAGTGATTTAAAAAATTTTCAAGACGTCACTTTTGATGCATATGTGTAGGTAAGTTGTATCACAAAACATCCTACCATATGAAATTTTTGTAACAAAGCCTAAAACATGAGGGGATATCACTATTTTTCTTATTCCTAAACCATAACTGTAGACGGTTTAGTCTGAAAACATTTTTATTATAACTATTGTTCACATTTGTTATATTCAACAATACTTAACATTGATTATACTGGTTCAAATTTTTACTTTGGTTGTTTCTATCATCAACTTAAATTATAGAACTATATTGAAGCTCTAATGCTGGGTTTTTGTTTCCTTTGCAAATGGTAAATAATGCCTTTAAAGCATAAACGAATTCCATTGAAAAAAAAAAGTCGACGATTCCTTAAAAAAACAATTAGGATATGAGATTTGAATTAAAGTAATGACATTGCATACAAACGAGACATAATTTGGTTGGTCGAATTTACATTGTTATCACATGAGCAAATATTGTACAGCTGACTGACAATCAGTTGCAAAAGAAACAACTAGACGCAAGAACAGTTTCGTAATAATTCATTTCTATTATGTATTTCCTCCAAATATCTTAGATATTATTCCTAATTCGCTCTTCTAACGTATTCAGACAAAACGATTCTTAGTGCGTGTGTAAAGCCCTGTCTCACACCATCGCTCCCAAAAAGTTAAGGTAAAGTAAAAACAAGTACATGCAGAGGCGGATCCAGGAATTCCGTAAAGGGGAGGTGATTTTACAAAATTCAAGGGGAGGGGGGGGGGGGGGCACCCGGTGCGCCCCGCCTGGATCCGCCACTGCACATGAGTGGTGGTAGTTGGGGAGGGGGGAGGGGGAGGGAAGATTTACGGGTAGCATCACAATCATTGATTTTTTTTTTTTAATGGCCCCTCAAAACAACAACAGTCAAGAATTCTTACGGTGAAGCCAGGAAAATGTTCTACAAATATAGAAGTATCAGTTATTATTCACCTACTGTATTTTCATCGAACAGTTACTTTATTTCCTTCGAACAGTTTAATCAATCAGTCCAGACTGACTACACTGAAAAGAGTTTGCTGCATGGTCAATTTATTTTTCTCATGTGCATGGAATGAAATATCAAAAGACAGCGAAACATCAAGAAATCAATCTGGAATGTTCAGTTTTTTTAGGTCTTTTCCTTTGGAAATGTCCTTAAGACCCATAAAACGACATAAAACCTTCCACTGAATTCAGATCTCTTGTGACAACCGTTCAAGATGGATTTCCAGGATATGGAAATAGATTTCTGCCAAGAAGAGGCTCAAGGTGTTGCTATCCTTGAAGAGCTGCTTTGTCAGGCTGCTACTACAGCTATTCTCTCTAAAAAGAAAGAGTGAAAATGTTCACTCTTGAAGAGGTGAATAACAGAAAAGAGTGAGTTTCAAGTGAAATTAGAGTGATTTTGGAGTGAAAATGTTCATTTTAACTCATTTTTGAGTGACGTCAGGGATCACTCCAAGATTTTCGAGTGATCCCGGAGGTCACTCCAGATTGTGAAAATAGATATTTTCACTCAAAATTCACTCCAATTTCACTCAAAACATTTTCACTCTTTCTTTTTTAGAGAGTTGAGCAGCATAAGAGAAACAAAATAAAGAAAAACAAGAAAGAAAGAAGAAAAGAAAGAGAGTCAGAGAGTGCTTGTTGCAGAGGACAGACTTTAGTCAATATGAAAAGCTTTTGAAGCAATTACTATGTACAATCATGATGGAGATGTCAAGAGCTTCAAGAACTTTCTTAGAGTGGAACCTTGTCTGTTTCAGAAGCTTTTATATAGGAACCATGTGGCTACTTGTTCGTTAGCAGTGGCGAATCATATAAAAATGTTAGCGACACCGTATTACGACCGTTTGCGAATTCTTACGAGTGTTTTGCGAATGTTTGCGAATGTTTGCAACTATTAGCGAAAATAAAAATTTGCAAAGGTTCGCAAAGAAATTTTACACATGTTCAAAATTTCTTTGCAACAAGAAAAACTGTTTGCGACAATAAAAACCGTTTGCGAACTTTCTTGCGAATGTTAACGAACCTTTTGCAACCGTTTACGAACCCTGGCGAATTCCCAAATTCGCTACGTTCGCAAACGTTCGCCGCTCAGTGAGATACCCCCTTAATGGATTTTCTATTCAACTCATTACCCTGCACGTTCTATAGGAAGGATGTTGAAAAGCAGGGAGTCAGGAGTTACGTTCAGACGATGTACCTTAACTTAAAGGTTAGCTATAGTAAACTTCCTGGATAAGCTGTTGCTCCTTAAAGGGATGCTATGTTTTTGGTTGAGATGTTGATTCAGATTTTAATTTCTTTCTTTTTCTACATAATAAGAAACCACTAATCAAAAATACTAGAAAATACTAGAGAGAATACAATTCTAAGAGGAACTACACTTGGAATTTGTCAACACTGACAAATTAGGTGATCCGATCTTTTCGAAAATCAATGATTTGAGTCCTGATCCCAATATAGGCATCTAACGATAGCGCAAAGTCTCAGCTACAATATATTAAAATCTGGAAGAAATTCACTGAAGGTTAAGTGAGCTAGTGCTCGATAAAGACAATCATGGCAATTTTCACATCCAGAAAAATTCCCTCCCATAGAGATAACACGTCATAACGGAGATAAAGAAAGAAGTACATATGACCTTTCACCCCACTTTGCACAGACAAGATGGCATCTGAGCAAAAAGTGGTTATTTTTTGAAATGATCCTTGTAACATGGTCTTTACGTGTGCAAAATATGGGAAGGACAAGACATGTATTCCCCAAGATACAGGATGAAACATTTAAGACCTTTGACCCTAATTTACATACCCAAGATGGCGTCTAACGAAGTAGTTGTTATTTTATGAAATAATGTACGTGACATGAACTAAACATGTGCAAAATATGGTAGTGATAGCAGCTGTTTTTCTTGACTTATTGCAAAGAAAGTTGCAGAAAGGAAGAAATATCTCAATACATCGAAGATAAGCTTTAATTTCAACCACGTTTTTTGACATGATTCCGACATTGTATGAAAAAACGAAGGGCACATTACAATAGCCCAAAATCTCAGCTACAACATATTAAAATCTGGAAGAAATTTCCCTAAGCATAAGTGAGCTAGCGCTCGAAAAGGACAGTTGTTGCGACACGGATTGTCGCCCCTACACGGATTGTCGCCTCCTGCTCGGGGCGACAATCCGTGACGGGCGTTGGCGGCACGGATTGTCGCCCCCTACACGGATTGTCGCCTGGCGACAATCCGTGACGCTTGTGCAGTTCCCAGTTTTTGACCTCGAAGGCGACAATCCGTGTTGGCAAAAAAATTGTTGCGACACGGATTGTCGCCCCGTCACGGATTGTCGCCCCGGGCTCGGGGTGCTTCCTCCGGTGTTAAGCTTTGGTGGGATGGGTATGACTGGTAAGTTATGCGTATGTGTGTGTGTGTGTGTGTGTGTGTATTGTGAGCTGAATGATATGTGATGTGTATGATTTGTTGTGTGTGTGTGTATGTGTGTGTGTTTGGAGTTTAGTAATACAATATGTAGAAACTGTGCATGTGTGGTGGTTGTATAGTGGTAGTGGTTTGTTTTTTCTGTGTGTATACGTGTGTCTGTATGCTCACGTGTGTATGTGGAATATAGTGGCGCTACTGTGGCAATACAAACGCCTTCCCAGTGTATGAGCACGTGTTTAAAGAATTCACACCAGCGTTGATCTAAAAATAGTATGGGTGTGTCAACCAATATCAGCGGTGAGGCGGGCTAGGCGAGAGAGAGACCGAGAGAAAATACATACGAGGGAGGTACCCTCCCCAAATGTTATTTGTCTTTGTTCATTTTTCACTGCAGTCATTTTCTTCCATCAGTCTTATAAACTAGAACGTCCATACCACTATTCTTTGTCCCAGAATAGGTTTGGCATGCTTTATGCATGAGCGAATAATTTCCACACGCCGTAAAAAATTTGTCAATCTTTACTTGATTTTAGCTCAAACGAACTGCCATTGCACACCGCTAATACATACGTAATACAAACAAACACCAACAAACACTCAAACAAACCTCATAATGCAAATAAACCAACTCAACACTTTTTTTCCTTGATATTTATTGATTTCATTCAAATAATTCATAAATCGACCCATTCTGGGTGCAACATGAACAAAAAAAGTTACAAATAGCAATTCGAACACAAACAAATCCATTTGTCAATTTATACCACAAATAATCTCGATTATAGACCAACCCTACTAATATTTCTTCACGAGAAAGTTTTGACATGTATAGGGCCCTACCAAACCTATATTCCTTGACTATTGGTTTGGATCATGTAATACCTTCTTACTTACAAGGGCATATATACATAAAAAAAAAACACACACACACAAATACATTACACAAATCTAGAATGAAATCAGTCATAAAAAACCCGACCACCCCCTCCCCGCCCCAACCGAAACAAATCTAGGGCGTACATCTATCCTAATATTAAATCCTACCACCATCCGTCATACCATTTATAACTATCCTTCTTCAAATCCAATCCCCAACCCACCAATCCCTGATTAAACAAAACCTAAATCATCCCACACCCTCATTCACCGACCCAAATACATACATACATACACACACACACACACACACACGCTCACGAAGATTCGTTATTCCGAAGTTTTGTTTTTTCCGAGTCTTCATTTATCCGAAACACACAATTCCCTATACCTAGTGGTTCGTTGATCCAAAAATGAAATTCGGAATAACGAACCTTCGGAATAATGACCCTTCGGACGAATGAGCCTTCAGAATAACAAACTTTTGCAATAACGAAATTTAACCCCCTTCCCACATACCGACGCACACCCGAACCGATACCACATCCTTCCTGATGAAACGATTTCACAATAATGATAAATAAGACATAATGGACCGTATGCAGAAAAGCAGCATCCGCCCGCACGCAAGTTCCACTCCGAATTCATATACAAATCTGCCAAACAAACTCATCAAATTCAAAGCTGCTGATAAAATCAATATCAACGTTTATGCCAGCAACAGCTTACTAGGTATCCCTCCCCACGCGCAGCTAAAAAACACATACGCAAAAAACTGACATAATAAACACATTCTTCCATCACACACACACACACACACACACACGCACAAACGAACACTAAATTATCATGTGCACGCGCACATACACACTTCCTTGAAACCTCACCATGACTTTTTACATGGCATGTTTGCATGAATGTAGCCATGTAAGTTATGTGTTAGTATTTCAATGATTATGCCCAGAACGATATTACCCAGCAAAATGTGCTTCGAGGGCGGGCGACAATCCGTGCCGCCAGCCCCCTACACGGATTGTCGCCAGGCGACAATCCGTGAAGGGGGCGACAATCCTTGCCGCCAACGCCCGTCACGGATTGTCGCCCCGAGCAGGAGGCGACAATCCGTGTAGGGGCGACAATCCGTGTCGCAACAACAGTCATGTCAATTTTCATTTCCAGGAAAACTGCACTGCCATAGAGATAACACGCAAACTGGTCAAATTTGACAAGGTTACATTCAATCCATTTTTACAAGGTGATGCCGTCATCCAATCAAAATGTTGTTACACATTTATGAAAGACCATTAAATAAGCTACAACATACTGAAATTTTGGTGAAAATTGGCCAAGGATAAGTGAGATACGCTCGAGTAAACTTGAAATTTGAAGACGTCATTTTGAAAATTTACTTTTTTAATTTTATTGAGAAATTTGATATCTTTTCATCATTAGTTTTCCAGCATCGCCAACCCATGAAATGACATGAACAACTCATCAGCTTTCCAAAATATGTAAAAAAAATGGGGGGTCACCGTCCATCCTGGCGAGCAAAATCGGATTTAAAATTGGCGGTTTTTTGGCATAGTTGCACTGTATATCGCCATAGACGGGCGCGCGGAATTTCAACTTTGACGGGCCCGTATGACGTCATATAGAGTCGGATTGACTTGAAACTTGGTAGAAACAATCCTTAACATTTTAGACATCCGATCAAAGTAAAAAAAACGGGAAATTTTTATTCCATATGAGCTGTGCGTGCGTATATGTGCGCGCGCGTACGCGTCCGTCCGATTTTTTCAATTTTTCAAGAAATGCTCCAAATGGTCTGAAACGTGTGCAAAAAAAAAAAAAAAATTGAGCTCGATTGGAGCATACAAATATTTCAACGCGCGCGTACGCGCACGTTTTAAGGGTATAGATGAATTTTGAAAACATGATTAGAATCCGCTTGATTTGAACTATATGTGACGTAAATTTCATTGAAAAACTTCCATTCCATTAATGAGATATGAATGAGAATGTGTTTTCATATAATGACGTCATAGTGACGTCACGGTCAACTGATCACTATGATTTTATTAGATCTGTCGTCTTTGGGACATGATACATATATGGTATAATTTTGAAATTGATTGGAAGAGGACTTTCTGAGCTAACCGCTGAACAACTTTTTAGGAGAAAGAAGAAGAAGAAGAAGAAAGAATCCGTACAGATAGAGAAGGTGATCCGAAGGATACTCGGATCACCTAATTAAACGTTTATTGATGACAATCGGTTTTTGAGATGACCGAGATATAAAAAAGAGAGTAGGACAGAGTACCCAAACAAAAGGTTGGGCCCACCCTTTTATTAGGACCTTTTTCGTTTTGGATATCTCAGCCATTCATTTCAAAATCGATTTTCATAAAATACACTTTGTATTCTTGTCAGAATTGTCTGCTCTTTAGTATTTCATATAAATGGTGCCAAATTCTCTTGCAAAAAGTTAAACCCTGAATATCCATCTCAACCAACACCGTCTGAACGTAACTAATACCAACATTGAATGCCGAAGGTAAACCAAGCCATTTCAGAAATATCTCATTCATCTTCTGCCCAACAAATTTCAGCTTGACTGTTAAATTACACACACACACACACACACACACAGAGCTTGAAATTACCCGTTATAAATTCTGTCATTGAATGAAGGACGGTACTTTAAAGACTTATAAGTACACTGTAGTATTTTCAATGTTTCATTATGTTCATATCATTTTGAGTTAAGGTGAGATCTTTTTTTGATTACTACTGGAGCAAAATGATCGTCGTGATACACTTTAGAACAAAAGGCGAAACTCATTCCTTTAGGGTGCGGAACGATAATGCCAAACCAGTTCTTTATTGAAATGTAACATGACATGAAATATAGCTCAACTTTGATAGCGAGATATTATATATCTTGTCATCAAAAGTCGTTGAAAATTTGACACACTATAACATGCTCCTCGTGCACACATAAATTGTTATGTACATTATGTTGTAGGCCTACACATTTGATTTGCAGTTTCAGCGCGATGTAGGCTGTATATTATGATGTTAAGATCATGTAGCATTCACATTTCAATAAAAGTAATGACAAAACGAATAATTAACATAAATTGATGCATTTCTAAATCAAATCAGTATAATAAATACTAAAGTTGTATCTCCATATTTTCATATTAACGTAAACACATTCACAATCATATTTGCCTTCGTGTAGTAAGTGCTCCCCCATAAAAGTTCTTATTCTGACATTATTCGATCATATAATTATCTTCTTCTTTTTTTTTCAAAATGTTCGACAACAGCTATCTTTTCATGAGAACCCATCTCGTTTTGAAGGTACACGTAGTCTGATATGCAGTCATAATTAGTAAAGGCCCTACATTATTCCATATTGCATCATTCCTTGGGAGGGAAGATTAGCAGAGTAAATAAACTTGAAGAATAATGCAATATGGAAGTATAGAAGATGAGAAACGGGTGATCCTCGTTCAATCCCAAACTGTGTATTTTATCTGTAAGAGCCAAATGTCTTCGGTTGACCTTTCTCATTTTCCAAGAAAGTTTTTTTTTTTTTTTAATCAAACTTGTACAATGTATGCTGTACAAATGCTACTTAGACTGTTCTTCAAAGGAAGTGAAATAGGCCTACAGGTCCTGTATGGTCCCCTGTCTGTTTGATACCCATGAACAAGACTGAATGTAGGAATCTCTCAGCCTGTTTCTTTCAGTTCAGTAAAACTGTTGCCATCTTGCCACTCTGTAATAGATGATTGAGGTTTCATTGCAGTAACCTGAAATAGTTATCATGGTGTATAGCTTCTCGCAAAGCTCTTCACATTTCATAATCATGGTGTCCAAGAGTTCACGATGCGCTGATGCTTCAAACAGGAGATCATGGGTAGCCTGCCCTATCGTTAGTAATATGGACTGTACATTCGTTTGAAGTACTTCCCTGTGAACATGTGGCATATTTTGTTGAGGGAGAAAAGAAAACTGAAACCACTGTCTTCAAGATACTTTGCGAACTTGCATGCACTGATGCAGAGCAAACATGGAGTTCACCAATTCGAAGAATCCAGTTCCCAGTAAGATTGCAATGTGGTTGCTCTCTCATACAAGTCAGGTTCAAGAGTAGCGACTGTTTTATGATGACGACCATGCAACTAACTGATATTCCTTTAGCACGATTTGAGACCGCCAAGAGGGCTGAATTGTTGTTGGTATTTGAAAACATCTGACCGCATGAAAGCTTCACATCTCTCGTGTCTCACTGTTTCCATAAGAGTGACGACGCAGTTGAATCTCCCTATCAATGGTTTACTCTATAAAGTGTTGATTGACCTTCAAGAGACTAACGTCCATTGGGACAAATTAGCGTGTAGAGATTACTCTGCAACATCAAGAATATTGCAAGATAGACTTGCTTGCTTTTCTTCATTCTCTCGGGGCAACATCAGTTTTGACTAGCACCTTCAATCGTATATTAATGGCGTCTTTTGTACAAATAGTTAATGACTGGGGCTCAATATATCATACTTATTGAATTTATGGCGGCCTTTTTGAATTGTGCGATGACTGTCACTCTGCGTGACCTGGAAATGAAGGTCTAACTAGAAACATTTTTGCATATTTGAAGCTATGAACATGGGTATTCTCTCAAGTTACTTTTGTCTAAGGAGGTCATCAGTGGATACATAAGCCAGCATTATTATGTTGGTTTGTTTTTGTGTGTGTGTGTGTGCTTTTTTTATGGTGGCCATCTTGAATTTCATGACGCTGGCCTAAGCTGTCAACTGATCCATAATTTTGAAAAAAAAAGTTGAACTGGTTTTGTTGGACACCACAAGCATGTGTATTCCCCAAAATGTGAAGCTTTTACAATGATTGAAACCAGAAATATGGGTAAAAATACATTTAACTCTGGCGGCTATTTTGAAGTTCAAGATGGCGGCCCATCAAAACAACCAAAATATTAGAAACAGTTGTATCAGGATATCTGACGCGACAAGCATGCTTTTTGCACCAAATTTGAACCTTCTACGATACTCACATTATGAGATATGGGCCAGAATATAGTTTGCGAGGGCGGCCATTTTGAATTTCAAGATGGCAACCTATCAAGATGAGCCATGATATCAGAAAAAGAAGAATCAGAATATTTTACATGACAAGCATGCTTTTTGCACCAAATTTGAACATCGTACGATACTCACATGATGAGATATGGGCCAAAATACAGTTTGCAATGGCAGTCATTTTGAATTTCCAGATGGCGGCCTATCAAAAGAAGCATAATAGAAAAAGATGAACCAGAATGTCTGACATCACAAACACGCTTTTTTTTTTCAGCAAATTTGAATCTTCTACGTTGCTCACTTTATGAGATATGATGGGTCAAAATAGAGGTTGCTCTGGCGGCCATTTTGAAATTCAAAATGTCGCCTGAAGACGTGGTCGAAAAAATGGAATCAAAGTTGTTGGGTTTGTTTTGTTTTGTTTTTTTGATTCAGCACCCCAAAATTGACACATCTTAAAAATCTATTTTGGCAAGAAAGTCTCAAAGTATTACATAGTAACCTCTACTATAATTAATTTTATTAAGTTATTATTTTTTTTTTTTGCGTAGACATAGACCGTACTGTCAATATGTCGCTTGTTATAGCTAAGCCAAAGTCAATATTGTATTGCAAAAACGTGATACAACGAGTCACGCTTATCTGTCTTACCTGACTTCGACAAACCTTATTTGATGATGAAGTTCACTGTAGCGTGTGCGCATTTGTGTATGTGTGTGTGTCCGTTTGAATCCGACTTTTATGATTTTGCGATTTCGTGTAAAATTTTTACGATCAAGTCAAGTAAACAAAATCAAACTAGAAAAGCACTCTGAGAGCGCAGACCTTCACCAAGCAGCTACTTTCCACCGATGATCTTGCTCTTTCCAAAGAGATTGTTTTCCTCTCCACCACTGGGGAAAAGCTCTTTGGGCGAGAGCAGTGATTTCCACCCATAGGTATATATGAAGAGTTTGTTTGCAAAAACCGGTAAGTCCATTTTTGAAGATTTTGAAGTACGGTCTCTGTCATAAAGTACAAAATAATACCTTTTAAATGATATAGTGGTCACTACATATAAAGGTACATTTTTGAAGTTATGGTCAAAAGAAGCAAAAATTGTGTTATTATTCTCTTTATTTTTCTTGACCTTTAATCGCAAATATCTCCAATTGGCAAATATGGATTTATCGGTTTTTGCGAACAAACTCTTCATATACATGCTGAAAAAAAAATCGCCCGATTTCCAAAATAGAAGCCTTTGTTACGTCATAAACCAAAGACGCTTCGTCATAAACCCTCAGCTGCGCGGCGCGCCTCACCCTAGCAGAAACGAATTAAGACGCTTAACTATCTTTGGCAGAAACTAGAGCACACACTTAAGTGCGCGTTTGAGAGCCTTAAAAATGCGCATCTTGAACTCCCAAGCTCATTGACCCTACCTGTCGAAAATATCAAAAGTCCTTCATAAATCAAAAAAAAAAAAAAAATCTCGGATTACTACCAAAATATAATCATTTGTTACTTATGTAATTCTCAACCTTTCCTGTAAGTTTTCATCTAAATCCGTTAACTGCTTTTTGAGTTATTTTGCACACGGACAAACAAACAAACCAACGGTACCGAAAACATAACCTCCTCTCTTGGCGGAGGTAATAATGAGATTCAATTGGACTTCTCGACACACGTGGGACGGGAGGTGGTCCTACAGGAGTCTTGAGTGGTATGAATCTTCGTATAGCGAAGTCGAAATTGTGGAGTGAACGATAGTCTTTCTCAACTGGACCGTTAATTTGTGTTTGAATAGCACATGTGTCACTTTTTTTTTTTGTTCTGCTACTTGCTGCTCGGAAAAAAAGTGTTATATTGTAGGTGTAAGTGTTGTTTTCTACTCGAATCCAAGACTCTTTTACGCCATAATCTTTCGTTATTCGAAAGTGGGGCGACTTTTATTTCACGCGTTACAGTTCACCGTTATTCTTCGTTAGTCCGAAATGTGTTTAACCCAAAAACGAAATAAGGTTCCTTATTCCGATGATTCGTTAATCAGAAAACGAAATAAGGTGAGTTATTACGAAGGTTGGTTATACTTTGTAGTCTGGGTACCAAAGCCAGATTTTGGGCCTAACCTTGCTTTACCGTCCGCCTAATGTTTTTGATGGTTTTACGCTATTTTGAGGGGCATGGATATCTCAAAATCCTCAATTATCCTAAAGTTGCATCATCCAGATTCGGATTCAGCACCCTCGAATAGGGTGAACTGTCAACTTTGCGTTCATTGTTTTACTATTTATAATTCAATATTTGCCTATGTGAAGCTCCGTTGTCACTTCTAGACTAGTCCAATCAATATCTCTCAGTGATTTTCGACTCCCGTGTTTTTGGACTAGCATTCAATCATCAGTGATTCCATTTGTAAAAACATGATCGTGCTTCATTCCATAACTCCCAAAAATATCATAGAAAAATTTCCCTCGCATTTCTTCAAATTTGGGTCACCGTTTTAAGGAAAAGATTTTCAGCTTTGGATAATGTATTTATCCAAAAAATGGATTTTCCTGATCAACTTTCTGTGATGGGTAGTTGCATAGTTCATCCAGTCACTTATGCATTTCAATTTCTCTGAGGAAAGATATGGCCATTGTAAATCTTATTTTCCCATAGCTCATTTTCGGACAATATCATTTATACTAATGACATTTAGGTATATCATTGAGCCTCATCTTTATTCAGTTGTAAACAGGACTACTGTAATGTAGGGGCCTACTATTCCTTATCACGCTGACATCAATCGACTTCCAGAGGGGTTTTGCTTGAATTTCACAATAGATGTAGGAGGGTATAGCCCACAGTCATATCATAACAT
The DNA here is from genome assembly GCA_033980235.1 of Diadema setosum. Lineage (NCBI taxonomy): Eukaryota > Metazoa > Echinodermata > Echinoidea > Diadematoida > Diadematidae > Diadema > Diadema setosum. The sequence goes on along the minus strand of CM067075.1, from coordinate 34,754,595 downwards.
GATATAGGAGTGGAATATTTGCACACGTTAATGAGTGTTGACATCCTCTGTATTATCATATGACTTTTCCACAGTAGAAAAGAGATGTTCCCGGTTATCAGCTCGTTTACAATTGAAAACATTTCTAATGGCGGCACGGAACCTTGGGTACTGGGATGCGTATATGAAAGGGTTGGCGCAAGAGTTGACACAAATCAGCACAGACACAGCGTTGTGAGGAGGACTACGTAGGTACGAGTGCAGTTTTCCCTGCAGGACATATACCAAGCCAGTTAGGTGAAAAGGAGCAAATGTCAGGATGTACGTTAAGACGATGAGGAGGGTCAGCCTGGCCATACGATTGCGAGCTCGTATGTGAGTGGACGATACCGAGGAAGCCTGAGAAAGACTCTTGCGTGCGCGGCGTGATTGACGATGGAGTGACCATGCCGTTACCGACTGTGTTACGATCATGATGGTAACAGGGAAGAAAAACCTGATCATGAGTAAGTAGAACATGATTGTTTTACTGGACTTGGCTTCAAGTAGGAGCTTACAGGTATTGTTGACCACCGCCACATTAACCGAATAGAGACAAGATGTAAACGAGAGAACACATACCGCCGATATGTATGAATAAATTTTGCGAGTGGTGACGTAAGATCGGAAATGGAGTGGACTCACCACTGCAATCGTGCGTTCGATTGCTATTCCTACAAGAGTATAAATGGACATGTGGACTGCGACCCACATTAAGTTACGCGAGTATACAAACTTACAGTAGAGCGAACCAACTGGATTACGCGGCACCCTGACAGCAAGAGGTAAGGGTAGGATAGAAATGGATGTCAGTAGATCAAAAACTGCCAGTGTTCCGATGAAGATGTCGGTCGAATGTTTATTGACTCCTGCTTGCATCCGTAACGCGAGGATAACGAGCAGGTTTCCTAGTATCCCAACGAAGGCACAGCTCATCTCCAGACCATTCACCCACGTCCATTCAAAGAACCATACCCACTGCAATTGGTCGAGCTTTGTTGGATCACCAGATTGACTTGTCTCCTCACTTTCACTAGAGGCATTCAATGACAAATTGCTTCCGTGAATTCCTGGAGTTCCTGAACATTCTATGTCTGTGGTTCGGTCCTCCGAGATGGCGGTTTTATCAAAAGATCCGTCAACTGGAGATGCTAGGTCTCCATGGACTATGATACCAATCGCTACAACCAAAGACCACATGATGGCGAAGCGTGCGTCAGTCTCTGATATCTCCTACAACAAGAAATATAAACGATCGGACTCGAATTAAGTTTTGAAATGACGTATTAAGATATTCAGGCTGGCAATACCACAACGGAGATTAACTCTCACCTATTAAATTCTATTATCGAAATTGCCGGAATATTGCAAAGAAGAGATGACATGAAAAGGTTTGCTATTTCTGTAAAACACAAAATTCTTGAAATTTGAAGAATTCATATTTAGTATGTCGAATTTTGCTGTTTGCATTTTTTTTTTTTTTTTTGGCCAAGAACTCCACACAAAGTACATCCTGATAACTATAATATTGGTGAAGTTTCAGTGGTGCATATTTTATTCATTGTTCAGTTACAGTGAAAAAACAACAACAATGACATAAATCATGTTCATGAAAAAAAGTAACATTTAGTGCAGAGATCAAACAAGCCTACATTCATTGGTAAAACATTCACAAACCAGCAATGACTGGAACATGTGTGCTTTATCTGAGAACGAAAATCCCACATCATCAAAATAGTTATGCCTGTACTTCAAATAAACTCACCCATCAGATACAAACGGAAAAGCTGTAACAGAATATAACGCAACTTACGTCAAAGGTATACACACTCTTCACAAGTCTGGATTATGGCGTAAACGATGCTGACAGTGTGTCGTAGTCTTATTGAATTGGACTTCTCCGAAGATGTCTATTTATACCCCATCTCGGACAGATAACATTGTTGAACCTATTTCTCATTACACGATTCGAAGCAAAAACTGAGCACGTCATTGTCGCAGTTCGAGTACAACCAATAGAAAAAACACCTGAAATACGCAGACGCATTGGAACGAATTGCGCAATAACTGTTCTGCGCAGAGATTGAATAGCTACGAATCGGTGCATGATATCTACATTAGATCAGTGCTGGCTAAATTCAGATGGTATCCTCTCCTCCGTATAGTTGGTGTAGTTTGGAGGGGAAGGGTGTAACCATAACAACCCTTGACCCAACCACGACAGGGGTTGCGGGACTGGTGAAGGGGGAGGCTGCACACACACACACGCACACACACACACACACACACACACACACACACACACACACACACAATCTCTTGTCGCTAGCCAAGAAAATAAATAGAGCAATAATAAAATCAAGAATCCTGCACCCATGAATTTCAATTTCGAAAGATTTTGTCCTTAGATTCTTCCCGGTTAAGGGGGGGGGGGGGGGGAGGGTGGTTACCATTGAGAATAAGAAGATGCGAATTCAATTGCAAAATGTCTCGATTCCTTTTAAAAAAGAGACAATAAGGAACAAGTGAATTGAAGCAATGACATTGCATACGAACGAGACATATATTTGGATGGTTATGTTGACATTGTTGTCACATGAAAAATATTGTATAGTTGATTGACACTAAATTCCAAAAGAAACAGCTTGACACAAGAACAGTTTTGCATTGATTCCTTTCCTTGCTTTATTTCTTTCAAAATGTGTTAGATATAATTCTTCTTACTGCGTGTGTCAGTCCTGTTCTACACCATTGTTCCCAAAAAGTTAAAGTAAAGTAAACGACAGTGAATTAATAAGTATTTCTCTAGTGAGGGAAGGGGGAGGGGAGATTTACGGGTAACATCACAATCATTCATTGTTTTTAATGTCCCAAACAACAACAGCAACTAAGAATGCGGTGAGACCAAGAAAATACACTGCGAAAAGGAAGTAGCAGATATTCAGTTACTTTATTTTTTATTGAACATTACAAGTGCTTTATTTCGATCAGTTCATACTGAATACGATGAAAAGAGCTCGCTCCATTTTCAATTTATTCCTCTCTTGTGCCTGGAATGAAACATCAAAAGACACCGAACCATCAAGAGATCAATCTGGAATCATCAGTATCTTAGGTTTTTTCCTTTCGAAATGTCGCTTATAGATTTTCTGTTCAATTCCTTACCCTGCTCTCTCCTAAAGAAAGGATACTGAAATCAAGGAATCAATGCCATCGTTGAATGCCGAAGATAAACCTGCTGTCACAACAACAACAACAACAACAACAACAACAACAACAACAACAACAACAACAACAACAACAACAACAACAACAACAACAACACAAATCTCTATTATCCTTTGACCAACGAATTTTCGCTCGGCTGTTACAATGACAGTCATGCACACACACGTGAAATTACACTGTAGAAATTCTGTCGCTGAATAAAGGATGCTTGTGAATCATGTGAAAGTTTTAATGCTTCATATTTTGTTTCATTTTCTGTAAAGTGACTAAATTTTTTTCATTACCATTGGAGCAATGCACTTCCTGATACCGTTACGAACATTATAAGGCATATTTCCTTTAAGATGACAAAAAGTAAAACAAAAACAAATGTTGGTTTTAAGCTATATTAGTGGTGCTGATTTCGAATATGGTTGCTGGAAGCTTATTATCGCTGAAGTCTTCAGATATCCAAAGTGGCCGTCAAATATCAGTCGATAGTGTGAAATAGGTATTTTTTCGTTTTTAATCTTAAAAAAGAAATAAGATTCAATTGCTTTTTTATTAGGATCTCTTTGGTTTTGGATATCTAAGCCATTTCAAATCCGATTTTTATAAAAAAAAGTTTTATTCTTTTAAGAATTGTATGTTCCATAAACCAAAAAATATACTATCTGAACGTAATTAATACCAATTGATATTGAATGCCGAAGATAAACCAAGCCATTGTGGAAATATCCCATTCATCTTCTGCCCAATAAATTCCTTGATTGTTACAGTGACACGGACACACACACACACACACACACACACACACGCCGTTTAAATTACCCGTCAGAAATTCTGTCATTGGGTAAAGGGTGTTCATGAGTTATATGTAGTACTTCTAATGCCTCATTATGTTCATATCATTTTTTAGTTAAAGTGAGAGCTTTTCGTTATCACTGGAACAAATGGTCGTCGTTAAAAGGTTTACAACGAAAGGCGAAAATCATTCCTTAATAGGTAGATATAACGTAGGCTGCGGAACGCTAATGCCAAACCAGTTTTTTATTGAAAGTAACATAATATGAAATATAGCCCCACTATGATAGCGAGACATATGTTGTCATCAAAAGTTGTTGAAACTTTGACACACTAACATGTTTCTCTGGCAGTGACAGATAAATTGATATCTACATTACGTTGTACACATTTAATTTGCAGTTTCAGCACAAAGTATGCTGTATGTTATGATAATGTTAGATCTTGGAGCATTCACATTTCAGTAAAAGAAGTTAATATATGAAGAATTACCTCAAATCAATACATTTCTAACTCACGTTGGTATGGTGAATATGAGAGCTGTATCTCGACAAACGTAAGCGCACATTCACAAGCACATTTCCATTTGTGGTAGTGTCGCCCCCCCCCCCCCCCCCCGGATCTGCGACTTCTTATTCGGACATTTTTTTTCAGCAACAGATATCTTTTCATAAAAACCTATAGTTTTGAAGGTACACGTACTCTTATTTGCAGTCATAATGAAATTGATCGTTCTGATTCTAAATTTGAATGCCCGAATAATTTGCTCGTGCGTGCGATATGTAAATTTGAATGCGGATTAAAGGAATTTGACTGACAGAGGTATGAAATTGACCGGGGAAACCCAGTGCCGTATATGATATATATACGGCACTGGGGAATCCTATTGATATAACAAGTCACGTTTATCCGTCTTACCTGACTTCAACGAACCTTACAGTATTTGATAACGAAGTTCGTTGTACGGTGTGCGTATGTGTGCATGTGTGTGTGTGTGTGTGAGTGTCCATTTTGAATCCGACTTTTATGATTTTGCAACCTGGTTTAAAGTTTTGACGATCAAGTCTAAACAAAATCAAATAATGAGATTCAACTGGACTTCGGGACACAGTGAGACGGGAGATGGTACTACAGGAGTCTTGAGTGGTATGAGTCTTCGTAGCGAAGTCGAAATTAGTCTTTCTCAATAGGGCCGCTAATTTGTGTTTGAATAGCACGTGTGTCACTTTTTTCCTGCTACTTACTGCTCGGAAAAAGTGTTATATTGTAGGTGTAGGTGTTGTTTTCTACTCGAATCCAACTCTTCTTTGCCATAATCTTTCCTCATTCGAAAGCGGGCCGAGTTTCATTTCCCGCGTTATAGTTCACCATTATTCTTCGTTTGTCCGAAATGTGTTTAATAAGAAAATGAAATAAGGTTCCTTATTCCGACGATTTGTTAATGAGAAAGCGAAATATGGTGAGTGTATTCCGAAGGTTGGTTATACTTTGTATAGTCTGGGTGCCAAAGCAAGATTTTGGGCCTAAACTTGCTTACCGTCCGCCTAACGTTTTTGATGGTTTTACTCTATTTCGAGGGGCATGGATATCTAAAAATCCTCAACCATCCAAAGTTGTATCACCCAGACTCGAATTCAGCACCCTCGAAATAAGGTAAACTGTCAACTTTGCGTTCAATGTTTTACTATTCATAAGGCAATATTGGCCTAATATGTGAAGTTCCGTTGTCACTTCTAGACTAGTCCAATCAATATCTCTCAGCGATTTTCGAGTCCCGTGTTTTTGGATTAGCATTCAATCATCAGTGATTCCATTCGTAAAAACATGAACGTGCTTCATCCAATAACTCCCCTGAATAACGTAGAAAAATTTCCCTCGCATTTCTTGAAATTTTGGTCTCGGTTTTGAGGAAAAGATTTTCAGCTTTATTATTTAACCAAAAATGGATGTTCCTCACCAACGTTCTTTGATAGGTAGTTGCATAGTTGATCCAGTCACTGATGCATTTTGATTCCTCTAAGACAAGCTACGGCCATTGCCAATGTTATTTGCCCATATAGCTTCAGTTTTTGCATGATGTTGTTTATACTCGATGTATAGGTGTGACATTAAGTTTTATTTCTATTTAATTCTAAGCAGGACTAACGTAATACTACTCCCATCCCCCTGATATTAATCGACTTCCAGTAGAGGGTTTTTGCTTTGATGTACGAGGGTATAGCCCAGAGTCATATCGTAACATAATATAGGAGTGGGAACACTTGCACGCATTATTGATTCTGTGTTTTATATGACTTTTCCACAGTAGAAAAGAGATGTTCCCGGTTGACAGCCCGCTTGCATTTGAAAACATTTCTAATAGCAGCTCGGAATTTTGGGTACTGGGATGCGTATATGAAAGGGTTGGCGCAAGAGTTGACACAAATCAGTACAGACACAGCGCTGTGAAGAGGACTACGTAGGGACGAGTTCACCTTTCCCTGCAGGACATATACCAAGGCAGTCAAATGAGGAGGAGCAAATGTCAAAATGTATGTCATGACAATGAGGAAGGTCAGCTCGGCCAAACGGTTGCGAGCTCGTATGTGAGTGGACGATACCGAGGAGGACTGAGAAAGACCCTTGCGCGCACGGCGTGATTGACGATGGAGTGACAATGCCGTTACCGACTGCGTTACGATTATAATGGTGACAGGGAAGAAAAACCTGATCATGAGTACGTAGAAAATGATCGTTTTCGTGAACTTGTCCTCTTGAAGGAACTTACAGCTGCTGTTAACCACCGACATTTCAGCAGTATAGAGACACGATGTAAACGAGAAAACACACACCGCCGATATGTATGAATAAATTTTGCGAGTGGTGACATAAGATCGGAAATGGAGTGGACTCACCACTGCAATCATGCGTTCGATTGCTATTCCTACAAGAGTATAAATAGACATGTGGACTGGGACCCACATAAAGTAACGCATGAATGCAAACTTACAGTAGAGCGAACCAACTGGATTACGCGGCACCCTGACAGCAAGAGGTAAAGGTAGGATAGAAATGGATGTCAGTAGATCAGAAACTGCCAGTGCTCCGATGAAGATGTCGGTCGAATGTTTATTGACTCCTACTTGCATCCGTAATGCGAGGATAACAAGCAGGTTTCCTAGTATCCCAACGAAGGCACAGCTCATCTCCAGACCATTCACCCACGTCCACTCAAAGACCCATACCCACCTAAATTGGTCAAGCTTTGGTGGATCACCTGGTTGATTTGTCTCGTCACTTTCGGCAGAGGAATTCCCTGGCAAATTGCTTCCGGGAATTCCTGGAGTTCCTGTACCCTCTATGTCTATGGTTCGGTCCATCGAGATGACGCTTTTACCAGAAAATGCTTCAATGGGTGATGCTATGCTTCTGGGGACTATGATACCAATCGCTACAACCAAAGACCACATGATGGCGAAGACTACGTCTCCGATATCTCTATAGTGGAAGAAGATAAACGATCGAACTCGAATTACGTTTTGAAGTGACATATACAGATATTTAAGCAGGTAACAAGACAACAAAGATTAAGAATCAAAATTCTCATGATGAACTTTGGAAGGAAATTGAATGAAAGTGATGAAAATATCTTTTCTATTCGGTAAAACTCATAATGCTTGAAATCTCTAATTTTGCTGTTTGCAAATGTTTTACTAAGTATTCAGAAAGTCCATCTTGATAGTCTAAAATTGATGTAGTTTCAGTGGCACACTCTTTCATTTATTGTTCAGGTACTGTGAGAAATAAATGGCATAAGTCACGTAAATAAAGAAAAAAAGTTCTCAACAGTATTTGATATCGAAATGAAACCCTACATACATGGGTCAGAGCAACCATAAACCTGCTATGACTGCAACAGATGTATAGCAACATGCAGTGGAAATTGGAAATTGGAACTTGTGAATTTATAATGCTTTGCTAGGTGATAAAAACGAGGACAAATAAGAAGAAGAAGAAAAAGAAGGCTGGTTCGAGTAAGCGTGCTGTATCCGAAGATCAAAAATTCCACGGTATCAAAATACATTGTATGTTTGTAGTCCTAAGAAACTGTCCGATCAGATAGAGAAGGCAAAGCTGGAAATGAATATATTGGCACTTACGATAAAAGTCTGACTATAGGCTCTCTTCACAAGTTGGGATGATGGCGAGAACGATGCTGAGAGTATGTCGTAATCTCATTGGATATGACTTCTCGGAAAATGTCTATTTGTACCCCATCTGGGACAGATAACATTGTCGAACCTGTCACTCCCACAGGATTTGAAGCAAAAACCAAACACATCATTGTTGCAGTTGGGGTTCGACCAATAGAAAAACATCCGCGATACGCAGGCGCATTGGAGCGAGTTGCGCAATGACCTCTCTGCGTAGAAATAAAATTGCTAGAAATCACTGATCTCTACCAGAGATATCTCATCCTACATCCTTGGTGTAGTTTGGAGGATTTTGCTACTCCCCCCCCCCCCCCACCATTGCACATTCGAATCTTATAAAGAAAAATCGAAAAAGAATCAACCCCCCCCATGAATTTCAATTTTCGACTATTCCGCCCTTAGATTCTTCCCATCTAAACAGGGTACAATTGACTTTTAACTCCTCCCCTGTCCCGTAGCCTCCCCCTAAAAAAAAAAAAAAAAAATGCACACCCACACCCACCCACACACACACAAACTGAAAAACGCCCCCGGCCCCTGCATGAGTACTACCCTTGTTGCTTCCCCTGACGCACTCCCACCCCCTCCCTAGGCAGGCAGACAGACAGACAGACAGACAGACACACAGACACACACACACACACACACACACTTTGACAATCGATCCGCACCCCTGTGATATTTACAGCCTTGCAGATAAGTTGAGTGAAAGTTACACAGGTTCAATCATTATGACCAACATAATTATTACCGACGTGCCTTCCTGAATATTCTAGCGACTTCAAACCTTAGTTGCAACATTATTGGTGAACCTGATAATAACAGTCCTTGGCCTCCTATTTTAAACTTGTCTGACAATCCTATACAGGTATAATTATCAGTAAGTATCAGAACCTAAAAGCCTAAGCAAATGCCACAACAACAAGTCAACGATTTCTGCTTAGAAGAAACAAGAAACAGGATAGGACATTTGAACTAAATTATTGGATAAAAACGAAACATATCTGGATGGTTGTACTGATATTATTGTCACATGAACAGATATTGTACAGCTTGCTGACAATCCGGTGCAATATAAGGAACTCCACGCAAGAACAGCTTTGTAATGATTCCATTCTATGCTGTATTTCTCTCAAACATCTTAGATATTATTCCTAATTGCTTGTCTTTAACCGTATCCAGATAAAACGATTCTTAGTGCGCGTGTAAAGCCCTGTCATACATTATAGTTCCCGAAAAGTTAAAGTAAAAACAAATAAAGAAGTATGTGTATAAGGGGGGGGGGGGGGGGAGTGGAGATTTACGGGTAACATAAAATAATTTACTTGAGATTTTTTTATCCCCCTCCAAAAAAAACAAATAAAAACAACAACAACCAAACATACTCACGGTGAAGCGAAGAAATTGCACCACGAATGAAAAGTATCAGGATTCAATTGCTGCATTTCCATCGAACAGTTACTTTATTCTCTTCGAACAGTTTTATCGATCAGTCCATACTGACTACACTGAAAAGAGTTCACTGCATGGTCAATTTATTATTTCTCATGTGCATGGAATGAAATAATAAAAGACAGCGTAGCATCAAGAAATCAGGCTGGAATTCCCAGTTTCTTAGGTCTTTTCCTTCGTAGATGTCGCTAATGGACTTCCTATTCAATTCATTACCCTGCACTCTCCATAGAATGGATGTTGAAAAGCAGGGAGTTAGGAGTTACGTTTGGACGGTGTTCCTTAACTTAAAGGGTAGCTAACTCAGAGGATAAGCTCTTGCCCCTTTAAGGCATAGCATAGTTTGGTTGCGATATTGATTCAGATTTTAACTTTTTTAGACAATTGGGAACCGTTACTTTAAAATGGTAGAGAGAGAATACAGTTCCAAGAGGAATTAAACGTTACTTTGATTAAGATGGGTTTTGAAATGACAGAGATATAAAAAAAAATAATCATAATATAAAATGGGACCCACCATTTCTTATGGCCGCCTTGGTTTTTCATATGTCAGCCATTTCAGAGCCGATTTTTATATAATAGATTTTAAAATCTTTTTCGAATCGTATACTTGGAATTTAATAATTTCAATATAGAATTTCTAATAAATAGTTTCTAATTATCTAGCAGAATACTGACGAAAACTGTACCATCAACGTAACTAATACCAACATTGAATGCCGCCGACGATAAACCAAGCCATTGCACAAGTATATCCCATTTATTTTCTTACCAACGAATTTCAGCTCAGCTTTTAATATGACATGCACAAACGCGGGTGTTGCGACACGTATTGTCGCCCCTGCACGGATTGTCGCCTCCGGCTCGGGGCGACAATCCGTGACGGGGTTGGCGGCACGGATTGTCGCCCCCGTCACGGATTGTCGTCTGGCGACAATCCGTGACGCTTGTGCAGTTCCCAATTTTTGACCTCGAAGGCGACAATCCGTGATGGCAAAAAAAATTGTTGCGACACGGATTTTTGCCCCCTCACGGATTGTAAATTAGTTAAATTGAGGATAGAGTTTCAGAATTTGTGATACTTGGGATGAAGAATAAGAATATTTTCAAAATCTAGAACAAATTGCAATGAACAAGGATGATGACATGGCAGAGTAACCATAAGAATGCATGAGTTGGGGCTCAAGGAACCAGAACAAAAGAAAAAGGCATGTACAGATTATACACAGGTGAACTCGCAAGCAAGCGGTATTGTAATTGAATTACACTGCTACATTTCTGAAATATGTGAACCTCCTATGTCATCATCCTTGTTCAGTGTAATTTGTTTAGGACCTTTCAAAGTATTGTTTCTCTGCTCAAGAACTACAATAAATTCCACAAATCTATACATGGAGTTGTCGATTTATGTGCTACATGATGTGAAATTATGAAAATCGTCTGGAATGCCCCTTTAAGCTTTGGTGGGATGGGTATGACTAGTTAGTTATGCGTACGTGTGTGTGTGTGTGTGTGTGTGTGTGTGTGTGTGCGTGTGTTTTTGTGTGTTGTGTGTGTTGTGAGCTGCATGATATGTGCTGTGTACACATGGTGTATGATTTGTAGGTGAGTACAATAAGTGACTTGTGTATGAGTTTCCGTATAGCTCTGTGTGTGTGTGTGTGTGTGTGTGTGTGTTTGGAGTATAATAATACAATATGTAGAAACTGTGCATGTGTGGTGGTTGTATAGTGGTAGTGGTTTGTTCGTCTGTGTTTATACGTGTGCCTGTATGCCTACGTGTCTGTTTGTGTTTGTGTTTTGCGGAGGCCGCCAGGTGACATGAGGGAAAAAAAAAAAAATCTGCATGGATCATTGCGAGGGAACGCAATAATCCATGCAGATTTTTTTTCCTCATGTCACCTGGCGGGCTCCGTAGTGTTTTGATATTTGTGCGAACAAACTTGAAAATGCCTTCAGCGTGTATGAGCTCGTCTTTAAAGAGTTCACACCAGTGTTGATCTAAAAATAGTATGGGTGTGTCTGTTAACCAATATCAGCGTTGAGGCGAGCTAAGCGAGATAGAGACCGAGAGAAAATACATACGAGCAGGGATGTCTCACCTCCCTGATACGAGGGAGGTACCCTCCCCAAATGTTATCTGTCTTTGTTCATTTTTCACTGCAGTCATTTTGTTCCATCAGTCTTAACTACAACGTCCATACCACTATTCTTTGTCCCAGAATAGGTTTGGCATGCTTTATGCATGAGCGAATAATTTCCACACGCCGTAAATAATTTGTCAATCGTTAGTTGATTTTAGCACAAACGAACTGCCATTGCACACCGCTAATAAATACGTAATACAAACAAACACCAACAAACAATCAAACAAATCTTCATAATGCAAATAAACCAACTCAACACTTTTTTCCCCTTGATATTTATTGATTTCATGCCAATCATTCATAAATAGACCCATTCTGGGTGTAAAATGAACAAAAAAGTTACAAATGGCAATTCGAAAGTCGAAACACAAACAAATCCATTTGTCTATTTATACTACTTAATAATCTCACTTGAACATAGATAACTCAATAACAGACCAACCCTACTAATAATTTCTTCACGAGAAAGTTTTGACACGTAGGGCCCTACCAAACCTATACCCCTTGAATATATTGGTTAGGATCATGTAACACCTTCTTACTTACAAGGGCATATACATAAAAAACACAAATACATTACACAAATCTAGAATGAAATCAGTCATAAAAAACCCGACCACCCCCCCCCCCCCCACCGAAACAAATGTAGGGCCTACATCTATCCTAAATATTAAATCCTCAGTACCAACATCTGTCATACCATTTATAACTATCCTTCTTCAAATCCAATCCCCAACCCCATAACCCCTGATTAACCAAAACATAAATCATCCCACACCCACATTCAGCAACCCACATACATACATACACACACACACACACACACACGCACATACGAAGGTTCGTTATTCCGAAGTTTCGTTTTTTTCCGAGGCTTCATTTATCCGAAACACACAATTCCCTATACCTAGAGGTTCGTTGATCCAAAAATGAAATTCGAAATAACGAACCTTCGGAATAAAGAACCTTCGGACTAAGGAGCCTTCAGAATAACGAAATGTAACCCCCTCCCCACATACACACGCACACCCGAACCGATACCACATCCATCCTGATGAAACGACTTCCCAATGTTGATAAATAAGACATAATGGACCGTATGCAGAAAAGCAACATCCGCCCGCACGCAAGCTCCACTCCGAATTCATATATATACAAATCCGCCAAACAAACTCATCAAAGTCAAAGCTGCTGATAAAATCAATATCAACGTTTATGCCAGCAACAGCTTACTAGGTACCCTCCCCACGCGCAGCTAAAAAACACATACGCAAAAAGCTGACATAATAAACACATTCTTCCATCATACACACACACACACACACACGCACATACGGACACTAAATTATCATGTGCACGCGCACATACACACTTCCTTGAAACCTCACCATGACTTTTTACATGGCATGTTTGCATGGATGTAGCCATGTAAGTTATGTGTTAGTATTTCAATGACTATGTCCAGAACGATATTACCCAGCAAAATGTGCTTCGAGGACGGGCGACAATCCGTGCCGCCAGCCCTCGTCACGGATTGTCGCCAGACGACAATCCGTGACGGGGGCGACAATCCGTGTCGCAACACGCGGGCTTCAAATAGACGGGTGTAGAAATTCTCTCGTTGAATAAGGGATACTCATGAGTATACTGATTTAAACGACTTATTTGTATATTACTTCATAATCATGTTCATTATGATTTTGAGTCAAAATAAAATCCTTTCATTACTACTAGAACTAATGGTCGTAGTGACAAGATTGACAGCAGTAGGCAAAATTATTCCTTTTGGTAAACATAATGTAGGGTGCGGAACCGAATGTTAAAGCAGTTCTTTATTGAAATTGTTCATGACATAATATACAGCCCCCACTTTTTTTAGGGAGACATATATTGTCATCAAAAGTTGTTGAAAGTTTGACACACCACGACATGTTCCTCTTGCACAGATAAATTGTTACATCAACTTCAACTTCAACTTTATTTTTCATTTCCATTAAATGAACAGGGAAAATTGTATACAATGCATGAACAAAACAAATTTGTAGTAATTTCAAAAACGTACATTAACAAAATACATGTGATGATGAGTAACAACATAATTACATTCATAGGGTATATACATACATGTTACACGGATGGGAATGGAAATCTATACGTTGCACACATTTTCTTTGCGGTTTCAGCTAGGTTAAGATTATGTAGCGTCCTTATTTCAATAAAAGGAATGAGTAGCGAAAAATTACCCCAAATCGATGCATCTGTAACTTACATTGGTATATCATTAAATACAAGAGTGTTGTATCTTGATTTTTTTTTTCGTATTTACGAAAGAGCTATATCTTTTCTCCAAAATTTCTCGCTATATATTCTGGAATGTTGCGTATAGTGTGCATTTATAGACTTAAATTTGAATATTATTAAATGATCATAATTTCTTGATGATTTCATTAGTGCTTTAACTGTTAGTCATATGATTATTTGTGGAGGAGGGAAATACCAGCACAAATACTTCAGTAAAGATGTAAACATGTTCACGAGTCTATTTGTCTACGTGGTAGTGCTTGTCTAACAAAGTTCTTATTCTGATGTGATTCGACCACAGTTTTTTTTTCTTTTTTGTTTAAAAATGTTCAAATACAGCTATCTCAAAATACAGCCCTCCCCCAAACCCAACTAGTTTTGAAGGTACATGTAGCCTGATACGCAGCCATAATTTACAGTACTCCCATATTGGATTATTCTTTACATTGACTATGCTAACGTATTGTTCCGGCAGTATCCTACATCTAATACTTCATAATGCTGTTAGTCAAAATCACTCAACGTAATCGTAGGGAAAATAAGCTGATTTCACTTTTGATTAGATATAGGCCCTACTCTATAAGTCGCTGCTTTATAGCTAAGCCAAACTTAATACTGTAATGCAGAACCGTCTACCCTGTCATCAACAAACCTTTTTTTTATGAAGAAGTTTATTGTAGCGTGTGTGTGTTTGTGTTGGTCTCCATTTTATATCAGAGTTTTATGATTTTTCAACTTTATGAAAACATTTTGCCAATCAAGTCTAAACAAAATCTATCGATCGGACAGGAGATGACAGTGAAGCAATCTTGCGTGGTATATGAGTCTTCGTTATGAAGTCGAAATTGTGGAGCCAACGATAGTCTTTGTGGACTGCTAATTTGTGTGTAAATAGCATGTGTGTCACTTTTTGTTGTTGCTGCTGTTAAAAAGACAAAACAAAAAACTGGGGTTTTACTTTGTGCACGTAAGTGTTGTTTTCAATTCAATTCCAAGACTCTTTAACGTCAAAATCTTTTGTCAATCGAAAGGGGGCTACTTTTATTTCCAATGTTACAGCTACCCGTTATTGTGTATTGATCCGAAGGTTCCTTATTCCAGTGGTTCGTGAATTCAAGAAAGGAAAAAAAAACAACAACAAATAAGGTTGGTTATGCTCTGTAGTCTGGGTGCCAAAACCGGAATTCTGGGCCTGATCTCGCATTACCGTCCTCCCGAAGTTTTTTGATGATTTTACCATATTGAGGATGCGTGAATATCTTAAAATCCTCAACAATCCAAAAGTTGCATCTTTCACATTCGGATTCAGTACCCTCGAAAAAAAGGCAAAATGTCATTTTTTGTGTCTAAATTTCACCATTTGTAAGGAAATCTGAAGCAAGTCTGAAGCTTGTTGATATCACCATTATTTATCATTGTCATCAAAGAGAAAAAGAGAAATGTCCAAATAGAGAAATTGCCTCATAAAAACCCAACCATAACATGCCTTTCGTATAAGTCAAACTTGTCAAAGTTCAGTTGTTCGTTAAAATGAGCAGCATTATCCCTGCACACCTGTAAAACTTGTCCAATCAATCAAAATCAAATCGAGTCGTCCCTTGTTTTTGGATTAACTTTCACTGATTATCGATTTCATTTCGTGAAAACATTATCGTACTGCATCTTATAACATCCAAACATAGAAAAGTTTTGCCAGCATTTCTTTAACTTTGGTCTGCGCTTTGAAGAAAATTTGTTCAGCTTGAAATTCTATATCTAACCAAAAAATGGATGTTCCTCATTGACTATTTCTGATGACTTGTTGCATGGTATAATTATTCAGTTACTTATGAAGTTCGATTTCCCTGAGGCACCCACTTTCCGTTGCCAAAAATTATTTGTCCATGGGACCTACCTTCATTTTCACAAAACTACATGGAGGATATATATGTATACTATTGAGCCTTATCTTCATTCGGTTCGGAACAGGAGTACTATAATACCATTCCCTATCAGGCTGACACCAATCGCTTCCCAGTAGAGTTTTTTTTTTTTAACTTCACAATAGATATATAAAGTCATATATAGTCATATAGTCATATCATAACAGAAATATTAGGAGTGGTAACAGGGCCTACTTGCACATTAATGATTGTGGGCACTCTCTGTAATGTATGACTTTTCCACAGTAGAAAAGAGATTTTCCCGGTTGTAAGCTCGTTTTGCACTTAAAAACATTTCTAATGACAGCTCTGAACCTTGGGTACTGGGATGCGTATATGAAAGGGTTGGCGCAAGAGTTGACACAAATTAGCACAGATACAGCGCTGTGAAGTGGGCTACGTAGGTACGAGTTCACCTTACCCTGCTGGACATATACCAACGTAAAGGCAGTTAAGTGAAAAGGGGCAAATGTCAGGATGTACGTTAAGACGATGAGGAGGGTCAGCTTGGTCAAACGGTTGCGAGCTCGTATGTGAGTGGACGATACCGAGGAGGCCTGAGAAAGATCCTTGCGTGCTAGGCGTGATTGACGATGGAGTGACCATGCCGTTACTGACTGTGTTACAATCATGATGGTAACAGGGAAGCCAAACCTAATCATGAGTAGGTAATAGAACATGATTGTTTTACTGGACTGGGCTTCAAGTAGGAGTTTGCAAGTGTTGTTGACCACCGCCACTTTAATCGAATAGAGACAGGATGGAAACGCAAGAGCACAAACCGCCGATATGTATAAATAAATTTTGCGAGTGGTGACGTAAGATCGGAAATGGAGTGGACTCACAACTGCAATCGTGCGTTCGATTGCCATTCCTACAAGAGTATAAATGGACATGTGGATTGCGACCCACATTAAGTAACGCGTGTATACAAACTTACAGTAGAGCGAACCAACTGGATTACGCGGCACCCTGACAGCAAGAGGTAAGGGTAGGATAGAAATGGATGTCAGTAGATCAGAAACTGCCAGTGCTCCGATGAAGATGTCGGTCGAATGTTTATTGACTCCTACTTGCAGTCGTAATGCGAGGATAACGAGCAGGTTTCCTAGTATCCCAACGAAGGCGCAGCTCATCTCCAGACCATTCACCCACGTCCACTCAAAGAACCATATCCATTGCAATTGGTCGAGCTGTTTTGTATCACCGAACTGACTTGTCTCGTCACTTTCGGTAGAGGAATTCCATGGCAAATTTCTTTTGTGAATTCCTGGAGTTCCAGCACCTTCTATGTCTGTGGTTCGGTCCTCCGAGATGGCGGTTTTATCAAAAAATCCGTCAACAGGAGATGCAAGGTCTCCATGGACTATGATACCAATCGCTACAACCAAAGACCACATGATGGCGACGACTAAGTCAGTCTCTTGTATCTCCTACAACAAGAACAATAAACGATCGTATTCGAATTACGTTTTGAAATGACGTATTTAAATATTCAGGCAGACAATAACAAAACGGAGATTAACCATCACTTCTTAAGTGCCATTATTAAAATTGCCGGAAGATTCAAAAGAGATGACATGATAAGGTTTTCTGTTGTTTTTTCTAACACAAACTTTTTGAAATTTGAATAATTCATATTTACTATCTTGAATTTTGAAGTTTGCACATCTTTTGCCAAGAACCTTACATAAAGTAATCACTACATCCTGATAATTGATATTGATGAAGTTTCAGTGGTGCATATCTTATTTATTGTTCAGGTACAGTGAAAAAAAAACCAATGAATAATGTGTATGAAAAAAAAAGGAATTTTTAATGTAGACATGAAACCCTACATTCATTGGTCAAAACATTCACAAACCAGCCATGACTGGAACAGATAATATAGCAATGTGTAGTGGAAATTAGAATGGCAAACTTATACTTTGGTCGGTGATATTAAACGAAAACGTAAAAGAAGAAGAAGAAGATGATGAAGAAAAGGGTACACTGTATCGAGTAATGTGTGCTCTATCCGAGAACGAAAATCTCACACCATCAAGACATGTTTGTACTTCAAATAAACTCACCCAACAGATACAGACGGAAAAGCTGTGACAGAATATAACGTAACTTACGTCAAAAGTGTGACTATACAAACTCTTCACAAGTCTGGATTATGGCGAAAAGGATGCTGACAGTGCGTTGTAGTCTCGTTGGATTGGACTTCTCCAGAGATGTCTATTTATATCCCATGTCAGACATATAACATTGTCGAACCTATTTCTCATTACATGATTCGAAGCAAAACCTGTACACGTCATCGTCGCAGTTCGAGTACAACCAACAGAAAAACACCTAAAAGTAGGCAGGCGCATTGGAACGAATTGCGCAATGACTGTTCTGCGCAGAGATTGCATTGGTGCCTTGTATAGTATTTCTACGTATAGTTGGTGTGGTTAGGAGGGGAAGGGTGTAACCATAATGACCCATGACCCAACCACAACCACGGGTTGCGGAACTGGTTAAAGGGGAGGCTACACACACACACACACACACACACACACACACACACACACACACACTTGTGGCTAGCCAAAAAAAAAAATATCGCAATAATCGATACATCAAGAATCCTTCACCCATGAATTTCAATTTCGAAATATTCCGTACTTAGATTCTTCTCGGTTAAGAGGGGGGGGGGGGGGGGTTGGTGGTTACCATTGACCTTGACGCTTTTCCTGTACATGCCCCCCCCCCACAAAAAACAAAAAAACAAAACAAAACAAAACAAAACAAAAAACAAAACAAAACAAAACAAAACAAACCCCCCCCCAAATACAACAACAAAAACGTTCCGCGGTCCCTTCACGAGAACTGCTTTTGCTTTCTTTAACCCACATACCACATCCCCAGGGTCCCCACATACTAACCACACATACACGCATACACTTTCTAAACATCGTTCTGCACCCCCTGTAATATAAGTCTGCAAATAAGTTATATCGCAGATAAGATGAATTAAGTTGCATATAAGGATCAATCATTATGAGCTCAAACGTAAGTTACAATGGTAATGGTAAACGATGTTACACATTCCTAGACCTCCTATGGTAATGTTGTCTGACAATCTTATTGGTATAGGCACTATGGTCATCTTTAAGAATCCGAGTCTGAACCCGATAAAACCCAAGCTATTTTGACCATTCCCAGGCCCAAGGGGGGGGGGGGGGACATTGTGCCCCCATATAACTTTGTTATTGTTTGATGTTTCATTGTCATATTTGGCACATGGGTAGAACAACTCATACTCTACATGACCGCATACTTGAATTTTTTCAAGATCACTCATAGAGGGCGCTATTTACCAAAATATAAAGAAATACATGGGAAAAATGCAAAAAACATGATTTTTCTGTATGATTTCTTTATTCCCAGTATGTCTTATCATAGACCAATAGTTTTCAGTCTTGCTTCAAATGATGTGCAAGTCAAAGATCATTATTTGTTATGGTTGTAATTTCTCAAAGTCACCAAGTGGGGGCGTTATTCATAACAAAATAAAGAAATACATTATGAGACCTATGTTGTATTGTTTAGAATAGGTTCATGCATAGTTATCATATTTCATACTAACATAATATTGGACTTTTAAATTTGCAGATTGATAATGTGATAAACAAATGATATTAGAAGCATAACCTGGGTGAGGGAATCAAAATGACATAAAATAGAACGGCAATCGTTAGAAAATACTGTTATTTTTAAGTATCTCTTATTATATCTATTGTTTTATGCCGTTGTCACAGAAAAAACATCTCAGGGCCATAAAGTACTTCACATTTTGCTTCTTCAGTAAATTTGAACCAAGAAACCCCATTTCATACATTTTTTTTAATTTGATTTGATTTGATTTATTGGTTTCTGTATCATCATTGTGTCATCATTGTACGTATACACATTGTACATAATTATACACATTCATGTACAAACATAAATATGATAATATATATAAGTATTTTCTTGTTCATTGTCTGTGTACAATGTACAGCAAAAGTACAACAAAACATTCAATAATGAATAATACAGAGGGGCTACAGCATAAGCGTAGATTGATTTGCGGGCAGCCCCCGTAGCATAACATAATATTATTCATCGGAAGGAGAAGAGGAGGGAGGGATGACTTGCATAGAGATAGGATAGTTGAAAGGAGAAAGGGTAAGGAGAGGTTTGTCTGCTTTCACTAAAGGTTTATACAAAGCAAAGTCACCTGTATCACTGAGTAGCAAGACATGACAAAATATTAACAATATATCGAGGTACAGTTGGACAGTTGATACAGGCCATGGTCGGTTACATAATCATTATCACATGATAGATTGCGTCGATATTTCTACGAAAGAATCTCGTGTATAATACATTTACAATGACATTATAATATTGTTAATTAGACGTGGAACAGAAAACTATGCAAAATCTGACTGACATGGTTGCCAGTTTATGGTTGCTTTGGCAACCAGCAATATCCCATATAGCTAAATCATATATCAAAATGTTTGGAATAAGATTTTAGGAAAAGTTACCAAATTTGGTAAAAATTGAATGAAGGGCGAAGGAGTGGCGAATGAAAATCTGGTAGGGGGCAAAATGTGCCCCCCCCCCCCCCCTGGGCCTTATAGGTTAAAGAATAATCATGTGAATTCAATTGCAAAATGTCAACGATTCCTTAAAAAAGACAATGAGGAAATAACATTCAAATTAAGGCAATGACATTGCATCCAAATGAGACATATGTTTGGATGGCCATATTGACATTGTTGTCACATCAACAAATAATGTACAGCTGATTGACACTCAGTTCCAAAAGAAACAACTCGACTCAGAACAGTTTTGTTTCCTTTCTCTGCTTTATTTCTTTCAAAATGTGTTACTACAATACATAATTTCTGCACTTTAACCGTATCCAGATAAAACAATTCTTAGTGCATGTGTCAGTCGTGTTCTACACCATCGTTCCCGAAGAGTTAAAGTAAAGTAAAAGACAGTGAATTAATAAGTATTTCTTTATTGAGGGAAGGAGGTGGGGAGGGGAGATTTCGATCATTCATTTGGTTTTTTTAATGTCCCAAACAACAACAACAACCAAGAATGCGGTGAGACCAAGAAAATGCACTGCGAAAAGACAGTTGCTGATATTCAGTTCCTTTATTTTCATTGATCACTACAATTGCTTTATTTCCGTCAAACAGTTTAATCGATCAGTTCATACAGAACACGATGAAAAGAGTTTTCAATTTATTTCTCTCTTGTGCCTGGAATGAAACATCAAAAGACACCGAACCATCAAGAGATCAATCTGGAATCATCAGTATCTTAGGATATTTCTTTCGAAATGTCGCTAATAGATTTTCTATTCAATTCCTTGCTCTCTTCTATAGAAAGGATACTGAAATCAAGGAGTCAATACCATCATTGAATGCCGAAGATAAACCCTGCTGTCACAACAACAACAACAACAACAACAACAACAACAACAACAACAACAACCTCTATTATCCTTTGACCAACGAATTTTCGCTCGGCTGTTACAATGACAGTCACGCACATATACTTGAAATTACCCTGTAGAAATTCTGTCGCTGAATAAAGGATGCTTGTGAATCATGATTCTTTAGAGGACAGATAAGTAAAAGTAGAGCGAAACAACTGCAGTTCATGGCACCCTTAGTGTGAGTAGGGTAGAAATGGATGTCTGTAGATCAGAAACTGCCAGTGCTCTGAAGAAGATGTCGGTCGAACGTTTATTGACTCCTACTTGCATCCGTAATGCGAGGATAACGAGCAGGTTTCCTAGTATCCCCACGAAGGCACAGCTCATCTCGAGACCATTCACCCACGTCCACTTAAAGACCCATACCCACTGCAATTGGTCGAGCTCTGGTTGGTCACCTGGTTGATTTGTCGCGTCAGTTTCGTTGGAGGAATTCCATGACGAATTGTTTCTGCAAATTCCTGGAGTTCCTACACCTTCTATATCTAGGGTTTGGTCCTTCGAGATGACGCTTTTACCAGAAAATTCGTCAAGAGGCGATACTAGGTCCCTGTGTACTATGATACCAATCGCTACAACCAAACACCACATGATGGGGAAGCGCGCCTTAGTCTCTGATATCTCCTACGACAATAAAGATAAACGATCGGACTCGAATTACGTTTTGGAGTGACATATACACGTATAGATATTGTAGCAAGTAATAAGACAACAGAGATTAAGAATCAAACTTCTCATTATGAAGATTACAAGGAAATTCAATGAAAGTTACGACAAAATTATCTTTCCTATTCGGTAAAACTCATAATTCTTAAAATCAGAATTTGTATAAACTATCTCTTATTTAGTTGTTTGCAAAAGTTTTAATAAGCATTCAGAAAGTCCATCCTGATAGTCTAAAATTTGTGTAGTTTCAGTTTCATCTGTTGTTCAGGTACTGCGAAAAATCAATGGCATGAATCACGTAAATGAAGGGAAACAAGTCCTCAACAGTATTTGATATCGAAATAAAACCCTACATTCATGAGTCAAAACAATCATAAGCCTGCCATTACTTCAACAGATGTAGCAAAGTACATTGGAAATTGGAACTTGTTAACTTGTATGCTTTGCTCGGTGATAAAAACGAGGACAAAAGAAGAAGAAGAAAAAGAAGACTGGGTCCAGTAAAGCGTGCTGTATCCGAAGACCGAAAATTCCATCTTATCAAAATATATTCGTACTCCAAAGAAACTGTCATCAGATAGGGTAAGAGAATGAAAAGCTGCCACAGAATATAACTTACGTCAAAGGTGTGACTATGGACACTCTTCACAAGTCGGGATTATGGTGAAAACGATGCTGACAGTGTCTCGTAGTCTCAATTGATTGGACTTCTCGAAAGATGTCTATTTGTACCCCATCTCAAACAAATCTTTACATGCCAATGTCGTAGATCGAGTATCACCAATAGAAAAACACCTGAAATACGCAGGCACATTGGAGCGAGTTGCGCAATGACCTTTCTGCGCAGATTGAATTGCAGATTGACTTTTACCCTCCGCTTCCTTCGTCACATAGCCCATCCCAAATTGAAAAACGTCCCGAGGCTCCTAGCTGCATGAGAACTCCTCATGCTTCCATTAACCGACTCCCGCTCAGCCCAAAGGACACCCCCCCACACACACATATATACGACCTACACACGAGCATATACACTGACACTCGTTCCGCACCCCTGAGATATTTACAGGCTTGCAGATTTAAAGGGGACTTAAAGCTGCACAGGAACAGAAACTGTGACCTACATGATTATTACCTACGTGCCTTCCAGAACACTCTAGCGACTGCAAACGTCAATTACAGCATTATTGGTGAACCTGATCATAATTAGTCTTTGGCCTCCTATAATAAACTGGTCGGACTATATCATACAGGCTAAAAATAAAGGCCTGCCAAACGTTTCCGGGTAAGCTAAGCGGGCTTGTTGCGAGTACGGATTTTCCAGCTCGCAGGAACATTTTCCGCGGTCGGACAAGGACGTTGGCGAGTTCCGTACTTGCGTCCTACCTGCTAAACGCGTGCTACTTACGTGCTACTTACGTGCTACTTGCGTGTATTCCGTGTGAAGTGCGTGGGAGCTTCGAAACCGATCTGTTTTCAGCTGCGAGCGACACACAGGGTCTGCAAAGAACCCTCGCATGAGTTGCCTGCGTGGTGCTGCCGCTAGGATAAAGGGCCTCCTACTGGTGATCTACCTGTACCTCTAAAGGCAAAACCCTGCGACTCACCCGGAACTAGTTTTGAGTATTATCAAGGCCTTGTCACATCGTGTTTGGAGGAGCATTGCGGGTTTATCTGCGGGGGACTGCTACCCGGACCAGCCAGTAGTTGGCCAGTTCCTGACAGTACATAGCGCGTATCTCGCCCGTAGTTGCCCGGAGGTACGCACGCAAGTCCGATTTACCCGCAGCCAAGGTTTGAGCATGGCAAAAAGTTTTCCCGGTGAATCGCAGGGATTGCCCGCTGACGTCCAGGCTGACGTCCAGTAGTAACAGGCAGTTTACCCGCTTGAAGTATGTTGCCCGTGGATGTATGCTTTCCCACCGGAAGGGCGTGTCATCTGCATAGCACTGTGGGACATCTGCCATATCAGATTCCTTCAGAGGAATTTCTTCACCGAGTCATTGTCAGCCATCATTCGCCACCCAAGAGCCTACACGCAGGTCAAACGGAATGGACGTAAGTAGAACGTAAGTAGCAAGGGTCCAGCTGGTAAGTCACCTGCGAAACTCGCTCAAATCCTTGCCCGCCTGCAAAATCTGTCCTGCGTGCTGGAAAATCCCCACACGTTTCAAGCCCGCGTATCTTGCCCGGAAAGGTGTGACAGGGCCAAAACTTGGCTGCGGGTAAGGAGGACTTGCGTGCGCAACTCCGGGCAACTACGGGTGAGATACGTGCTAGGTGCTGTCATGTGCGGGTCATCTGCGGGGACCCCCGGATAGCAAATATTGTTCTTCGCAAGTCGCAAGGCTTGCCTGGAAAGGTGTGCAGGGCCCAAGTGTCCGAGCTTTAACCCGTTGAGGACGGATTGATTTTGCTACAACAAACATTTCCCATAGACACCTGCCCGAGTGTCATACTTAACTCGGGACTCGTCATCAACGTGAGCAATGTCTATCGCAAAAATTCAACCATTGCTTGAAAAACAACAACGAACAATGATATGACAGGGCATCTAAACTAAAGCAATGACATTGGATGAAAACGAGACATCTGGATGGTCGTACGATACTGGCATTGTTGTCACATGAGCCGATATTGTACAGGTGACTTACAGTCAGTTGCAAAAGAAACAACTCAACGTAACATTAGTTTCGTACAATAATTCCTTTGTATGCTGTATTTCTTTCAATTACCTGAAATATTCCTAATCGCATCTTCGAACGTATCCAGATAAATCGATTCTTAGTGCGTGTGTAAAGCCTTGTCCTTCACCATCACATGAGTGGGGACAAACGGAGGAGGGGGGGGGGGGGGGGGATTTACGGGTAGCATCACGATCATTTATTCGGGTTTTTTTTTTCATGGCCCCTCAAAACAACAACGGTTAAGAATTTTAAAGGTGAATCCAGGAATAAAAGGAGTCGGGTATTATTCACTTGCTGTATTTCCATTGAACAGTTACTTTATTTCTTTTGCACAGTTTTATCGATCAGTCCATAATGACTACACTGAAAAGAGTTCCGAGCACGGTCAATTTATTTTTCTCATATGCATGGAATGAAATATCAAAGGACAGCGAAACATCAAGAAATCAATCTGGAGTTCTCAGTTTCTTAGGTCTTTTCCTTCACAGATGTCGCTAATGGATTTCCTATTCAATTCATTTCCCTGCACTCTCTATTAATAGGATGTTAATGTGCAGGGAGTCAGGAGTTACGTTCAGTCGATGTTCCTTAACTTCAAGATTAGCTATTAAACATTCAGGGTAGGCTCTTGCTCCTTAAATGGATGGCATGCATTTGGCTGAGATGTTGATTCAGATTTCAACTTTTTTTAAAAAAACATAATTACAATTCACTAACTTAAAATATTACAGAGAATACTTATTTAAAGAGGATTTAAATGTAACTGATGAAAAATGTGTTTTGAAATGACCGAGATAAAAAAAGGGAGTAAGACAGAGTCACCCAAATAAAAGGTTGGGCTCACCCTTTATTAGGATCTCTTTGGTTTTGGATATCTCAGCCATTTTATATCCGATTTTCATTAAAAAAGAAGAAAAAAAAACAACGTTTTATTCTTTTAAGGATTGTATGTTCCATAAACCAAAAACTGTACCATCACCGTCTGAAAGTATAGTAACAAATACCAATTAACGTTGAATGCTCAACAAGCCATTGTGGAAATATATCATTCACTTTCTCCCCAATAAATTCCAGCTTGATTGTTACAGTGACACGCACACACACACACACACACATACACACACACGCTCACAGGTTTGAATTACCCGTTAGAAATTCGTCATTGGGTAAAGGGTGTTCGTGAGTATGGTACTTTAAACGACTAATATGTAGTACTTTTAATATTGTGTTCATATCATTTTTTAGTTAAAGTGAGAGCTTTTCATTATCACTGGAACAATTGTCGTCGTGAAACGCTTTAGAACAAAAAGGCGAAATTTATTCCTGAATAGGTAGATATAACCGTAGGCTGAGGAACGTTAATGCCAAACCAGTTTTTTCTTTGTTGTTGTTGAAAGTAACATAATATGAAATATAGCCCCACTATGATGACCAGACGTATGTTGTCATCAAAAGTTGTTGAAACTTTGACACACTAACATGTTTCTCTTGCAGTGACAGATAAATTGCTATCTACATTACGTTGTACACATTTAATTTGCAGTTTCAGCACAGTGTACGCTGAATGTTATAAGGATGTTAGATCTGGGAGCATTCACATTTCAATAAAAGAAGTGAAAATGTGAAGAATTACCTCATACCTTAAGCACGTTTGCATTAGTGGTAGTGTCCCCCACTCATAAAACTTCTTATTCGGACATTTTTTTTATTCAATATGTTCGAGAACAGATATGTGACCATGCATCACAAAATGAACAAAAAGTCGCACACACTGATTTTGTGTGAGGACTGAAAATACGTGAAATGGGTTAACCGAGCTGATCTTTAATTTTTCATATTTTCTGGAAGAGCAAGGCTTCTTCTACATTATGCTAAAATTTAGTAGAATAAAACAGGCAAAAAAGTGTGTTTTCTAGCAGTTTATCTCAAACATTTTTTTTTTTGTTTTTTGGCGGAATAGTGTGATTAAGTGTGTCTTTTAGAGTCCTCTTTTCATTTCTTAGTTACAGACATGTACATTCAACGGTGTGCACTCTTTGACTCTAACACACACACGCGCACGCACATGCACAGATACGCACGCACATACATATACATACACACACACAGACACACACACACATAAGCATTCTCCTTTTACATTTCTAGGGCTAGTCCAGTCAATAACTTTCAGTGACTTTCGAGTCCCTTGTTTTTGGATTAACATTCCCTGATCATTTTTATTCATGCTCCATATTCCACATTTCATACAAGTTTTATATTCCATTTGATTTTGAAAAAGAAATGTTTTTAACACAATGGTCGCTTTGAAACAAAATTGCACAAATATACAAGGACGTATAATTGACGTGTAATATGCGGAACCCAATAAAAAGCAAAGCTTGTAGGATGTGGGTTCCAAAAATAAAATATAGGCTTAGTACAGTATATTAAAGTCAAAAGTGAAGTAACATGCAAAAATACAAGATGTCGAGAATATTATAAAGTTTGCGGAATGTACAATGTATTGTATGATGTTAATGATTAAACTTATGGTATCAATGCTAAGAAAAGTAGCAAGTTGATCAAACAAAATGAAGTCATTGATTCCTTGAATTGAATTATTGAATCATTGATTCCCTTTGTGAATCAACATGGTAGTGCTTCATCTCATAAGTTAACAAAATGAAGAAAAATGTTGCCCGCCTTCCTTGAACTTTTGGTCTGCCTTCTTAATAAAATACAGCTTTAAATGGTACATTTTGTAACCAAGAATGGACGTTCCTCTTCAACTTTCTCTGATGGGTGGTTGAATGGTACATTCAGCCTTATGCATTTCAATTTCTCTGAGGCACCCAGTGACCATTGTCAATCTTAAATGTCGATAATATAGCTTCATTTTGCTTCAATATCATAATACACTCAAGATTTCAGTATGACATTATAAGTTTCATTTCTATTCAATTCTACATAGGACTTACATTATATTATTCCCTATACTTCCGAGGGGTTTTGCTTGAACTCTCAAAATAGATGCGTGAGGGTGCACACCTAAAGAATTAATGACTACGTTCATTCTCTGCATTGTACGACTTTTCCTGAATAGAAAAGAGATGTTCCCGGTTGTCAGATCGTTTGCACTTGAACATATTTGTAATGGCAGCTCGGAACCTTGGGTACTGGGATGCGTAAATGAAAGGGTTGGCGCAAGAGTTGACACAAATCAGCACAGACACAGCGTTGTGAAGAGGACTGCGTAGGTACGAATACTCCTTTCCCTGAAGGACATATACCAAGCTAGTTAAGTGAAAAGGAGCAAATGTCAAGATGTATGTCAGGACTATGAGGAAGGTCAGCTTGGTCATACGGTTGCGAGCTCGTATGTGAGTGGACGATACCGAGGAGGACTGAGAAAGACCTTTACGCGCGCAGCGTGATTGTCGATGGAGTGACAATGCCGTTACCGACTGTGTTACGATCATGATGGTAAAAGGAAAGCCAAACCTGATCATGAGTAGGTAGAACATGATGGTTTTACTGGACTTGGATGCATGTAGAAGCTTACAGGTGTTGTTGACCACCGCCATATCAACTGAATAGAGACATGATATAAACGAGAAAACACACACCGCCGCCATGTATGAATAAACTTTGAAAGTGGTGACGTAAGATCGGAAATGTAGTGGACTCACCACTGCAATCGTTCGTTCGATGGCTATTCCTATAAGAGTATAAATGGATATGTTGACTGGGACCCAAATAAAGTAACGCGTGTATACAAACTTACAGTAGAGCGAACCAACTGGATTACGCGGCACCCTGACAGCAAGAGGTAAGGGTAGGATAGAAATGGATGTCAGTAGATCAGAAACTGCCAGTGCTCCGATGAAGATGTCGGTCGAATGTTTATTGACTCCTACTTGCATCCGTAATGCAAGGATAACGAGCAGGTTTCCTAGAATCCCAACGAAGGCACAGCTCATTTCCAGACTATTCACCCAGGTCCACTCAAAGACCCATACCCACTGCAATTGGTCGAGGTTTGGTGAATCACCTGATTGACTTGTCTCGTCACTTTCGGTAGAGGATTTCCACTGGAAATTGTGTCTGTGAATTCCTAGAGTTCCTGCATTTTCTATGTCTAGGGTTCGGTCCTGCAAGATGGCGGTTTCATAAAGAAATCCGTCTACAGGAGATGCTAGGTCTCCATAGACTATGATACTAATCGCTACAACCAAAGACCACATGATGCCGAAGCGTACGTCAGTCTTGGAACAAGAAAGATAAACGATCGAACTCGAATTAAATTTTGAAGTGGTATACAGATATTCAGGCAGGTAATAAGACAAAAGAGATTCTTACATGTTATGAAGATTGCAAGGAAATTCAATAAAAGTGATGTCAAAATTATCTTTGCTATTTGGTAAAACTCATAATTGTTGAAATCTGTATAGAATTCATATTAAGTATCTCTTATTTTGGTGTTTGCAAATGTTTTACCAAGCATTCAGAAAGTCCATACTGATAGTCTAAAATTTGTGTAGTTTCAGTCTCATTTATTGTTCAGCTCCAGTGAAAAGTAAATGGTGTAAATCACGTAAATAAAGAAAAAAAGTCCTCAACAGTATCTAAAGTCAAAATAAAACCCTGCATACATGATTCAGAAAAATCATAAGCCTGCCATGATTGCAAGAGATGTAGCAAAGTGCAGTGGAAATAGGAATTGTGAACGTATATGCTTTGCTCAGTGATAAAAATGAAAGATAACAAAATAAGAAGAAAAAGAAGAAGACTGGTTCCAGTAAAGCGTGCTGTATCCGAAGACCAAAAATTCCATCTTATCAAAAATATGTCTGTACTCCTAAGAAACTGTGATTACATCGAGAAGGAAAAGCTGGAAATGAATATAATGGCACTTACGATAAAATTCTGACTACAGGATCGCTTTACGAGTCGGGATGATGGCGAGAACGATGCTGATACTGTGTCGTAGTCTCATTGGATTGGACTTCTCCGAAAATGTCTATTTGTACCCCATCTGGGACAGACTACATTGTCAAACCTATCACTCCCACAGGATTCGAAGCAAAAACCGAACACATCATTGGTGCAGTTGATGTTCGACCAATAGAAAAACACCTGCAATACGCAGGCGCATTGAAGCGAATTGCGCAATAACCCCTCTGCGCAGAAATCAAATTGCTAGAAATCACTGATCTTGGCGTGGTGTGGAGGATTTTTCGCCCCCCCCCCCCGCCCATAAACATTTCATTCTTTAATAAGCGGGGTTGACCTTTACCCCCCACTGTCCCATAGCCTCTCCCCTCAAAAACAAAAATAAAGCCACACACACAAACAAATTGAAAAACGGTCTGTGGCCCCAGCACGAGTACTGCCCTCTTTGTTGCTTGCCGTGACGCACTCCCACCCCCTCCCGCGGCAGAACACAAAGAGTTCCCCTCCCCCCACACACAATTAACATTTACACACACACACACACACACACACACACACACACACTCATAATCGATCCGCACCCCCTGTGATATTTAAAGCCTTTCAGATCAGTTGAATTAAAGTTGCACAGGATTAATCATTATGATCAACATTTCGTGCTTTCCTGAACATTCTTCCGACTTCAAACGTCAGTTGCAACATTATTGTTGAACCTGATCATAGCAGTCTTTGGTCTCCTATAGTAAACTTGTCTGACAATCCTATAGAGGTGTAGTTATCAATTAGTATCTGAGCCTAAAAGGCATGAGCAAATTCCACAGCAAAAAGTAAACGATTGCTATTCAGAAGAAACTACAAGTAAGGTAGGATATTGGTGCATTGAACTATCAACAAGCATTAGATAAAAACGAAACATATCTGGATGGTTGTACTGACATTGTTGTCACATGGATATATATTGTACAGCTGACTGACCATTCCGTTTGCAATAGAAGCAACTCGACGCAAGAAAAGTTTGGTAATGATTCCATTCTATGCTGTATTTCTTTAGAATATCTTAGATATTATTCCAAATTTCGTCTATTTAACCGTATCCAGATCAAACGATTCTTAATGCGTGTGTAAAACCCTGTCTTACACCATCGTTCACGAAAAGTTAAAATAAAAACTAATAAATGTGTGTAAATGGGGGGGGGGGGGGATTATGGGTATCACAAGGCAAGAGCCAAATTGTGTTTCGCCTATTCCCATCTAAGAAATCAATATTTTTCTAATTTCCGGAAGTTCATTGTAACGCCTATGGCCGTTCACATTGTGGTGACCTTATACTCCCCAAGGGACATTTACAATCTACAGTAAGTTTGGTCACAAACAGACAGAGATCAAAAGTTTTGAGCCATAGTCGAAACTCGCCATACAAATTTAACAATGGGCCCTAAAAATTCGTTGACCCCTGTCTGTGACATTTGATATTGTGGTGACCTTCAACTACCCAAGGGACATCTACTATTCAAGTTCGGTCACAAACAGATATAGGGATCAAACGTTATGAGCCATAATCGAAATGCGCCGTAAAAACTTAACATTGGGCCCTGAAAGTTCGTTGACCCATGTCTGTAACCTTTGACCTTGTGTTGACATTCAAATCTTCAAGGAACATCTGCCCTTCAAGTTTGGTCACAGAAGGATATAGGGATCAAAAGTTATGAGCCATAATCGAAATGCGTCGTATAAACTTAACCGGTTCCATACGGGAACCTGGTTGCCTGTGTATTAAGTCTATCGGGATTTCACAATTCAGTATGGAATGGGTAAATATTGGGCCCTAAAGTTCATTGACCCCGGCCTGTGACCATTGACCTTGAGGTAACCTTCATGTTTGGTAAAATGTGTAATTTTGTATAACCACTCTTCCCTCCAAGTTTGATTGTAATTGAAATCCTCAGTAGAGAGGTATTGAAGTTTTATTAGCGTCACGGACGGGCGATCGACGGACGGACGACGGATGGACGAATGACGGACAGACGCCGCAGGCGATCCCTTAATTGTCTCCCCACACCTCCGATTGGCTCGGCAATAAAATCATTTACTTGATTTCTTTTTTTATCCCCCTCAAAAAAAAAAAAAAACAAAAAACCCACCAACAACAACATAGAATCCTTACGGTGAAGTCAAGGAAATGCAGTACGAAAGAAAAAATCAGTATTCAGTAAGTTACGGCATTTCCATCGAACAGTTACTTTATTTCCTTCGAAAAGTGTTATCGATCAGTCCATACTGACTACACTGAAAATAGTTCCCTGCATTGTCAATCTATTTTTCCTCTCACGTGCATGGAATTGAATATCAAAGGACAGCGAAACATCAAGAAATCAATCTGGAATTCTCAGTTTCTTAGGTCTTTTCCTTCGGAGATGTCGCTAATGGATTTCCTATTCAATTCATTTCCCTGCACTCTCTATAGGATGGATGTTAAAAAGCAGGGAGTTTGGAGTTACGCTTAAACGGTGTTCCTTAACTTCAAGGGTAGTTAACTTAGAGGATACGCTCTTGCCCCTTAAAGGGATAGTATAGTTGTGTTGCGATATTGACGCAGATTTTAACTTTTTTATAAGACAATGTGGAACGGCTAATTTAAGATATTAGAAAAAATACAATACTAAGGGAAATTACACGTAATTTGATTAACATCGGTTTGGAAATGACAGAGATATAGAAAAGTCATCATAATAAGAAATTGGACCAACCCTTTCTAATGGCCTCTTTGGTTTTAGATATGTCAGCCATTTCAAAGCCGATTTTTATAAAATAAATTCGCCATTCTTTTTGGAATTGTATACTTTCAATATAATAATTTTAATATACAATATTTCTTATAGATAGTTTCTAAATTATCTAGCAGAAAGTGAAAACCTGAATCCCATCCTGACGAAAACTGTATACCATCACCGTCTGAACGTAACTAAAACCAACACTGAATGCCGAAGATAAAGCAAGCCATTCCAGAAATATCACCCTTTTTCCTCTTATCATCGATTTTCAGTTCAGCTGACATGCACAAACGTGTTCCTGAAATTGACGGGCGTAAACATTCTCACGTTGAATAAATGATGCTCATGAGTATGATTCTTCAAACGACTTATGAGTAGGTCCTATATAATTATGAATGTTTCATAATTTGTTATTTCCACTGCAGCAAATGGTCGTAGTGACAAGATTGACAACAGTATGCAAATTTATTCCTTTTCAATAGGTAGACATACCGTAGGGTGCGGAAACTAATGTCAAAGAAGTTCTTCACTGAAATAGAACAGGACATGATATGTAGCCCCCCCCCCCCCAACTCTGCTAGCAAGACGTTTATTGTCACCAATAGTTGTTGAAATTTTGACATACTATGACATGTTCCTCTCGCACAGATAGATTGTCGTAAGTACGTTGCACAAATTTTCTTTGCAGTTTCAGCAAGATTTACATGGGTATAGAACCTCGTACATGAGGTTAAGATAATGTAGTGTGCTTATTTCAATAAATGGAGTGACAAACGAAAAAATTAACCCAAATCGATAGATGTGTATAAACTTGAATTGGTATATCAAAAAATACGAGTGTTCTTTCTCGATATTTTCTTATATACGAAAGAAGTATATTTTTTCTTCAAAATTTCTCCCGCTTAATTTATTCTGGAATGTCGCGTATTGTGCATTTATAGACCTAACTTTGAATACTGTCAAATGATCGCAATTTCTTAATAAGTTCACTAGTGCTACAAGTGTTAGTCATCTAATTATTTACGGAGCGGGGAAATATCAGCACGAATACTTCAACAAGTTCAAGTTCAAGTTCAAGTTTATATTTATTCGTTTTTTCCACAATATATAACACAAACATAAATCTCACTTTCTTGAGTGAAAAAATCAATGTATACAATTGTACAGAGAAAATAACAATAATAGCAAAAAAAAAAAACTAACAGTAGCGATACATTACAATAGTTGCTAAGATAACGAAAGTGAAATAGTTTTCAATATATGCACTGTGTGAAAAAAACGGAGGGACCCACTAAAAGGACAGAGCTTGTAGAGTGTGGGCCCCTCTTTTATTAGAAGTCCGATGTAAAAAGTGAATTGAAAACAGCAAAAAATCCGCACAAAAAGATGTAAACACGCTCACGTTTACGAATTGAAAACAGCAAAAAATCCGCACACAAAGATGTAAACACGTTCACGAGTCTATTTGTCTATGTGGTAGTGCTTGCAAAAGAAAGGTCTTTATTTTGATGTGATTCGACCATAGATTTCTCTTTTTTTGCTTTAAAGATGTTCGACTGCAGCTACCTTTTTCACGAAAACCTAACTAGCTTTGAAGGTTCATGCAGTCTGATACGCAGCCATAATTTACAGTGGAAGTCTACAACCATATTAGATTATTCTTTACATTGACTATGCTGATACTTCTGGCAGATATCCTACATCGTACTTTATAATGCTATAAGTCAAATCTCTCTACGATTAATCACAGGGAGAAGCCAGTAATCTGGTTCCTTTTTTTGCTTAGATATAGGCCCTAGTCTGTATATCGCTGTTTTACCGTATGCCCCCCTCCTCCCCCCCCCAAAAAAAAAATACAACGGGACCCTCCGCAAAGATATCTTTAAAAATAGTGAATCAATCTATATATAAATTCAGGGAATGAAACTGTAAATCATTGCCTACATCTCACAGTAGAAAACCCTATTTGATTTGCTTCAGTAGTCAAAAAAAAAAAAAATGAGGAATTTTGTAGAGGATGTCAGGATTCTCTTCCCTCCAAGTTCTGTCTATTGTTTTCACACACAAGAGCATCGAAGTGCTAAACTTGGAAGAATCAGACTCATGCCAGGCTTTACAACAACCCACATATATATCTCTGTGACCGCTTAACCAAATTGAATAGGGTTTTCTGCAAAATAGAGCTAAGATGTTATATTTCAAAGGGAATGGCTAGTAACTGATCAGTGGGAATCAGTGGGAATGCTGGGGGATGATTGTTTCAATTCTTGTGGGATTCATTTAAGAGTACATTATATATCTATTGTTAAGAGAAAATTATTTGCTTCAGAACAGTCTCATGTTCAGGTAGTGTGCAGTTTAATGCCCCGTCACTGTACAGGCATGCTATCCTGGAAAAATTAAACAGGTATTTGCCTTGTCCTGTAATGTTTATTCATACCATTGATAAAGCTCCAATAGGGTCATTGCGTATCACAGGAAATACTACATGTTAGGCTTATGTAAAATATCAGCCTTGTATTAAGGAAGTTACTTCAGAATAGACTTAATGAGAGGTTGGAAATTTGAAAATGCTTATACAACGTACCTCTGTAGTTTGTGTGTATAAAGGGAGGGGGTTGGCTTACTTCATGCATGTGTATAATTATTTAAACTCAAACAAAGTTTAGTTGTAAGAAATTACGTGGAGAGATGATGTTTAAAGCACTTTCCGTTGCTTTCATTTATGTCTATAATCTGCGCGGGAAAAAAGAAAGGTAGGCATTCTATGCTAATTTTGACAGTAATGTGTTTATAAAATATGTGATCATGTGGTAGGTCGAATACGTGCGTGTATTTGAATCAATGGTGAATGTTTCATCACGTAAGTCATCGATATTGTTGGTAATGATAATGATCGTTTTTACTTTTTTATTGTCATCATCATTATTTTCTTCATTATCATCACTATCATCATCGTCATATAATCATTAATCATCGTCGCGAAAAATCCAATTGGATAAATTGCCTCGTAAAAGGCAAACCATAGCATACGTTTCCCAGAGGTAAAATTTTCCCTGTTCGTCATAATTTAATATCAGCATTCTATTTGTACACTTTTAGAACTAGTCGAATCAATAACTCTCAGTGACTTTCGAGTACATTGTTTTTGGATTAACGTTCCCTGATCATTGATTCGATTTGATCGTTATACATCTCATAAGTTCCACAATATATATGGAAGAAAAGTTTCGCCCGCATTTCTCTTAATTTGGGGGTCACTATTTTGAGGAAACGATTTTCAGCTGCAAATTATATATCTAACCAAAAATAAATGTTCCTCATCAACTTTCTCTGATGGGTGGTTGAATGGTACATCAAGTTATCTGTGCATTTCGATTTTTCTGAGCTTCATTTTTGCAAAAAAAAAGCAAATACACTCGACATGTAGATTTGACATTAAGTCTCATTTCTATTAAGTTCTTGCAAAACAGGACTAACATAGTAATATTCCCTATGACGCTGACATCGATCTACTTCCAGTATACAGGGGTTTAGCTTTAAGAACTCCGCAATAGATGTACGAGTATATAACCTAGACTCAAATCGTAAAATATAGGAGTGGGAATACTTGCACACATTAATGATTATGGACATTTTCTGTATTGCATGAATTTTTCACAGTACAAAAGAGATGTTCCCGGTTGCCAGCTCGTTTACACTTGAAAACATTTCTAACGGCGGCTCGGAACCTTGGGTACTGGGATGCGTATATGAAAGGGTTGGCGCAAGAGTTGATACAAATCAGCACAGACACAGCGCTGTGAAGTGGACTGCGTACGTACAAGTTCACCTTTCCCTGCAGGACATATACCAGTGCAGTCATATGTGGAGGAGCAAATGTCAAGATGTATGTCAGGACAACAAGGAGGGTCAGCCTGGCCATGCGGTTGCGAGCTCGTATGTGAGTGGACGATACCGAAGAGGCCTGACAAAGACCATGAAGACCCTTGCGTACGCGGCGTGATTGACGATGGAGTGACCATGCCGTTACCAACTGTGTCACGATCATGATGGTAACGGGGAAGCCAAACCTGATCATGAGTAAGTAG
This sequence comes from Diadema setosum, assembly GCA_033980235.1. Taxonomy (NCBI): domain Eukaryota; kingdom Metazoa; phylum Echinodermata; class Echinoidea; order Diadematoida; family Diadematidae; genus Diadema; species Diadema setosum. The sequence continues at coordinate 34,717,871 of CM067075.1, read as the reverse complement.
AACATGATCGTTTTGGTGAACTTGTCTTCGTGAAGGAACCTACAACTGCTGTTAACCACCGTCACTTCAGCAGTATAGAGACAGGATGTAAACGAAAAAACACACACCGCCGATATGTATGAATAAATTTTGCGAGTGGTGACGTAAGATCGAAAATGTAGTGGACTCACCACTGCAACCGTGCGTTCTATGGCTATTCCTACAAGAGTATAAGTGGACATGTGGACTGGGACCCACATAAAGTAACGCGTGTATGTAAACTTACAGTAGAGAGTACCAACTGGTGTACGCGGCACCCTGACAGCAAGAGGTAAGGGTAGGATAGAAATGGATGTCAGTAGATCAGAAACTGCCAGTGCTCCGATGAAGATGTCGGTCGAATGTTTATTAACTCCTACTTGCATCCGTAATGCCAGGATAACGAGCAGGTTTCCTAGTATCCCAACGAAGGCACAGCTCATCTCCAGACCATTCACCCACGTCCACTCAAAGAACCATACCCACTGCAATTGGTCGAGCTCTGGTTGATCACCTGGTTGATTTGTCGCGTCAGTTTCGGTAGAGGGATTCCATGACGAATCACCTCTGTGAATTCCCGGAGTTCCTACACCTTCTTTATCTATGGTTCGGTCCTTCGAGATGACGCTTTTACCAGAAAATGCGTTAAGGGGTGATGCTATGCCTGCGTGGACTATGATACCAATCGCTACAACCAAAGGCCACATGATGGCGAAGACTACGTCAGTCTCTGATATCTCTATAGTGGAAGAAGAAAAATAAACGATCGAACTCAAATTACGTTTTGAAGTGACATACTATTATGCATGTATAGATATTTAAGCAGGTAGTAAGACAACAAAGATTAAGAATCAAAATTCTCATTATGAAGCTTGCAAGGAAATTCAATGAAAGTAATGACAAAATTATATTTTCTATTCGGTAAAAGTCATAATTCTTGAAATATGTAGAAATTGTATTGGCTATTTCTTATTTTGCTGTTTGCAAAAGTTTTACCAAGCATTCAGAAAGTCAATCCTGATAGTCTAAAATTGATGGAGTTTCAGTGGCGCACACTTTCATTTATTGTTCAGTTACTGTGCAAAGTCAATGGCATGAATCACGTAAATGAAGAAAAAAAAAAAGTCCTCAACAGTATTTGATATCGAAATAAAAACCTACATACATGAGTCAGAACAATCATTAGCCTTCCATGAGTGCAACAGATGTAGCAAAGTGCAGTGGAAATTGGAACTTGTGAACTTATATGCTTTGCTCGGTGATAAAAACGAGGACAAAATACGAAGAAGAAGAAGAGAAAGAAGACTGGTTCGAGTAAAGCGTGCTGTATCCGAAGACCGAAAATGTCACCTCATCAAAATATGTTTTATACTTCAAAGAAACTGTCATCAGATGGAGAAGGAAAAGCTAGAAATGAATATAATGGCACTTACGATAAAAGTCTGACTATAGGCTCTCTTCACGAGTCGGGATGATGGCGAGATCGATGGCGAGATCGATGATGGCGAGATCGATGATGGCGAGATCGATGTATAACTTTAAGCAAAGTTATACATGTACTTCATTTCGATCACTTCTGTTTCTTTTTTACAACAATGTATAATTACTATAAGGTCCTCAATTGTTGTACATTCTTTTCAATACATAATGTTCTGTTTACCTTATTCTCTGTTGTCAAAAGAAGTGTAACTTATGTTTTGTCGGAAAATGAAATAAACTTTGAATTGAATTGAATTGACAGTGTGTCGAAGTCTCATTTGATTGGACTTCTCGGAAAATGTCTATCAAGTACCCCATCTGGGACAGATAACATTGTCGAACCTATCACTCCCACAGGATTCGAAGCAAAAACCGAAGACATCATTGTTGCAGTTGGGGCTCGACCAATAGAAAAACACCTGCAATACGCAGGCGCATTGGAAGGATTTGCGCAATAACCTCTCTGCGCAGAAATCAAATTGCTAGAATCACCGATCTCTACCAGAGATATCTCATCCGACATCCTATGATCCTTGGTGTGGTTAGGAAGATTTTGCTACTCCCCCCCCCCCCCATACAGTTTTGATTCTGTAAAAAAAAAGAAAAAAAAATCGGAAAAGAATCCCCCATTAATTTCAACTTCCGACTATTCCGCCCTTAGATTCTGCCCATCTAAGCGGGGTACCATTACCCCCCTCTACTGTCTCGTAGCCTCCCCCCCCCAAAAAACCCCCCACAAAACACAAACACACACACACACACGAACTGAAAAACGGTCCGCGGCCCCTGCACGACAACTGCCCTTATTGCTCCCCATGACGTCCTCCCATCCACTCCCCGGCACAACACAAAGAGTCCCCTCCCCCCACACACAAACACAAATACACATTTACCACACACACAATGACAATCGATCCGCCCCCGCTGTGATATTTACAGGCTTGTAGATAAGTTGAATTAAAGTTGCACACGATCAATCATTATGACCAACATAGTTATTACCTACGTGCCTTCCTGAACATTCTAGCGACTTCAAACGTCAGTTGCAGAATTATTGGTGAACCTGATCATAGCAGTCCTTGGCCTCCTATAGTAAACTTGTCTGACAATCCTATACAGGTGGTGTAGTTATAAGTAAGTATCCGAGCCTAAAAGCATGAGCAAATTCCACAGCAAAAAGTCAACGATTGCTATTTAGAAGAAAGAGCAAACAGGATAGGACATTTGAAATAACGCATTGGATAAAAACGAGACATGTCTGGATGGTTGTACTAACATTGTTGTCACATGAACAGATATTGTACAGCTGGCTGACAATCCGTTGCAAAAGAAGCAACTCAACACAAGAACAGTTTCGTAATGATTCTATTCTATGCTGTATTTTTTTTCAAATATCTTAGATATTATTCCTAATTGCTTCTCTTTAATCGTCTCCAGATAAAACGATTCTTAGTGCGTGTGTAAAGCCCTGTCCTACACCATCGTTCCCGAAAAGTTAAAGCAAAAAAAAATAAGTAAGTATAAGTGTATATGGGGAGGGGGGGGGGGGATTAACGGGTATCATAAAATCATTTAGGTGAGTTGTTTTTTATCCCCCCTCAAAAAAAGACAAAACAAAACAAACAACAACCAAGAATCGTTACGGTGAAGCCAAGAAAATCCACTACGAATGAAAAATATCAGTATTCAATTATTGCAATTTCATCAAACAGTTACTAGTACTTCATTTCCTTCGAACAGTTTTATCGATCAGTCCATACTGACTACGCTGATAAGAGTTCGCTGCATGGTCAATTTATTTTTTTTTCTTATGTGCATTGAATGAAATATCAAAAGACAGCGTAGCATCAAGAAATCATTCTGGAATTCTCAGTTTCTTAGCTCTTTTCCTTCGGAAATGTCGCTAATGGATTTCCTATTCAATTCATTACCCTGCTTTCTCCATAGGCATGATAGGATGGATGTTGAAAAGCAGGGAGTTAGGAGTTACATTTAGACGGTGTTCCATAACTTCAAGGGAACATCAAAATGAAATTAAAGTTTGGTTGCGATATTGATTCAGATTTTAACTTTTTAGAGCCAACGGAAACGTTAATTTAAAATGTTAGAGAGAATACAAATCTAAGAGGAATTAAACGTTAATTTGATAAAGATCGGCTTTGAAATGACAGAGATATAAAAAAAAATCATAATAATAGAAAATGGGACCCACCCTTTTTTATGGCCTCTTTGGTTTTGGATGTGTCGGCCATTTCAGAGCCGATTTTTATAAAAAAAAAAAAAACTTTTAATTCTTTTTCGAATTGTATACTTTCAATTTAATAATTTCAATATACAATTTCTTACAAATAGTTTCTAAATTATCTAGCAGAAAGTGAACACCTGAATCCCATCCTGACGAAAACTGTACCATCACCGTCTCAACGTAACTAATACCAACATTGAATGCCGAAGATAAACCAAGCCATTGCAGAAATATCCCATTTATCTTCTGACCAACGAATTTCAGCTGAGCTGTTACAATGACATACACAGACGTGGGCTTGAAATTGACGGGCGTAAAAATTCTCTCGTTGAATAAAGGATACTCATGAGTATAACGATAGTATAACGACTTATTAGTATATTATTCTTAATGCTTCATAATTAAATAATTCAGTTGAGCCTCTCTGTTTGCGCTCTTAAATTCTTCCACACCAGTACCCTTTCTCGTACCCTAAGACTTCGGAACGCGTGAACAGCTGGCTTTGTTGTATTCATCTCAGTGCTATGCTGGCTGGTAATTCTATTTTTTTTTCAATGTTAGTGCTTGTATGTTCACTCTTTAGGCTTCCCGTGTCTCTTCCGAGGACTCGCATGTCGAGTTGTTCTTTTTTCAACATTATTCAAATCGTATTATTACACCATATTGTCAACATTGCTAAATCAACTGTTTTTACGTCTGCAGAATGTGGTTGTCTGCTTATCACTATTTGTATTGAGAAGATTCTGTAATCGCCCCGGGTATTTTTGCCTTTCATTTTTGTTTTTCTTTATTTTGGTCCTACGTTGCATCCGTGCTCCTCATCTGTTTCTTACACTCTGTTCAGAATTTGGGACCTACTCTTAACAAGCTCGCTTTTAAGTAGGTTCCATCATATTTCTTTAGCGTTATACATTAGATCCAAACTTACGAAGACTGACCGCTATGTTTTATATGTTTACATTAATTTACTGTGCATCCAGGCCGGATATTATGATTCACTTCATTTTATCATATTTGATGTATATTCCTTCCTTGAGAAATATGAAAATAAATTGAATTGAATTGAATTATTATGTTCATATCATTTTGAGTTAAAATAAAATCCTTTCATTGCCACTGGAGCAAATGGTTGTAGTGACAAGATCGACAACAGTAGGCAAAATTATTCCTTTAGGTAGATATAACGTTGGGTGCGGAACCTAATGTTAAAGCGGTTCTTTATTGAAATAGAACATGACATAATATACAGCCCTCACTTCGTTAGCGAGACATAGTATTGTCATCAGAAGTTGTTGAGATTTTGACACAACATGACATGTTCCTCTTGCGCAGATAACTTGTAATATATACGTTGCACACATTTTCTTTGCAGTTTCCGCTGAGTATATGAGGTTATGATTATGCAGCGTCCTTATTTCAATAAAAGGAATGACTAACGAAAAATTACCTCAAATCGATACATCTGTCAGGATACGTGTCTGTAACTTACATTGGTATATCAATAAATAGAAGAGTGTTGTATCTCGATTCTTTCGTATTTACGAAAGAGCATTCATATATATTTTTTTCAAAATTTCTCTCGCGTTATTCGGGAATATCGGTAGTGTGCATTTATAGACTTAACTTTGAATATTGTCAAATGATCACAATTTCTTGATAAGTTCATTAGTGCTATAACTGTTAGTCATATGATTATATATGGAGGAGGGAAATATCAGCACAAATACTTCAATAAAGATGTAAACATTTGTCTATGTGGTAGTGCTTGTCAAAAAAAGTTCTTATTCTGTGATTCGACCACAGATTTCTCTTTCTCCTTTTAAAAATGTTCGACTACAGCTATCTTTTTCACGAAACCCATCTAGTTTGAAGATACATGTAATCTGATATGCAGCCATAATTTACAGTACTTCCATATTGGATTATTCTTTACGTTGACTATGCTAATACTTCCGGCAGGTATCCTACATCGTCAGCTGATCGTACCTCATAATGCTGTAAGTCAAATTACTCTACACAATCGTAGGGAAAATAAGCTGATTTCATTTTTGTTTAGATATATAGGCCCTACTCTGTATGTCGCTGCTTTATAACTAAGCAAAAGTTAATACTATAATACAAAAACATATCTAGTCACGTTTATCTGTCTAACTTGTCTTCAACAAACCTTTTTTTTTTAAATGAAGTTTACTGTAGCGTGTGTGTGTGTGTGTGTGTGTGTCCATTTTATATCAGAGTTGTATGTTTTATCAACCCGGTGAAACATTTTGACGATCAAGTCTGAACAAAATCTATAATCAATCGGACCTCTAAAAAACAAGTGGGTCAGGAAATGACACTGAAGCAATCTTGCGTGGTATGAGTCTTCGTTATGAAGTCGAAATTGTGGAGCCAACGATAGTCTTTGTGGACTGCTAATTTGTGTGTAAATAGCACGTGTGTCACTCTTTGTTGTTGCTTGCTATTAACCCCCTCCCCCCCCCAAAAAAAAAAACAACAACAACAACAAAACAAACAAACAAAACGAGGGTTTTAATTTGTACACGTAAGTGTTGTTTTCAATTCAATTCCAAGACTCTTTTACGCCATAATCTTTTGTCAATTGAAAGTGGGCGACTTTTATTTCCCGCGTGACAGTTCACCGTTATTGTTCATGGCTCCGAAAAGAATCCAAAAGGGGGGAAAAACAACAAATAATATTAAATGGGTTAGTCAAATACCGGTTAGTGATTGGCTAAACACAGTCACGTGGTGGAGGCACATTCGTTATGTTCGCCCATGGGCAGAACATTTTTGTAATGTTCTCCCATGGGAAAACATTTTCACGTAACAAATGACAGAAGGCTAGGACCGCGTGCGCAGTGAATTTGGCTCTGCGCGAGCGATCGAGTGCGTTGTGCTGGTGGTTTGCGTTGACGTGTTTGACGTATTTGACTAACCCATGTAATATAACAGATGATGACTTTTGTTGTCGGGAACATGTACCAAACGTTCCACCCTTAGCGTTTGAAATGCTACTTCGGGAGGTTATAAGTCCCTCGACTTCGTCTCGGGACTTATTACCTCCCTCAATAGCATTTCAAACCCTTCGGGTGGAACATTCGGTATGTTCACTCCCTCGCCAGTCATCATCTATATAATGTTGGTTATTCCGAAGGTTGGTTATACTCTGTATGTAGTCTGGGTGCCAAAGCCGGGATTCTGGGCCTGACCTCGCTTTACCGTCCGCCCGAAGTTTTTTTGATGGTTTTACCCTATTTTGAGGGTGCTTGAATATCTTAAAATCCTAAACCATCCAGAAGTTGCATCATTCACATTCGGATTCAGTACCCTCGAAATAAGGCGAAATGTCATTTTTTGTGTCCAACTTTCACCATTTGTAAGGAAATATATCGGAAGTATTGTTGCTTTTATTTTTTGTGTGTAGTCTGCGAAAACGAAGAAAGATGCATGTCCTAGTATACCAGGCTAATTAGTTCCTTTGTTCAGCCCGGGAGGAGGCGTCGTCTTAATGTTGACGTCGCAGGTCTGAAGCTTGTTGATATCATCATTATTTATCATTGTCTTCAAAGAGAAAAACAAAATATCCAAATAGACAAATTGCCTCATAAAAAGCCAACTATAAAAAGCCAACCACAACATGCCTTTCGTATAAGTGAAACTTCAGTTCAGTTGATCGTTATAATGAGCAGCATAATCCCTGTACACCTGTAAGACTTGTCCAATCAATCGATCTCAGTTATTTTCGAGTCACTTGTTTTTGGATTAACTTTCACTGATTATCGATTAAATTTGTGAAAACATTATCGTACTACATCACATAACATCCAAATATAGAAAAGTTTTGAACGCATTTCTCCAAACTTTTGGTCTGCGCTTTGAAGAAACGATTTTCAGTTTTAAATTCTTTAACCAAAAATGGATTTTCCTCATTGACTATTTCTGATGATTGGTTGCATGGTATATCCAGTCACTTATGCAGTTCGATTTCCATGAGGCACCCACTTTCCATTACCAAAATGATTTGCCCATAGGACCTACTTTCATTTTCACACAACTACATGTAGGATATAAAGGTATATAATTGAGAATAATCTTTATTCGATTCTGAACAGGACTACTATAATACCATTCCCTATCACGCTGACACCAATCGCTTCCAGTAGAGGATTTTTTTCTTAAACTTCACAATAGATGTACAAGGGCATAGCAGTCATATCATGACATAGATATTAGGAGTGGGATAGGGCCTACTTGCACATAATTAATGATTGTGGGCATTCTCTGTATTGTATGACTTTTCCACAGTAGAAAAGAGATGTTCCCGGTTGTCAGCTCGTTTACAGTTGAAAACATTTCTAATGGCAACTCGGAACCTCGGGTACTGTGATGCGTATATGAAAGGGTTGGCGCAAGAGTTAACACAAATCAGCACAGACACAGCGCTGTGAAGAGGACTACGTATGTACGAGTTCACCTTTCCCTGCAGGACATATACCAAGGCTGTCAAATGAAGAGGAGCAAATGTCAGGATGTACGTTAAGACGATGAGGAGGGTCAGCCTGGCCATACGGTTGCGAGCTCGTATGTGAGTGGACGATACCGAAGAAGCCTGAGAAAGACCCTTGCGCGCGCGGCGTGATTGCAGATGTAGTGACCATGCCGTTACCGACTGTGTTACGATCATAATAGGAACAGGGAACCCAAACCTGATTATGAGTAAGTAGAATATGATCGTTTTACTGGACGTGGCTTCATTTAGGAGTTTACAGGTGTTGTTGACCACCGCCATTTCAACAGAATAGAGGTAGGATATAAAGGAGAAAACACACACCGTTGATAAGTAGTAGTAAATTTTGCGAGTGGTGACGTAAGATCGGAAATGGAGTGGACTCACCACTGCAATCGTGCGTTCGATGGCTATTCCTACAAGAGTATAAATGGACATGTGGACTGGGACCCACATAAAGTAACGCGTGTATGCAAACTTACAGTATAGCGAACCAACTGGCGTACGCGGCACCCTGACAGCAAGAGGTAAGGGTAGGATAGAAATGGACGTAAGTAGATCAGAAACTGCCAGTGCTCCGATGAAGATGTCGGTCGAATGTTTATTGACTCCTACTTGCATCCGTAATGCGAGGATAACGAGCAGGTTCCCTACTATCCCAACGAAAGCACAGCTCATCTCCAGACCATTCACCCACGTCCACTCAAAGAACCATACCCACTGCAATTGGTCGAGCTTTGGTGGATCACCGGATTGACTTGTCTCGTCACTTTCGGTAGAGGAATTCCATGGCAAATTGCTTCTGCGAATTCCTGGAGTTCCTGCACCTTCTATGTCTATGGTTCTGTCCTCCGAGATGGCGGATTTACCAGAAAATGGGTCAAGAGGCGATACTAGGTCTCCATAGACTATGATACCAGTCACTAAAACCAAAGACCACATGATGGTGGAGCCTAGAAGTCAGTCTCTGATATCTCTATGGTGGAAGAAGAAAGAGAAACGATCGAACTCGAATGACATTTTGAAGTGGCATATTTAGGTATTTAAGCAGGTAATAAGCAACAAAGAATCTATGCCATTCTCATCAAGAAGATCGAAAGAAAATTCAATGAAAGTGATGTCAAATTTATCTTTTCTATTTCGGCTGAACACATAATTCTTGAAATTTGTAGAATTTTTATTAAATATCTATAATTTTGCTGTTTGCAAATGTTTTACCAAGCATTTAGAAAGCCCATCATGATATTCTTAAACTGATGTACTTTCAGCGGCGCACACTTTCATTTATTGTTCAGGTACAGCGAATAATCAATGGCACACTGCAAAAAGTCCGGTGTTAAATAGTGAACACCGAGCTGGTGTTAAATTTTCGGTGCTCATTTATGGTGTTAAATTAACACCTCCGGGTGTCAATTCCAAATTTTAAACTGTTTTTTTAAGAGTTTCTTAGTAACTGCACTTTTTGTTGATTTTTAATTTAAACAAGACGATCAAGAATTTTACATTAAAATACTAGATTTTTGAAAAAATGTGAAAATAAATTTACACCAAAGTAACACCAGCTGGTGTGGTCTCTTATTGAAGCTGGACGGGTGTTAAACCATTGATATTAACACCAACAAATATCAAATCAACACCATGTGGTGTCATTTTTAATTAACACCAGTACAGTGTCAAAATAAGACCAGGTACGGTGTCAAATTAACACCACGAAGTGTCAGGTGAACACTTTTCAACACCATCACAGTGCATTTTCAACACCTGTGGGTGTGGTCCTTTATTGAAGTTTGATCGGTGTTAGATTTAACACCCGTGGTGTTAAATCTAACACCGATGTTTTTACAGTGCATGAATCACGTAATGAATAAAAAGTCCTCAACAGTAATATCGTAATGAAACCTTGAGTCGGAACAATTATAAGTCTGGCACGACTGCAACAGGTGTAGCAAAGTGCAGTGGAAATTGGAACAAACTTGTTAACTCATATGCTTTGCTCCGTAATAAAAACGTGACAAAATAAAAAGAAGAAAAAGAAGACTGATTTGAGTAATGCGTGCTGTATTCGAATCTGAAACTGCAAATTCCACCTCATAAAAATATGTTTGTACTTCAAAGAAACTGATATCAGATAGAGAAGGAAAAGCTTGAAATGAATATAATGACACTTACGATAAAAGTCTGACTTTAGGCTCTCTTTACGAGTCGGAATGATGGCGAGAACGATGCTGAGAGTGTGTCGTATAGTCATATCGGATTGAAGAAAGATAAACGATCGAACTCGAATTACGTTTTGAAGTGACATATACGATTAGGAATCAAAATTCTCATTATGAGATTGCAAGGAAATTCAGTGAAAGTGATGACAAAATTATCTTTTCTATTCGGTAAAACTCATAATTCTTGAAATCTGTGGAACTCATATTAACTATCTCTTATTTTGCCGTTTGCAAAAACGTTTTACCAAGCATTCAAAAAGTCCATCCTGATAGTGCAAAAATTGATGTAGTTTTAGTGGCGAACACTTTCATTTTAATATCGTTTAGGTACTGTGAAAAGTCAATGGCATGAATCACGTAAATTAAGAAAAAAAGTCCTCAACAGTATTTAATATCGAAAAAAATCTACATTCATGAGTCAGAACAATCATAAGCCATAACTGGAACATCATGTAGCAAAGTGCACTTTGGAATTGGATGTTGTGAACTTACATGTTTTGCTCGGTGATAAAAACGAGGACAAAATACGAAGAAGAAGAAGAAAAAGAAGACTGGTTCGAGTAAAGCGTGCTGTATCCGAAGACCGAAAATTTTACCTCATCAAAATATATTTGTACTTCAAAGAAACTGCTATCAGATAGAGAAGGAAAAGCTTGTAATGAATACAATGGCACTTACGATAGAAGTCTGACTTTAAGCTCGCTTCACGAGTTGGAGTGATGGCGAGAACGATGCTGATACTGTGTCGCAGTCTCATTGGATTGGACTTCTCCGAAAATGTCTATTTGTACCCCATCTGGGACAGATAACATTGTCGAACCTGTCACTCCCATAGGATTCGAAGCGAAAACCGAACACATCATCGTTGTAGTTGGGGCTCGACCAATAGAAAAACACCTGCAATACGCAGGCGCATGGGGCGAGTTACTCCCCGCCCCCATACACTTTTGATTCTTTAAAAGAAGAAAAAAAGAAATCGAAAAAGAATCACCCCCCCATGAATTTCAATTTCCGACTATTCCGCCCTTAGATTCTTCCCATCTATTAACAAAGTGGGGAGATAACATTGACCTTTACCCCTCCCCTGTCCCGTAGCCTACCCCTCCAAACACACACACACACATAAACACACACACACACACACACACACACACACACACACACACACACACACAAACTAAAAAACGGTCCGCGGCCCCTTGCACGAGAACTGTCCTTGTTGCTTCCCCTGACCCACTCCCACCCCTTCCCATGGCGCAACACGAGAACCCCCCCCCCCCCGCGACACACACATTAGCAATCGATCCCCACCCCCTGTGATATTTTAAGGCTTGCAGATGAAATGAATCAAAGTTGCAAAGGATCAATCATTATGACCAACATAATTATTACCTACGTGCCTTCCAGAGTATTCTAGCCACTTCAAACGGCAGTTGCAACATTATTGGTGAACCTGATCATAACAGTCCTTGGCTTCCTATAGTAAACTTGTCTGACAATATTATACAGGTATAGTTATCAGTAAGAATCTGAGCCTTAAAGCATGAAGAAATTCCTCAGCAAAAAGTCAACAATTGCTATATAGAAGAAACGGTATACAGGATAGGGCATTTGAACTAAAGCACTGGATAAAATCCGAGACATATCTTCATGGTTGTACTCAGCCTGGCATTGTTGTCACAGGAACAGAAGGTGGTTGGGTAGTCCCTTGCAAAATAAGCAACTCGACGCAAGAACAGTATCTTAATAACTCCTTTCTATGCAGTAGTTCTTTTCAAAATGCGTTAGATGTCATTTATAATTGCTCCTGTGACGTATCCAAATAAAATGTTTCTTTTAATAGTGTGTTTATAAAGCCATGTTATACATCATTGTTCCAGAAAGTTAAGTAAAAACAAATGAGTAAGTATGTGTATATGGGTGGGGGTATTTACGGGTATCATACAATCATTTACTTGAGTTCTTTTTTCATCCCCCCTCAAAAAAGTAGAAAAACAACAGCCAACAATCCTAACTATACGGTGAACCCAAGAAAATGCACTACGAATGAAAAGTATCAGTATTCAATTACTGCATTTCCATCGAACAGTTTTTACTTCATTTCCTTCGAATAGTTTTATCGATTAATCCATACTGACTACACTGAAAAGAGTTCACTGCACGGTTAATTAATTTTTCTCTCATGTGCATGGAATGAAAATTCAAAAGACAGCGTAGCATCAAGAAATCAATCTGGCATTTTCAGTTTCTTAGGTCTTTTCCTTCGGAAATGTCGCTAATGGATTCCCTATTCAATTCATTACCCTGCACTATCCATGGATGTTGAAAAGCAGGGAGTTAGGAGTTACGTTTAGACAGTTTTCCTTAAGTTCAAGGGTAGCTACCTTCCAGGATAAGCTCTTGGCCCTTAAAGAGATAGTATAGTTTGATTTTAATATTGATTTAGATTTGAAATTTTTTCTATAGATAATTTGGAACCGTTAAATCTAAATTTAGAATGTTAGAGAGAACTCAATTCTAAGAGGAATTAAACGTTAGTTTGATAAAGATCGGTTTTGAAATGACAGAGATATAAAAAGTCATCATAATAAGAAATGAGACCCACCCTTTCTTATGGCCTCTTTGGCTTTGGATGTGTCAGCTATTTCAAAGCAGATCTTCATAAAATAAACGTTTAATTCTTTTTTTTTAATTGTATACCTTCAATTTAATAATTTCAATATACAATTTGTTTTAAATGGTTTCTAAATTATCTAGCAGAGTGTGAAAACCTGAATGCGTTCATGACGAAAACTGTACTATCACCGTCTCAACGTAACTGATAACAACATTAAATGCCGAAGATGAACCAAGCCATTCCAGAAATATTCCACTAATCTTCTGACCAACGATTTTCACATCAGCTGTTACAATAACATGCACAAACGCTGGCCTGAAATTGACGGGAGTAAAAATTTTCTCGTTGAATAAAGGATGCTCATGAGTTTGATACTTTAAACGACTTCCCATTAAATATTAGCGTTTTCAAAACGTTTCCTAAACGTGTTTTTAGACATTGAAATCTAAAGATTTATGCTGGGTTCAAACTTTCTATGTTAAAATTAAACTTACGGTATTGTTCAGTTATTCACAATTTCGAAATTGTGCTAAGAAGAGGTATTTTCAATATGTTAATAGGCCTAATTAAGGTGTGTGTGATCTGATTTTAGTAACCATATCTTCATGCATTATGATGATGATGATGAAGCAGCATTTATATCAGTGTATATAGCGTCATTTATCTGTAGAAAAATTCAAAGGCGCCCAGCTCCCACAAAGTGTCACACATCATTCACAAAGTTGCTGGAAAAGATAAGTCTTAACAGTTCAGACTTAAAGGTATATATTGGGACTGTTGCATTTGCGAAGCTAGACTGGTAGAGAGTTTCACAGACGTGGCGCAACAAAAGAGAAGGCTCCATCCCCATACATTTTTAGGCGGGTATTGAGGCCCAACCACATTTTGCTGGTATATAAAAGAATGTGATACAGATTCATCAGTTGGGAATAGGATGTACGTATCGATGGTAGGACATTAGGAACAGGTTAGGACAGGATTATATAGGATTAGGGTCCATTTATCCCAGATTGTGCATGTATAATCTCATAACTACAATTTTTTAAATAACCAATAAAAATAAACATAAGACGTTCTAAAAAAGGTTTTCTGGATGTTATTGACGGATATGAAAGGTTTTCTAAACGTTTTGGATTACATGTAGGTCACAAGACATCTTGGACGTTCTTAAAGCGTTTTTTAAACGTTCTAGACAGTTTTCAAAGGTTTTCTGGACGTCCGTAGATTGTCCACAAACGTTTTGGATATTCTTAAAAGGTTTCATTGACTTATGTAACGTCTACAAGGTTTTCTGCAGGTATTTAGATAATCCGAAACGTTTTTATAACGTCCATTTGAAACGTTTTGAATACGTCGAAAACCTTCCACAAAAAGACGCTCTGAAAACGTTTTGACAAAACGTCCAAATAACGAACTTGGAATTTTTCAACAATGAAAAGAAAACGTCCAAATGTTAGCTGGGTTATAAAATATATGATTATTAATGCTTCATAATCATGTTCATATCATTTTGAGTTAAAGTAAAATCATTTCATGTCCACTGGTGCTAATGGTCGTAGTGACAAGATTGACAGCAGCAGGCAAAATAAGTCTTTTAGGTATTAGTAGATAAAACGTAGGTTGCGGAAACTAATGTTAAAGCGGTTCTTTGTGGAAATAGAACATTACATAATATGCAGCCCCCCACAATGTTAGTAAGACGTATATTGTCATCAAAAGTTGTTGATATTTTGACATACATGTTCCTCACTGGCACATATGAATTGTCATATGATACGATGCACACTTTTTCTTTGCAGTTTCAGCAAGATTTAAACTCTGTATACGAGGTTAAGATTATGTAGGGTGCTTATTTCAATAAATGGAATGACTAACGAAAAATTACTCAAAATCGATTTATCTGTAACTTGCATTGGTATATTATATCAATAAATACGAGAGTGTTGTTTCTCGATATTTTCGTATTCACGAAAGAACATTTAATTTTTTTCTTCAAAATTTCTCTCGCTTTATTCTGGAATGTCGCGTAGTGTGCATTCAACTATAGACTTAACTTTGAATACTGTGAAATGATCACAATTTCTTGATAAGTTCATTAGTGCTGTAACTGCTCTCTTTTTTTTTTAAATATTCGAATACAGCTACAGTTGTATCTTGTTTTAACGAAAATCCAATAAGTTTTGAAGATTGATTTAGTCTGATACGCAGCCATTTATTGACAAAAGGAGCCTACTTCCATACTGGACTATTCTTTAAATTGACTATGCTAATACTTCCTGCAGATATCCTACACCGTACTCTATAATTATATATATATATATATATATATATATGTATATATATATATATATATATATATATATATATATATATAATATATATATATAAATTACATGTATACATAAAGTCAGATCAATAACAGGGAGAAGTAAGCTGACTTCATTTTTGTTTATATATATACTAATAGGCCATACTCTGTCGCTGCTTTATGGCTAAGCCAAAGTCAATACTGTACTGCAAAAAACATATACATCTAGTCATGTTTATCTGTCTTACCTAACTTCAACAAACTTTTTTGTTTTATTAAGAAGTTCATTGTAGCGCGCGCGCACGTGTGTATGTGTCCGTTTTATATCCAAGTTTTATGCTTTTTCAACCCGATGTAAGAGTTTTGACGATCAAGTCTTAAAAAAAAGCTTTAATCGATCGGGCCTTTAGAAACATGTGGTAAAGGAGATGACACTGAAGCAATCTTGCGTGGTGTAAATGAGTCTTCGATACGGAGTCGACATTGTGGAGCCAACGATAGTCTTTCTGGACGGCTAATTTGTGAGTAAATAGCATGTTTGTCTCACTTTTTTGTTGTTGCTTGCTTTTCAACAAAAAGAAAAAACACCTCCCCCCCCCCCTCAAAAAACCCAAGATTTTATTTTGCGCGCGTAAGTGTTTTTAATTTAATTCCAAAACACTTTTACGTTATAATCAAATCTTTCATTTCCCGCGTTCAGCTAGTTCACCGTTATTGTTCGTTGCTCCAAAGATTGTTCCGAAAACGAAATATTAAGGTTCCTTATTCCAATGATTAAAAAAAAAAAAAAGGAAGGAAAAAAAATAAAGTTGGTTATTCGGAATGTTGGTTATACTTTATAGTCTGGGTGACAAAGCCAGGACTTTGGGCCTGACCTCGCTTTACCGTCCGCCCGAAGTTTTTTGATGGTTTTATCCTATTTTGAGGGTGCTTGAATATCTTAAAAATAAAATCCTACTCAATCCCAAAGTTGCCTTATTCACATTCGGATTCAGTACCCTCGAAATAAGGCAAAATGTCATCTTTTGTGTGTGTGTGTGTGTGTGTGTGTGTGTGTCAAATTTTCACCATTTGTAACGATGTATTATATATAAATGTCGCTTTAAAAGAAGACTGTACCGGTATTCTATTTTTTGATACGCTGTTTATCTAATTCATAAAGACCAAAGCTGTGCAAATAAAAGCGGCTAACTTCATGTGCGTGCGCAGGCATGTACGCCGCGATCACTCATGATTTAAAAAGCAATTCCGCAGTTAGGTGAATATGGCATGGATAAAAGAAATGTTCCTCTTTATCTTACTCTTTAATCTAGGTATCAAATAATGCCATGGATGTTTCCCAATCATTAAAGTCTTTCAATTCAGTAGATTTTATTTATCGTATTTATTGGTTTTGCGAGATCTGAAACCATCATTTAAAATGAACATGTGGGACTGGGGTTCCTCTGATAATTTTCCCTCAAAGTTTTGCTAAAGTGTAAAAGATAAATACATTTCAATACTCCAGAATTCATGTGACATTTCGTCAATTACAAAAGGGTTAAATGAGCTGCGGAATTACTCCGGACAATTGTAACGTAACCATGCTTTTGGGGGTCTAGCTTATACATGGTCGAACTGTTAAAGATATTTGCATGAACATTTCCCATGATGCAATAACACTTTGTTTGCAGTAACTTGAATTTCAGCACACTTTTTGTTACAAGACATTGACTTTTTTTTTGTCATGTCCTTTTTTTCGTAACGTTACTAACCAGTCCTTTTACGTGTCATAGCAATTCCAATATTTATTGGATTGTACTCATCCTATTCTATATCAAACACCTGGGAAGGATGAACATGTTTTTAAAATGATTTTGACTTGAAATAAACAAAGTGATTCAGTAGTAAAGATAAATATTTAAATTTGTTTAAATGTAAATTTTCTAACCGCGTAATTGCCTTTAAAGTTAGACTGTGTAGAGCAATTTTAAGCGACGACATTCAATTCAATTCACTTTATTGAAAATAAAACCAAACATAGTCCCCAAGAAGTGCAGCTTGTGAGTGGGGCATACTGTGACATATATAACATATAAACAGTTATAACATAATAAGGCATTTATGACATTCATAACATTCACAACATTTATAACAGTTTTAACACTTTAATACAGTCATAACATTATAGAATTCATACACTACATTTATATAAAATGTACAAGACAAGGAAAAAACCTGAAATATTGAAGATAACAACGTAAAGTAACCCCCCCCCCCCCCCCCCCCCCCGCTGATAATGATACAGTGAAATGTGCTAGAGCGTCAATTGGTCACTCACACACACACACACACACAGTGCAGGGGCGGATCCAGGAATTCCGTAAAGAGGGGGCGTGTTTACAAAATTAAAGGGGGGGGGCGCACGCACCCCTCCCCCCCCCCCCCCCATTTTTTTCTTTTTATTTCTTTTGTTTAAAAAAAAATAAAGGGGGGGGGGGGGCGTGCGCCGGTTGCGGTTCTCCCTGGATCCGCCCCTGCAGTGATTCGTCGACACTCTACAGAGGAAAATCGATATACTGGACATAGATCAAATGTACACTTGTAACAGAGCCTGGTATAGTAAAAACAAACTGATTTTATCAGTCCCAATGAAATAGGCCTAGTACTGTAGGCCTACACCGCCAGGGGCGGTCCCGGTTTTGCACGTTTGTTTGTTTGTTTGTTTTTTAAAGAAAATAACAAGTGATGGCAAGATATCTGGCACACGCAATAAGCATACCGAGCCTCCTCTGTATAGCAGTAGTAGGCCCCTACATCTTCATAAATTATAATGATAGCTGTATAGCTAATCTATTTCAATCTAGCGAGTAAATAGGCGTATGATTTGCATAAAATCCTGAATCTATAGTAACACTGTACACAGTGTAAATGTGTAAAAGTTCAGTCGTACTGACCTTAACGTCTGTGCAGCTAAGTGGTTCCAATCTGGTAATTTGGAAGGAATTGAATGCAACATTTGTCCTAACACGACATGAAAGTCGACATCCACGGCACTTACGCTTCCCTACAAGCGATTTGGTTTAAATTCACGTGAGCAATTGGATATGAGCCCTAAAGTATTTCGTGTTATTTTGGTGCAATCTGGTAAGGTGGATTGTGAGATATCTACATGGATTCGGAAGTACTAGAGTACGCTAATATCACGCCTAGACAGTCATACACTACAGGGCCAGCGCGCGGTGGGCCATGGGATCGCGAAGCGGCGGCGCGGCACTGTAGTGTAGTGTTAGTAGGGTGGTACATCCTATTACCGGACGCTTTTTTTCGTGGCTTTGAATTCTGTACTCAGAGGATGAAATTTCGGCTAAAAATAACACTACTTATTCACAGACTCCTGGAAATTATGATTTCAGCCAACTTATGTCAATTCTTCGTTCCAGTTTTTAGAAAATATGCTTCAAACGTTCCCCCTCTTAAAATAGTTGTTTTTTGCGCGGTGCTAAATCGCATTGAATGACCGGACGCGATTTTCGTAATCGAGTAATCGAGGTCTTTCGCACCTAGTCCTTGCACGAGAATCACAATTCATCCCAAAAATCACCGTACACATTCTCACCGAGCGGATGACAAAGAAAAAATCGGCAAATGAGGCTAGAATTTCGTATTTTACGGTAAAATGTCTGTCTCGAACATTTCGAACAGTTCACGCAATAAAACCTTGTGAGAAAATCGACAACTGGTCATAGACTCAACTTCAGTTTACGTGCTTTGTCTATGGGAGCTGCACGCGCGGGTGATGAGTTGCGGGCCCCTTAGCGCACAACTATTCCGCATCGTTCGCGTTTGAGGACGATAGCTACAAATTTCCGATATCGATCAGTGAAATTTTGGTTCTATTGGAATCTTCAGCATTTTTCCTGTATGTGAGTGGGATTTCATAGAATTTCAGTCATGAAATGTGATTCAAACATGCATGAATATTAACTATATACGAGGTGCGGGTCACTCAACTATAAATTTGAGGTAAAATGTGATTTTTTTCGTGTTTTCACATTTTTATGTGGTGTTTTTTTGCAATTTCGGTCCTCACAAAGTTCTGTGAGGCTACTCTACGAAGTCTCGCGCGTACAGAATGTCATTAGTACGCAAAAATGTGCGTGTCCGGTAATACCATGCGTCCGGTAATACCATGCTTGCCCCTACAAGTGGCGTACGTGGTCAGACCACACTTCGAGATAGGGTCCTACTGAAATTAGATAGTTCTTGGTGTGAATAGGACCACCAAGAGATCTATGTTCGCTAAAAACATCGGAAATCCATAAACCAGATTCCTTATCACCAAATTCAGCACAGGAACAACAGAGCCTGCAGGACAAGGGTCTAGATCTAGGCCTTGTAGTCTGGACTTAACTAGGACTGCCACTTGACTAGTCCTAGTTCTAGTCTAGAGTCTACGTGCACTGGCCACTGGGTGCCGTTTTCTTCTTACTAGGCCTAAATCGTGCGTGACGTTGAAGAGAGTCGACTTTTTGGATTTAGATTTTGATATTCACTTATACTAGTAGTCCTCATCTACATTAGATAGAAACTACCGCTCAATGCATTTAGTGTATAAACGTTAATTGTAATACTTACACACAGTTACTAGTTTTCTACGGGCAACACGTTCCGATAACGATGCCATACAATTTCAGTTTGCATATCTGGAAATTTCCCAGCAAGTTTTATCTAGGCTACTAATTCTAGGCCTATTCTATATAAAAATAAAAAGAATAAGTGATTATTTTTGGAAATTAATAGATATTATTTGACATGTTTGCTTCAGATCCATATTGCAATTTGACTAAACAACAACTTTGGCAGTACCTTACCTGGTACTTCGAGTGAGATGATTTGGATTTGATTCGAATTTATTGCCACTTCCTGGGGTGGAACACCCTGATCACCAGAGCTAATTTCCATAAGGGTCCACATGCATTATAGGGATCCACATTTCATCAGTAAATTGATATCTATTATACAATGTAGCTTGTCTTGCTTGCCATCTAGTCGGAGTTGTGAACCTATGACGTACGCCGAATTGTGTGAATCGTTCC
Source organism: Diadema setosum (assembly GCA_033980235.1). Lineage (NCBI taxonomy): Eukaryota > Metazoa > Echinodermata > Echinoidea > Diadematoida > Diadematidae > Diadema > Diadema setosum. Next base: position 34,697,400 of record CM067075.1, on the reverse strand, counting down.
ATTTACCGGCTTGCTCGCTTTCGAATTTCATTTTTTTTTTCAAAAAATCATTACAGGCTTATCCGGGGTCTTAAAATCCTCTCTTTCCAGTATAAAGTAGGCATTAAAAAGATGTAAATAAGAATTATAAGATAATTAGAGAATATCAGTACAGACCTCTTTTAACTTTTGTCTGTAGGCCTACATAGTTTGCGTTAAGAAAAATGGTTCGTGTCCTGGTAGCATACTAGGGGGTGTTTCACGAAATCGAACTTGATTTGAGATTAACTTGTACAATTATGGTATGTCACTGGTATCCCTGTTCAATTTCACAAGGTTACATCATCACCCACTTAAAATCATCAGTAATGTTTACAGAATAGAAACTCTAATTCCACTGTTATTTATTCCATTTGTATTATCGATGGCTAAATGAAAAAGGTCTCAGAAATCTTCATTTTCATTAGAAGGTTGGTAAACATTAAAGACACACACAGCATACCATAATTTATCGTCAATCTTAAATTTCAAGTCCGACTTAGAATCTTTGTGAAACACCATCCAGGCTAATTAGTTCCGTTGTTCAGCTACACCGATAGTGCGAGTGTCAGTTCGTAGCGGTTCTACACCATCGTTCCCGAAAAAGTTAAAGTAAAGGGTAGTGAGTAAGTATGTGCATAGTAGGGGGTAGGAGCGAAATACGGTTAACATCACAATCATTTATTTCTTTAATGTCCCAAGCAACAACAACAAAGCAACCAAGAATACGGCGAGCGCCAGTATGAGTTGTGTTGTTTTACCTGTTCCATAATACTGTAACAGACGGCGTTCCATACTGTCATTATGTTCTGTACACATGTTCGTGCGTTTTGCCCGTTGACTCGGTCACGGCCAATAAACACCTAAACACCTTACTTGGATCGTCTAATGTTTTGCCTTTTAATTACTGGCGTGGTGGCAGCGTCGGTTCAAATCCACGGACCATCAATCAACGCTACATGAAATCCAGAAAAAGGTAGATCCCGCCCGATATATTGGGGTTAGGCGTTCACCAGAAAATTGGTGTGATAATCTAGGTAAGGGATACACAGTTTGGAGTTTAGAGTCGTAGCGTACGCAGCCATACGCACTGCAATGCTCGCAGCATCAACGAAGAGATGCGCGGCCGTGGCCGAGCCCAACCGTGGCGGCGCAGCATCCCAGCAGCGATGCGCTTGCGCCCCCGATACGCCGGAGCTACCAAAGCGCTGGTGCTCGGTTGGCAATACCGTTTCGGATCGAATTGTGACACGCCAAATTGACCACAATGTTCCTCGTTTCCCTGCCATCCTTCAGGGATATTATGACCAGTCTTTGCACTTGACGGTTGAACTTCGAAGTGGGTCCATCATAAACATGGTGAGTGAGTCGACTGCCGACAATTTTGGTTTGGATGTTTCCATTGACGACTATGGTTACGAGGATTACATTGACCCTGATTTGTCATTCCCCATACCCCAGTCTGCTATCGTAGGCCTCACTTCTTTCAAGTTACTGCATGGTGATGTTGAATTATGGTTCGATGGTTTTGTCGTCTCTGATGACATGATGAGTGCCCACCATGAAGAGGTAGATCTAGATCTAGGTATAGATTTTGTCGTGGCTGGTGCTGCCTTTATGGAGCAAAACGACATCTGTGTACGGCCTTCCAGGCGTATGATCTCGTTTTCCAATGGTTGTGTGTTCTCATACAATGACATACCCACCACAATTGGTGTCAGTGACCATGAGTCCCCTTTGAGTGCCCGTGAGGGAGAGGTTGAATGTGAACGTGCCCCTGACAGGAACGCGGTACACGGTGTATATGAAGATGATAGGCATAAGGGTATGACTGTGTGTGAGGATGATGAGAGCAACCTACATGCACCTGCATGTGAAGACATAAATGAATGTAACTCCCAATGTAAAGGTGATGCCACCAATGATGGTAATGAGCCTATGACTGTGCATGACTGTGATGACAGTGCATGTAAACAAGTACTTTATGAACCTGCATGTGAAGACACTAACGACCCTGTCGTGTGCGAAGATTATGTGAATCAGTCTCTGTTTATCAATGTGTTTCACGACAATGTAAATGGGTCTGAACATAGACATAACACTAATCCCACACATGATGAGAGTGTGAGTAAGATTCCCTATGAAGTGGGAAAAGAGAATGAGTGTGAACATACATTGTACACATAAGCTTGTGTGTGAAGGTGATGAGAAGGTGTTGGAGCATGAACTTGGAACTGGTTGTTCAGTGAATATGTTGCATGCAGTAAAGCAGGGACATAGCAAGGCTATTGAAGACAATGAACAGGGTTGTCCAAGGACTTCCACTCATTCAGTTAGGTCAGTACTTCCACGGGAAACTCTATCAGAGTATGACTACAACGGTGAGTGCAACCTGGTGCGTTTGGCAATCAGTTCTCAGTTGGTCAGTATGTCTGTGGATAGTGGTTTTGATGTTGATCCTGTAGCTTCACCCCAGACTGAGCCCAGCTCTTGCTCTTCTCGAACTGAGCTTAGATGTACCTCTGGTTTTCCACCCACTGTGCTTAGCTCTGATGAGCCTGGTTATCCCCCCTCTGAGCATAGCTCTGGTCGTACTCCAGGTATGAAGAGCTTGGGATTTCCTGCTACCATCTTCCAGCCATTTGACTCCTCGCTTTACTCTGGTCCGCCTATGGCCGATTTCAGTCCTGTCGTTCACACCAGTGTATACATATCACACAGTGAGTACCGCAACCAATCCGAAAGCGTGGATGTGTCTGCCCCTGATAACGGTTGTCATGGACTCGCGAACCAGGCTGACATTCCTTCTGCCTTGCACCCAGGGGTGATATTCTGAGGTCGTAATTAAGTCTGTAATTAACTTCGTGATTAAGTCGTGAAGTTAATAGGCCCTTAATCATGGGCAAAATCGGTATTCTGAGGACGTAATTAAGGTATGATTAAGTCCCCTGTAATTATCTTAGGTCCCTCCCATCTAATTGTTATTCCATCCAATCAGACGCGTTGTTAGAAGCCAAAATCATGATTACACGCGCAAATATGCCCTCAATGCGCGCTCCTGCACGCCCCCTGTAATTACAACCCAAGAGCTCCGTGCGCACACTCCGGTACTTGATTACAACCCCTCACCTACGCACGCGAAGATCTCAACCTCTTTGCTCACATAAAATGACAAAATTCCTCGAAGATCGGCTATATTTCTTTTTTTCTCTGAATTCTACGGATACCATGATAACAAGATTCAACCGCTCCTCGGTTACCGAAGACGGTAAGCATCGTTGTGGTAGAGAAAACACGATGTAATGCGTGGTATCGGAGTAGTTAATGACACTCTTTGGTATCATTAAGTTTTCCATTAACTTTCATACTTAATTACACCCTCAGAATACCGATTCGTAATTAAGTCTGTGATTAAGTCCTCTCAGAGGTGCACGCGCATTGATACGCGCAAACGCGTAGGTCCTTCCCGCCAAAACGCTTGTTGCTGTGGTAGTTAATATATCCCCTACTTAATCATGCTCTCAGAATACCAATTCGGTAATTAAGTGCTAATCAGACACTTAATTAGCTCTCAGAATACGGCCCCAGGACTTCACCGACTCACCAACCAACATCGCAGCACCGTCAGTCGAGTAGATGTCACGCATGCAAATCAGCATGCCTTCCCTGATACCAGTGGCTATTACGCTAGTGAACCTCCTGGTGATCCGACAACTGCGAGACCTGCTGTGAGTCCCTACAGTAATGCCGATGATGACTCTGACCAAATCGCCGATCTTGACGTCGATCCACCCCCGGACGGTGTCGGCCCCACCTACTGTGACAGCAGCCTCACCCGGAGTATGCCCCCCTGGACCTGTGGCCCTCATCCGCCATCTTCCTTCAGTGGAGGAGGTCCTGTCCCCTGTCCCCTGTACGAAACCCGAGGCGTATTCGTCTTTTTCTGTACGATGGCCCCCGAGCGCCAACCTGATGATCTCCATGCACCTGCCTGTGGCACCGATGGTTTTGCTACCACGGACAGTTACCACTCACCCGTGTTCGAGTTTCCCCATCCCTCAGCACCCTTTGAGTGGAGCCTAGCAGTACCATCCCAACCTCCCTTGTCCCCCTTTACTCCTGGGTAGTTGGCCCTTTTGGGGGTGATTTTATCCTTCCTGTAGTTTTAAATTACATTCTCCATGCTGTACTTGCATGTTTTGTTTAAATGTTTTTTTTTTGTATTGTTGTGGACTCCTGGTTTTGTTCTGCAGTGTGTATTGGGTAAAGATCAATTTGTTACCTTATGTCATCACTCATTCACCTGACTCTGATTTATGCTTCTGTTTTAATGCATGTATTGTGTATGCTACTGATATATTACCCGGTACATATTTTTCCAATGTATGGGTTTGCATCTGATATAGGGCATCCTTTTGGATTTTGTATTTCTTGAATATTCACAGTTTAAAGGGCGTGTACAATGGATATTACATACATTGTATGGTTATTTATTTCTCAGTCTCTAGTGTAACCATGGATATAATTTTTTTTTTTACCCATGTACTATCAATACAATCATAGTTGTTTTATGGATACATTTTCTTAACGTTTCGTCCTCATTCTTGTTCAATTATATTCAAGTCCAAATTTGTGTGTCAAGATCGTCATGTATAAGCTGTATTTTTACAGCTCTATAGATTGTTTCTTGTCTTCACTTCATTATCCTCACAGCATTGGTGTAGGTTTACTCTAATGTTATTCTCATGTATCCACCATCAGCACACGGATAAATTATGTACTAGTGTCTAAAAAGCATGTACAACTGTATTTAGTGTTCTCTGTGGAAATGTTGATCAGCCCTTTTTGACGACGCATTCTCATGGGCCTCTCTTTGTATCTTATTGTATGTTTCACATTTTCTGGTGTAAGGATGCTCCATTTTTATATTCCAGTTCTGGGATTGTCCTCAAAACTAGAGTTTCTGTATTTGATAGATATGTCTATATCTGCACGACTATACATGTATGTGTGATATTTGATTATGTTTACACATTCTGCTCTCCAGACTGTTTCTCCTCATCCGGCCTCTAGGTTATTTGGTATACTGCCTTGTATTGTATCATGTTATATCCACAGTGATTTTAGAATTGCCTCAGCAGTACATACAGAAAATTGTTACTACATATTTTTTTTTTTCTTATTGGCGGATGGAAGATTGGTTGGTGCGTTAGTTGGTTTAGTTTTATAAGATGTACAAGTAGGCAGATAGCCTTGGCATAATTGTATTTGGGTTAGTAGTTATATTAAGAAATATTTGTGGCAGTTTTTATATACAGTCTCTCAAAACGCTCATTATTAGCGACATTCTAGATGTGATGAAGTTCTCAAAACAGAACTTGCTTATAGTTTTTCCGTAGTCTGTGAAATGTGTCGACATGTTCAAGGAGGGTCATATTCTTAATTCAAATTAGTTGAAATAGAATAGTTGTGTATTTGTAGTTCGATGTCATTCGAAACTATAGTGAGAGGATTGTTAGTAATTGTGGTTTTATAACCCATGCCGAGGTCGCAGTATATGGCCAGACAGTGGCTTACTGCTTTACTGACGTTATCATAATTTTATGTAATGTTGTTGGCGGATGTTGATCAGTCCCGCTGTTTCGTGAAGTTGCCTATCAAGGGCCAGTTTTGGAAAGGTTGATGTACTGTTTGTTATCATACTGGCATGAGTTTATTGTAGTTAATTTTGTTGAATGCAATTTCAGAGTGCAAAGTACTGTGTACATTAATTCTTTAATCAGAGGGGAAAAGAAAGAAGGTATCACGCCAGTATGAGTTGTGTTGTTTTACCTGTTCCATAATACTGTAACAGACGGCGTTCCATACTGTCATTATGTTCTGTACACATGTTCGTGCGTTTTGCCCGTTGACTCGGTCACGGCCAATAAACACCTAAACACCTTACTTGGATCGTCTAATGTTTTGCCTTTTAATTACTGGCGGAGGCCAAAAAAATGCACCGTGAATAAAAAGTAGCAGATATCTAGTTACTGACCGGTACTTTATTTTCATCGAACATAATAATTCCTTTATTTTCGACGAACAGTTTTATAGATCTGTTTAAATTGACTTTGCCGAAAAGAGCTCGCTGCATGGATGATTTATTTCCCTTTTGTGCCTGGAATGAAACATCAAAAAAAAAAAAAAAAAAAAAAAAACAACCTTCCACTCTTCGATAGAAAGGATACTGACTGACTGAAACGAAGGAATCAATGCTATAGTACCATCATTGAATGCCGAAGATAAAACCATGCCGTTACAACAACAACGACACCAACAACAATTTAAAAAAAAATTGACCACTGTATGTTAACAATGTATATATTTATATTTATTTCTGCAATATTGTCGTTGCTTCCAATTGTAAAGTGTGACTGCGTATTGTCCGTTGTCATCAATACATACTACAGAGTATATAGATAATTCATTCAATTCAATTCATTTCATTAGTTTTCTTTATTTAACACATCGAAACCCTAGTCAAAATTGGGTTACTATTTAAGTTTGCTAGTACGTATTATATCAATTTCAATCGCACGTTAAAAAGCAAAACGCACTATAAACATATGATCATCAACGTATTAAATGAGCAGGTATAATTTGCGACATTCTGTAATACTTATTGAAAACTTTTGTACAATTCCAGTAGGTTCATTAAAAAAAAAAAAAAAACAGCAAAAAATACATGTTAGCCTTATGTAAAGTATAAGTCTTATTTGAAGGAAGTTACTTTAGAATAGACACTCGTATAGGCCTACTGAAAGGTTGGAAAATTGTAAATGATTGCACAGCGTACCTCTGTGTGTGTGTGTGTGGGGGGGGGGGGGGTCTTGGCTTCTGCATGTGTGATTATGATTATTTAAGCCCAAACAAAGTTCTTTAATGACAATTTAGGTGGTTTGATGTCTGAAGCACTTTGTTTTGCTCTCATTTTTTTTTTCTGTAATCTGCGGAAGAGAAGAAAGATGCTATAAGGCTAATTTTGTCAGTATTATGTGACCAACTGGCAGGTCGAATATGTGTGTATTTGAATCAATGGTGAATGTTGAACACTCATTTAGTCATCGATATTGTTGATGATGATAGTGATCGTCATTATTGCTATTGTCATCATCATTTGTATTTTATTCATCATTAAAGCATCATCATTATTATATAGTCATTATTCATCGTCACGAATAGATATCGAGTCAATAATTGCCTCATAAAGGACCAACCGTAACGTACGTTTTCTAGAAGTCAAACTTCTCTTGTTCGTCATAATAAGCAGCATCCTCCATGTACATTTCTAGGACTAGTCCAATCAACAACTATCATTGTCATTAGAATCCCTTGTTTGTCGATTAGCATTCCCTGATCACTGCTTCCATTTTCTGAAAACATGATAGTGCTGCATCTCATAACAGAAAACGTTTCGCCAGCATTTTTTCAATTGCTTGTCAGCGTTTTGAAGAAAATGTTTTCAGCTGTAATTTATATATCTAACCAAAATGGCTGTTCCTCATCAACTATGTCTGATGGGTAGTTGCAGGGTACATCTTGTCACTTATGCAGTTTCATTTCTCTGAGGCACCACATATGGCCACTGCCAATATTATTTGCCCTTATCGTCAATTTTTGCACGATATTGTTAAAGGGATGGTACAGTATTGGTGGAGATGAGAATTGGGCTTTTATCTTTTTGCGAGATACCCAGAAAACACTTATGATACAGTACAGAGCATACCATTTTAAGAGGAATTCAAAGTTTATTTGATGAAAATCAGGTTTGGAATGACTGAAACATCCAAAAACAAAGTAAAACAAAGCGATCGTAATAAAGTGTGGGTCCCACACTTTATTAGAATCGCTCTTTTTTGGATATCTCGGCCATTTCAAAACCAATTTTCATCACATAAACGTTGAATTCCTCATAGAATTACATGCTCTTTCATATTTCATAAGAGGTTTCTCAATATTTCACCAAAAAATGTTAGAAACCTGAAATTGGGTCTCAACCAAAACTGTGCGATCCCTTTAACACTCGACATGTATAGGTAAGACATTAAGTCTAATTTCTATTTTGATAATTCCAAACAGGACTCACATAATACTACCCTCTATCACGCTTACATCGATCGACTTCCAGTATACAGGGATTTTGGTTTAAGAACTCCTCAGTAAATGTAAGAGGGTATAGCCCAGATTCATTTCGTAGCTGATAGTAGTAGGAATTGGAACACTTGCACACATTAATGATTGTGGACATTCTCTGTATTGTATGACTTTTCCACGGTAGAAAAGAGATGTTCCCGGTTGTCAGCTCGTTTGCACTTACAAAAATTTCTAATGGCAGCTCGGAACCTCGGGTACTGGGATGCGTATATGAAAGGGTTCGCGCAAGAGTTGACACAAATCAGTACTGACACAGCGTTGTGAAGGGGGCTACGTAGGTACGAGTGCAGTTTTTCCTGCTGGAGATATACCAGCATAAAGGCAGTTAAATGAAAAGGAGCAAATGTCAGGATGTACGTCAAGACAATGAGGAGGGTCAGCCTGGCCATACGGTTGCGAGCTCGTATGTGAGTGGACGATACCGAGGAGGCCTGAGAAAGACCCTTGCGTGCGCGGCGTGATTGACGATGGAGTGACCATGCCGTTACCGTCTGTGTTACGATCATGATGGAAACAGGGAGGCCAAACCTGATCACGATTAAGTAGAACAAGATTGTTTTACTGGATATGGCTTCAAGTTGGAGATTACAAGTGTTATTGACCACCGCCGTATTTACCGAATAGAGACAGGATGTAAACGAGAAAACACACACCGCCGATATGTATGAATAAATTTTGCGAGTGGTGACGTAAGATCGGAAATGGAGTGGATTCACCACTGCAATCGTGCGTTCGATGGATATTCCTACAAGAGTATAAATGGACATGTGGACTGCGACCCACATAAAGTTACGCGAGTATACAAACTTACAGTAGAGCGAACCAACTGGACTACGCGGCACCCTGACAGCAAGAGGTAAGGGTAATATAGAAATCGATGTCAGTAGATCAAACATTGCCAGTGCTCCGATGAAGATGTCGGTCGAATGTTTATTGACTCCTACTTGCATCCGTAATGCGAGGATAACAAGCAGGTTTCCTAGTATCCCAACGAAGGCACAGCTCATCTCCAGACCATTCACCCACGTCCACTCAAAGAACCATACCCACTGCAATTGGTCGAGCCTTGGTGGATCACCTGCTTGATTTGTCTCGTCATTTTCGGTAGAGGAATTCCATGGCAAATTGTTTCTGTGAATTCCTGGAGTTCCTACACCTTCTATGTCGATGGTTCGGTCCTCCGAGATGGCGGTTTTACCAGAAAATGCGTCAATAGGAGATGCGAGGTCTCTATGGACTATGATACCAATCGCTACAACCAAAGGCCACATGATGGCGAAGCGTGCATCAGTCTCTGATATCTCCTACAACAAGAAAGATAAACGATCGGATTCGAATTACGTTTTGAAATGACCTATTTAGATATTCAGGCAGGCAATAACACACCGGAGAGTAACAATCCCTTCTTAAATTCCCATTATTAAAATTGCCGGAAAATTCAAAAGAAGAGATGACATGATAAGTTTTTTTTATTTCTTTAAACACACACTTTTTGAAATTTGAAGAATTTATATTTGCTATCTCGGATTTTGCTGTTTGCAAATCTTTTGCCATGAACTCCACATAAAGTAGGCCCTACATCCTGATAACTAATATTGATGAAGTTTCAGTGGTGCATATTCTATTCATTGTTCAGGTACAGTGAAAACAAAATATATATATATATATATATATAACGTAGAGATTATACCCTATATTCATTGGTCAGAACATTTACCACCAACCATGACTGGAACAGATGTAGCAAAGTGAAATGGAAAATTTTAGAACTGGGAAACTTATGCTTTGGTATGTGATATTAAACGAGAACGAAAAAGAAAAGGGTTCACTGTATCGAGTACTGTGTGCTCTATCCGAGAACGAAAATCCCACATCATCAAAATATGTTTTTACTTCAAATAAACTCACCCATCAGATACAGACGGAAAAGCTGTAACAGAATGTAACGCAACTTACGCCAAAGATCTGACTATAGACCCTCTTCACAAGTCTGGATTATGGCGGAAACGATGCTGACGGTGTGTGGTAGTCTTATTGGATTGGACTTCTCCGAAGATGTCTATTTGTATCCCATCTCAGACAGATAAAATTGTCGAACCTATTTCTCATAACACGATTCGAAGCAAAAACTGTACACGTCATTGTCGCAGTTCGAGTACAACCAATAGAAAAATACCTGAAATACGCAGGCGCATTGGAACGAATTGCGCAATGACTGTTCTGCGCAGAGATTGAATTGCTAAGCGATCATTGTATGATATCTACATGAGATCAGTGCTGGATAAATTCAGATGGTATCCCCTCCTACGTATTAGTTGGTGTGGTTTGGAGGGGAAGGGTGTAGCCATAATGTCCCTTGACCCAACCACGACAGGGGTTGCGGAACTGGGGAAGGGGGAGGCTGCACACACACCCACACACATACACACACACACACACTTGTGGCTAGCCAAAAAAAAAAAAAAAAGAAGCAATAGAGCAATAACAAAATCAAGTATCCTGCACCCGTGAATTTCAATTTCGAAAGATTCCACCCCTAGATTCTTCCCGGTTATTACAAGGGGGGGGGGGGGGGGGGGGTGTGTTTACCATTGACCTTGACGCTTTTCCGGTCCAAGACCCTTTTTCGGTCCAAGACATCCTCCCCTAAAAAAAAACGTTCCGCGGCCCCTACACGAGAACTGCTTTTGCTTTCTTTAACCCAAACACAATGTACCACGTCCCCAGGGTCCCTCCTCTACACACACACACACACATACACATATACACATTCTAAACATCGTTCTGCACCTCCTGTGATATAAGTCTGCAAATAACTTATGTTGCAAATAAGATAAATTAAGTTACATATAGGATCAATCATTATAAGGTCAAACGTACGAAACAATAGTATTGGTAAACGTGGACACACATTCCTAGACCTCCTATAGTAATCTTGTCTGAAAATCTTACTGGTATGCCCTATAGTCATCTATAAGTGTCCGAGTCTTAAAGAATAAGCGAATTGCAAAATGTCAACGATTCCTTAAATAAAGACAATGAGGAAATAACATTTGAATTAAAGAAATGACATTGCGTACAAATGAGACATATGTTTGGATGGTCATATTGACATTGTTGCCACAGCTGATTGGCACTCCATTCCAAAAGAAACAACTCGACGCAAGAACAATTTTGTATTGATTCCTTTCTCTGCTTTATTTCTTTCAAAATGTGTTAGATATCATTCCTAATTGCTTTACTCTAACCGTATCCAGATAAAATAATTCTTAGTGCGTGTGTCAGTCCTATTCTACACAATCGTTCCAGAAAAGTTACAGTAAAAGACAGTGACTTAATAAGTACGTGTATACTGAGGGAAGGGGGGGGGGATGGGGAGATTTACGGGTAACATCACAATCATTTATCTTTTTATGTCCGAAAGAACAACAGCAACCAAGATTGCGGTGAAGCCAAGAAAATACACTGCGAATAAAAAAGTCGCAAATATTACTCAGTTATTTTATTTTCATCGAACATAACAATTTCTTTATTTCCATCGAACAGATTTATCTATCAGTTCATACTGAATAAGAAGAAAAGAACTCACTGCATGGTCAATTTATTTCTCTGATCTTGTGCCTGGAATGAAACATCAAAATACAGCGAACCGTCAAGACATCGATCTGGAATCATCAGTATCTTATGGTTTTTCCTTTGGAAATGTCGCTAATAGTTTTCCCTCTCAATTCCTTAACTTGCACTCTTCTATTGAAAGGATAATGAAATCAAGGAATCAATACCGTCAGTGAATGTCGAAGATAAGCCCTGCCGTTACAACAACAACAACAACAACAACATCAACAACAACAACAACAACAACAACAAATCCCATTTATCTTCTGACCGACAAACTTTAGCTCGGCTGTTACATTGACGCGCACGCACACAGGCTTGAAATTACACATTAAAAATCCTGTCGCTGAATGAAGGCTGCTTATGAATCATGATTCTTTAAAGGATTGATATTAATAGTGGTATCAATGCTTGATATTTTCGTTTCATTTCCTTTAAAGTGTATTTTCATTTCCACTGGAGCAAACGTACTTTCCGATACCGTTACAAACATTATAGGGCAAATATCCTTTTAGATGATAAAAAGTTGAAAAAAAAAATGTTGTTATTGAGCGATGTCAGTGGTGCTGATTCCAATATGGTTGCGGCATTTTTTTTTTCATTATCAATGAGATCTTCAGATATCCAAAGAGGCCGTCAAATATCAATTGATATTTTTAAATAAGTGTTTTTCCGTATAAATGGTGAATTAGTAAAAATCAATTGATGATTTCGAGGGTGCTGAATCCCAATCTGGATGATGCAACTCTTGTATCAATGAGGGTATTTCCTCCTCCACACACACATACTGACACACACTGAAAAATCGTTCCGCACCCCCTGTGATATAAGCGTTCAGATAAGTTAAGTTGCAGTTGAGATAAATTAAGTTGCATAGTGTCAATCATTATGACCCTAAACCTAAGTTACAACAGCATTGGTGAACCTGATCATAAGAGTCCTTGACGTCCTTTCGTTAGTAAACTTGTCTTACGAACTTATCTGTAAGCCCTATACTCATCTATTAGTATCCGAGTCTTAGAGCATTAGCGAATTCCATTGCAAAGTGTCAACGATTCCTTCAAAAAAAAAAAAAGACAATTAGGATATAACACTAGAATTATAGGAATGGCATTGCAGACAACCGAGATATGTGGATGTTGGTATTGACATTGTTGCCACATGAGCAAAGATTGTACAGCTGATTGATACTCAATTCCAAAAGAAACAACTCGACGCAAGATCAGTTTTGTATTGATTACTTTCTCTGTTTTTTTTTCTTTCAGAATGTGTTAGATATCATATTCTAATTGCGTCTCTATAACCGTATCCAGCTAAAACGATTTTTAGTGCGTGTGTCAGTTCGTAGCTGTTCTACACCATCGTCCCGAAAAGTTAAAGTAAAATAAAAGGCAGTGAGTAAGTATGTGTTATTGGGATGGGGGGAGGGGTAGGTGAGATATCCTGGTAACATCACAATCATTTATGAAATTTTTATGCCCCAAACAACAACAGCAACCAAGATTGCGGTGAAGCCAAGAAAATACACTGCGAATAAAAAAGTCGCAGATATTATCCAGTTACTTTATTTTCATCGAACATTACAATGTCTTTATTTCCCATCGAACAGATTTATCGATCAGTTCATACTGAATACGATGAAAGGAGCTCGCTGCATGGTCAATTTATTTCTCTGATGTTGTGCCTGGAATGAAACGTCAAAATACAGCGAACCGTCAGGAGATCGCTCTTGAATCATCACTATCTCAGGATTGTTCGTTTGAAATGTCGCTAATAGATTTTCCATTCAATTCATTACCCTGCACTCTTCTATAGAAAGGATACTGACATCAAAGAATCAATACCATCATGGAATGCCGAAAATAAACCCTGCCGTTACAACAACTAAAACAAAATCCTATTTATCTTCTGACCAACGAATTTTAGCTCGGCTGTTACAGTGACACGCACGCACACAGGCTTGAAATTACACATTAGAAATTCCGTCGCTGAATGAAGGCTGCTTATGAGTCATGATTCTTTAAAGGACTGATATTCAATAGTGATGTTGATGCTTCATATTTTCGTTTCATTTTGTGTAAAGTGATTTTTTTTTTAATTACTACTGCCGGAAATGTACTTAGTGATACTGTTACGAACATTCCTGAGGCAAGTTTCTTCTTAGATGATGAGAGGTTAAAAAAAATTGTTATTTTTAAAGTTATTCTAGTGGTGCTGATTTTTTATATGGTTGCCATAAGCTTTAAACCTGAGGTCTTTAGGTATCAAAAGTGGCCGTAAATAAGTGTTTCCGTACAAATTGTGAAAAATTAAGAATCAATTGATGGGTTTACCCTATTTCGAGAGTGATGAATCCGAATCTGGATGATGCAACTCTTAAATTAGTGAGGGTTTTTGCAATGTAGATAATATCTACATTGCAAAACATATTATGTAAGATATGACCGTCAAAAATTGATATTCACTTTATTGTTTTTCTTGATGGATTGTAAATGAATCATAAAAGATGATGGTTTTAAGCTTTAGCGAGGGAATAAATCTGCACGAGGTGCATCAATCATATTCGGATTCAGAACCCTCGTAATAGGATAAAACCATCACAAACTCATTAGGTGGACAGTAAAACAAAGTTCTGCTTCTGGCACCAAGATTATCAATTGGAAAGTGAAAAGAGAAGGTTCTTTGTTCCGAATGTTTTCACTCAGTTTACCACTCTACGTTGACAATGTAAATGCTTAGGTATTTTTGCAACATTGACGTTACTTCCAATTGTAAAGTGTGACTGCACATTGTCCGTTGTCATCAATACCTGTACTAGATGATTTATTTAATTCAATTCATTTCATTAGATGTCTTTATTAAACACGTCGACCCCAGTCAAAATTTGATTACATAAGTTTGCAAGTACGTGATACTAGTAAATCAATATCAATCACATATTGACCAGTAAAATAATGCGACACTACAGATGATCATCAACGTATTTAAACGAGCAGGTATTTACGATGTTCTATAATACTTATTCGAACAATTTTATAAAACTCGAGTACAAACTCATTAAAAAATACCACAGGAAAAAAACACACGTTAGGTTTATGTAAAATAATGTTAAACCTCATTTGAAGGAAGTTACTTTAGAATAAACAACTTGGAAATTTGTAACTGATTATACAGCGTACCTTTGTAGTGTGTGTGTGTGGGGGGGGGGGGGTGGGGTGGCTTTTGCATGTGTGATTATAATCATTGAAGCTCAAAGAAAATCTATTTATGAGATATTAGGTGGAGTGATGATGTCTGAAGCACTTTGTGTTGCTTTCATGTATGTCTATAATCTGCGGAAAAAAAGAAAGGTTCTAGGCCAATTTTGTTAGTATTATGCGATCAAGTGGCAGGTCGAATACTTGTGTGGATTTGAATCAATGGTGAATACTTCATATAGTTAGTCATCGATATTGTTGATAGTGATCGTTATTATTGTTATTGTCATTATCATTTGTATTTTCTCATCATTATCAGCATCCTGCATCATTGCATAATCATAAATCATCGAAAGGATCCCATTGAATCAATTGACTAAAAAAAAAAATGAACCATAGCATACGTTTCCTAAAGGTCAGATTTCCCTGGTTCGTCATAATAAGCAGTATCCTCCTTTTACATTTCTAGGGCTAGTCCAACCAACAACTCTAACTGACTTTCGAGTCCCGTGTTTGTCGATTAACATTTTCTGATCATTGATTCAATTTGTGAAAACATGATCGTGTTGCAAAAATATAGACAAGTTTTGCCCACATTTCTTGAACTTTTGGTCAGCGTTGTGAAGAAAATATTTTCAGCTCTAAATGAAATGTTTAACTTCAACCCCCAAAACTGCTGTTTCTCATCATCTTTCTCTGATGGGTGATTGAATGGTACATCAAGTCACTTATGCATTTCGAGTTATCTGATGCACCCAGTGGCCATTGCCAATCTTATTTCTTCTTCTTCTTCTTCTGCGCCGGTATTTATTGCGCGGAGAGAAAAGTCTAGAAACTTGTTGCTTTGCTCTCGAATGTAGTGAAGAATTGCTGTTTTGAAGGAGTCCTTGTTTGTGATGGCGGTGACTGTTGATGGGAGTGCGTTCCAGTCTGTGATAGTTCTTGGGATGAATGAGTACTCATAGCAATATTTGTATGTGGCGATTGGGATGTAACTCGTAGATGATGACTTCCGGAGAACTCTTCGGACCGGACGCAGGGCTTTTGGAACTGGGATGGATAGGCGACCCGCAAGCGCTTCACGGAATGTGGTGATGCGTCCTACTCTGCGTCGGTGTTTCAGCAGCTCCCAGCCCATGTCACGCTTCATAATTGTTACGCTACTGTGCCGAGAGTAGTCACGTCTAAGAAATTGCGTTGTTCTGTTTTGCGCAGCTTCCAGCCTGTCTATCAAAGTCTGAGTGTGGGGTCCCGGACTGTTGAACAATGATCTAAAAATGGTGTTACAAGGGTCTTATACGTCATGATTTTTTATTCTGTTGTTGTATCCCTGTAGGTCTCGCCTTAGAAATCCTATGGTTCTGTTGGCGTTATCACATTTGCCCATATAGCTTCATTTTTGTACAGTACACGTAGGTATGACATTTGGCCCCATCTTAAAGGGGAAGGCTAGTAACTGATCAGTGGGAATCAGTGGAAATGCTGGGAGATGATTGTTCCAATCCTTATGGGATTCATTCAAGAGTTCATTGTGTATCTATTGTTGTGTGAAAATGATTTGCTTCAGAACGGTCTCATATTCAAGTAATGTGCAGATTAATGCTCCGTCACTGACCAGGGACGCTAACCTGGAAGCATTAAACTGCACATTACTTGAATATGAGACCATTCTGAAGCAAATCATTTTCACACAACAATAGATATACAATGAACTCTTGAATGAATCCCATAAGGATTGGAACAATCATCTCCCAGCATTTCCACTGATTCCCACTGATCAGTTACTAGCCTTCCCCTTTAATATCAAACGGTACTATAGTATGATGTATTTCCCTATTACGTAGACATCAATTCACTTCAAGTAAAGGGTTTTTCTTGAACTCCACAATAAATGTGTAAGGGTATAGTCGAGTCACATCACAACGTATTAGGATGGGGACACCTAAAGGTTTAACGACTGTGGTCATTATCTGTATTGTATGACTTTTCTACAGTAAAAAAGAGATGTTCCCGGTTGTCAGCTCGTTTGCACTTAAAAACATTTCTAATGGCGGCTCGGAACCTTGGGTACTGGGATGCGTATATGAAAGGGTTGGCGCAAGAGTTGACACAAATCAGCACCGACATAGCGCTGTGGCGAGTTCTTCTACGTAGGTTCGAAGGTACATTTCCCAGCAGGACATTTGCCAATGCAGCTAAGTGAAGAGGAGCAAACGTCAAGATATACGTTAAGACGATGAGGACGGTTAGCTTGGCCATACGGTTGCGAGCTCGAATGTGAGTGGCCGATACCGACGTAGCCTGGGAAAGACCCTTGCGCGAACGGCGTGATTGACGATGAAGTGAACATGCCGTTACCGACTGTGTTACGATCATGATGGTAACAGGGAAGCCAAACCTGATCAGGAACAGATAGACCGCGATCGTTTTACTGGACATGACTCCATGCAGGAGTCTACAGGAGTTGTTGACCACCATAAATTCAACAAGAAAGATACAGGATATAAAGGAGAAAACACACACTGTTGATAAGTAGTAGTAAATTTTGCGAGTGGTGACATAAGATCGGAAATGCAGTGGATTCACCACTGCAATCGTGCGTTCGATTGCTATTCCTACCAGAGTATAAATGGACATGTGGACTGGGACCCACATAAAATAACGCGTGTATACAAATTTACAGTAGAGCGAACCAACTGGATTACGCGGCACCCTGACAGCAAGAGGTAAGGGTAGGATAGAAATAGATGTCAGTAGATCAGAAACTGCCAGTGCTCCGATGAAGATGTCGGTCGAATGTTTATTGACTCCTACTTGCATCCGTAATGCGAGGATAACAAGCAGGTTTCCTAGTATTCCAAAGAAGGCACAGCTCATCTCCAGACCATTCACCCACGTCCACTCAAAGAACCATGCCCACTGCAATTGGTCGAGCTTTGGTGGATCACCTGCAGTTGTCTCGTCACTTTCGGCAGAGGAATTCCATGGCAAATTGCTTCTCCAAATTCCTGGAGTTCCTGCGCCTTCTATGTCTATGGTTCGGTCCTCCGAGATGGCGGTTTTACCAGAAAATCCGTCAACAGGAGATGCCAGGTTTCCATTGGCTATAATACCAATCGCTACAAGCCAAGCCCACATGATGGAGACGCATGTGTCAGTCTCTGATATCTCCTACAACAAGAAAGATAAACCATTGGATTCGAATTAAGTTTTGAAATGACGCATTTAAACATTCAAGCAGGTAATAACGCAACGGAGATTAAGCTTTACTACGTAAGTTCAAATTATCAAAATCGCCGGAAAATGGAAAAAAAAAAGAAATTACAGAATACGCTTTTCCATTTCCCTAAAAAACCTAATTCCATAATTTGTAGAATTCATATATACCACATCGGCTTTTGTTGTTTGCCACTCTTTTGCCAAGCACTCGCTTAAAAAGTGCACTCTGATAACTTACAATATTCAAGTTTGAAGTTCTTCCGAAAGAAAAGTCTCTTCTTGCCTTGTACAATGCCCTGATTTTACCATACATCACATATTGCACCATGGCATAGGCAAGTTTTAATAAAACAAAAATGTAATTACTTCATCTCTAAAAAAGAGTACTGAGTATTTGTACCCATTTACATTTTTTTTTGCCAGCTCCAATTGTTAATCCTTGAATTGAAAACACTGAAAATAATTATAAATAGATAATATATAAATAATTTTTCATATGAAACAGTCCTCAAATTCATGTATAGAACACCATCTGGAAGCAGACGTTTGGTCCAATTATTTTCCTGAGCAAACAAAGGCCACTACTTAACTATATTCATTTTTTTCTTTTCTTCCAAATAATATAACCTTCATACTCCCAGCTCGTCATAGGTCAAAAGTCAATTAGGCACCATGGCACGAGATGCTTGGACCAATCAAGGCACTTGTGAAAAAGCACCTTTTATTGAAATACAATAGCTGTTGATACCACAGGAAAATAATTTTAGGTGAGCCCATGAATAATGGACAGTCTTACACAGGTATATTGGGAGTAGAGTAATTTCTAGTCTATTCTAAACCATACTAAAGATCACATCAAAGCTAATATCGCAAACAGAAACATGCACGTACTACAAGCAATATTCCATTAGCACTATTTTGATCCGTCGAGATTTGCTCCGCCTAAAATTTGCTTCGTAGATGCAACATTTGCTCCGCCAAAATTTACTCAGAAAATGCGTGTGTTTGTCTCGCTGAAACAATAATGCCCCGACAATTGCTCTATCGATATTTTCTTCAAAGATACGGCATTTGTTCCCTTGTACTTTGTTAACCGAATATGAAGCACTTTTGATCGAATGATGTTCGCTTTCTGTGAATTATGTGTAAAAGTATTATATAATAGTCAGCGACATCTAAATGTTATTCAGAAATCATTATGTAATCTTTGTTTCTTAAAGAATGGTTCTTAGAGGTGAAATTGGAAAACTGTCAAGAAAGTAATCTTAACTCCATTCATAATTATGTTTCATTGGTCATGCAGAATCCCCAAATGCTGTGATATACAATTGCGTGTTAAGCAAATTATCAGGCCAAGGGCACAACGCTGCTATCAAGATCGAACCCAAGTTACCAGAAAAGAAAAGAAAAGGGAGGGGGATTCAATTATAGCATTTTGTCCCCAAATAATTCCCATAATGGATAGTGATCATTGTTATCATTACTATTTTCAATATTGGTATTATAGGTTTCCCGGTCAATTTCATACTTTTGTCATTCAAGTTCCTATTCCGAGCTTTCGATTTCACGCATTCCACGCTCACAGCACTGAATCAGCAATCAAATTCAAAATCCGGTCATTCAGAGTTAACTGAAAATATGTTGTGTAAATATATTACTGTGAATCAATGTAAAGATATTTACGAAAGTTTTTCTGAAGATACATTTTCTTTGTTGCATTTAAATATCAGGAGTTTGAATAAGCATTTTGATGAGTTAAAATTATTTTTAGAGACTGATGCAAATCAGGCATTTTCTGTTATTGGTTTAAGTGAAACCTGGTTAAACTCCAACACTGAAAATTTTTTCAACATTGACGGCTACAATATATTTGCTAATAACAGGCCCGATAAGAGTGGTGGAGGTGTTGCACTGTACATATCGAACGCTTTTGAATGTATTATTCATGATGATATTTCCAGAATGGATAATATTGTTGAATCATTATTTTTAGAAATTTACATCCCAGGAATTAGGAATATTGTGGTCGGCATTATGTACAGACCTCCAAACTCCAATATCAAGGATTTTTTAACTTACCTTTCAGATTTGATAAAATCCCCAGTTTTTAAAAATAAGGATTGTTTCTTCCTCGGCGACTTCAATATTGACTTACTCAAGTTGGAAAATGATACTGCCGCACACGAGTTTCTTCAAACATTTTTGTCCTCTTCTTTTCTTCCGCTTATTTCGAAACCTACGCGTGTCACTGTTCACTCTGCTACTCTGATCGACAATATGTTTTGTAATACCCTACCCCGTATTAATTCTTATATAATTCTTTCAGATATGACAGATCATTATCCAATTATGACTCATTTTGCGCTTAAAACCTCAGTTAATAATGTTAAATTTTTTTCATCTCCTTTATTGAGTCGTAGAGTCTCGTCTGAAAAGCTAGCTAGTCTTGATGCGGTTCTCGAAACTGTTGATTGGTCAAGAGCTTTTGAAAGTGATGATATTAATTTGTCTTTTGATTATTTCATGGAAACATTTAATTATCATTTGGATAATGTAATTCCGAAACAAAAAAATAAACCAGATTATAAAAAGACACCTAGGTTGCCGTGGATTACAAAATCAATTCTTCGGTCGATTAACAGGAAAAATCGATTGTATTATAGATACAAATTGGAAAAAAATGAGCGATCAAAACGTAAATACACTTTATATAAAAATACTCTAACTATGATTTTACGTTCTGAGAAGAAAGATACTATTTCAAGCAATTGCAAAGATACAAGTTTGATATGAAAAATACTTGGAATGTGTTAAAGCAAGCTATGAATGTCTCGAGTAAAAAATCTGGTTTCGACAACATTAAGTTGAATGATGAAATCATCAGTGACCCTGTTCACATTGCAAATGCTTTCAATTCTTACTTTTCAAAGATAGGTGAAAGTTACGCCCAAAATATTCGTGCGTCAGAGCATCATTTTACTGAATATTTAGGCCAGCGCAATTCCAATTCTGTTTATTTTACTCCAACTAATAGACATGAGATTATTGATATTGTATCTTCTCTTAAGAACAAGAGGAGTTCTGGGTATGATGATATAGATAATTTCATTCTTAAAGGTGTTATATCTTCAGTTGTTGATCCACTTGTTCATATATTCAATTTGTCAATTTCTAACGGTGTGTTTCCTGACAAGATGAAACTGGCCAAAGTAATTCCATTATTTAAGAAGGGTGATAAATCTGATGTCAGTAATTATCGTCCAATTTCATTATTATCATCGTTGTCCAAAGTTTTAGAGAAACTCATTTATAAAAGAACTATTGGTTTTTTGAAGTTGCATAATATTTTTACTAATTCGCAATTCGGTTTTCGAGAGAAGCATAATACAACTCATGCTCTTTTATATTTTATTGATAAAGTGGCTCACGCAATTGATAATCATTCTCATTTAATTAGTATTTTCTTGGACTTCTCCAAGGCCTTCGACACTGTTGATCACGATATTCTACTCCACAAGTTATCACATTACGGAATACGTGGGAAGGCCTTGCAGTGGTTCAAGAGTTATTTGGAAAATAGAAGACAGTTTTTTATAATCAAAGATAATTGTTCAGTGATAAGAGAAGTAAATTGTGGTGTTCCCCAAGGAAGTTTATTAGGACCACTGTTATTTATTGCTTATATTAATGATTTTTGTCAGGCATCTGAAGTACTTTCTTTCATTCATTTTGCTGACGATACTAATGTATTTTTTGCCCACAATGATGCTAATTTTCTTGTTCAAAAAGTTAATTCTGAATTACAAAAAGTGAGTAATTGGGTAAGAGCCAACAAACTATCCTTGAATGCCCAAAAAACGAAATACATGATTTTCAGTAATACTGTTGATACTCTGAGTACAGCTATAGTTTTGAATGATATTCAGTTAGAAAGAGTTTCACATCTTAAATTTCTTGGAATTATTGTTGACGACAAACTTTCCTGGAAGTTACATATTGATTATATATCCAACACAATCTCGCGTAATATAGGCGTTATAAATAGAATGAATTCGTATATTCCACAAAAATCATTACTTATGTTATATTCTTCATTGATATTGCCTTATCTTAATTATGGTGTTTTAGTATGGGGTAACACTCATCAGAATCTACTGGATAGAGTGTTCCTTCTACAAAAGAAAGCTCTCCGTATCATCTGTTATCCTTCCATACCCTCCCACTCAAATTTGTTATTTTCCTCCAATAAGCTATTAAAAATTAAAGATTTGTTTTTATATAATTTGGGGCAATTTATGTATATGTACAGCAACGACTCACTCCCGTCCATTTTTGCTTCTATGTTTCAAAGAAATCAATCATTCCATGAGTATCCTTCTCGACGCTCCAATGAATTTCATTTACCTCTTTTACGAACGATGTTTGCTAAGAACACACTGATTTACACTGGCCCAACTTACTGGAATTCCCTGAATAATGATATAAAAGATTCCCCCTCTATATATTCATTTAAAAGAAGATTAAAGTTTTTTTTATTGCAATTTTATGATCCCACAGAATTGAATTAGCCTGTTGGCTTATTTCAATTCCCTTTCGAAGAACTTGGCTTACAAGTGATATACCGTATTTTCTCGTCTCTCTTGTCCTGAGACACCTACAGAGTAGGTTTGATTTCATTTATATTATTTCTGCATCTATTTCTCTATACTTTTCTATATAATGGTATCCTTTTCACGCATCCCATCATTTTTTTTTTCAATGAATTCTGTCGAGGATCACTGGATCTGTTCTGTCTTTCTGTCCGTTGTATTGTCTTCCTGTTATATTAGTCTTGTCTCGTTCTGTCTTGTCTCGTTCTGTCTTGTCTATGAGTCCCCCTTTATTAGTTTCGCCGTCCCAGTTTCGTTTTCTGTTTACTCGCCTGAGTATGTATGTCTGTTTGATACTCTATCTTCCTAGAGGGCTTCCAGACTTTTTTCTTTTTTACTTTATTCCCAGTCTTTCTTCCCCTTTTTGCATCCGTTCAATTTCTATTGACATTCTGTACTTGAGGGGCCCACATTCTACAAGCATTGTCTTTTTAGTGGGTCCCTCCATTTTTCGATGTCTCACGTATTATGTCGTCCTTATCACTTCAGTCAAGTTTCATTACAACGTATTTCTTATTCCAAGGTTCCTCGATTTTATTTTTCTCAATTTACTTTGTCTTGACTATGCAACCTTATTCTCTGTTACCAAAGAAAGTGAAATGTTTATGTTCTTTTCGAAAAATGAAATAAAGCATGAATTGAATTGAATTGAATTCGAATTCACTATCCGAGCACTCAAATTCACTGTCGGAGCTTTCAAATTCACTATCCCAACATTCAAAATCACTATCCGAACATTCAAATTTAAAGGCCGTGTCACACCTTTCCGGGCAAGCTACGCGGGCTTGTGGCGAGGAGGTAGTTTCCAGCACGTAGAAGATTTTCCGCGGGGGAACAAGAATGTTTGCAATTTTCGCACTTGTTTCTTACCTACTAGACGCGTGCTGCTTAGCTTCTACTTGCGTGCATTCCGTGTAACCTGCGTGAGAGCTTTGAAACCGATCCGTTTTCTGTTACGAGCGACTTATGGGTACTGAGAAGTACCTGCGTTGGAGTTGCCTGCGAGGTGCTGCCGGTAAGGGTCTCATACTGGTGTTCTGCGTGTACCTCTACGAGCGAACCCCCACGACTCACTCGGAACAAGTTTTGAGCATTCTCAAGGCCTTGTCATACCGTATCTGGGGAAGTTTTGCGGCTTGACTTGCGGCGAAACAAATTCACTACCCGGAGATCTCCGCAGTTGGTCCGCACCTGTACCAACAGTACCTAGCGCGTATCTCGCCTGTAGTTGCCCGGAAGTGCTCACGCAAGTCCGATTTAACCGCAGCCATATTTTGAACATGACCAAAACTTTTTCCGGGTGAGTCGCGGGAGAACTCCACGCAGAACGCCAGTAGGAGGCCCTTAGTGGCAGCACTTCGCAGGCAACTCCCACACAGGTACTTCGCAGTCCCCGTATGCAGCCAAGATAATGACATTCCGTGGGACTTTTGCCATTCCTTCAGAGGAATTCCTTCACTGAGTTGGCAGCCCCCACGCGACTGATACAGAGGTCACACAGTATACCCGCAAGTAGAATTTCAAAGTAGAACGCGTCCAGCAAGTAAGACACATGCACTGACTCGCCCAAATCCTTGTTCGCCCTCAGAAATTGTCCGGTATGCTGGAAAATCCCTTCACACAACAAGCCCGCGTAGCTTGCCCGGAGAGGTGTGACAGGGTCTAAACATGGTTGCGGGTAAAAAGATTTGCGTGCACACCTCCGGTTGACTACGGGTGAGATACGTGCTAGGTACTGTCATGTGCGGCTCGTTCCGGGGACCTCCGGGTAGTAAAAATTGTTCTTGGCAAGTCGCACGCAAGGCTTGCCCGGAAAGGTGTGGCACGGCCTTAAGAGAGGAGCACGCATTTCATCAATGAGCAATCAAATTCATGTCAAGCTGGCGACGGGAATCTCGTCGGTCATTCAAATTCGTGAATAGGCAACCATGTTCCAAATAACTGCATTCAATTTAAAAGAAGTCTTGGATTTAGTTAGTTTTGAGCCGTGTATGCATGTGTTTTTCATTTGGCTTTGAATAGGCCCTCGGGCCTATATTGGGATTTATGATTATTATCTATGTTGCAGTAGAGGCCCACCTATTCATTGGAAATCTTGAACTCTTTTTTTTTTGAACGCTTTTATAGCGAAAAGAAATATACAGGCACATGTCCCTCGGATTCTACATAAAATGGAGGTCCTATGTGTGAGAGAGTCACAACTCATGCACGTAAAAGATCCCACTTCAGTTATTCGTCGTAAAGAGCAGAACATCCAACTGGACCCCATATGGAACACCAGCTATTGCAGCTGAATATGGGTTATCCAGCCATCTTCTTTGATGGAAAATGAAACAAACGAACAAACATTAGACACTGTATAGGCCTACAGACAAGCATAATACGGAGGGTTGGTTGACACCTTCCAGGAAAAAACAACAACAACAATTTCGACTATATTGAAACTGATACATGAACATTTTATACGTCTTGTTTGTTGTGTATTGCTGTCTTATTGGTTTACTTTTGCGGGACTATAAGTGAGATCATTGTGTGTCAGTTTGTCTTTAAATTGATGAATTGTCATTATGTGGTTGGTGTTGGGGCGTTGTCAGCATGCAGTATCATCAAGAAATAATAATGATCAAATTGTTATGTTGTTTGGATGCACTGCTGAGTGGCCATTACAATTTGAAATTCATTGAGATGAAAAACAAAGAATACATGAACAGAGAACAATGTACAATTGTAGGACCTGTAAACAATGAAATTGCCCTATATGCAAGCCTTCATTGGTTGTGTTGGCCCTTTTTCCTTTCTTCAAAGTCTACTCCATTTTCCTCGTTAAATTGATTGCACGAATTAGGAACTTGATCGCCTAAAAATTGAATTGAACGCTCCAAACGAGCTCGTTGGGACTATCGCATGAATTTGAATACACGGGTAGGAAATTCGGTGCTCGCATTTGGAAATTGAATGCCTAATCGTGAATTTGATTTCACGAAAACGAAACAGAACGCCCATAAATGAAGTTGATCGTTTGGATTCTGAATTTGAATGCCCGAATATTTTTGCGTGCGTGCGCTTTGTGAATTTGAATGTACATTGATGAATTTGAATGACAAAAGTATGAAATTGAATGAGAAAACCTACGCTACTATTATATTGATGATCATTATCATTATTATCATAATCATCAGTATCATCATCTCTTTGTAGTTTTTAGGTTGAGTAAGGAGATTGAGCTACCTATTTAATATGTTTAGTAACATGTTATTGGAGAAAAACAAAACAAAGCAATATACAAAACAAAAACTGTCATTCAGTAAAAGGATCCCATTACTGTTTGGGTGGCTCAGATTGATCCCCTTGATCCCCCCCCCCCCCCCCCCCCCACTTGCGTGCAAATCCCCTTTATACGACTTTTGGTACAATTTCTCTAACTTGAAATCTTGTTGGTCACAAAATTCTATTTGGAGACACGTTCTTCATGAAATTATGTAAGTCAAGCCTTATTTCCAATTTTACCTTGAGGCCTCTATCCGTGTCAAGCAGCTGGGTATGATCAAGGTTTCCTGATTTTCTTTCCTTACCATTACTACAAACCCATAATTTCCAAATCAACTTCCTTTAATCCTCTTTTTTTCAATTTTCATCCCTAAATTTTGATTGTCTTAATGACGTACATTAAGCTATATTATAGCTTTAATATTTGCATTTGTTTTGTGTACGATCTCCTTTTGAATTATTTTGCAATAATTTTACAGTATGGTGAGCCTTATATGGATCGACGACTATAATGTATTCCTTTGTTATGTTTGTTTTGGAAAAAAAAATAAATAAAAGCAATCGAACAAAATATATATTGATATACATTTCTTTTCAATTTTCACGTGCTGTGGAAAGTTAATGTCATGCACCTCGTAAATGAAAAAAAAAAACAAAAACAAAAGAAGAGGAAGCAGCCTAAGGCAAATCTTGAAATAACAGAAGTGGGTCATAAAACATTCACAAACCAGGATTAATGGAAACAGATTTGGCAAAGTGCATTAATGGAAATTTGAATTTGTGACCTTATTCTTTGCTGTGAGGTAAAACCGAGAAAGACAGAAGAAGAAGATGAAGAAGAAGAGGAAGAAACACTTAAAAGAGGAGAATTGAGATGATGATGGTGATAAGAGATAGGGTAATGGGTGATGTATCAGAGAACGAACATTCAACCACGTAAAAATATTCTGTAGAAATAGAAGGAAAAGCTGTAAATGGATATAGGGCCTAATAGTGGTTCAACTTACGGTAAAAATCCGACTTCACGCTCTATTCACGACTGGATCTTATGATGAAAACAAAGCTGACAGTGTGTTGTAGTCTTCCTGGGTTGGACTTCTCGGAAGATGTCTATTTGTACCTCATCCTGGACAGATGGAATTGTGGAATCTACTCTACAGGATTTGAAGCAAAAACCATGAACACACCATTGTCGCAGATTGGGTACCACCAATAAAAAAAAAAACACCTGCACTACGCAGACGCGTAGGAACGAGTTGCGCAATGACCATGATGACCTCTTCGCGCAGAAATCATATTGCCAATAATCGCTGATCTCTACTAGAGATCAGTGCTGGTTGAATGCAAATGGATCTTCATCCCCAATAAAACAGTTCTTAGTTTGCGTGTAAGCCCCATCTTACACATCATCGTTCCGGAAAAGCAAGAAGTTAGGAAGCAAGTGTGCGTTTTTACTTATTTAATCTTTAGGGGGAGGGGTAGATTTATACGGACAGCGTCATAACATTTCTTTGGTTCCCCCCCCCAAAAAAAAAAAAAAAAAATAATAAAAAAAAACTTGACAACAAACAAACAGAAATAAATACAAAACAACACAAAACAAAACAGCAGTAGCAGTCATGGCAGTATAGCAGCAGCAGCAGCAGCAACAACAACTAAAATCATACGGTGAAACTAAGAAATTGCGCCTCAAATAAAAAACAAACAAACAAACAAACAGTCTTCATTCATTTATTTTATTTCCATCAAACAATCACTTTATTTCTATCAAACTTTTCAATTTATATTTCTCTTGTACTTTCAATAGAATAAAACATCAAAAAAATCCATATGGAATCTTCACCTTCTCATAGGACGTTTTCTTTAGAAATATCGCTAATGGGTTTTCCATTCAGTTCCTTACCCTGCACTCTCGCAGGAAGGACAATTAAAGCAGGGAGTCATACCAGCATTGAATTCCAAAGATATAAAATGTCATTGAAAAAAAAAAATCCCATTCATCTTTTGTCATTGTGTGACTAACGAATTTCAGCTCGGCTGTTACAATGACACGCACACACACAAGCTTGAAAATAGCGACTAGAAATTCTGTCGCTGAATGAAAGATTCTTGTCAATCATGATTCTTCGAAGGACGGATAAAGTACCAGTTTTTAATGCTTCATATTTTTATTCATTTCGCGTGAATTTTTTTTTATATTATCACTGGAGTAAATGTAATTAGTGATAACCTTGGAAGCATTATAAGACAAATTTCGTTTTAGATGATAAAAAGTTGAAAAGATTTGTGAGTTTTAACCTATTGCGATAGTACTAATTCCATGTGTACGGCAAATTCTTTATTCCTGATAAGCCGACATATATCCAAAACGGCAGTCAAATAATTGATATCTTGAAGTAGGCCTAAGTATTTCGTACATAGTGCGAAAAATTGAGAATCAGTTGGTGGGTTTACCTTATTTCGAGGGAGCTTAAACCGAATCTGGATGAGCATATCTTATTCCGGTTATTTTCTTTAGACATCGAAGATGGGCGCTATTAACATTCCTTTCAATTATTTCATTTAAAATTGTAAAGAAAAATAAAAAAATGGATGATGAATGAGGGTGGTAATTCCGAATTTGCAAGAGTTGCATCAACCAGATCCAAATTCCGATCTCTTGTAGTAGGATAAAACAATCACAAACACATCGGGTGGACAGAAAAAAAAATGTTCTGCCTCTGGCACCCAAACTATTAATTTGAAAAGGAAATAAAGTTCCCTGTTCAGAAGGTTTGTTTCAAATCTGAAAATTAGAAAAGTTTCGTTAATCCAAAGAAAATTTCTAAATTGGAAAATAGGAGAGTGTTAGTCATTCCAAAGGTAAGTTGGTATAGGTTCACGCACCTCCTTTCCAAGTCTGGATTAACAACCCTATCCAATTCGGGATTAACAAGCATCTACAGGTAATGTGTGTGTTTCGGAATAACGAACTTTCAGAATAACGAAAGTTCGGAATAACAAACGTTCGGAATAAACAACGTCACTCACTTTACCACTCTATATTGACAATGTAGAAACGCAGATGTTTATATATATTTCTGCAACATTGTTGTGACTTACAATTGTAATGTGTGATTGTACATTGTCCGTTGTTATCAATATGATGCTGCACTCTTGAAACTATACGACAGAGTATCGAGCGCCTTGGCGGACCATAAGCACGTGATAGGCGTGTTTATGGACTTCAGCAAGGCGTTCGATACTCTAGATCATGGTATCTTATTTTCCAAATTGCAGCATTACGGTGTACGGGGCGTCGCCCTTGATTGGTTTCATAGTTACTTATCAAATGGATATCAATATACTGTTCACGATTCTCATTCATCTACTTTGCTTCCGTTAATATGTGGTGTCCCCCAAGGATCCATTTTAGGCCCGCTTTTATTCCTGATATATGTAAATGATTTGGTTAATGTGTCAGATTCATTGCAATATATTCTCTTTGCCGATGTTACCAATGTATTCTTTTCCCATGCTGATTACAATAGTCTTATTTCGAAACTAAATACTGAACTACCGAAATTTTCACGTTGGTTCCGGAGCAACGTGTTATCTCTCAACTTGTCGAAAACAAGTTTTATTCATTTTAAAGGTTATAGAAGAACAAATCATGATCCAGAAAATAATGTGTTACTCATAGATGATATTGCAATTGAACAAAAATCATGTATAAAATTTTTGGGTGTTGTTATTAATCAATGTTTAAATTGGTCTGATCATGTCAGACATAATTATATCAAATCCTATTGCACGCAATATTGGTGTTCTACGTAAATTACGGTATTAGAAACTCTTTTTGTATTGTATAACTCACTCGTTTTTCCATTTATAAATTATTTCAACATTGTCTGGGCAACTTAATACAGTAGTACAAATTCAATATTTTTGCTCCAAAAGAAAGCCATGCGTATTTGTGCTGGGACTGATTATAGAGCTCACACAGACCCAATATTTCAAAAGCATAAAATTTTGAAAATCGATGACATTAATTTTTTACAGACTGCTACCTTCATGTTTCGCTACAACATTCAGTGTTTACCTTCTTATTTCATGAATATTTTCCAATAAACAAATCCACTCCTACCCTACAAGAAATGCCTCCAATATTCATCTTATAAATCCCAGAACTTGTTAAGCTAAAAAATCAATTCGGCACACTGGCCCAGACGTTTGGAATCCTCTTACCATCTCAGTCCCGTGCAATTCGCACGATTGGTTCCTTTAAAAGATTTGTTAAACGTAAGCTTGTTGCTAAATATCAGTGACTTGATTAACATATCCAGAACATGAATTTCTTTTGTTACTTGAAGCATCTTCATTCTATGTTGTACTCTGCCTTCTGTTGTAGGCATGCCATGGAATGTTTCTCTATTTTTATATACAGATGTAACTGGTCCGTATACATTGCTACACCCAGCCGTTACCTGGCAACA
This sequence comes from Diadema setosum, assembly GCA_033980235.1. Lineage (NCBI taxonomy): Eukaryota > Metazoa > Echinodermata > Echinoidea > Diadematoida > Diadematidae > Diadema > Diadema setosum. The sequence continues at coordinate 34,666,764 of CM067075.1, read as the reverse complement.
GGGTGTATGCACCTGCAATAGTGTTGTATTTGCACAGTGTGTTATTGTACAGTGAACGAGGAGTCTTTCTATTTTTTTTTCTCTCTCTCTCTCCTGTTCTTTCTCACCATCTTTCATTATCGCTGTCCCCTTCTTCTTTGTTTTTCTTTCTAGCATCACCTGCGTACATGTCCGTGTATGTTTTGTTGTGTAACTGTTTTTGTTGTGTAAAACTAGTTTGTCTGGTTGTAGTTAAGTAAACCGACAGTTGGTTGAAACTGTTTATTTATTTGTCTGTGTATGAGGCCCCAATATCAAGCCCGTCTTACTGGGGATCCTCCTGTATGGTACCTTGACTTTTTGTTTATTATCATTATGTCTTCGTTCTTTGTCACAAAGATTTGATTACCTGTCTTGTGCAAAATCAGCCATGAATTATTGTGAATCATGTGTTTACTTCTAAAAGTGACCAGAGTTGATTATATTGTGCCATACAGAAACAATGAAATAAAATGAAACGAAATACATAATTGATAATCCATTCAAACCATTTCATTAATTGTCGTTATTAAACACATCAACATCAGTGAAAATTGGTTTCAGAAGTTTAATACGATACGTAAGATGATAATCAACATAACCAGCAGGTATTTGCGTTATTATGTAATATTCATTCATACAATTTGATAAAACTCCAATCGGGTCATCGAAAAGTATCACAGGAAATAATACAGTATATAGGCTTATTTAAGTAGCCTAACATGCACAGGTGTGTAGGAAGTTAATTTGGTCACTGGTGTGCTGAAAGGCCATTTCAAATCGGGGGGGGGGGGATCAAAAAAGTTCATTTATGAGGGATTAGGTGGAGTGATGATGTCTGAAACACTTTGTGTTGCTTTCACTATATGTCTATAAACTGCGGAAAAGAAGAAAGGTAGCCCTACGAGGCTAATTTGTCAGTGATGTGCTTAATTATATGATCAAGTTGCAATAATTCAATAAACAAATCCACTCCTACCCTGCAAGAAATGCCTCCAAACTCATCTAATGAATCCCAGAACTTGTTAAGCTAAAAAATCAATGCCGCCCAGATGTATAGACTTCTGTACCATCTCAGTCCCGTGCAATTCGCTCAATTCAGCAAATTCGCCAAACATTATATATATGCTTGTTGCCAAATATTAGTGACCTTATTTAGATATCCAGACCATGAATTCTTTTGTTATTTGAAGCACCTTCAGTCTATGTTATACTCTACCTTCTGTCGTAGGCAAGCCATGGAATGTTTTCTCTATTTCCATGTGCAGATGTAAGTAACTGGTCCGTACGTTGCTCCACCCAGCCGTTAACTGGCAACAGGGTGAATGCACTTTTAATAGTGTTGTATTTGTACAGTGTAGGTTTATCAATTGAACAGTGAATGAGGAGACCTTCTATCTCTTTCTTTCCTGTACTTTCTCACCATCTTTCATCATCGCTATCCCTTTCTTCTTTATTTTCTTTCTTAGTATCACCTTTGTACATGACCGTGTATATGTTTTGTTGCGTGAAATTATTAGGTAATCCGAGTATCCTCTCGGATCACCTTCTGTTTTTGTACGGATTCTTTCTATCTTCTTCTTCTTCTTCTTCTTCTTCTTCTTCTTATTTCTCCTCAAAAGTTATGTAGAGGTAAGCTCACAAAGTCCTCTGCCAATCAATTTCAAACTTATACCATATATTCATCATGTCCCAAAGACTACAGATCTAGTTTTTTTTTTTTGTGGTTAGGTAAGTCGATTATAGTAAAACTGTTTAGTTATTTCTTTGTGCATCAAAAGAGGCCCCCATCGTAAGCTCTGCTTTGACTGGGGCCCCTCCTGTATGGTACTTTGATGTTTTTCTTTTATTATGTCTCCGTTCTCTGTCACAATGATTTGCTTACCTGGCATGTACAAGATCAGCAGTGAATCATGATGAACCATGTGTATATTTCTGAAAGTGGTCATAGCTGATTATTTGTACCATGCAAAAACAATAAAATGAAATAGAATCTAATGAAATGAAATGAAATGAAATGAGCAGCATCATCCTTTCTAGCACTAGTCCAATCAACAACTCTCTGTGACTTTAGAGTCCCTTGGTTGTCGATTAACATTCCTTGATCACTGATTCCAATTTCTGAAAGCATGATCATGCTGCCTCTCATAACTTCCAAAGTATATCACGGAAAAAGTTTGGCCAGCATTTCTTTAACTTTTTGTCAGCGTTTTCACGAAAAGATTTTCTGCTTTAAATAGTATATTTAGCGAATTTAACGAATTGATGTTCCTCATCAACTGTCTCCGATGGGTGGTTGCATGGTACATCTAGCCACTTATGCAGTTGGATTTCTCTGAGATAAGATAAATATGTAAATATGGCCATTGCCAATCTTATTTGCCCATATTTTCAGTTTTTGCACGATACTGTTTACACTCGACACGTATAGGTGTGACATCAAGTCTAATTTCTATTTTGATAATTCTATACAGGACTAACATGATAATATTCCCTATCACGCTGACATCAATCAACTTCCAGGGAAGAGTTTGCTTTAAGAACTCCGCAATAGATGTACGATGGTGTAGCCAAGACTTTTATCGGAGCATAATATAGGAGTGGGAATACTTGGACATATTAATGATTATGAACATTCTCTGTATTGCCTGAATTTTCTACAGTAAAAAAGAGAATGATGTTCCCGGTTGTCAGCTCGTTTGCACTTGAAAACATTTCTAATGGCGGCTCGGAACCTCGGGTACTGGGATGCGTAGATGAAAGGGTTGGCGCAAGAGTTGACACAAATCAGCACCGACATAGCGCTATGACGAGTTCTTCTACGTAGGTTCGAGGGTAAATTTCCCTGCAGGACATTTGCCAGTGCACTTAAGTGAAGAGGAGCAAACGTCAAGATATACATTAAGACGATGAGGACGGTTAGCTTGGTCATACGGTTGCGAGCTCGTATGTGAGTGGACGATACCGAGGAGGCCTGAGAAAGACCCTTGCGTGCAAGGCGTGATTGGCGATGGAGGGACCATGCCGTTACCGTCTGTGTTACGATCATGATGGTAACAGAGAAGCCAAACCTGATCAGGAACAAAATAATAGACCGCGATCGTTTTACTGGACATGAGTCCATGTAGGAGTCTACAAGAGTTGTTAACCACCATAAATTCAACAAGAAAGAGACAGGATATAAAGGAGAGAACACACACCGTTGATAAGTAGAAGTAAACTTTGCGAGTGGTGACATAAGATCGGAAATGGAGTGGATTCACCACTGCAATCGTGCGTTCGATGGCTATTCCTACAAGAGTATAAATGGACATGTGGACTGGGACCCACATAAAGTAACGCGTGTATGCAAACTTACAGTAGAGCGAACCAACTAGAGTGTGCGGCACCCTGACAGCAAGAGGTAAGGGTAGAATAGAAATGGATGTCAGTAGATCAGAAACTGCCAATGCTCCGATGAAGATGTCGGCGGAATGTTTATTGACTCCTACTTGCGTCCGTAACGCGAGGATAACGAGCAGGTTCCCTAGTATCCCATTGAAGGCACAGCTCATTTCCAGACCATTCACCCACGTCCACTCAAAGAACCATACCCACTGCAATTGGTCGAGCTTTGGTGGATCACCTGCTTGATTTGTCTCGTCACTTTCGGTAGAGGAATTCCATTGCAAATTGCTTCTCCAAATTCATGGAGTTCCTGCATCTTCTATGTTCTCCAAGATGGAGGTTCTTACCAGGAAATGCGTCAACAGGCAAAGCTAGGTCTCCATGGGCTATGATACTGATCAATACAAACAAAGACCGCATGATCATAATGGTGGTGAAGACTACGTCAGTCTCTGATATCTGCTGGAAGAAAAAGATAAATGATAGAATTTTGAAATTACGTATTTAGAAATTCAAGCAGGTAATAACACAATGGAGATTAAGCTTCACTACGTAAGTTGGAATCATCAAAATCCCCGGAAAATTAAAAGGAAGAAATCATATGATACGCTTTTCTGTTTCCCTATAAAGCATAATTCCTGAATTTGTAAAATTCATATTTACCATCTCGGATTTTGTTGTGCCACTCTTTTGACAAGCACTTGCTTAAAAAGTACATTCTGATAGCTTTAATGTTCAAGTTCAAATTCTTCTGAAAGAGAAGTCTCTTCTTGCCTTGTACAATGCCCTGATTTTACCATACATCACATATTGCAACATGGGCAAAAATTCTGATAAAACAAAAATGCAATCTCTAGGAAATGCGTCAACAGGCAAAGCTAGGTCTCCATGGAGACCACATGACCATAATGATGGCGTATTTCTACCAATTCTCATTATCTGCCCAGCTCCAATCGTTGTACCTTAAATTGAAAACACTAAGAGAAAGCGACATTTTTCATACGAAACAGTACGCAAAATTCATGTTGAAAAACACCTCTAACAAATTTCCATCCTCATCCCACAAAGATGACAAACATGTACACTGTGAACTCCAGTGTCCATGATTATCTCAACTCGACATTTCAAAAGACTATCAACTTCGTAGTCCCAAGTTTGTCATAGCTCAAAAGTTAATTAGACACCATGGGACCAGATGAACAATTATTTAACTGAGCAAAAATTAACGGTATTTATTCAAGGCACTAATGAAAAAACAACTTTTATGGAAGTATAATAGCCTTTGATACGACAGGAAAGTTATTTCAGGTAAGATCATTACTATATAGACAGTCTTACACAGGTATATTGGGAGTCGAGTAACTTCGTTATACGAGTCTATTTTGAATCATACCCACGATAACATCAAAGCTAATACGCAAAGGTGATAACTCTCAATTGAATTTCAATCGCTTTTGAATGATGTTGCCTTTTTTTGAATTTTGCCTGAAATTATTACATAATAGTCGGGCGTCATCTAAATGTTAATCAGAAATCATTTTGTAATTATTGTTTCTTAAAGAATGCTTCGAAAGAGGAGAAAAGGAATAGCATCTAACTAGTAACCTTCACTCCATTCATTATGTTTAATTGGTTAAGTAGAATCCGAAAATTATGTTATAGTTAATGGTTCAAGCAAATTATCAGGTCAAGGGCACGACACTGCTATCAAGATCGATCCCGAGTTAAAAGAAAAGACAAAAGGGAGGAGGATTCAATTATAGCATTTTGTACCCAAATAATGTCCATAATGGATAGCGATCATTGTTATCATTATAATCATTTTGATCATCATCATCAGTATAATTATGATCATCACTATCGTCTTCTCTGGGTTTTTTTTTTCAGTTGAGCAGGGAGATTGAGCTACCTACAACTGTATAAGGTTGGGCATGTGTGCATATCCTTTTTTTATACTAAACTATAGGTGTTACAAAAAACATTTCCAACTTTAATAGTTCAAAAACTAAATATCAGATAACACTGACATTGATATGAGCAATAGCTGAATAGTGTTCAATATTTTTGGAGATAATCAAAAAATGATAGCATAAATCAGTTTCATTAAATTCAAGATCTTTTTTTAAGTAGGGTTTCAGATTTCGCTCAGTTTTCAACCCTCTGTATACAATTTTCATTTTGCACAGGGGTCATTTGGTGTGTGTGGGCGTGTGTGTTAACACCCTGACAATGATTGGAATGCTCTATTATAGGTTTTCCCGACCAATTTCGCACCATTGTAAGTCCAATACCTAATTGCTACATTTCATAGCAAAATTTAGCGTACATGACATGTTCGGTATTTCAATTTTATGATCTCTTCATTCAAATTAATTTTGGAGCAGTCAAATTACCTTTAGTCTCATTCTAATCAACACCTTTTCAATTTAAATTCGTAAAACAAGCACCATTTCATTATTCGTTCATTCAGTTTAGAATAATATGGTCACGTGATTACGTTTATGCTGCGCTCGCTCATTCGAATTCATTTTGGGGCATCCAATTTCACATCTTTTGCAGTCAATTTAGCACACATGTTTATGCTTTTGTTCTGTCTTTATTTTATACAACGTAGTTATTGTTCTGCAAGCATCATTACACTTCTTATTTTCGTATCTATTTTGGAGATTTTGGAATCAGTTTTTTCTTTTTTTTCAATGTGCTTATTGAGTCTCCTAGTCCGAAGATACTGCATGTGGCCACAACGTATCTGGCCGTTGAGTGCTTTATTCCGAGTGTGTCGGCCAGTTCTAGGAAGTCAAGGTTTTTATCATCAAAAGTTCCCATAATTATTTCTCAGTGTTCTTGAAATATACGTCTGTATCTAACTTGTGCTATCATGAATTAGAAGATGAAGTTAATCTGTAGTATTGGTACATGTAGGCCTATATGTATGAAAGAAAAGGGGAGTCACAGAACAACAAAATCTAGTTATATCGGGTCGAAAAATGATACTTTTACTGCTTAACAGTGTGTGGATGAAACAAAAAGTCTAATAGAAATGCACACATTTAAATGTTCTCACCTTTTCAACAAAAAAAAAAATAACATGACGTTAATTTAAATGAAAATTTGACTGCCCATTCGCGAAATTAAGCAACTCAAGCAATGTCAAGTACCCTTTTCGGCGAGTGGTGGCGATGAAATGCTAAATTGAACGCACAAGTTGCAATTTTGAATGACAGACTGTGCGATAACGAGGGTATTTTTTTTTTTTTTTTTTGGCTAAATTGAATGAACCTTCTATCAAATGGACTGACAAACATGTGAAATTGGCCGGAAAAACCTATAATTATTCATGAGAAATTCCACTATCACAGCTGGTCTTTATTCATCCCGAAATATAGTGTATGCAAAGCACATGAAATGTGTTTATTTTCTTCATGTGCATGCATATAACATTTTACCATGAATTCAGACTAGCAGTGTTATCATTGACAGTGTTCTGTTATCTGATGTATAGTTTTTTAACTAATAAGGATCAAAAGTGGGAAATATTTTTTTTAACACCCATTACAACTTTTGGTACAATTTCTCTAATTTGAAGTCTGGTTGATTATACAATTCTATTTTAAAGACACGTCCTTCATATGAATATGCAAGCCAGACTGAATTTCCAATTTTACCCTGAGGCCTCTATCCGTGTCAAGCAGCTGGGTATGATCACGGTTTCCTGTTTTTCTTTCCTTACAATTACTACAAACCCATAATTTCCAAATCAACTTCCTTTAATCGCCCTTTCTTTCAATTTTTATCACTGAATTTTGATTATTGTAAACACATAATTATATTGAGCTTTATTAAAACGCGTCATCACTACGTTTTGTTCTTATCTTGTTTGATTTGGGTTTTTTTTTGTGCCCCCCCCCCCCCCGTATGTTCGAAACCGTTGGCGCCCTCTTTTGATCCAGTCGGCGATCGCTTCAGAACGGATGTAGCCGCTGCTCAGTGTAACATGTTGCCTGCTAGATATAAAAGGGCATGTGTGAACACAATAGACATTGTTATTTTGTCCGCGTCATCATCACGTTTTGTTCTTATCTTTCTTTCTTTTTTTAAATACAGTTTGTCGAGCGAGCCGAAAATTTTTGTATTTCAGCTTACAAAACATGCATTTCTTGTCATTTTTTGCTTATTAAATCTTACAATTCTAATCAAGATATAGTGACGGCCTTATAGATAACGATTTACACCAACAAACTGAGAACTTGAAAAAAATACTCTAAGTTAGTACGAGCAAGTTATCCGAAATTTGTATATTTCCGCGTCATCATTACGTTTTGTTCTTATCTTCTTTGATTTTTTTTAATTTGCCCCCCCCCCCCGTATGTTCGAAACCGTTGGCGCCCTCTGTTGATCCAGTCGACGATCGCTTCAGAACGAAAGAAATTGCAGCCGCTGCTCCGTGTAACATTTTGCCTGCTAAATATAAAATAACATATGTGAACACAATAGACATTGCCATTTTGTACGCGTCATCATCACGTTTTGTTCTTATCTTCTTTTTTTTATAACTTTTGGCGAGCGAGGGCAGCGAGCGAGCTAAAAATTGCTGTATTTCAGCTTACAAAACATGGAATCCCCCATTCTCCCTCCCCCCCCCCCCCCCCACCGTCCGGGTTTTTTTTTTTCTTCTTCTTCTTGTTCTTCGTGTTTTTCCCCGTTTTTTCGTTTTTGGCGCCCCCAAGGAGCGTGCCCCCCTAACATTGCCCCCCCCCACCCTCCTACCGATACGCCACTGTATGCAGTTGTTTCTATGTACGATCTACTTTTGACGTTATTTTGCAATAATATTATAGTATTGTAAGCCTTATATGCATCGACTACTGTTATGCTCAAAATGTATGTATTCCTTTGTTATGTATGATTTGAAAAAAAAGAAATAAAAGCAATCGAAGAAAATACAAATTGATATTCTTTCAGTGGTGCACATCTTTGTCTATTGTTAAAGTTCTTTGAAAAGTTTATGACATGCACCACGTAAATGAAAAGAAAAGCAAAAACAAAGAAGAGGAAGAAGTCTACAAGCAAATCTTGAAATAAAAGAAATGGGTCATAAAACATTCACAAACCAGGAAAGACGGGAACAGATTTAACAAAGTGCATTTATGGAAATTAGAATTTGTGACCGTATCCTTTTGCTCAGAGGTAAAACCGAGCATCGACTTCTGTTATGCTCAAATATAATATATTGTTATGTGTGATTTGAAAGAAAAAGAAATAAAAGCAAACGAACAAAATACAAATTAATATTCTTTCAGTGGTGTACATTTATATTCATTGTTCAGGTGCCGTGGAAAGTTAATGACATGCACCAAGTAAATGGGAAAAAAAGCAAAAACAAAAGAAGAGGAAAAGCCTACGGCAAATCTTGAAATAAACGAAATGGGTCACAAAACATTCACAAACCAGGAAAGACGGGAACAGATTTAACAAAGTGCATTTATGGAAATTAGAATTTGTGACCGTATCCTTTCGCTCAGAGGTAAAACCGAGAAAGACAGAAGAAAACGAAGAGAATAATAATAAAAATGATGATAATAAGATGATGATGATGACAGACCGAGTAATGAGTGCTGTATCAGAGAACGAAGTTTCCACATCATAAAAATGTCTTTTAAAATTCTCTTCGGATGTAGATGGAAAAGCTGTAAATGAATATAGATCAACTTACGGTAAAAGTCTGACTAGCTCTCTTCACGAGTCGGGCTTATGGCGAAAACGATGCTGACAGCAAGTGTGAGGAATTCTTATTACATTGTACTTCTCGGAAGATGTCTATTTGTACCTCATCTTGGACGGATAGCATTGTGGAATCTACTCCTAGAGGATTCGAAGCAAAAACCGTGAAAACACCATTGTCGCAGTTCGGGTACCACAATAGAGAAATATCTGAAATACGCAGGCGCATTGGAACGAGTTGCACAACGTCCTCTTTGCGCAGAAATTATTAGTGCCAATAATCGCCTATCTCTACAAGAGATCATTGCTGGTTGAATACAGATGGCTCCTCCTTCCCGATAAAACGGTTCTTAGTTTACGTTGAAGCCCCGTCCTACACATCATCGTTCCGGAAAAGCAATAAGTAAGTAAGTAAGTAAGTGTACGTTTTTGCTTATTTATTTAAAGGTAGATTTACGGAGAGCATCACAATTATCATTTATTTGGATTCTTACCCCGGGCCCCTCCCCCCCCCCCCCCCCGAAAAAAAAAGAAAGATAAAAAAAAAGAACAGCAGTAGCAGCAGCAATAAAAACAACAACAACAACAACAACAACAAAAACCAACACTCCTTACGGTGAAGCTAAGAGATTGTACCTCGAATAAAAAACAAACAAACAAGCAGTTTCCATTCAATTTTTATTTTCATCGCACAATCACTTTAGTTCCATCAAACTTTACAATTTATATTTCTCTTGTGCGTAGAATGAAAGATCAAAAGATCAATGTGGAATCTTAACCTTCTCATAGGACATTTTCTTAGGAAATGTCGCCAATTCCTTAAGGTGTGATTTCACGGGGCACGCGAATGACAAAATCCAACATTCGGAAAAGTTTTTCTCCGAATTGTGTTCGGACAATGAAGCCGAAATGAAGCCGAAAACCATTCTTGCGCAATTTGTGCGAAGCTCTCACGACGTATGTGCGAATGTCGTGTGTATCATTGCTAAAGTACAGCATATTACGTACACGGAGAACACGCGACGGAGATGCGAACAATGCAATTTTTTCAATAATCATGGGAGAAAATGTACCCAAGGAGAGATGGGAGCTGTCTTGAGTTGAAGTTTTTTTTTTTCTTTCATGTATTTCTCCTTTCTTTTTCTCTCATTTCTCTATTGTGTGCGTGCCTAGAGTTTTTTTTTTTCTTAGGACCTATCTCAACTAGTAAAGTATTTGATTTTTTTTTTTTTGCAATTTCTCCAACACATAATCTCTAGTTTCAAATGTAATTTTGGCATACTTAGGACTAATTTTATGTGTATTCTGCTATTTTTTGTGTGTACATCAACCATTTCTTTCTCTTTGCTTGTCTTTAATTTATTATTTTTTTTTTACTATATATTGTTGTTAATAAATGTTTGATGTTTAGATGTATGCTACTATTTTGATTTGTAGAAAACGTAGGTCATACAACCCCAGACATGCGCTAAACGTTCGTGAGAATGTCTCAAAATGTACGCGAACAGTTTGCGGTTACGTCGTAAAATGATGGGAAAAACTTCGCAGATTTCGCGAAACATACGCGAGACATTTTCCAAAGTTTCGGGGTCTGTTTGGGGTTTCACGAACATTTTGCGAACATCGCGCGTGTCTTGCGAAGGTCTTGCGCATATGTCGAGGCTTTAAAGACACTTTCGAGACCAAGTGTGCGGAAAAGGTTCGCCAAAAAAAAAAAAAAATCAAAATTTTTTGAAATTATCGCCGAAGTAAAAACGACATTCGCGAACAATAAGCCAGTTCGGGGTTAGCTCATGGGCACATGGGTACAAATGACCTTTCTTCTTTCTCAGTTGATTAGGCACTCCACTAGTTTAAAGCGACAGAAGGCATGAGCTTGCCCAACGTAACAATTTATGGAATTCATCAGTCATGTTCAAATAAAGGATGAACTTGCATAGACCAGGTGACCAGAATGATCCTTCCATTGGCATTTTGGAAAGCATCCATTTCATTATTTTGCATTGAATGTATTAACAATCTCTTTCTATTGAAATTGTCAGACACCGCTTTTGCTGTCAGGTGGATGTGCTGGCAAGCACCACTTATAGGGATCACTTGAATAATCATTACATTACAGATGCTTATCTCAGTGAATTTAAAAACCACCATGCTCTGCTGGTACAGATGACCTTTTTCTGCTCATGCTCAAAGTGGAACCCCGAACTGGCTTATTGACGACGCTTCCGAACCCTCACGTTCGTTTGGCGATCTTTTGCAGACTAAAATACGAATGCTGGATTTTGCCATTCGTGTCCTTCACAAATCGTTCGCGTGCTCCGTGAAATCACACCTTTACCCTGCACTCTCGGAGGAAGGACATTAGGCGTTTTCACATCAGCCCGATAAAAATCCAAGCTCGAGATATTTTCGCGATTGCGAATTAGAGCGCTATTTCATTTCTTATTCACATCAGCCCGAAGAGAATTAGTCCGCATTTTTTTTTTTCGAGCTAATTCGACAGCTGAGTATGTGCCAACAGCATCAGTAATGTGTGTGCCCTCTCAAAAATTCCTAATGATTTGTGTGCAGTTTGTTTCGATCGAGCGGGTCACACACGCTAGGCATGATGGTATGCATCGCGCTAATTTCTCGAGTCGTTTTCACATTATCAAATAGCGCGCTACTATCCCGCCACTTCAGAAATTTCCCGAGTTGGACTCGAGAAATTTTCTCGATCAGAGCGATACAATTAGCGCGCTATTTCGAAACATCGGGCTGATTGTGAAAACGCCTAATGAAAGCAGGGAGTCATAACATTAGGCGTTTTCACATCAGCCCGATAAAAATCCAAGCTCGAGATATTTTTCAAGATCGCAAATTAGCGCGCTGTTTCATTTCCTATTCACATCAGCCCGAACATTATCAAATAGCGCGCTAGTTCGCATTAATTATCCTGCTATTTCGGAAATTTCCCGAGTTGGACTCGAGAAATTTTCTCGATCAATTAGCGCGCTAATTTGTATTCAAATTATCAAATAGCGCGCTATTTCGTGATCGGGTTAATTTCCCAAGTCAGACAATAGCGCGCTATTTCGCCATCGGGCTGATGTGAAAACGCCTATTGAATGCCAAATTCATATACCATGCCATTGCAAAAAAAAAAATAATAATAATAAATCATATTCATCTTTTGTCATTGTGTGAATAGTGAATTTTAGCTCGGCTATCAGAATGAAACGCACACACACACAGGTTTCAAAATACCCAGTAGAAATTCTGTCGCTGAATGAAGGATGTTTGTGTATCATTATTCTTTAACGGAAGGATAAGTGGCAGTTTTAATGCTTCATAGTTTCGTTCATTTTGTGTAAAGTGATTTTTTTTTTAATTATCACTAGAACAAAATAATGTACTTAGTGATAACGTTGCCAACATTATAAGGCAAATCTCCTTTTAGATGATAAAAAGTTAAAAAGATTTGTTGGCTTTAATCAATTTGTATAGTGCTAATTCCAAATATGGGTACGGCAAACTTTTTATTCCTGACAAGCCTGAGGTATATCCAAAACGGCCGTAAAATAATTGACATTTTGAAATAAGTATTTCCAAGGAGGTTCAAGAGAATGGAGTCACAACTGTCGTATTTCCTTTGAAGTCACGTTCGATGCCGCCACTCGAAAGTATTTGAAGCATGTGGCAAACTGGATCTGCCGCGCAGATAGGAAGACAATTGACTCATGTCTCATTGCATAATCATCAGCCACTTTCTAACGAAAATAATATGTGATGGTAATTACTTTTCGCCATCCCTACTTATAAAAGATAAGTGGTATATAATGGTAAAGACACGGGGATGCGCGAATAGAAATTGCACAAAAAATGATGAAATGAAAACGAAAATTACTCGACTGGCCGTGCCCGGCCACTAATCTGATATATCTATTAATATAGAATTATACTCGAAGATTATTCCATATCAGTTTTATTTGGAGGAATTAAGTGGAAACGTGATAAAACCGGCTTTCCGGGAGGGTACAGTTTTAAACACTTTCACATGATCAGCTCTGATTTACACTTTTGCACATATTTCTTGAAGGGATTGACCTTTGTTTAATGAGCTTTATCATTAAGTGAGATTTCATTTCATGTAATAGATAAACAAGCAAAATATAGCCAACATTAAATTCACGTTCAAAATGAATCTTCAGATTGCTCAGCAAGACGGCGGCATCAAACCCCGCCACCAAAGGCACAGATGCACCTGTGGAATTCTTTTGTACATCAATAGAAAAGTGACAACTGTTTGAATAATTATACAGCCAGTTGGAACTCCATCTCTTAAACCTCCTTGGTATTTCATAATTATATAGCGCGAAAAATTAAGAATCAATTGGTGGGTTTATCCTATTTCAAGGGTGCTTAATTCGAATCTGGATGACGCATATCTCATTTCAGTGAGGGTTTTTAGATATCCAAGATGGTTCGGAATAACGAAGGTTCGGGATAAAAAAAGTTCGAAATAACGAATGTTCGGAATAACCAACGTCACCGACATTGCCACTCTCTGTTGACAATGTAACCTAGATATCATTTTTTTTTCCTGCAACATTGTCGTTGCTTGCAATAATTTGTAAATTGTGATTGTACATTGTCAGTTGTTACCAATACATAGTTGATAATCCATTCAATTCATTTTTGTCTTAATTAAACACATCAACCCCAGTTTGCAGTATGTAATCAATTTCAATCACACAACACTAAAATAATACACTTGAGACGAACACCAACGTAACCAGCAGGTATTTGCGTTGTCCTATAATGTTTATTCATGCAATTTGATAAAACTCCAATAGGGTCATCGAAAAATATCACAGGAAATAATACATGTTAGGCTTATGTACAGTATAAGCCTTGTATGAAGGAAGTTACTTTAGAATAGACTTACTGAAAGGTTGGAAATTTGAAAATGCTTATGCAGCGTACCTCTGTAGTTTGTGTGTAAGGGGGGGGGGGGGGTTGACTTACTGCACGTGTGATTATAATCATTTAAGCTCAAACAAAGTTTAGTTATGAGAGATTAGGTGGAATGATGATGTCTGAAGCACTTTGCGCTGCTTTTATTTATGTCTATAATCTGCGGAAAAAAGAAAGGTAGGCTTTCTAGGCTAATTTCGTCAGTAATAATAATATGTTTAATTACGTGGCCAAGTGGCAGATCGAATACGTGTATGTATTATAGTATTTGAATCAATGGTGAATGCTTCATTAAGTTAGTCATCGATATTATTGATAGTGATTGTGATCGTCATTATTTTTATTGTTATCATCATTCTTTTCTTCATTATCATTATCATCATGGGGATCATCAACGTTATGTAATCATTAATCATCGTCGCGAAAGATCCAATTGGACAAATTGCCTCATAAAGGGCCAACCATTGCATTATGTTTCCCAGAGGTCAAATTTCCTTGTTCGTCATAATAGCGGCATTCTAGTTGCACACATCTAGGACTAGTCCAATCAATAACTCTCAGTGACTTTCGAGTACATTGTTTTTGGATCAACGTTCCCTGATCATAGATTCTATTTGATCGTGATGCATATCATAAGTTCCACAATATATGTGGTAGAAAAGTTTCGCTATTTTGAGGAAAAGGTTCTCAGCAGCAAATTATATATTTAATCAAAAATGAATGTTCCTCATCAAATTTCTCTGATAGGTGGTTGAATGGAACATCAAGTCATTTATGCATTTCGATTTTTCTGAGCTTCATGTTTGGAACATATCATTTACACTCCACATGTAGATTTGACTTTAAGTCTCGATCATTTCTATTTAGTTCTAAACAGGACTAACATAATAATATTCCCTACCACACTGATATTAATCGACTTCCAGTATACAAGGGTTTTGATTTACTCCACAACAGATGTACGAGGGTATAGCCTATACTATACTCAAATCGTAACATAATGTAGGAGTGGGAATACTTGCACACATTATTGATTATGGACATTCTCTGAATTGTATGACTTTTCCACAGTAGAAAAGAAATGTTCCCGGTTGTCAGCTCGTCTCTTCTTGAAAACATTTCTAATGGCAGCTCGAAACCTTGGGTACTGGGATGCGTATATAAAAGGGTTGGCGCAAGAGTTGACACAAATCAACACAGACACAGCGCTATGAAGTGGACTGCGAATGTACAACTTCAACCTTCTCTGCAGGACATATACCAATGCAGTCAAATGTGGAGGAGCAAATGTCAATATGTATGTCAGGACAACAAGGAGGGTCAGCCTGGCCATACGGTTGCGAGCTCGTATGTGCGTGGACGCTACCGAGGAGGCCTGAGAAAGACCCTTGCGTGCGCGGCGTGATTGACGATGGAGTAACCATGCCGTTACCAACTGTGTTACGATCATGATGGTAACAGGGAAGAAAAACCTGATCATGAGTAAGTAGAACATGATCGTTTCGGTGAACTTGTCTTTGTGAAGGAACCTACAACTGCTGTTAACCACCGTCACTTCAGCAGTATAGAGACAGGACGTAAATGAGTAAACACATACCGCTGATATGTATGAATACATTTTGCGAGTGGTGACGTAAGATCGGAAATGCAGTGGACTCACCACTGCAATCGTGCGTTCGATGGCTATTCCTACAAGAGTATAAATAGACATGTGGACTGGAACCCACATGAAGTAACGCGTGTATGCAAACTTACAGTAGAGCGAACCAACTAGAGTATGCGGCACCCTGACAGCAAGAGGTAAGGGTAAGATAGAAATGGATGTCAGTAGATCAGAAACTGCCAATGCTCCGATGAAGATGTCGGTCGAATGTTTATTGACTCCTACTTGCATCCGTAATGCGAGGATAACGAGCAGGTTTCCTAGTATCCCAACGAAGGAACAGCTCATCTCCAGACCATTCACCCACGTCCACTCAAAGAACCATACCCACTGCAATTGGTCGAGCTTTGGTGGATCACCTGGTTGATTTGTCACGTCAGTTTCGGTAGAGGAATTCCATGGTAAATTGCTTCTGCGAATACCTGGAGTTCCTCCACTTTCTACGTCTATGGTTCGGTCCTCCGAGATGACGGTTTTGTTAATACCAGAAAATGCGTCAATAGACATAGGAGATGCCAGGTCTCCATGGACTATGATACCAATCGCTACAAGCAAAGACAACATGATGGCGAAGCGTGCGTCCGTCTGTGATATTTCGTAGAATAAGAAGAAGGATAAACGATCATCATACTCGAGTTAAGTTTTGAAATGACGTATTTAGGTTTTCAAGCACGGAGATTAACAATTAATTAAGCTTCAATTATCAAAAGAGCTGGAATA
Source organism: Diadema setosum (assembly GCA_033980235.1). NCBI lineage: Eukaryota > Metazoa > Echinodermata > Echinoidea > Diadematoida > Diadematidae > Diadema > Diadema setosum. The sequence continues at coordinate 34,650,299 of CM067075.1, read as the reverse complement.
TTCAAAGAAAGAGATTGCACTTCTTATAAGCTGTTTTGTTTCCCTAAACGCATTTTCATAATTCTTGAAATTTATCAAATTCATATTTACCATATCGAATTTTGCAGTTTGCAAATCTTTTGCCAGCACTCGCTGAAATATTACATTCTGATAGCTTACAACTGTTCAAGTTCAAAGTTCTTCTGAAAGAAAAGTCTCCACTTGCCTTGTACAATGCCGTGATTGTGCATCACATTGTACATCACATATTGCAACATATATAGTATTGGTAAATTCTATCAAAAAATGCAGTCACTTCATCTTCTCCAAAAAAGTGCCCTCCGTATTTGTACCAATTCACATTATCTGCCTAGCTCCAATCGTTGTTCCTAAAATTGAAAACACTAAGAGTAAACGACATTTTTCACACGAAACAGTACGCAAGATTCATGTTTAAAACACCTCTAACAAATTTCCTTCCTCATTCCACAAAGATGACAAACATGTACACTGTTAACCCCAGTGTCCATGATTATCTTAACTCGACATTTCAAAAAACCATCAACTTCGTAGTCCCAAGTTTGTCATAGCTCAACGGTAACATATTCATTCAAGGCACTTGTGAAAAAGCACCTTTTATGGAAATACAATAGCCTTTGACACCAGAGGAAAGTTATAGGTAACCTCGTCACTAATTGACAGTGTTACACAGGTATTTTGGGAGTCTAGTAACTTCGTTACATGAGTCTATTTTGAATCATAATCAAGATCACATCATAGCTAATATCGCAAACAGAAATATACTTCAAACACTGTAACATGACACGATGCTCCGGAGACAAAATGATTCGGCAACATTGATTCGTCGACATTAATGCACCGCCTAAAATTTTCTTCATATTTATAGACACGACATTTCCACCGCCGAAATTTGCTTTCTTGACACATTTGCTGACAATTTGCTGACAATAATGTTCCGCCGACATTTGCTCCATCGACATTTTTTTTTCTCGAGGAAATGGCATTTGTTCCCTTGGAAAGTCTTAAACTTTCTTTACCCTGCCAAAGGTTACAACTCTCAATTGAATTTTAAGTGCTTTTTGATTGAATGATGTTTGCTTTTTGTGAATTTTGTGAGAAACTATTAAGAGTCTGGCGACATCTAAATGTTATTCCGAAATTGTAATCACTGTTTTCTTAAAGAATGCATCGAAGAGGTGAAATATTGGAATACTGTTGAATTAGTATAAAACTTCACTCCATTCATAATTATGTTTCACTGGTTAAGTAGAATCCGAAAATGCTGTGATATACAATGGTTCAAGCAAATTATTAGGCCAAGGGCACGACGCTGCTATCAAGTTTGATCCCGAGTTAAAAGAAAAGAAAAAGGAAGGAGGGTTCAATTAAGGGCATTTTGTCCCCCAAAAGAATTCCGAAATGGATAATAATCATTATTTTCATTATTATTTTCAATATTGGTATTATTGTTATTGTTATCATATTGATCATCATCATTATCATTATTATGATAATCATCAGTATCATCATCTCTTTATTGTTTTTTCAGTTGAGCATGCAGGGAGATTGAGCTACCTATAAGGTTCGGCAACATGTTATTGGAGCAAAACAAAACAAAGCAGTGTACAAAACAAAACACTGTCATCCCGTTGAAGGACCCCATCAGTATTGTTTTGTTGACTCAGATTGGTCCCCATGATGTCCCCCCCCCCCCATCCCCCGTCTGGTTGATTATCAAATTCTATTTTGTAGACACGTCCTTCATATAATTTTTCACTTTTTACCTTTACTTATTTTACCTTAAGGCCTATATCCGTGTCAAGCAGCTGGGTTTGATCACAGTTTCGTGCTTTTTATTCCTTGCAATTACTAAAAACCTATAATTTCTCAATCAACTTCCTTTAATCCCCTTTTCTTTCTATTTAAATTTTCATTGTCGTAATGACATATATATCGAGTTATATTGTAGTTAATTTGAAATTGTTTCTATGTACGATCTCCTTTTCAATTATTTTGGAATGATTTTATACTAAGGTTAGCCTTATAAGCATCGACTTCTGTTATGCTCAAATATAATATATTGTTATGTGTGATTTGAAAGAAAAAGAAATAACAGCAAACGAACAAAATACAAATTAATATTATTTCAGTGGTGTACATTTATATTCATTGTTCAGGTGCCGTGGAAAGTTAATGACATGCACCAAGTAAATGGGAAAAAAAGCAAAAACAAAAGAAGAGGAAAAGCCTACGGCAAATCTTGAAATAAACGAAATGGGTCACAAAACATTCACAAACCAGGAAAGACGGGAACAGATTTAACAAAGTGCATTTATGGAAATTAGAATTTGTGACCGTATCCTTTCGCTCAGAGGTAAAACCGAGAAAGACAGAAGAAAACGAAGAGAATAATAATAAAAATGATGATAATAAGATGATGATGATGACAGACCGAGTAATGAGTGCTGTATCAGAGAACGAAGTTTCCACATCATAAAAATGTCTTTTAAAATTCTCTTCGGATGTAGATGGAAAAGTGTAAATGAATATAGTTCAACTTACGGTTAAAGTCTGACTTTAGGCTCTCTTCACGAGTCGGGCTTATGGCGAAAACGATGCTGAGAGTGTCTCCAAGTCTTATTGGATTGGACTTCTCGGAAGATGTCTATTTGTACCTCATCTTGGACTGATAGCATTGTGGAATCTACTCCTACAGGATTCGAAGCAAAAACCGTGAACACAACATTGTCGCAGTTCGGGTACCACAATAGAGAAACATCTGAAATACGCAGGCGCATGCATTGGAACGAGTTGCGCAATGACCTCTGCGCAGAAATGATATTGTATTAGATCATATCTACAAGAGATCAGCCCCCCATTTCATAAAAAAAAAAAAAACAGTTGATACGATAACAAGTCTTGCTGGAATGGCAAAAGTCATGGTAACAACAAGAAAGCAGCTTCCTGATTGGCTGTTGCTATGGGAAGTTGCCATTCCAGCTAGAGTTGACATCCTAACATCTTTTATGAAACGGGGCCCAAAGCTGGTTGAATGCAGATGGCTCCTCCTCACAAATAAAACGGTTCTTAGTTTGCGTGTAAGCTGGTCCTACACACCATCGTTCCGGAAAAGCAATAAGTAAGTAGGTTAGTAAGTAAGTGTGCGTTTTTATACTTTTTTTTTTAGGGGGGGGGGGGGGGAGGGGAGAATGTAGATTTACGGGGAGGATCACAATTATTATTTATTTTGTTTCTTATCCCCCCCCCCGAAAAAAACAACCCAGCAGTAGCAGCAGCAGCAGCAGCAACAACAACAATAACAACAAAAACAAAGAATCCTTACGGTGAAGCTAAGAGATTGTACCTCGAATAAAAAAAAAAAAAAGTTTTTATTCAGTTATTTCATTTTTATCGCACAATCACTTTATTTCCATCAAATTTTCCAATTTATATTTCTCTTGTGCGTAGAATGAAACATCAAAACATCAATATGGAACCTTAACCTTGTCATAGGAAATTTTCTACGGAAATGCCGCTAATGGGTTTTCCATTCAATTCCTTGTTATCCCCTGCACTCTCAGAGGAGGACAACGAAAGCAGGGAGTCTACTAGCATTGAATGGCAATGATATACCATGCCACTGGAAAAAAAAAAATCATTTTCATCTTTTGTCATTGTGTGACTAACGAATTTTAGCTCGGCTATTAGAATGAAACGCACACACACACGGGCTTGAAAATACCCAGTAGAAATTCTGTCGCTGAATGAAGGATGCTTGTGTATCATTATTCTGAACGGAAGGGTAAGTAGCAGTTTTAATGCTTCATAGTTTCGTTCATTTTGTGTAAAGTGACTTTTTTTAAATTATCACTGGAGCAAAAATAATGTACTTAGTGATAACGTTGCCAACATTATAAGGCATATTTCCTTTTAGATGATAAAAAATTGAAAACATTTAATGGTTTTAATTTTTGCAAAATATTATTTACAGACGACATGTAAGTATGACATTAAGTCTCATTTCTATTTAATTCTAAACAGGACTAACATAATACTATTCTCTATCTCGCTGACATCAATCGACTTCCAGTGAAAGGGTTTTGCTTTAAGAACTCCACAATAGATGTACGAGGGTATTAGCCCAGACTCGTTAAATTAACATAATATAGGTTTTCCAGGTTAATTTCATACTTTTGTCATTTAATTAATTTAACGTGAATTCAAATTCACACAGCGCACGCACGCGGAAATATTTGGACATTAAAATTCAGAATCCAGAATCCATCAATTCAAATTCAGAATCAATTTCATTTATGGGCATTCTATTTCGTTTTCGTGAAATCAAATTCCCAATTTGGCGTTCAATTTCCAAATGCGAGCATTGTATTTCCTACTCGTGCATTCAAATTCACGCGATAGTCATGTGATATTCCCGATTAACTTGTTTTTGAGTTTCCAATTTCGTTTTCAGGCGATCAAGTTCCTACTTCGTGCAATCAATTTAACTAGGAAAATGGAGGAGACTTTTTCTGAGAAAAGAGAAATACACCATAATGAATGCCTGCATATAGTGTAATTATTACTGTTTGAAAGTTCTACATTGTTCTCTGTTCATGTATTCTTTGTTTTTCATCTCAAAAAATTCAAAATTGTAAGGTCTAATCAGTAATGCATCCAAAAACGCAACAACAATATAATCATATTTCTTGATGATACTGCATGCATGCTGACAAAGACAAACTGACACACAATGATCTCAAATAGTCCCGCAAAAAGTAAACCAATAAGATAGCAATAAGCAACAAATAAGACGTATGACAATGTTCATGTCATCAGTTTCAATGTAGGCCTAGTCGATTTTTTTTTCCCGAAGGTGTCAACCGACCTTCCGTATCATGCTCGTCTGAAGGCATATACAGTGCTTAATGTTTGTTTGTTTCATTTTCTATCTAAGAAGATGGCTGCAACAGCTGGTCTTCTATGGGGTCCAGTTGGATATAAGGTGGGACCACTTCACTGGGTTAAACACTCTGCTCTTTGCGATAAATAAATGAAGTGGGATCTTTTGCATGCATGCAGAGCTGTAACTCTGTCACAGATGGGATCTCCATTTTATGTCCTTTCAGAGGGACATGTGCCTGTATATTCCTTCTCGCGAAACCCGAGTTCATATTTGTCAATGAACAGGTGGACCTCTACTGCAAAATGAATAATATTCATCATACATATTCATAGATATTTGCAGAATGAAGATTGGGAAAATGTTCTAACTTGTGACGACACTGAAAGAGCATATCAGCTATTCTGGGCAAAATTTGAGATATATTTCAACACTAGTATAGAGTACCCAAGACCAAGGCGGGAGAAAACGTAATAAACCTATAAAACCTTGGATAACAAGAGGAATTTTGAATTCTATTAATAAAACAAACATTTTGTACAAAAAAAGTCTCCATCAAGCTATCTCTGTAAATGTTCTTAATTATAAGACATATCGAAATAAATTAACAAGCATTATTAAACAGTCCAAACAAATGTATTTTTCTAAAAAGATAGATAATGATCAAGGTAAAAGCGCAACTTTATGGAAAATAATCAATGAAATTCTTAATAAGAGCAAATCATCATCTGATTCTCAAGCATTTTATAAAGGTGGCAATATCCTAAGAAATCCGGATGATTGATAAAGCAATATCTTAAATGAATATTTTGTACATAATATTGGTCCACAACAGGGCTCTAAAATCGATAGGAGTAATTGTGATTTAGCAGATTTTTTTTTGTTTTATGCCACAACCAATAAACTCATCCCTATTCTTAAACCTCACTGATTTTATTGAAACACTAAGAATTGTTCGCGCCTTTAAAAATAGTTATTCTGCCAGTCATGATGAAATTAGCACCCACTTACTTTTTAAGTAAAGGACAAGTTCACCTTCATAGACACGTGGATTGAGTGAATGCGGCAATACTAATAGTCCGATTTTCCCCAAACTTTCACTGATGTGTTCTACAAAATATTTCTTCATTCACTCAATCCTCACGTATATGAAGGTGGACTTGTCCTTTAAGCAGATCATAGGTAGTATTTTGTCTCCCTTACTCCATATTCTTAATCTATCTCTTTCTTCTGGTATTTTTCCAAGTTCCTTCAAAATTGCTAAAGTAATGCCGATCCACAAAAAAGATAATCCAACATGTATAATTAACTGCCGTCCCATTTCCATTCTTTCTAGTTTCTCCAAAACACTCGAGAGAATTGTTTATAATAGGCTGCATGGATTCTTATGTCAGAATGATTTCTTCAATCCTGATCAATTCGGTTTCCGAACTAATCATTCTACTGATCACGCGCTAATGCAGTTATTCGATAGATTATCGAATGCCTTGGGAGATCGTAAACATATTTAAATTGGTATATTAATGGATCAGATCAAGGCATTCGATACTCTTGACCACAAAATATTATTATATAAGCTACGACATCACGGGGTTCGTGGTACTGCACTGTTATAAAAATTATTTGTTATGTAGAAAACAATTTCTTTCCTTTGATTCAGTATCCGCCAATACATTACCTGTAACGTGTGGAGTCCCCCAGGGTTCAATCTTATAGGTCCGTTATTGTTTCTAATCTACATTAATGATATTTCAAACGCATCATCCATGTTACATTGTATATTATTTGCTGATGATACAAATGTGTTTTACTCACATACTGACCTAAACCACCTAGTTACTACTTTGAACAAAGAATTACCGAAATTATCTACATGGTTTAAAAGTAATATACTGGCACTAATTTCATTTATTTTAAATGTAAAAAGCCGACTTACCAGAATACGAATTGTATATTGATGGTACATCTCTCGAAAAGAGAACACTTAATAAATTTCTCGGTGTGTATATGAACGAAAACCTAAAATGGGATGATCATGTAAAACACAGTATGCCTGTATCCCGAAACGTTGACTTGTTAACCAAACTTCAGTATTTTTTACCAACTCGTGTATTGTTTACCCTGTATAATGCTTTGGTCCTGCCGTATATATCGTATTTATTTGGGCAACCCAATGTAACACAGACCGTATACTTCTCCTGCAAAAAAAAAAAAAAAAAAAAAAAGATTCGAGCGTGCAGTCGAGCACGCTCTCGAGATCACACCGACCCATTGTTTTTCCAGCTTAAATCCCTTAAAGGGGATGGCTAGTAACTGATCAGTGGGAATCAGTGGAAATGCTGGGAGATGATTGTTCCAATCCTTATGGGATTCATTCAAGAGTTCATTGTATATCTATTGTTGTGTGAAAATGGTTTGCTTCAGAACGGTCTCATATTCAAGTAATGTGCAGATTAATGCTCCGTCACTGACCAGGGACGCTAACCTGGAAGCATTAAACTGCACGTTACTTGAATATGAGACCATTTTGAAGCAAATCATTTTCACACAACAATAGATATACAATGAACTCTTGAATGAATCCCATAAGGATTGGAACAATCATCTCCCAGCATTTCCACTGATTCCCACTGATCAGTTACTAGCCTTCCCCTTTAAAATAAATGAAATAAACTTTCTCCAAAAAGCTGTATGTATGTTTTGCCTCAAGTCAAACCTCTTATCTCCAATATTTAACAGAATGTTTTGGTCAAATTTCAGAGATTCACTCTTATCCCACCAGACACAATCCAGAAATTTGCATTTATTTAACCCCAAAACTGCACTCGCGCATTCATTCTATCAGACACTCCGGCCCTGACACTTGAAATTCCCTTCCCACCTAAATTAAAGACATGACCACTATGTATTATTAAGGACGTTCCTCAGTTGTGTTACGTGCGCATCCTAGCTGTGCAGGTTGGCAGTGACGTAACAAAGAGCGTAGAAGCGCACGCACGAGTGATGAGCTGAGCTAGCTGGAGCTAGCTGAGCTGTACGTACGGATACCCGACAGCTCCCCATCGCGGCCGCGCTGGGCGGCCTGCGCTGGGCGGCCTCGCTCGGCTCGAGTGCCGACTGTACACTTTACAATCTGTACGTACATACGCAAAGCTCATCGGTTCGAGCCACATAATTATACATGGTCATGGTAGCACGACACTGATCGACGGGATCGGGAAGCTTGGAAGTGGAACTGAGCTGTTTCCATTTTCAATCCATAGATTTTTAAAAAAAATTTTTGTAATAAAATACAAGGTCACGAAAGTATTACCAAACATGTATTTATCAATTTCACCATTCAGATATTAATATTCTGGTGTAACAAAAGGAAAATCAAAGAATCTTTTTATTCGGGGGGGGGGGGGGTGGTACTCAAGGTACATATCCATGGTTCACAACACGCACTTTACCAACCACTGCAACAACCAACACGTGCAATCTACAATCAACGTCATTATATTACGATTTGGCTTTCCTTTGGAGAACCGTCAGACTAATGCCAAAACTCCCATTTCCTTATATTTATGCTCTTTCCTCCATTATCACTTTCTGCACATGATTACAGCAAGTGGGTAAAAAAAAAGCAAAAAAAAAAAAAACAAAACAAGCATGTCAATGTGGAGTTTTCCACGCGTGCGTCCACATGATATCATTATGGCTGTGTAAGTGAAACAGGTGAATAACAAAAACGCACACGGACCTTCCTTTCTGAATATTTTTCCACCACATCACTGTAATTGTGACACGTTTTTTTTTTTTTTTTTTTTTTTTTTTTTTAAGAAAATGGGGTTTTGAGTGAACCGCATGAGATTCATGCATCCTAGCAGGGTATATCCCTGCATTGGTTCCTGATCAGATTTGGGGGTCTTACGATGATTTCTGTTGCAAGGAGGCCCTGCTAGCACAAAAGTGAGCACATGAACCCCCACCCCGTTTTTACAATTGTTCTGCATTAAGTAACACTTCTTCTACAATTTGATAAAGTTTCGTAAAAATTACATGGGTTTTAAATGTACAGCATGACATTCATGAAACCCACCTAATCAGGGCACCCACGACATAAAACCAGCACAAAAACGAGCGCATGAACCCCCACTTTTTATTGTTTTTCTGGAATTAGTAAGCCTTCCACCATTTGGTCAAGTTTCGTGAAATTGACATTGGTTTTGAATGTACAGCATAGGTTTTATGAACCCACCCTGTCAGGGCATCCTTGCATAGGTTCCTGAACAGATTTTGGGGACTTACGATGATATAATATGTCGCATGGGGGCGCTGCTAGCACAAAAAAGAGCACATGAACCCCCACTTTCTATTGCTTTTCTGGAATTTTTAAGCCTTCTACAATGTGGTCAAGTTTCGTGAAATTGACATGGGTTTTGAATATACAGCATAAGTTTTATGAACCTTGTCCTTTAGCTTACCCCTAACAGAAAAAGTCGATGAAAAGGATTTGAGAAATTTCGGTGTTTTCTGCCGCATGAGGGCGCTGCTTGCTCAAGAATGAGAGTGTAAACCCTAACTTTAAAACCTTTTCTCGTTTTGGATACCCTTTTCTGCAATTCTTGCAAATTTGGAGAAAATAACGTGGATTTTGAAAGAATTATGGGGATTTAGGTTTGTCATTGCAGACTTTGATGCCAATCATGAAAAGATCCTGTAACGCTATCATTTTCGTACATGACTGCAGATTAATAGTCATATTCTTCAAAGTCCCGTAGAAGAAAAACAAGCACATGAGCCTTTGGTTTTATTTACATAATTTGGGCTTCGGATAGGTCAAAGTTACGGTATGGAAAGTTTTAAGAGAATGACATGGACTTCACTTTAACTGAGGAACGTCCTTAAGAAGGCTGTAAAACTTCACCTCCTTAAGCAGTATTCTCCAGGATAACATTTTGATTTCTTTATTGTTGTGTATTATAATCAAATGTATTCTACCATGTACGTGATACATGATGCATGTATTTGTGCATACATAATTATATCGATCTATTTATCTACCCATATCTATCTATCTATATAATACATACATATACATATATATATAGTTATTTTATATATACAAAGTGAGAGATAGTTCCCTGGGTCCCGAACGTGCACGGTGCCTCATTGTTGGTTGCATATAATTGAAAGAAATTGGACTGAGGCGGGACGTTGCTCTCGATCTTAGTCTCCCTTTTATTTGTCAAGCTTTCGGCCCGTCGTCATGACTGTTACCCTGAGGAAGATCCGTGCAAGGGTCGAAAATTTGGTTTACAAATAAATGAAGTTGGATTCTAATGCATTATGTCAACTTGTTTGTCTTCATCGTCTTCATGCTCTTATTCCAACACGCGGATGATTATACCATTATATATATATATATATATATATATATATATATATATATGTGTGTGTGTGTGTGTGTGTGTGTGTGTGTGTGTGTATATGTGTATGTATAGGATAGGTGAACATGTGTATTATTTATGAGCATAATAATATGTATGTATGTGTCTTAAACTATGTGCCTTACGATTTCTGTGCACATTTAGCCACGATATCTTGTTATTTCATGTCAGACAACCACATGTAGAATGCTTTGTATCCATTTATTACTATTTTTCATATACATATTCGATCATTTCTACGGCAAAGGCCCATGAACGTGTGAACTTTAATAGCAGACTCATTTATTATCATTACTATTATTGTGAAGTAGATGGAGTGGTGCACATACACTCTGTAATTTTCCCTTTTCCCCCTTATACCCTTCCCTCTCTATATCCCTTGTTCTATCCAGAGTAGCTAAGTATAGGGTCTCCATACCGTCAAGCCTCGGCTTATTTGGGAGACCCTTCTGTTTAAGTTCCCTAAGCTGTTTGTACTTTGTTTTGTACTAAAAACTACGTGTCGATATACTGTTTGTCATAAATGATTTGTAAACAATCATATCTGATGTAACGGAATGAAGTAGAAATAAATCAAATAAAAATAAAAAATGAAATCAAATCCCCATATACTCAAAGCTACATGAAAAAGACACACACACACGGCCCTAAACTAACGAAATTCTGGCCTTCTTTTAAATTGAATGCAGCTATTCGGAATATGGTTGCCTATTCACGAATTTGAATGACCGACGAGATTCCGTCGCCAGCTTGACATGAATTTGAATGCTCATTGCTGAAATTCGTGCTCCTCTTTTAAATTTGAATGCTCCGATAGTGAATTTGAATGTTCCGACAGTGAATTTGAATGCTCCGATAGTGGATTTGAATGCTCCGATAGTGAATTCGAATGACCGGATTTTGAATTCGATTGCTGATTCAGTGCCCCGAGCGTGGAATGCGTGAAATCGAATGCTCGAAATAGGAACTTGAATGAAATTGACCGGGGAAACTATAGTCTTAGGAGTGGGAACACTTGCACACATTATTGATTGTGGACATTCTCTGTATTGTATGACTTTTCCACTGTAGAAAAGAGATGTTCCCGGTTGTCGGTTTGTTTGCACTTGAAAACATTTCTAATGGCAGCTCGAAACCTTGGGTACTGGGATGCGTATATGAAAGGGTTGGCGCAAGAGTTGATGCAAATCAGCACAGACACAGCGCTGTGAACTCGACTACGTAGGTACAAGTATACCTTTCCCTGCAGGACATATACCAAAGCAGTCAAATGAGGAGGAGCAAATGTTAAGATGTATGTCAGGACAATGAGGAAGGTCAGCTTGGTCAAACGGTTGCGAGCTCTTATGTGAGTGGACGATACCGAGGAGGCCTGAGAAAGACTCTTGCGCGCTTGCCGTGATTGGAGATGTAGTGACAATGCCGTTACCGTTTGTGTCACGATTATTATGGTAACAGGAAAGCCAAACCTGATCATGAGTACGTAGAAAATGACTCTTTTACTGGACTTGGCTTCATGTAGGAGCTTACAGCTGCTGTTAATCACCGTCATTTCAGCAGTATAGAGACAGGATGTAAACGAGAAAACACACACCGCCGATATGTATGAATAGATTTTGCGAGTGGTGACGTAAGATCGGAAATGCAGTGGACTCACCACTGCGATCGTGCGTTCGATCGCTATTCCTATAAGAGTATAAATAGACATGTGGACTGGGACCCACATAAAGTAACGCATGTATGCAAACTTACAGTAGAGCAAACCAACTGGCGTAAGTGGCACCCTGACAGCAAAAGGCATGGGTAGGATAGAAATGGATGTCAGTAGATCAAACACTGCCAGTGCTCCGATGAAGATGTCGGTCGAATGTTTATTGACTCCTGCTTGCATCCGTAATGCGAGGATAACGAGCAGGTTTCCTAGTATCCCAACAAAGGCACAGCTCATCTCCAGACCATTCACCCACGTCCACTCAAAGAACCATACCCACTGCAATTGGTCGAGATTTGGTCGATCACCTGCAGTTGTCTCGTCACTTTCGGTAGAGGAATTCCATGGCAAATTGCTTCTCCAAATTCCTGGAGTTCCTGCATCTTCTATGTCTATGGTTCGCTCCTCCGAGATGGCGGTTTTACCAGAAAATGCGTCAACTGGAGATGCTAGGTCTGCAGGGACTATCATACCAATAACTACAACCAAAGACCACATGATGATGACGCCTAGAAGTCAGTCTCTGATTGTTCCTAGCATAAGAAGAATAATAAACAATCGTCAAACTAGAAATTATATTTTCAAGCAGGGAAATAAGGCAACAGAGATTTACAATAGTTTCAATATTCAAAATCGCAGGAATATTCAAAGAAAGAGATGCCATAATAAGCTTGCTTAACACGTGTTTCTATCTTTCCTTTTCTCCTCCTGCCCGTCACTTTCTTCCTCCATATTATGTTATGATGAACAAAAGCAGCAGTAGCAACAGCAACAACAACAAAGTCCTTAACTCTAATATGCCAAAAACCATTCAGGACTTTGTCATAGCAATTAGCAACCAATAATCTAAGTCTCTCGATGCTTCAAGCTGACGACTCTATTAAAGAAATGAAATAGTGATATTGAACAATAATTCGGTAATACTTTTTTTTTTCAAGAAAGTCAAATGGCTAGACTTATGGGACGAGAGGAAGCTAGCTTTCTGGGAGTCAAGCAATTCAATTCAATGTTTATTTCATTTTTCGACAAAAAAGATATGAACATCACTTTTTTGATAACAGAAATTAAGGTGCGTAAAGTATAACATGAAAGAATGTATATACAATGATTGTACCACCTTATAATAATTATACACTATCATATAACTCAAGTGACTAGAAGTAATTATACAGTATGAAAAATTCGAAAAATGGAGGGACCCACTAAAAAGACAAAGCTTGTAGACTGTGGGCCCCTCAGAGGAAAAACATCAGTTGAGAAAAAAAGTAATAGTCTGGAAGCCCACTAGAAAGATAGATCAACAAAAGCAGACAGATATACAAACAAAATCATGAAATGAGACAGGAGTAGGCGTAACAATACAATGGAGAGTTGACTATAAGACGAGACAAAATGAGGCAAAGCTAACATAATAGAAAAGAACGGAACAGACAAAAACGTTCTACAGACAGCGATCTCGTTAGAAGTATGTCGAGAAGGTGAGAAAAAGTGACGCAAGAAAGAACAGGGCAATAGACATGCCTATGATCGGAGAAATATCGTAGCATTATATGAATGTAGTATACAAGAGCTAAAGTATACTTGGCAATCAATATGTGAAAACGTAGGTTCTTAGAAAAGAAGTTATAACAGCTGGTTAATTCTATTCAGTAGAATAAGGTTGCAACAAAGAAACTTTCAATTTCCTCTTAAATGAATATATTGAGGGGGAATTTTTAATATCAGGATGTATCGAATTCCAATAGCTCGGGCCAGTGTAAACAAATGTGTTCTTTGCTAAAATCGTACGGAAAAGAGGTAAATGATATTCGTTAGAGCGTCGAGTTGGATATTCATGAAATGACTGATTTTTTAGGAACATGGAATGGAAAACATCAGGAAGAAGGTTATTGTTGTACATATACATAAATTGACCTAAACTGAATAAAAACAAATCTCTAAATTTTAACAACTTATTAGAGGCAAACAATGCATCTGTATGAGAACGTATGGGAGAATAACAAATGACACGAAGAGCTTTCATTTGCAAAAGGAACACTCTATCCAACAGATTTTTGTGGGTGTTGCCCCAGACTAAAAGTCCATAATTAAGGTAAGGCAATATCAATGAGGAGTATAACATAAGTAATGATTTTTTAGGTAAACACAATTTTAGTCTATTAATAACTCCTTTATTACGTGAAATTATATTACAAATATAATCGATATGCAATTTCCAAGAAAGTTTCTCATCTAAAATAACCCCAAGGAATTTAAAATGTGAAATTCTTTCCAAAGAAGTGTCATCCAAAACTATGTCAGTACATAAAGTGCCAACAGTATTACTAAAAAGCATATATTTCGTTTTCTGAACATTCAAAGAGAGCTTATTAGCTCTGACCCATTATTTGTTACTTTCTTCAACTCGCTATTAACTTCTCGTACAAGAACATCAATATTGCTATGAACTAGAAATACATTAGTATCGTCAGCAAAATGAATGAAAGAAAGAGCTTCAGATACTTGACAAAAATCATTGATATAAATAATGAATAACAATGGCCCTAACAGACTTCCCTGAGGAACCCCACATTTAACTTCTCTGATCACCGAGTTATCATTTTTGATTGTAACAAATTGTCTTCTATTGGATAAATAACTCTTGAACCACTCCAAGGCCTTCCCATGTATTCCATAATGTGATAACTTGTACAGCAATATATCATGATTAATTGTATCGAAAGCCTTGGAGAAGTCCAAGAAAATGCTAATCAAGTGAGAGTGGTCATCAATTGTACGAGCCACTCGTTCAACAAAACTTAAGAGAGCATGACTGGTACTGTGCTTCTCACGAAAACCAAACTGAGAATTTGAAAATATTTTATATTGTTTCAGAAAATTAGTCATTCTCTTATAAATAAGTTTTTCCAGAACTTTAGACAAAGAAGATAATAATGAAATTGGACGATAATTACTGGTATCAAGTGTATCGCCTTTTTTGAATATTGGAATTACTTTTGCCAGTTTCATTTTTTCAGGGAATACGCCCTGGGATATTGACAAATTAAATATATGAGCAAGAGGATCAGCGATCGAAGATATAACACCTTTTAAAATAACATTATCAATCTCATCATAACCAGAACTTCGTTTATTCTTTAAAGAAAATGCCATGTCAATTATTTCATATCTATTAGTAGGAGTAAAAAATATAGAGTTGGGATTAAACTGTCCTAAGAATTCAATGAAATGGTTCTGAGTAGCAGGAATATTTTGACCAATTGTTTCACCAATTTCTGAAAAGAAGGAATTAAAAGCATTTGCAATGTGAACAGAATCATGAATTATTTCATCATTCATCTTAATGTTATCAATATCTGAATTTTTACTTGCAACATTCATGGCCTGTTTTAAAACCTTCCAAGTACTTTTTATATCGAACTTATATTCAATAATAACTTTGAATAATATCTTTTCTTTTCAGATCGTAGAATCATTGTTAAAGTATTTTTATAAGATGTATATTTATTCTTAGATAATTCATTCCTTTCCATTTTGTATTTATAGTATAATCCATTTTTCCTGTTGATAGAACGGAGAATTGATTTTGAGATCCACGGTAATCTGGGTGTCTTTTTGTAATCTGATTTATTCTTTTGTTTTGGAATTATTTCATCCAAATGGTGATTAAAAATTTCCGTAAAGTGGTTAAAAGACAAATTAATATCATCACTTTCTAAAACTCTCGACCAGTCAGTATTATCCAGGGCCGCGTCCAGACTAGCAAGCTTTTCAGGCGACACTCTGCGACTAAATAAGGGAAATACAGAAGGTTTGACAATATTAGCTATTGTCTTAAGAGGAAAGTGAGTCATAATTGGAAAATGATCAGTCATATTTGACAGAATTATAAAAGAATCTGGGAGGGGTAAAACATTACAAAAGAAGTTGTCAATAAGGGTAGCAGAGTGATCTGTAACACGTGTGGGTTTTGAAATAAGCGGAAGAAAGGAAGAAGACAAACATGTTTCAAGAAACTCGCTTGAGATATTATCATTGTCCAATTTCAACAGATCAATATTAAAGTCACCAAGTAAAAAACAGTCCTTATTTTGAAAAACCGGGGATTGTGTCAAATCTGAAAGATAAATACAAAAATCTTTGAAGCTTGAATTTGGTGGTCTGTACAATATGCCGACAACGATATTTCTATTTCCTGGAATACAAATTTCAATAAAAAGAGATTCAACAAAACTATCCATTCTAGAAATATCATCAAGAACAGTACATTCAAAAGCAAACAAAAGAATACACGACACGTATAATAGATTAGCGTTCTTCTAGTTCTAATTTAAGATGGGAAGATATTGAAGAGGAAAGGAAAACATTATTATTATTATTATTATTATTATTATCATCATTATTTTCATTATTGTTATTATCACCATCATTTTCGATTTTAACACCTGTTTCGTACCTTGGCTTGATAAACATTCGAACGAGTAACCTCGACATTAATTATCATATGATAATTAATGTCGAGGTTGGCTTTTCATGTCGAGTATAGCTAATGTTAGCTATACTTGAGAATTCAATCGTTAGCAGAATCAGTGAAACAACTGGCCAAGCATAATAATGTCTTATCTTCGGGAAAAAATGTTGGCGGAGCAATTTTCGATGGAACGAATGTTGGAGGAGCAAAAGTCGGTGGAGCATATGCCTGCTAAGCAATTTGACTAGCAATTGTTGGCGAGCATCAAGGGTTTATGTCGTGCCATCTATAAACATACACGTAAACTCAACTTTACCCAATTAATGTCAAGTTAACGAAACTGCACTTCACGCCCTTCACAACACAGCATAACACTCCACCTAAAGTTGAGTTTACCCTACTTTCGAACTTGTTACACTTAAAACAAATACAACTGAAACTATTTTTCCACTCTCTCTTTTACCAGACAATTATAACAATATTTTTTGGTCGACTATAACATTTTAATTTGTATATAATTATGTAAGTCAAAATTAATTTCGAATTAATTTTAACCTGAGACACCTATTTTGTCATCTCATTTTCTCTCCTTACAATCACTATTAAATCTATAATTTCCAAATCTACTACCTCAAATTTCCCTTCTCTATATATTTTTTCTTCTAAATTTTATTTATCGTAATGACATAGATTTATTTATTTATTTATTTATTCACAACATCTTTTAACAGGGACATTCCGTTCAGTTCTGCTGACAGCCAGCAAACCTGCTTTTCAAGGAAGCCCTGTATACGATAATACAATGCATACATAAACTTTCAGGTAAAAACAAACAGTATGTGACCTACACAGAAACAAACAAACAAACAAACGAATTATATACAGTATTTACAAGTACATACATTCACAAATGGTACTAGAGGGGTACCAGTGTATTACAATAACATGTGGTAACATGATTATATCAACTCAACTCAATGTATAATCAAATGAGCAAAAAACAAACATTATTTTCTGCCATGCT
This sequence comes from Diadema setosum, assembly GCA_033980235.1. NCBI lineage: Eukaryota > Metazoa > Echinodermata > Echinoidea > Diadematoida > Diadematidae > Diadema > Diadema setosum. The sequence continues at coordinate 34,632,761 of CM067075.1, read as the reverse complement.
TCACAACCTAAGATCATATAGTATGTAGCAATGGTCGGCAGTGTTTCTTGAAAAGAGGCAATGAACTCAGCGTCTGGACGGGAAGGGGTAACTTATTAAAGAGCATTGGACCATAATAAGAAAAGCTACGTTTTTTGTACTCGGTGTTAACCTGAGGAACAAACAGCGGACTGTTGGTAGCATACCGTGTTACATAATAAACGGGTCGCTGTGTGATCAGGCGATTCATATAAGGCGGTGCAAGCCTGTTCAAAATTTTAAAGACCATGAGACAATGCTGGTATTTTATCCTGTCTGCAATATTTTGCCAATGTAGTGTTGGTATATACAGTGATACAGATTCATGTTGCTTTATATCAAAATTCATACGAATATATTTATTTAGCATTATTTGTAATTTCTTAATGTGTGATTTGGAACATGAACCCCAGCTGGTGGAACAATAATCTATGTGGGGTAAAACTAGTGAGTAATACAAATTGATAATCGTTTTACGTGATAGAAAACATCTCACTCTTCGTACACTTCCAATTGCACGAGCAATTTTAATGCAAATATTATCAACATGTTTCGACCAGTTTAAAGTAGGTTCTAGAATAACTCCTAAATACTTAAATTCATTTACCTGTTCAATATACTGACCATTGTACATTACAGAAATTTTACAATTTTGCAATTTCTTTCTTGAACCAAACACCATCACTTTGGTCTTCTTTACATTTAACATCATCTTGCTTATTTTCATCCACTGAGAAATTTTATCGAGCTGTAGTTGCATTTCCTCTTGTAATAGCTGGATATTCTTATTTCTACAAAATATCACTGTATCATCTGCATAAGGAGACAATTTAACATTCGATGATACATCTATATTACACAGGTCATTTATATAAATACAAAACAACAATGGATGTTGAACCCTGGCGTACTCCAGATTTGACCGTTAGGCATTCACTGAGAACACCATTTATGGAAACACACTGTAGTCTATTGTTTAGATAATTTGTGAACCACTGTAGTTCTTTGGAAAATACTCCATATTTTTCAAGTTTATGAATAATAAAATCATGTGGGACCAGGTCAAAGGCTTTTCGTAAATCCAAAAATAAACTTCCAGTGCAGTAACCAGTACATCGATTTTCTAATAGGTATTCGTTGATGCCACATAATGTTGTTGAAGTTGAATGGAATTTTCTGAAACCAGATTGGAATTGATTTAATAATGAGTGATCTATGAAATATGTATATAATTGATTATGGATAGCTTTTTCGAATATCTTGGCTACAACAGGCAATAGCGATATTGGTCTGTAATTATTCAAATCAGTTTTACATTTACTTTTATAAATAGGAACAATTTTAGCAGTTTTAAAATCAGCTGGTATTATCGCTGTGGCGAGAGATTTGTTGAACAGAACAGACAGTGGTTCAGAAAATGTGGTCAGCTGCTAATTTCAGTAGTCTTGGATGCATACCTAGAATTCCCATGGATTTACTAGAATCTATATTTTTCAATTCCTTTCTAACATATTCAGAATCTATTTCAGAAAATTTAAAACATGTATGCGTTACATCATCAATATATGAACAGTGAGTCATTTCACCAGTATGAATATCTACATCATCATTTATATTACACACTTCATTGAATATTTCATTGAATGTATCTGCCAAATCTTTTTCATTCTTCAGTAACTCACCATCAATAAGATTGCTGAACTGATTTCCTTTTTTATTGTTTGGCAATAATTCCTTCAATACTTTCCAAGTTTATATTGAATAACATAATCACTTTATAACTAATTCACAATTGTTTTCATTTACGATCTCCTTTTGAATTACTTTCCAATAATTTTATAGTAGCAGTGTCCTAAGCTTATCATGCTCAAAATGTACTATACCATGTATTCTTTTGCTATGTGTGATTTGAAAGAGCAGAAAAAACGCAAAGAACAAAATACAATTTGATTTACTTTCAGTGGTGCGCATTTTTATTCATTTTCAGGTGCTGTGGAAAGTTAATGACATGCACCACATAAATAAAAACAAAACAAAGGAAGGAGAAGCCTACGGCAAATCTTGAAAAAAAAAAGTCACGTGCCATAAAGCATTTATAAACTATAGTCATGATTTGAACAGATTTAGCAAAGTGCAATGGAAATTAAAACTTGTGACCTCATGCTTTGCTCGGGGATAATAAAAACAAAACAAAAGAACAAGAAGAACAAGAAGACTGGATCGAGCAATGGGTGTTGTATCCGAGACGAAAACTCCACATCATCAAAATAGCTTTCACAAAAATATCATCGGGTGTAAAGGAGGAAAAGCTGGGAATTAATATGGTTCAACTTACGATCAAAATTTGAATTTAGGCTCTGACTCTTCACAGGTTGGGATTATGGCGAAAACGATGCTGACAGCGTCTCGTAGTCTCAGGTGGATCGGACTTCTCGGAAGATGTCTATTTGTACCCCATCTCAGACAGATAGCATTGTCAAACCTATCACTTCCGCAGGATTCAGAGCAACTTGAACGCACCATTATCGCAATTTGGGTACCACAATAATAAAAAACAACAACAAAAAACACCTGTAATACGCAGGCGCATTGGAACGAGTTGCGCATTGACCTCTTTGCGCAAAAATCAAATTGCTAATGATCGCTGATCTATGGACAAGAGATCAGTGCTGGTTGAATGCAGATGGCTCCTCCTCCCCGATAAAGCGGTTCTTAGTGTGTGTGTGTGTGTGTGTGTGTGTGTAAGCCTTGTCCTATACACATCATCGTTCCGGAGAAGCAAAAGTAATGTCGTAAGTAACTAGGCTTGTTTACGTTTCGTTTGTAGTTTATTTGTTTGCTTTTTTGTTTGTTTGTTTGTTATTGTTGTTGTTCTTGTTGTTCTTGTATTTTGGGCGAGGGGGATTTACGGGCAGCATCGCAATATTTATTTGGTTTCTTAAACCCCCCGACCCCCCCCCCCCCCACAAAAACCCCAAATCCCAACAACAACAAACAAACAAACAAACAAAATAGCAGCAGCAGCAACAGCAACAACAAAAAAACCTAACGGTAAAGCTAAGAATTTGCACTGTATTAAAAAAAAAAACAACAAAATATTCAAATACATTATTACTTTCCATTGAAAAGTTACTTTATTTCCATCAAACAATACAATTTATTTTTCTCTCGTGCGTAGAAAAAACATCAAAAGTTCAAGATATGGAATCTTCAGTTTCGTAGAACGTTTCCTTTGGAAATGTCGCTATTGGGTTTTCCATTCAATTCATTACCCTGCACTCTTCTATAGGAAGGATGATAAAAGCAGGGAGTCAATACCATTATTGAATGCAGAAGATATCGCAAAAAATAATATCCCATTCATCTTTTGTCATTGGGTGACCAACGACTTTTAGCTCGGCTGTACAATGACACGCACACACACAAGCTTGAAATTACCCATCATAGAAATTCTATCGTTGAATAAAGAGTGTTTGTGATAGTTCCTGAAACGGCTCATAGCTGGTACTTTTAATGTTTCACATTTTTCAGTACATTTTGTATTAAGTGAAATCGTTTCATTACCACTGGAGCAAATGGTCTGAGTGACAAACAATTTTTATCGTTGCAAACAGTTTTTTTTTTTTTTTATGGTAAAATCATTCCTTCGCTGTCATAACATAATAAGGTGTGGGCAGCTAATTCCAAACCAGTACTTCATGGGAATGAAACATAAATATAGCCCCACTGTCAGTGAGACATTATGTTGTGTCATAATGTTGTTGAAACTCTCACACATACTGCTTCTTCTTGAACTATTATCACTCATATTACGTTGTAGTTTTGCTTTGCATCAGTTTCAGCACGACTGAGGCTGTAAGTTGATGTTAAAGGCATTGTTTACCATTTGCATGACAGATGAAACAAAACCTATAGTGCTTCAAAATATTCTAAAAAATGTGAGTTAGGGATAGAAGCAACCAATGTTGAGCATTGTTAAATATACATGAGCAATAGTTATGATAAATTGCTTCTAGACTAAACCGTGTACAGTTATGGTTTAGTGATAAAAAGTGAAATCTCCTTACATGTTAGGCTTTATTGCAAAATTTCCATAATATTATTATGAAAAGATGTTTTGTGATACAACCGACCAACATTAGGCCTGTATGCATCAAATTTAATGTGCTAACTCGAACACCAGTCCTTTTAATTGACTTCTCCCTATGGTAAACAGTATCTTTGACATTATGTATAGCATCCTCTCCAATTGATGCATTGTTTTGTTTTGTTTTGTTTTTTTGTTTTGTTTTGTTTTTTGTTTTGTTTTGTTTTGTTTTGTTTTTTTTTACTATACACTGTATAAAAGTCCGGTGTTAAATATGAAACACCGAGCTGGTGTTAAATTTCCGGTGCTCGTTTATGGTGTTAGATTAACACCTCCGAGTGTCATTTAAATATGTAAAATTGTTTTTTGAATAGTTTCTTAGTTACTATTCTTCTTGTTGATTTTAAACTTCAAAAAGACGATCAAAATTTTTCGATAAAGTACTTGTTTTTTGAATAAAAAGGTGTGAACACAGTAACACCAGTTGATGTGATCTCATATTGGAGCTGGACGGGTGTTATACCATTGACATTAACACCAGCAATATCAAATCAACACCATGTGGTGTCATTGTTGAATTAACACCAGCGCAGTGGCAAAGACCAGCTACAGTATCAAATCAACACCACGAAGTGCCAGGTGAACACTTTTCAACACCATCACAACATACTTTCTATACACCCACTGTGGGTGTGGTCTTCTATTGACACTTGATCGGTGTTAGATTTAAAACCATGGTGTTAAATCGAACACCGATGTTTTTTACAGTGTAGCCTTGGCATAGTAAGAATGAGAGTTGTTTATCGATATTTCATTATGCACGAAACAGCATTTATATTTTTTCTTCGAAATTTCTCTTGCTTTATTCTGTGGCTGGAATGGAGAGAAAATCAGCACAAATACTTCAATAAACATGTAAACGCGTTCATAAGCACATTATTTTGTCTATGTGAGGGCCTGGCCCAAAACAATTTCAGCAAAAAAAAAAAAAAGACACAAAAGAAACAAACAAACAAAGGAACAATTTAATTCCCACTTTCTTGGGCGTATCAAGTGTATGTTTTGATTTGGCCCATCTGACCGGACAAGATTCAGAAGTGCACATTTTTCTTTAATACAACACAAGACGATAGATTCATACATAAACATTATCGTTAGCGGCCACTTTCTTCAGTCGATAAATCAATGTCATATTCAGAAGGTATCTTAAAAAAGATGCATCGAATGATGGCGCACAGAATTTTCTGCTTGCCATATAGATCTTGGTTTTAGGGGTTTTTTGTGGGTGTTTTTGTAATGAGCATAACAAGCATTATAACCTACTCTTCTGCAAGGTGAATCTTTCTGTAAAAAGAAAAGTGTGATCAGCTCTTTAAAGAGGAAATCCAGTCCAAATATAAGTCAGTTTGATAAGAAATAATAAAATATTACGAGTTCAACGGTATAAATTTGATCGAAATCGGGTGAAAAATAAGGAAGTTATGACATTTTGAAATTTCGCTTTTTTGGGGGAAACAGTTCCTGAGCAGTCAATATGAATATGCAAATGGCAAAGTGAGCATGCCATTCCCTCACAATACGATTTTGAAATTTCCTGTTTGTCCATTCTAACGCAATTGTGCCCGAGGCTCAAATCCTCATTATCTATAACTGATCACTATTCTGAAGTCATTCAACCAGGAATAACGTCATGTTTCAGACTTCTCCCTGGTGGCGCTACCTCTCTTTTGATCATTGTTGATTGCTCACATAACTCCGTTGCTCCATTGCTTTAATCCCCCTCCATATTCGATCTGGTCACTGCTTTTCTTTCCTTTCTTTCTTTTTTTTTTTTTTTTGACCGCGCAACCATCCTTTATTTTCATTGTTCCGTGTAGCCTACACACCCTAATAAGTACATACCCGTAATATAACCAGTAGTCGTAGTGCCTAACTTATGAGCCTCTGGTGCATTTCATGGTGTTAAATTTCTGTAGTCCGTAGACTACTACTATAGTTAAGTGTCTTATTTGTTTGTTTTTAATTTTGCCTCTGACGAAGATTCTCTATTGAAAGCGGCCTATGATCATTTTTTTTTTTTGCCGCATTAGGTCAATACTTTTTGTAGGCCTACACCACCTTAAATGGTATTCTATATTTGCCCCCGCCCCCCCCTCCCCCCACCACCCCCACCCCCCCCCCCCCCCCCTCCCCCGGCCGCGTTTTTTTTTTTTTTTTTTTTTTTCTAAGACGGCACAGATTGGGGCATGGCGCGTGTTAAACCTATGGGAAAAACGTTGGGTTAGGGTTTTTGGTTAGGGTTAAGGTTAGGGTTAGGGTTGGGGTATACGGTTAGGGTTAGGGTTAGGGTTTGATGGTTAGGGTTAGGATTAGGATTAGGGTTAGGTTTAGGGTTGGGTCCCCAATAGATTTTTAGGGTCCCCAATCTGCGCTGTCTAAAAAAAAAAAAAAACACTCCCCCGGCCCGCGTGTTTACTCTCCCTGGCGGCGCTACCTCTCTTATTGTTGATTGCTCTCTAACTCCGTTGCTCCATTAATCCCCCTCCATACTCGATCTGCGCTTACCGCAGGATTTCTTTTTTTTCTTTTCTTTTTTTTTTTTGATACGACCATCCTTCATTTTCATTGTTCCGTGTAGCGTACACACCCTCCCATTCATAATGTATAGTACATTTGAACCCGTACTATAACTGGTAGTAGTCGTAGGGCCTAACTATGAGCCTGCATGTAAGGGTGTTAAATTTCTGTAGTCCGTATGGACTAATAGTGTTTGATTTGTTCATGTTTTTAATCTGACGAAGATTCTGTGTTATAGCCGCCTATGATCCACTGCTCAGGACCATTTTGACTCAAATTAACTCCACTAACTTGTGTTGTTCGTTTGTTTGTTTGTTTGTTTTAAATAGGTTATCTTTTTCCCTCCCACTACTGAGGCGTACGCCAAAAAAGCCCTACTTCTACATTCCAACATTTAAAAAAGCCTTGGTGAAAGGCTATGTGCTGTACTCTGTCACATGATCGAGTTCTCTTCGTAAAATTCTTGGCCCTATGCTACGGCTCGGGTATTATACACGTACGGTGCATATTGATGACTGAAGAGAGAACCTGATACTTTAGGTAGGCCTAGGTTGCAGACTGTATGGAATTAGCCTACTACCAGTTACTGTAGTATTAAGTCTGAGGTGTCCAGCTTTCAGGCCACTTACTGTTTGTTGCTAACTGAGGTTCTGAAACCACCATACCCTCTCTGTCGAGATATGATGAACGTGTTCCAGTTTGTGTGTGCTCTCATTTTACTACACAATGTGAAACAAGGAGAGGGGCAGCAGGAATGCAAAGCATTGGTTGGAGGCAACAAGTGTTCCTGTTCTTACTCAGATACTACCACCGGTACGTCGAAAGTGTTCGACTTCACAGTCTTGGGCAAGCAATCGGGTGGACCTGCGTAAGTTGAAGACCAAAAGCTGTACAGTATCGTGGCCATTGAGTTTCAAATATGAAACTGCCATGTCACTCGTGCTGCTGCCTGTGTCATCTATGATCTAGATCATGTAGATCGAGACTAAATTTACAAGTTTAAATTACTTTAGGGGGCCCCATGCTCGACATGATTGCAATTGATTGCAGAACCACGACTATAGTAACAGTTAGTCTCTAAATGTTTACAAAAATGTTCAAGACCTATTCTTGGTCTACAACTGCAACATAATCTTAGACATCTGACTTACTCTAACATCGATCAAGTGTAACAGAGGTTAGTTTTTCGGCAATTGTGGGTGCAGTTTATGGCCCTATATCGGTGCTTTTTCTTCATGGGAAGAAGAGAATACCAATGCCAATGGCAATGTGTGCTAAAACTTTTACAATGTAATAGCAATTGATTTGAGTGGAGACATGTAACTGCAAAACACAGCCCAAACACCGAATGCAAAGCATTCGTTGACTGTTGTCTGTACATGTATACAAGGAGCGCCCCAGGGTTAGGAGAGATACGTGATGTACTGTACAGTATTAAACTGCGACCAGCCCCAACGCTTCGCGCTGCTGTGTACTGTACAAAGAGCGCCCCAAGGTTAGGAGAGATGTACATATGTACTATCATGTAGACGTAGCAAGGAAGGAAGAATCACGAAGATTGCTATTGGGTTGGTTGTGATGGTGACAGCAAAAAGACAAATTCTGTTTTGGGCCCCCATCCCAATTTATATTCTGACTTAAGGTGTGATTTCACGGAGCACGCGAACGATTTCCGAAGGATGCGAGTGACAAAATCCAACATTCGGAAAAGTTTTTCTCCGAATGTGTTCCGACAATGAAGCCGAAAACTACTCTTGTGCAATTTGTGCGAAGTTTCCACGACATATGTGCAAATGTCGTATGTACTGTCTGTATCATTGCTAAAGTACAGTGCGTGTTACGTACACGAAGAACACGCGACGGAAATGCGAACAACAAAACATTTTCAATAATCATGGGAGAAAACCCAAGGGGAGGTGGAAGCTGTCTTGAGCTGATTTTTTTTTTCCCTCTATTTCTCCTTTCTTTTTCTCTCATTTCTCTATCGTGTGCTTTCCTACATTTTTTTTTTCCTAGGACCTGACTCCACTAGTAAAGCATTTCATTTTTTTTTTTAGTTCCTCCAACACATAATCTCTGTAGTTCAAATGAAATTTTACATACTTTAGATTAATTTTAAGTGTATTCTGCGATTTTTTTTTGTATATCAAAGACTTCTTTCTCTTTGCTAGTCTTTAATTTTTTTCTGTTACTATAGTTGTTAATATTTGTTTGATGTTTAGATGTATGCTACGATTTTTATTTGTAGAAAATGTATAGGTCATACATCCCCCAAACGTGCGCTAAACGTTTGCGAGAGTGTCTCAAAAGGTATGCGAACAGTTTGTGATTACGTCGTAAAATGATCGGAAAAACTTCGCAGATTTCGCATAACATACGCGAGATATTCTCCAAAGATTCGGAGTCTGTTTGGGGTTTCACAAACATTTTGCGAACATCGTGCGTGTCTTGCGAAGGTCTTGCGCATATATGACGAGGCTTTAAAGACACTTTCAAGAACAATTCAAGAGAAAATCACGACCAAGTGTGCGGAAAAGGTTCGCAAAAAATTTCAAACTTTTTTGAAATTCTCGCCGAAGTAAAAACGACATTCGCGAACAATTGACGACGTTTCCGAATCCTCACGTTTGTTTGGCGATCTTTTGCAGACTAAAATACAAATGCTGGATTTTGCCATTCGCGTCCTTTGCAAATCGTTCGTGTGCGCCGTGAAATCACACCTTTAGGATTGAAGGTGGGATCCAGCTGAGCTTTCCTGTCGATCAGAAATCAGGCAAAAATCCTTTCCTGCTCACCTCACTTGCAGAATGTGTCTGTAGATATAATATAAAAGAAGAAAAAGATCACCTTCTCCTTTGCCTGTGGCTGTACTAGCTAGTGTAGCTAGAGTAATTTTCCCCATTTGCGATAGGGTGCCTTATTGCAGCAGGGACAGTTTATTCATCGACAGGACAGCTAAAGAGCGTCAAGTGTGCTCACTGCAGAACAAAGCCAAAGTTACCTTGTACTCTCGTGTTGAATACAGGAAGTGAGAGTCTCGTAAGCTCTTGCGATCTCGCCCCTAATTGAGCAGTTTATCAACAAATGAACTGCTCCTGCTGCAAATAGGCACCCTGTCACAAACAGAGGTAGTTACTCTAGACCTCTCTCTAGTAGATATAATTTTTTGCATTTTATTTACTATACACTGTAGGTAAGTGTAGGCATGCAGTGTATTCCCATACCAAAGGAAATGATTAATACCTGGAGCCACGAGGGTGTTTAAAGAAGATTTCTCTTTTAAAGGGAAGGTAAACCCAAAAAGCAATGTGGATTGAGTGAAAGCAGCAACATTAGTAGAACACATCAGTGAAAGTTTGAGGAAAATCGGACAATCGATGCAAAAGTTATGAATTTTTAAAGTTTTGGTGTTGAAACCGCTGGATGAGGAGACTACTAGAGGATATGACGTATGAGTGGACAACAATACAAAGAAAATATAAAGGAAATTCAACAAAAATTCACTTTTCTAGAATTATGAAAGAGCAATGGACCAACCTCTTTCAGAAAGCAGGGGGAATAATTGCTACCCCTAACATATGTCAATATCAAGTTGATGGAATTTGTAATTTTCATGAAAAATGGATTTTTGTAGAATTCTCTTTATATTTCACTCAATCCACATTGCTCTTGGGGTTTATCTTCCCTTTAACCTGTGTTTCTGCCCATGTCCCAGAATCTGTTGTCTAGCCTTGCAAACCACTGGCAGTCTGGATGGCCCGTTGCATAAAACTTACCGTTGAATTTCAATGGTAACTACCGTCAAAATTAGGCATCACAGCCAATCAGCATCAAGGATTATAAGCTTAACCGCTAATTTGAAGACTTACCGCTAGAAAGGAGCGGTAAGTCCAGCAGTACTTGTAAGGGTTTTATGCAACAGGTCTTTTGCTGCCAGTATTGAAGATCCCCTCCTTGAGCATGTCTAACCCATTAGTATCAGATGTTCTTGTTTGTCCTCACACCCAGAGTATCTACATGTACTTACATGTAATTTGTTGCCTAGGACCAGATACAGTGCTGGGAAGTCATGACCGGCTGCAAATTCTTCATGGAATCTCCATGCTCTGGTTAACAGTCCTTTCGATTCATTGCTGAACAGGTTGACCAATGCAAGCTGCCCATTTAAGTCCCCCACAATGCAGTCCAAAATTCGACCACCTGCTGCATGTACAGTAGAAGCCTAAATGCTTCTGGGCATGGTTGAACCTTGGCACAGGAGGTCCAAACCTTGGTGCAGGTGCCCTGCTTCCTCATGAGATGAGAGTGCTTCTGTTCTGCTTCCTGCTCCAGCTTTTTTTCTGCAGCCCTAGACCTCTTCCTTCAGCTTTTATCCACATACATTGTACTTATAACTCATACTGCCCGATGTGATACTCTCTAGGCCAAAAGTAATATTATCTACTGCACCTACAAGGGCCTGAACCATACAAGATGGTGAATTATTATACCCCCGCAAAACGAAGTTTGAAGGGGGTATATAGGAATCAGCGGACGGTCGGTCGGGCGGTCTGTCGGGCGGTCGGTCGGGCGGTCGGTCCATTGCAAATCTTCATCGCGAACTACTTCCTCAGTTTTCAACCGATTCCCATAAAACTTGGCACAGATGTGTGCCTTGGGTTGTAGATGTGCAAGACATATTTTTTGACAGTACCCAAAAGTACGTTGCCATGGTAACGGCATATTATGGGCAAAAATGGGTACAAATCTTGCGTCGCGAACTCCTCCCACAGTTTTTGATCAATTTTTATGAAATTAGGTACAGATGTTCATCTGAATAAGTTAATGTGCAAGACATATTTCCGCAGTGGCAAAAAGTGCGTTGCCATGGTAACGGCATGTTATTGGTAAAATATAGGTCAAAATGCTTCATGGCAAAACTGCTTCATCAGTGTTCTTCCAATTCTCATGGAATTCATATTGAATGTTTGTCTTTTAATAGGATAAAGGTCAGCATGACACATTTCTTGACAGTGACAAAATGTATGTTGCCATGGTAACAGCTCACATATTATGAGCCAAAATGGAAAATTTTGTGTTGCAAACTACATTGTACTTCCTCAGTTTTTGCCCAATTTCCATGAAACTTGGTACAGATGTGTGCCTTTGGTTGTAGATGTGCAAGACGCATTTTTCGACAGTACCCGAAAGTACGTTGCCATGGTAACGGCATATTAATGGCAGAAGATCAAGGAAAGATCTTGCGGATTTAACTACACGTACTTCCCCAGTTTTTTTACCAAAGCTTATGAAATGTTGTTTGGCGGGGGTATAACCAGTTGCTGTAGCGACATTTCTAGTTTAACACGTGATCACTGCGAGCGCAGAGGAAGTAAATACCTGATCCTACCACAGTCATTCATATTACTCTCTGGAATATTTTTTATGACAACTTTTTTTTTCCCCAAAGATCATTGCATGATATTCACAGGGGATGTTAATGATGTGAAAATTATAGCTTTTTCCCTGGAAAAAAAAAAAAAAATTCCTAGCTTGTCCCTGAACCAATCAGTCTTGCACAACCAGGGATTTTGCAAGATGACTTCCCATAATGGAGGAATACTCTCCATAATGCCATATTTGACACTTCAAAATTAATTCAAACAGTTTATTTACAATGTATAAAAAAAAAAGTCCACTCATGTCTTACCCAAGTTTTACTTTCTGTTAATAGTTCCTAGAGGACCCCTCGGAAGTAAATGTGAAAACAAACTTTGACACAGAGAAGAAACCACCTAGGGGAAGTGGTTTCTGTGGTCTGTCACTGAATAGTTCCTGCTATCATCAACATGGAGAAAAAAGCAACAACTTGTGTAATAACAATATGTACACTTCTTGTTAGTTGGTACCCGTACTTGACAAAATTGTTCACCCTGAATGTACAGTCAGACACAGTGTGATATATTTATAGTTGACGAGACTGTGCCCATTCTCTTCATTGATGCCCATGTATGTGTGGAGTTGCAAAGCACTTGACATCACTCTTCAGTTGGAAGTTGTTGTGTTACTTCATGGTGTTCCCTGCATGATACACTTATGTGAGCTGACTATTGCTGAAAACTTTGAGAGCATTCAACATAAACTATTTTGTTGCAAAGGAAATACATGGGTTATCACTAACGCAGTGATTCATTTGAGTACAGACATCCCACGCTTGCATTGGATAATCCAGTGGTTTTATGACCAATCTCAGTTTTATCAGTCTCAAAATTACTCAATCATTGATGTTTTAAAGGGACTGTACAGTACTGGTTGAGGTGGGGATTCATGTTTTGAACATTCCTAAGTGAGATAATGAGAAACCTCACTATGAAATATGAAAGAGCATGTAATTTTAAGAAGGATTCAAAGTTTATTTGATGAAAATTAATTTTCAAATGGCTGAGATATCCAAAAAAGTGATCATAATAAAAGGCGACAGGCCATGCCTTTTATTAGGATCTCTTTGTTTGAGTTAGAACACCTTATTTTTGGATTTCGCAGCCATTCCAAAACCGATTTTCATCAAATAAACTTTTGATACCCCTTAGAATTGCATGCTCTTTGACATGTCATAGAGTGGTTTCTGAATATCTTGCAAAACGTTAAAAGCTAAATCCTCACCTCGACCAGAACTGTACACACAATAGAATAGTATTCTTATACATTGTACATATGTTATAAGATTCATTCTGTTTTTGTTTTTATGCCTCCGCCACGAAGTGGTGCTGTAAGAGGCATTATGTTTTCGGGTTGTCCGTCCGTCCGCATTCGTTTACGCAATAACTTGAGTAATACTGACTGGAATCTTACCAAACTTGGTCCAAGTATAAAGTATGATATGGCAATTACTTGATTAGGTTTTGGGTGAAATCAGCCAAAGGCCAAAGGTCATAGGTCAAGGTCAAATCATGAAATTGTATCTGTTTACGTGATAACTCAAGACTGGATCAAGCAAATTTCACCAAACTTTGTCCGAGGATGATGTATGATGGGTCAATAACAAACTATTTGATTAATTTTTGAGTGAAATCAGACAGAGGTCTAAGGTCAAAGATCAAGGTCAAATCCTAAAATTTATCTATTTACATGATAACTCAAAACTGGATGAAGCAGCTTTCACCAAACTTGGTCTAAGGATGATGTATGATGGGGCAATTAGTTGAGTAGATTTTAGTGACATTGGCAAGAGGTCAAAGGTCAAGGTTGAAGTTGAAAATGTTGCTATTTCCCCCATATCCATGCAATGCCCGAAGGTATTTTCTTGAAACTTAGTGTAGACATGTACATTGTACTACTGCGTAAAGATTCTCCAGAGAGAGTTTCATGTCATAAAGTCGAAGGTCAAAAGGTCGAAGGTTATGTGAAAATGTTATAATGATTTTTTTCGCAAATGGCTCAATGTACAATGTATCTTCATGGAACTTGGTACATACGCATGTACTGACTGGCAGGGATTATCTAGGGAATTTAGGGGTCATGGGTCAATAGTCAGGGATCAAAGGTCAAGGTCAACTCAAAATTTTACTATTTCCCTCATATACTAGTGTCAATGCTTGCATTATTATTATAAAACTTTTAGCATGCATTTAACGTACTGTATATTGCCAAACTTGTTGTCCTAGGCTGACATGTGATGGGACAAGGATGATACAAAATATGATGAGTTAATTACTTAATTAGTTTTTAAGTGAAGTTGGCCAGAGGTCAAAAGTCAGAGGTCAAGGTCAAATCAGGAAATTCACCCATTTACATTTGTATGTGATTACTCAAGACTGGTTGAAGTTTTTATTACATTGTACTATACTTGGTCCAAGGATGATGTACACTGATGGGACAAGACTAGTACTTAATTACAACTTGGAAAAATGGACCAGAGGATCAAAGGTCAAGGTGAACCCCTAAAATTTATCCATTTATGTGATACAGGAAAACTCAAGATGAAACTCTGGATGAAGCATAGTGGCAACAAAGTGTTCTGAAGATGATGTATAATGGGTCAATAACTTGATAAGATTTTGGAAGTTAACAGTCTTGCAAGCATAAAACATTTATCACCAAACTTGGCGTAAGGATGATGTTTGATGGCACATTTATTTTAATTTTTTATTATAAAAAATTTTAGCATACATTTAACAAATATTGCCAAACTTGCTGTCCTAGGATAACACATAATGGGACAAGGATGATACACTAAGTGAAGTTGGCCAGAGATCAAATCAGGAAATTTACCCATTTATGTGATTACCCAAGACTGGTTGAAGTTTTTATTACTATACTTGGTCCAAGGATGATGTATGATGGGACAAGTACTTGATTAGAATTTGGATAAAATGGTCCAGAGGTTTAAGGTCAAAGGTCAAGGTGAACCCCTAAAATTTCTCCATTTAAGTGATTTTAATTCAAGTCTGGATGAAGCATTTGGCAACAAAGGGCAATTCCACGATAAAGTGGACATGACCATCAAATTTTCAAATAATAGTCAAATCTCATTCATTTTGGTATCAAATGAAAGCCGAAGGACTGAATTTTTCATATTTGACCATCTTGTCAAAAAATTACATATTAGCTTTTAAATTGTGCATAAAATCAGCATAATTAAATTTGACATTTTAATCATCATTACCACATCATCAAAGTGCAAGATTTTCTATGTGTTAAGCTTCAGCGAACATCGCAAATACGATCATCAATAATGTCACGGTGTTACGGTAAAAAACTGATCTATATTTTTAGAATTGTTTGAAAATTACAAGCACAAAAGGAACTAGACTTGGAATTTGTCAAGACTGACAAATTAGGTGATCCGATCTATTCGGAAATCAATGATGTGAGTCCTGATCCAAATACGCATGTTGAGGGAACATTGGCCGTGTGATGTTTGGATTCTCATTTAGAAAAAGGAGTCAGACCTGCCATCTTTGGTACCGGATTCCGTATCACTAAACGAAGATCAGAATGAAGTATATTTGACCTTTGACCCCACTTTGCACATTCAAGATGGCGTCTGAGCAAAAAAGTTATTAATTTATGAAATGATCCTTGTAACATGGTCTTTACGTGTACAAAATATGGGAAAGATAGGAAAATGTATTCATCAAGATACAGGATGAAACATTTATGACCTTTGACCCTACTTTATACCCAAGATGGTGTCCGATCAAGTAGTGTATGTGACATGAACTAAACATGTGCAAAATATGGGGGTGATAGGGGCTGTTTTTCTTAAGTTATTGCAAAGAAAGTTGCAGAAAGAAAGAAATATCTCAATACATCGAAGATACAACTGTAAGCTTTAATTTCAACCAAGTTTTTTGACGTGATGCCGACGTCTTATACACAATGTATGAAAAAACGAAGGGCATAATTACAATAGCCCAAAGTCTCAGCTACATACACATCATATTAAAATCTGGGAGAAAATCACCCAAGGGTAAGTGAGCTAGTGCTCGATAAAGATAGTCATGTCAATTTTCATTTCCAGAAAAACTGCACTCCCTTAGAGATAACACGTAATCTGGTCAAATTTGACAAGGTTACTTTCAATCCATTTTAACGAGGTGATGCCGTCATCTAATCAAAATTGTGTAATAAAATTTATGAAAGAACATTTTATAAGCTACAACATACTGAAATCTGGGTGAAAATCGGCAAAGGATTAGTGAGATATGCTCGAATGAATTTGAAATTCAATGACGTCATTTTGAAAATTTACCTTTTTTACTTTATTAAGAAATGTGATATATTTAATCATTTTTTCAGCATCGCCAACCCTTGAAATGACATACAACTCATCAGCTTTCAGAATTATATGTAAAGAAAATGGGGGGTCACCGTCCATCCTGACGAGTAAAATCGGATTTAAAATTGGCGGTTTTTTGGCATAGTTGCACTGTATATCGCCATTGACGCGCGCACGGAATTTCAACTTTGACGGGCCCGTATGACGTCATATTGAGTCGGATTGACTTGAAACTTGGTAGAAATATTCCTTGACATTTCAGACATCCGATCAAAGTGAAAAAACGGGAAATTTCTATTCCATATGAGCTGTGCGTGCGTATATGTGCGCGCGCATACGCGTCCGTCCAATTTTTTCTATTTTTCAAAAAATGCTCCAAATGGTCTGAAACGTGTGCAAAAAAATTTTGAGCTCGATTGGAGAATGTAAATATTTCACCGCACGCGTACGCGCGCTTCTTAAGAGTAATGAGAATATGAGTAGAATGCGCTTGACTTGAAATATATGTGATGTAAATTACTGTATATTGAGAAATTCTATTCCATTAATGAGATATGAATGAGAATGTGTTTTCAAATAATGACGTCATAGTGACGTCAAGGTTGACTGATCACTATGATTTTATTAGATATGTCCGGTCTTTGGGACATGATACATATGATATGGTATAATTTTGAAATTGATAGGAAGTGGACTTTCTGAGTTAATCTCTGCACAACATTTGAGGAGAAAGAACTTTTTGTGACAACGGGGAGTTTAACACTAGACTCGGAATTTATCAACACTGACAAATTAGGTGATCCGATCTTTTCGAAAATCAATGATTTCAGTCCTGATCCCAAAATTCATGACCATACAGGTTTCATCTGTGTTTAGGGGACATTGCAGCTGTGTGATGTTTATAATCTCATTTAGAAAAGCGAGTCAGACCTGCCATCTTTGGTACCGAATTCCGTATCACTAATGAAGATACAAAACGAAGTATATTTGACCTTTGACCCCACTTTGCACACCCAAGATGGCATCTGAGCAAAAAGTGGTTATTTTGTGAAATGATTCTTGTAACATGGTCTTTACGTGTGCAAAATATGGGAAAGATAGGACATGTATTCACCAAGATACAGGATGAAACATTTATGACCTTTGACCCTAATTTACATACCCAAGATGGTGTCCGATCAAGTAGTGTATGTGACATGAACTATGTGCAAAATATGGGGGTGATAGGGGCTGTTTTTCTTGAGTTATTGCAAAGAAAGTTGCAGAAAGAAAGAAATATCTCAATACATCGAAGATAAGCTTTAATTTCAACCAAGTTTTTTGATGTGATCTCGACATCGTATGAAAAAATGAAGGGCACACTTACGATAGCCCAAAGTCTCAGCTACAACATATTAAAATCTCGGAAAAATTCACCAAAGGGTAAGTGAGCTAGTGCTCGATAAAGATAGTCATGTCAATTTTCATTTCCAGAAAAACTGCACTCCCATAGAGATAACACGTTAACTGGTCAAATTTGACAAGATTACTTTCAATCCATTTTAACGAGGTGATGACGTCATCTAATCAAAACGTTGTAATTATGAAAGAGCATTTTCATAATAGGCTACAACATACTAAAATCTGAGTGAAAATTGACAAAGGATTAGTGAGATACGCTCGAGTGAACTTGAAATTTGATGACGTCATTTTGAGAATGTACTTTTACTTTATTAAGAAATTTGATATCTTTTAATCATTTTTTCAGTATCGCCAACCCACGAAATGACATGTACAACTCATCAGCTTTCAAAATATGTAAAGAAAATGGGGGGTCACCGCCCATCCTGATGAGTAAAATCGGATTTAAAGAAGGTGGTTTTTTGGCATACAATACTAGTTGCACTATATATCGCCATTGACGCACGCGCACAATTTCAAATTTGACGGGCCCGTATGATGTCATATTGAGTCGGATTGACTTGAAACTTGGTACATGTAGAATTATTCCTTGACATTTCAAACATCCGATCTGTGTGAAAAAACGGGATTTTTTTTTTTTCATATGAGCTGTGCGTGCGTATATGGGCGCGCGTACACGTCCGTCCAATTTTTTCAATTTTTCAAAAAATGCTCCAAATCGTCTGAAACGTGTGCAAAAAAATTTTGAGCTCGATTGGAGCGTACAAATATTTCAACGCGCGCGTACGCGCACGTTTCAAGGGTAAATATGAATTTTGAGAATATGAATAGAATGTGCTTGACTTGAAATAATATGTGACGTAAATTTCATTGAAAAATTCCATTCCATTAATGAGATATGAATGAGAATGTGTTTTCAAACACATTCTCAAACTTCAAACATTTTATCATCTTCGGAGTTCACGGGATCAAACATTATTGAAATATTCATCGGGGAAATCAAAAGTTACTCTTAGTGACAGGGCATTTTTGTACACTGCACCAAAATTATGGAATAATCTCCCTTTGTTTGTAAGACAAGCAGTCACAATTAATGAGTTTAAGGCCAGGTTAAAAAGTCATCTCTTGAAGTAGTGTATTTTCTGTTTGAATTTCTTGTATGCATGTCATTTTGTAATGCGCAGTAGAGTTTATTATTATAGTAGCTGCGCAATATAAATGTCCTTTCATTATCATTATCATTCATATAATGACGTCATAGTGACGTCACGGTCGACTGATCACTATGATTTTATTAGATCTGTCGTCTTTGGGACAAGATACATACACTCTCAGATGCCAGGGCTGGATCTGATGGCTGCACACATGTATCATATCTGACACCACGCAGTAGTGATGTACATGTAGGATCCTCTTCATCCTCAGACTCTATGTCATCACTTTGAGAACCTTCATTCATACTTGTTTCTTTCTCACTTGTTGATTGCTTTTGTATTGAAGTGGCAGTATCAGAGATGTTCGTCTCACTGTTTGAACCAGAGATAGTGAGAGGAGCATCATTCTCATCGTCTGATTTCTCCCTAGACACAAGCTGTTGCCACACTTCAGGATCTTCATCTCTGCTCTGTTTTTCCCAAGCATCATTCTTTGTCATCTGTTTGTTGAATTTGTTTATTGATTGAAGATGTGACAGGGCATCTTTCACAATGTTAGGGCAGATGTTTTGATATGATACATAGTTTTTGTATGTCATTTTTCTTTTGAGTTTCAGAGGGATATTACATTGTACCTGCTTGGGAAAGAGTTCTTGGGAGACTGCTGCAGATGCTATCTACAGTGACTGGCACGTTGAATACACCACCTTTGATGCCAGGCTGCTTTTCTCTTGGCAATGCAAGAAGTTTCATAAATGGGTAGCGCTTTGCCAGTAAGCGTGCTTCAAGATTTGTCAGTGATGCTAACTCTGCTGGCACAGCATCAACGCATAGCTTGTTAGAAACACATTGTGGAGGCATCTGTTTCTTTCTCAAGTAATTGTTACATGTGTTGCATACCCATTCTATATCTCCTACAGATGTTACATTGCTTGTGCATTGTCTAAGAAAGGAATGGCTTGCAGTATATGAACTTAACTTGAATCGAAATACAGATTTATATACATGATCTTGTTTGTGGCAACACGTGCAGGTATAAATAGGTGCTTCACAACTGTGGGCATGAAATGATTAAATGACCTTTTCTGTGCTGGTCGGATGACGCTTGTTTCTCTTTCGAATTTGATCCCTATGTTTCTCATTTTCCTAGTGTTTTCCAGACCTTTTGACAGTTTTCCGTAACCTGTCATGCTCTGAAATTCTTGCCTTTTCACTGCTGGTCATTTTGTTTCGAGACAGTTTCTTCCTCAGTTTGTCTTTTGTTTCTGCATCTTCTCTTTCAGTTGTAGACATTTTACTGCATGTATTTCTTATCCTTTGTCTCTCCCTCTCATCGACTTGCTATTTTTAGCGATCGTCATCTTGTTCCTAGATCGTTTCTTCCTCAGTTTGTCTTTTGTTTCTACAACTTCTCTTTCAGTTGTAGACATTTTACTGCATGTATTTCTTATCCTTTGTCTCTCCCTCTCATCGACTTGCTATTTTCAGCGATCGTCATCTTGTTCCTAGATCGTTTCTTCCTCTGTTTGTCTTTTGTTTCTACAACTTCTCTTTCAGTTGTAGACATTTTACTGCATGTATTTCTTATCCTTTGTCTCTCCCTCTCATCGACTTGCTATTTTCAGCGATCGTCATCTTGTTCCTAGATCGTTTCTTCCTCAGTTTGTCTTTTGTTTCTACATATCTTCTCCTTCAGTTGTAGACATTTTACTGCGTGTATTTCTTATCCTTTGTCTCTCCCTCTTGCTGACTTGCTATTTTCAGCGATGGTCATCTTGTTCCTAGATCGTTTCTTCCTCTGTTTGTCTTTTGTTTCTACAACTTCTCTTTCAGTTGTAGACATTTTACTGCGTGTATTTCTTATCCTTTGTCTCTCCCTCTTGCTGACTTGCTATTTTCAGCGATGGTCATCTTGTTCCTAGATTGTTTCTTCCTCAGTTTGTCTTTTGTTTCTGCATCTTCTCTTTCAGTTGTAGACATTTTACTGCGTGTATTTCTTATCCTTTGTCTCTCCCTCTTGCTGACTTGCTATTTTCAGCGATGGTCATCTTGTTCCTAGATCGTTTCTTCCTCAGTTTGTCTTTTGTTTCTACATATCTTCTCCTTCAGTTGTAGACATTTTACTGCGTGTATTTCTTATCCTTTGTCTCTCCCTCTCATCGACTTGCTATTTTCAGCGATGGTCATCTTGTTCCTAGATTGTTTCTTCCTCAGTTTATCTTTTGTTTCTACATATCTTCTCTTTCAGTTGTAGACATTTTACTGCGTGTATTTCTTATCCTTTGTCTCTCCCTCTTGTCGACTTGCTATTTTCAGCAATCGTCATCTTGTTCCTAGATTGTTTCTTCCTCAGTTTGTCTTTTGTTTCTGCATCTTCTCTTTCAGTTGTAGACATTTTCCTGCGTGTATTTCTTATCCTTTGTCTCTCCCTCTCATCGACTTGCTATTTTCAGCAATCGTCATCTTGTTCCTAGATCGTTTCTTCCTCTGTTTGTCTTTTGTTTCTACAACTTCTCTTTCAGTTGTAGACATTTTACTGCATGTATTTCTTATCCTTTGTCTCTCCCTCTCATCGACTTGCTGCGATCATCATCTTGTTCCTAGATTGTTTCTTCCTCAGTTTGTCTTTTGTTTCTACATCTTCTCTTTCAGTTGTAGACATTTTACTGCGTGTATTTCTTATCCTTTGTCTCTCCCTCTCGTCGACTTGCTATTTTCAGCGATGGTCATCTTGTTCCTAGATTGTTTCTTCCTCTGTTTGTCTTTTGTTTCTACAACTTCTCTTTCAGTTGTAGACATTTTACTGCGTGTATTTCTTATCCTTTGTCTCTCCCTCTCATCGACTTGCTATTTTCAGCGATGGTCATCTTGTTCCTAGATCGTTTCTTCCTCTGTTTGTCTTTTGTTTCTACAACTTCTCTTTCAGTTGTAGACATTTTACTGCATGTATTTCTTATCCTTTGTCTCTCCCTCTCATCGACTTGCTGCGATCATCATCTTGTTCCTAGATTGTTTCTTCCTCAGTTTGTCTTTTGTTTCTACATCTTCTCTTTCAGTTGTAGACATTTTACTGCGTGTATTTCTTATCCTTTGTCTCTCCCTCTTGCTGACTTGCTTTTTTTCAGCGATGGTCATCTTGTTCCTAGATTGTTTCTTCCTCAGTTTGTCTTTTGTTTCTGCATCTTCTCTTTCAGTTGTAGACATTTTACTGCGTGTATTTCTTGTCCGCTGTCTCTCCCCCTCACCAAGCTTTTCTTTCTCAGTTGTTGACATTTTATTGCGAATATTTGTTATCCTCTGTCTCTCCCTCTCGTTGACTTTCCTTTTCTCAGTGGTGGTCATCATACTGCAAGTGATCTTTTTTCTTTTTCTGTCTCTTTTTGCTGCTGCTTCTCTCTCACTGTTGGTCATTGTATCTCGCAAAACCCTCTTCCGAACCTTCTCCTTTTCTGCTTTCTTTCCAAGCTTCCTTCCAATCTTTCTTCCTCTGATTAATGGGCTGCTACAGAGTTCCCTGCCAGTCTGCTTAGATTTGTCAGATCTTTCCCTTCTTCTTGTCTGCTTCAGAGCCTGGTTTTGGAAGTAGCGATAAAGAGCTTGACTTGCCTGCTTCGATGCATCATTGTATTGCTTGCTCCAACAGTCAGTATGGAAGCAGGAACCACTTCAAAGATTGCATCAGACATGCCAAAGGACCTGCTAAGTTCTTGTATGTGTCACTCCACTGCCTCCAGGCCATTGAGTATTAGTAGTACTGCAGTACCTTCTGGTGCACAGTCCTTTGCTGTTCCTTGAGTGACTGTCAAACAGATAATATTTGTTGTCACAATGAAAGAGTCCAATGGTGTAACTAGGTGTTCCTGTGCCAAATGTTATGAACATTGAGAGCTGAAGCACAGATGATTGACGAAGGGCATCTCTCAGAGAGTATCGTCCGGCATTAGTGTTTGTCTCTCTGGTGTTCAAAGTTCCAGCTGCGATTCAAGCGAGTAAGTTTGCTTGTCTGTCCATTTGTTTCAAGAAACTGGTAAATCATCAATCATGAAATAAGTTTGTGTAGTGCTGCTGCAATGTTGGAGCCCGTTATGATACTTCAACTCCCTTGTCTAAGATGCCATTGACATTTGTGGTTTTCCAGTCAACTACACTGTACTTTCTCCTGTTCAGCCTTCACGAGGAATTGAAGAACATTGCAGGTACATTGTTTGCCTGCAGCTAGTCCGAAGCGTTCATGACCCTGATGGTAGTCCCCACATATTACTGTCTGTTGAGAGGCAGTCTGGATTCTTTGCATACAATGTCTTCATGTGAAGGGACCTCATGGTGGTGCTCTTCTTTTTCGCTTTCATGATGAAATCTGTTATCCTTGTGCGATGCTCTCAATCTCTCATCTTTGTGTGATTTTCATTCTGTTAAGGGGTAAGAATGATAGATAAATGAATATAAAGTCATTATTTCAGGCTTTGCTTAAATTCTTTTGCTTTATCCAAGTAATTTACACAATAAAGCTAAATTCTAATCAGGTTGAATAGCAACTGTCATTACACATTGAGCTTCTTATTCAGGGCAGTTCAGAAAATATAAATTTTAAGTCAGTTATAGATAACTATCACTTAATAATTTAGCTGTTGCAGACAATACATGACTTTATTTTCACTTTTTTTTAAAACCAGATTTAAAGCATTCACATGGAACCGAGTACTGTCCTTCAGCATGTAGCATCATTCCAATTTCAGAAATGCAGCCTGTAGGATGAAGAAGAAATAAAGAGAATTATAATGTTATTAATGACATATTAGACCTACCTGAACCCATATGAACTGGTGGAATGTGCTCTATACTTATACACACCATTATATTGCAACATGTGGTATAATACATGTATGATGGGTTCATGATCGTAGGCCATAAAAATGATCCGTTGGCCATATTGCTCTCAATTAAATGCACAACCATTGTAATTAGGAATTGTTCTTTGGTGCTACAAACATGTATCTCTGGTACAAGTTGCACTTGTCATGTGCATCATAACATGCAAATTTTCCAGATATTCAGCTTGATTTTGGATCCTATGTGGTGGCAAATACATGATGATCTGGAGGTGTGGTTATGCAAGACACCAGTGTGTTAATATAAGAAAAAAGTGTTGCCATGGTAACCACTCATTTTTTGTATCAAATTGAACCATTTAATCTATGAAGGTGAAATTTGGTGTGTATGATGCTCTTTAAGTGTAGTTTTGTAAAATGTCCTTTGTATTTGTATCGGACAATGCGTTGCCATGGTAACCGCATTTTTTTTTTTAAATCCTGTGGAGTGAACTTCTTCCACAGTTTTCAAGCAATTGAAACCAAATTTGGTAGGCATTATGGCCCTGAGGTATAGATGTGGAACACATCATTTTTGTGTTTGTCACACAAACCGTTGCCATGGTAACCACAAGTTTACCAAAACCTTGCAGATCGAATAACTTTTCAATCATTCAAGCAATTAAAGTCAAATTTTGTATGTATCATGATCTAGAAGTGGAGTTTTGCAAGACACCAATGTGTTAGTTTTAAAAGGAAAATGTGTTGCCATGGTAACCACTCGTTTTTGTATCAAAGTAAACCATTCAAGCTGTGAAGGTCAAATTTGGTGTGTATGATGGTCTTTAAGTGTAGTGATGCTGGGGGAAAGCATGTTTCCATTTGCTGTATGTTTTATACTCAGTGTCAACTCTGTAATTGTACAGTAAACTAAAATTATTCTGTTTCCAATTCGACAAGTGCACAAACTTGGTATTAACGTCATTGACCTCATGACATCACATACTATAAAGCAACACTAGGGGCAGGGGTATTAATCACCTTCAGTGATAATTCTAGTTTTCATTTAATGGATTAAAAGATTCTCTTTAAATCCTATATGTGCTGCAAAAGACATTCCATTCATGGGTGCTGCCTCTTACGTGCTGAATGCAAATGACTTTTGCTAGACCCTGAGTTTAACCCTACACGTTGTTAGGTTGCCTATCCTAGTGCCGTTCTGTACGGAGTAACAATTCTAGTGTTGAAGCTTTTCCTCGGTTCACTCACACTCCTAATACTAGGCACCATGTTTCTTATTTATCACTTGTGTATGACCAGGAAATCTGTATTCGTACGTCCTACTAGGGTTGGTGGACTTCAGCCATGATCTTCGAAACGTACTAGCCCAGAATTCTTCTGTCAGGTCATATTCACGGGTTATACTCACTTTCAGGATCAGAAGTTGTAGAACAAGGTGCAGGGACTTCACTCAGCTCAGGATCAGCAGTTCTTGAAATGGTACAATAACTGATAACAACTCAGGATCAATTGACTTTGTGTCATGATCTTCCCACATTTATATTGTCTGGGAGAATCCTAGACACATTTCCAATTTCCAATCATACATGTACATCTTCCCGGTAAAATAGACCAATCAACACGAAGAAGCATTGCTATCACTTCCTTTTGTCTCTTTACTTTATTAAATGCATAGTAGGATTCAATGTTCCCCAGAATTTCACCATGTTCAGTGAGCCAGCCAATCACAGATTGCCTCCAATCATGCATCTTTCCGGTAAAACAGACCGATCAACATGAAGAAGCATTGTGCCCTAATTTGACAAAAAGAAGGAAGTGACATTTTTATGAATATTGACTTTTTTTATTGATTTGGCATATATTTAAGGCATGCTCTATTTACCTGAAAAATCCAAAAGTTATAAAGATATTTGGGTTGCAAAAGGAAGCAAGTGCAGATACTTGTAATTGCATGAAAAAGAATTTGCAAAAGGAAGCAAGTAACAACCTCATGACATGATTGTTGCTTGCCTCCCTCTGCCAAATCATATATTTACACACAATCTAAAATACTGTGAAAGTGGATATTTTCACGTGACTAATTTTTCGCGCTTGGCCGGGTGAGAAGAGTTTCGCGTGTTTTTAATTTCGCGGAATCAAGACATCACGCACAGGAACATATGACAAGCAAAAATATTTGTGTGCTTTTATTTTCACGCTAGTTTCTGATTGCGCGAAATGCGCGAAAATTTCAGCACCATGAAAATTTTCGCTTTTACAGTACTTTGGCAAAAGGGAGCAAGTAACATCCTTCTGATATGATTGTCACTTGCTTCCTTTGCCAATCTTCTTAAATGTTTGCTACAAATCTACAATATTTTGGCAAAAGGAAGCAAGTAACATTCTCATGATATGATTGTCACTTGCTTCCTTTTGCCAGATTTGTCATGTTTGCTAAAAATCTGAAATACTTTGGCAAAAGGAAGCCAGTTACAACCTCATGATATGATTGTCATTTGCTTCCTATTGCCAAATAATTTATATTTGCACACAATCTAAAATACTTTGGCAAAAGGAAGCAAGTGACATCCTTATGATATGATTGTCACTTGCTTCCTTTTGCCATTTTTTTTTTTATATTTGCTACAAATCTATAATACTTTGGCAAAAGGAAGCAAGAAACATACTCATGATATGATTGTCACATGCTTCCTTTTGCCAGATTTTTCATGTTTGCTACAAATCTATAATACTTTGGCAACAGGAAGCAAGTTACATAATAATGAGATTCTTTGGGAATATCAAATTCTTTGAACTGTCATGAATGCATCACTATATGACTTGCATGAATACTGACATTATTTCTCATCACAAATTTCCATGCTGAAGGGCCTACCCAAAAACTTATTTTCTTCATTTGTACATGTAGCATTTTTGTACCCGATGTCACTTGCTTCCTTTTGCCAAAGTAAGGCAGCATTGCTATCACTTGCATTTGTCTCTTTATCTTATGCAAAGTAGGATTCAATGCTCCCCAGAATTTTACCGCGTTCACTTAGCCAGCCAATCACAGCTTTCACCCAATCATACATTTTATCGGTAAAATAGACCAATGCAAGTGATAGCAATGCTTCTTTGTGTTTATTGGTCTATAACGGGGAAGATATGTGATTGGCTGGCTCACTGGACATGGTAAAATTCTGGGGAACATTGAATCCTACTTTGCATACAATAGAGTCAAATGCAAGCGATAGCAATGCTTCTTAGTGTTGATTGGTCTATTTTACCGGGAAGATGTGTGATTGGATGAAAGCTGTGATTGGCTGGCTCACTGAGCAGTTAAAATTTCTGAGGAGCACTGAATCTTATTTTGCATAAAGTAAAGAGACAAAAGGAATTGATAGCAATGCTTCTTCATGTTGATTGGTCTATTTTACCGGGAAGATGAATGATTGGATGAAAGCTGTGATTGGCTGGCTCACTGAGTGTCTGAGGAGCACTGAATCCTATTTTACATGAAGTATGTAAAGAGACAAAAGGAATTGATAGCAATGCTTCTTCATGTTGATTGGTCTATTTTACCGGGAAGATGTATGATTGGAGGCAATCTGTGATTGGCTGGCTCACTGAGCAGTTAAAATTTGTATAAAGGAGCAGTGAATCCTATTTTGCATATTAAGAGACAAATGCAAGTGATAGCAATGCCTCTTCATGATGATTGGTTAATTTTACCAGGAAGATGTACATGTATGACTGGAAGTTGGAAATGTGTCTAGGATTCTTCCAGACAATATAAATGTGGGAAGATCGTGACACAATATCATTTGATCCTGAGTTGTTATCAGTTGTTACAACGTTGCAAGAACTGCTGATCCTGAGCTGAGTGAAGTCCCTGCACCTTGTTCTACAACTTTTGATCCTGAAAGTGAGTATAACCCGTGAATATGACCTGACAGGAGAATTCTGGGCTAGTACGTTTCGAAGATCATGGCTGAAGTCCACCAACCCTAGTAGGACGTACAAATACAGATTTCCTGGTCATACACAAGTGATAAATAAGAAACATGGTGCCTAGTATTAGGAGTGTGAGTGAACCGAGGAAAAGCTTCAACACTAGAATTGTTACTCCGTACAGAACGGCACTAGGATAGGCAACCTAACAACGTGTAGGGTTAAACTCAGGGTCTAGCAAAAGTCATTTGCATTCAGCACGTAAGAGGCAGCACCCATGAATGGAATGTCTTTTGCAGCACAAAAGAGAATCTTAATCCATTAAATGAAAAAAGAACCCAACTAGATCTATGAACCATAATTGGATCAGCACATCTATAATAGCAGATGCTGGTCTTCAGTTTCAGTAGTCTTAGACTCCCTACAGAACAGCACTAGGATTGGCAACCTATAACAACATGGTAGGGTTAAACTTGTATGTGTAGGTCTAGCGATAGTCATTTGGGCAATTCCACGGTAACTGACGTTATGCGTAAGGATTTTCATGAAATTGTTTATGTTGTAGTTTTGTGAATGAAAGCACCTGGGGCTTGTAATTAGCATTGATGAATGAGTTCATTAGAATGAAGAAATAGGTGGAAAGTTTTTCTCTCAAACTGCATTTCTTATCACATAGCAAGTGAAAATGTGTCGGTAACTGACGTTACGGAAAAAGGACATGGGAAATTATGGTGTAGATTTAAATGGAAATAACTGTATCTCATGTCCCTGACTTCTAAACTTTATGTGGTTTATATGGCAATATACCTAGGTTCTTAGGAACAGGTGTGCAAAATAGTGTGCACTTTAGATATTTCCTTTTAGCACCATGCCAATTTCAGTGAAGGCATGACGGTAACTGACGTTATGTAACTGACGTTACGCTTACATTTGCCATAGCATAGGGTTTACACATGGAAAATCATGATTAGGAATAGTTTTGTGATATTTTATAATTCTGACCTTTCAGAGTGATTTGTTTGATGGTCAATTCCACCGAAAGGTTGCATTTTATGAAAATCAAACTATTGAGTATAGATGACTAATGAAGCTTAATTAGATGATCTGGTATTGTTTGCTCAAAGCAGCCTTTCACAACGGATATTTTGATACCTCATTTGTGAACATCGGTGAACGTGGAGAGGAGTTATGTCCGAAAAACCTTCATTTTTCATGAAAATTGCCAATTTTTTGCAGAAATTATGTATCATTTCTGATACACTATCATGACCATAATACAGCTTGTGTAATTCTCAGATGGCTTATTTTCTGAATGTTCTTTGGTCATAGATTGGTTTTATGATGTTGTGGAACTTGTTCCGGCATCAGTAAATATTATTCTCTCAATCTCAAAATGTGGTAGTTGATAGCGTCCCATAAGTCACGTTTTTGTGTCCCATCAGTCACACTGGTTTTCCCTATCCTGCTACTGTACCGATGAGTAGATATTCATACCACTTGGCTCAGGGTAAGCACCAACTCTTTGCTACATTCAGGAAAGAAAATATCTTTCCAGAGACTCTGTGTGTAAGAATATTTTAGAACTTACTTTCCCATGTGAAAAACGGTGGTCCTCAGATGTCCCATAAGTCACGACAGCAAGTTTTCGTTGCTGTATGTAATGCAATGATACTTTTCAAACTAAGTATGGTGTTTTCATTAACTGTGATATGATAGATCTAACCATGAACTGAGAAAAATGCATTTGATGCAACTATTTTCTCAAAATACTGGTTTGAAATTGCCAAAAATTGTCACTTTGTCCCATAAGTCACAATGGAATTGACCTGATATGGAATCATACCTTGGTTTATCAATTACAAATACCCAAATGGAATGAAACATTAGTCCAATTTCTTTGTGTTTAATGAAAACTTAAAGGGAAACATGTCAGTAACTGACGTTACGTAACTGACGTTACACATACTTTTGCTATGGGGTTTACAAAAAACTAATTTATTTAACAGGTTATTATGCTGCTGCAGTATACCAGTAACAATCCCAGGCATTTACTTAGCAACAAATCAAACAAAATCTGAAGACACAAATGGGATGGGGCCCTTAGAGGGCAAGCTCCCCCCCCCCCATGCCATAGCACAGTTGAGCAAAAATAATGTAAATGCACCAGAGGATATTTCTTGACATTTGTCTTAAGATTGAATGCTTATTAAATTCAACAGTTATGATTACACAGAGCCATTTAGATTCAGCAGTTCCAAGTATGAATATTGACATAACTAAGGTTTTTGTTTTTGTTTTTTGTTTGTTTGTTTTTTTTTTTTTTAATGAACAGGAAAGTTTCTATCTAGAGTACCCCACCCATAATACCCTGCAGTACTACACAAAACACAGATATTTTTGTGTGTAAAAAAAAAATATATATCTTTCAGGTCATGGGAAAAAACACATACAAATAAAAATATTCATATGCATGAAATTTACTGTGATATATTCTTTCTTCTGTTCTTTATTTTACCCCTTCTCCCTCAAGGCATTGTTATGGCCACAAATAACAATTGATCTCCATTATCAATAATGATTTAAATGAATAGTGTTACACTTTTAATATTTTTTTCTGTGAAGAAGAAGCATGCTTTTTTGGTCAAAAGGGCATTATTTGTTTATTCCTTGCTTGAAGGAATGTAATTGTTTTTTTTTTTTTCCTTTTCACTGGTATATCAAGGCTTGCAAATACATACCAGATACCAAGAAATAGGACTTTGCAATGAAAGAATTCTAAGATCAATTTAAATGAATCTTCCTGTTCATAATTATCATGTATTACAAAAATGTCCCTGCATGAATGAAATTAAGTAATCAACAAATATGAACAGTTTTTTATTTTACCCTAGAATCACCTCTCACTTTGAGCAACATTAGTGTTAAACGTTGAGCAACATCAGTGTTAGTTTCAAACAGTAATGACAGTACATGCCTTATGTCAGGCCTGCTTATGTACCATTAGATGTGCCATATTAACTAAACCAAACATTTAAGTGCAAGCGAAGAAATATATCTCTTCCTGCATTTGCCTTGAGGTAGAAACTTCACTAACCTTCCAGGAAAAAAGAAAAATGCTAGCAAAAGTAGTCATTAGTAAAGATTATAAATCTGTTGGTATACAGCTGTACACAAGCTTTTTAATAGAAAAAGGTGGTTACCATGCAACCACATCATTGATTAGGCCTACAAATTTGGTAGTTTTATCATCCCGTAGGACTGTGAATGTACTGTATAGTAATTTGAGTGCATTATATATTGCATGTGGTAAACCTAAACTTCCAGATGATTTAACCTTAAACTTGTGCTGAACCGAAAATCAAAAGCTCAAGCCCCCTCCACCAAAAAAAAAAAAAAAAATATGATAAATTAATAGATTTAAGATAAAATGAAAAAAAAAAAATGTATCCATGGACATACAGTGTACCATGGTGATGACATCATTCCCTATCAAAGGGATTGCTGCTCTTTGTTGATAACCTTTGACTTCCCAGATGTATTGAAATGACCTAAAGTCAAAAAATTTGCCTAAGTTACAATTACTGTCATGGCAACTGACGTTACATACTGGTATATGATGTTTCGGTAACTGATGTTACACATTTTGATGTGTTCGTTTGACTCTCCAGAATGCCAAGTATCCGTATTTTCTGGTATTGAAAGGAAGGCATATGGGCATACATTAGAAATCCTAAGTTACATCATACAGCTCACTTTCTTTGATGAATAAAGTTGAAAATTCCTTATTTTTGGTAACTGACGTTACATCCATCATTGTCAAACTAAGGTAATTGAAAGTTTTTATAAAATTCTATAAAGCAACCAGCTTTTTCTTTCTATCATGTGGTAAAAGACTTGTGTGGTAACTGCATACATATAAAAGATTGTTGTTTAGAGTACAAGTAAAGTGGAGATACAGAGGGTAAATTATGTGACAATACACTCTTTCTTACCATTGAGTTATAGGCATATTTTGGCAGCCATTTTGAAAATCAAAATGGCTGCTTTTATTGAAAAACGTAATGATTCTTAAAACGTCAACTCAAGTATTGTCTGAAAATGTATGGTGTTTGAAACAAATATCATTTTGAATTTTCGGCATCTGTGTCCTACATACTGTGGAATTGCCCACTTACATTTAGCATGTAATAAGCATCCATGAGTGTAATGTCTTAGATTGCAGCACAAACAGGATTTGGAGTAGGCCGAAAGCATTAATAGCAAATGCTTTTGCTTGTGAACAAAGCTTTTGCTAGCAAGCACAAGCAATTTCTTACTGCCCGTAAGCAATTGCTCTGGGACCAAGCATTTGCTTAAAAATGTATACATAAAACAGAACTTTTTTTTTTTTTCTAGCAATTGTCTGGTTTTCTAAGTTCTGTAAAAAGAGCTGGAGGTTTTGCTTAACTGGGATGTTTGCTTTTAAACATTTTCTTATTCATAAAAGAAGAGCCAAAGTTCTGCAGGAAAAGCATACATTTATGAAGAAATTTCTTCTAAGATATGGAAAGAAACTTTTTTGCTTCAGCAAGGGGAGGGTCCACTGCTTAACGTACAAAATGTGACTAGAAATGGGTAGGACATCTGACATCTGTGGAAAGCAAGGAGACCTCTCTCCATTTGCAACCTGGCAGATCTAAATTACTTTATAAGGACAAGTTCACCTTCTTAGACATGTGGGTCGAGTGAATGCAGCAATATTAGTTGGAAACATCAGTGAGAGTTTGAGGAAAATTTGACAATCCGTTCAAAAGTTATGAATATTTGAAGTTTCTGCTCAGTCACGGCTGGATGAAAAGACTAAGTAATGTTTTGATGTCACATGAGTACAACGATATAAAGAAAGAATAAAGAAAATTCAACATATTTCCATTTTTTTCGCATACCAAAAGAACACTCGACTTCTCTCTTTCAGAAGGCAGGGGGAATAGTATTACCCTTAACATATATGTCAGTAGCAGGTCGAAGAAATGTGCTCCTTATTCAAAAAGTAAAGTTTTGTGAAATTCTCTTTTTATTTTCCTTTATGTACGCAAGTATATGACATCATACACTGTAGTAGTCTTCTCATCCAGCAGTGACTACGCAGATACTGAAAATATTAATAAATTTTGAACGGATTGACGGTTTTTCACCAAACTTTCACTGATGTGTTCTACAGTCTGTACTAATATTGCTGCATTCTTTCAACCCTAATGTATGTGAAGGTGGACTTGTCCTTTAAGAAGCAGTTGGGGAAGTGATGGGAATCAGCCAGTAGGTGTGTGTTCTTGTGTGTGTGTGTGTGTGTGTGTGTGTGTGTGTGTGTGTGTGTGTATGTGTGTGTGTGTATGCATTTATGAATGTTATAGCTCTTCTGCTATGTCAGGAAATACACACACCCTTTCATGTACATCATGCTATCATACCCACCTTTGTTCTCATGTTCTCACAGGCATGACGTCCTTTTGTTGAAATCGCAAACAATAACTTGAGCAGGGCAATCAAAAGGTTTTACAGGCAAAAGTTGATGCATATACATACAGTATTCATCGCATAATCGGGACAGGTTGGGAGTAGCAAACACGGCCCCTTTAAGCGGGTGCCCGATTTCGCGATGAGCACTCACCATACACTAACGGCATACAACATGTACATTATGTAGTGCACACACACACACACATGCATACTGACGTACTGTACATGTACATGAATACACAACCACGCTACCCCTCGGCGCGACCCTCTAGCTGTCCCTGCATTCTCGCAATGATGTAGAGTAATCGCAACCGGGTTCTTCTTCTGTCACCTCTCTTCGAACACAAAATATGTGGATTAAAAGCTAGCACTTTCTTAAACATTCGTAGAATTCTTGGACACGTAGGGCGTTCTGTATAAATACATATATCCACAACCATGAGAAATGATTACCCAGAACTGATGTGGGAACGTCAATGAAAAGTCCTTCAATCATTCAATCATCACGGCTTGATTGTTTACTTGCCGCGATCACTGCACTGTACATGTGTTGTAGCGATCTAGCTCGCCATATATACACATGTACAGAAAAGCGAAGGCGGGCAGCGAGCTGAAATGTACGTGTACTGGATGGACGGAGGTCAAAACACACCAGTCCGAAGCTTGCTTTGTAAGTTTGATGTAAACGACAACTGATAGGGAATCTTTGAAATATTGTTGTGGTATTTTGGTAGATTTTTTGTGTAAAATATCAACAAAATCAAAGATCGCTTGAAGAAAAATTGTCCCGTTTATCAGAGGTCCCCGCCCGATTATCCAGTGAAAATAACGTGCATTGGAAATGTTTCTGGGAAGCGTATGTCATTTAAGCGAGGTTCCCGATTATCAGATGCCCGATTATGCGATGAATACTGTATTATTGATTAAACTATTTCTTGGGCTCAATCTTTTGCTTGACAAGCTTGTAATTGTGCTTGAAGCAATTGCTTGCAAGCAGTTGCTACTTTTATGCAAAATGAAATGACAAGCAGCTAGTGATATTCTTGTCAAGTATCCTTTGTATAATTTGTAATGTCAGGATTCTATATAGTACTGAAATGTCACTAGTATTTCCATCTTTTTTTGTATGGAATGGCTAAAAATATCCCCATGAAAGATACATATTTGGGGATACAAGATTGAATGTCAAGCATAGAGTCAAAGATAAATTGCTCAAGCTTTTGAAAATGTAGCTATTTTGTTGAAAATTGTCATAATGCCTTACATTACTAAAACTGGACCTTAAAAATGCACAGCAAGGTCAACCATGAAACTTTTCGAAATTACAAAATAATTGCGCTCTTCAAAGACTTAGTCCACATAAAAATGTATGTAGTTCAAGGAATGGACCTCTCAACAAATTTATGGTATACCATCAAACATGTGACTGCAATTTCTTGCTAATCTTGTGAAACTGTTGTCTGGTATTTTCAAGATATATTGGATATCTTTTGACAGAATAATGCAAATTGGCGGAGGCATACTTGTCGCCAAAGCGACGTTTCTAGTTTTTTTTTCTCTCTCTCCCTGTATTTCTCCTACATTTGTTACTCTGATTGAGAGAGTGAAGGAGCCAGATTTATTGCAAAATCTATAGCATCATAATGAGGGGGAAAAGTCACATTCACCTCACAGTTCAGGGGCATTATGGAAACCAGCATAATCCGGCAATTCAACACAGGGGCTGGCTATAACAATTTCAGCAGAACATCTGCGTACACTTAGCATACAGTAGCAAGTGGGTGGGGAATACTATACAAATATATGTATTATGCCATTTCTGCATGCATCGTAATAAATTTCTGATGAAAAGTTGGTCGACAATTACATGGCATCATTTAGAACCCTAGTACGCTTGTATGTATAATCTGTACACCAATGCTGTAACCTGAAAAATCAAATGGCATTTTAAGATCATTCTGTGCTTGGTCCCTGAAACTCCTATATACAGTGTAGCCTTACTTTGTACCAGGTACATGTACCTGCTCTGGTGATTGACATTCATAGTCACAACTGCTTTGATTCAGTGTTTAATTGTTTACTAATCAGTAACAATATAATAAGATGTATGCCCATTTTGCACAGTCTATCATATCTGTATCCCCAAAACTCACAATAAAGAGTAATCATCAAGATTGTTTAGTTTTCTTGATTTTTTTTTTTTCAGGTTTCCATATCAGGGTGCAGTTCAGAAACCAGATGACTACGTCTATGCATACAACCCCTGCTACCCATTCACAGATGGAACGTGTACCAATGTGGCTGTGAGTATGATTTATGTACATTGTACATTGTGTAGGCCTGTGTCTCTTCCAATATGGACATGAAGAGTCTGGGTAAATTTTACCTACTCTTGACTTTGGTGCACAGACTTTCATAAATCTGTATTGTTTTTGTTTTATCTGATGTTAACAACAAAACGGATATACTGATTGACAAATTGACCTACATTGTCGTAAATAAGCACCGATTTGATTAGTATTGTAGTAGTAGTTATGATAAAAAAAAAAAAAAAAATTATGGGCGTACACACTCAAGCAGAATTTGAACCTATGACCTTCTTATCTTCGGACAGGTGTCATCAGATCACCGAGCTTCGGCCCGACAGCAAGTGTTGGTTCTAATCCTTATAGCATGCAGTGGGTACTGTGTAATTATTCAGTTTCATGAAATTTTTCTGTCAGGATGTTTTTATTGCAACTGATTGTCAAATTGCTCCACATTGTCGGAAGAATTTCATGAAGCTCTACTTAATAGGGATTCTCCTGCATGGTAATTTGATTTTCTTTGTATTTTTTCTGTATCCTGTCTGTGATTTTGTAATCATATTGTATGCCTTCACAGGCAAAGTTAGCCGTGCTGAAAGATAAATTAGTTTCTATGATCAATCTAGTGATTACGTAATATGTACCATGCATAAACTATGTAGGAAAAAAAAAATTATTAACATTTTTAGTGAACTGACTTTTTTTTATTTATTTTTTTTTTAATACTGTATGTACATCCTCTGTTAAAAAAGTATAATTTTCTTTTTGTTTCTTTCTTAATCAGGCATGCCAGAAGAACAAAGGGGGAACCATCTTTTATGATATTGGTGACCCGAACACTCCTGCCTTTTCTGTGGAGAATAGAGACATTGTCATAACGTACACCACTTCTGATTCCAGGCATGTCCTAAACTCCTTTAGATTTGGTTGAAATAGGGATTCAAGTTTCAACGTTTTGCGAGATGAGAGGAATTAAAGTTTATTAGAAGAAAATCGGTTTTGAAATGGCGAAGATATAAAAAAAAAACAAAGTAAAACAAAGTGGTCCTGATAAAAGGTGGATCCCACCTTTTATTCTGAAGAACCTCTATGTTCGTGGATATCTCAGGCATTTCAAGTTTTTGATTCCTCTAAAAATTGTGCGCTCTTCAGTATTTATTAGTGGAAAAATGAGCAAAGAAAATGGGATTCCATCGGGATTCGAACCCGAGACCTCCGGATGCTAGCCCGGTGCTCTACCAACTGAGCTATAGAAATCCCTAGTTCAGTGTTCGTCCCAGAAACTCGATGCTCGGATGGTCAGAAGCTATAACTCAGTGTGTTTGTGTGTGACACACACGCACACACTTAAACCTGGCATAAACCCGAAGGATAATTCAATTTTGGGATATTTAATATTTCATACGAGTGGTTTCTAATTTGTATCTTGCAAAAAGTTAAAACCTGTATTCTTATCTCGGCCACAACTGTGAGGGTCATGAGCACATGATATACTGGAAGAGGAATAATTGTGTTCCAGTTTTGTGTACTGATTATTCTTTGAGGTCAAGGAGACACTTCAAGAGATACATTGTAGGGGTTAGGATAGTGATGAATGAATCCCCAGACTCTGCATCTGTGTAGTGTCATTCCATTAGATCTCTTCATCATATTTAATGTCATTCATCGCTCCGTGTATGCCAAGGTAGTATTCTATATTATTGTTTGTAAATCACCACATTTATACCTGATCCCAGCATTGGCAACACACTTCAGAAGATTAGATTGAATTTTTTTTGTGTCAATTGGCAAAGCTTTGTATTTTTTCTGTGTTTATGAACTTTGTCAGTTCAGTCTAAGTTTTCTCCTACTTTACAGGAAACATATTATTACAATTCAGAATTGCCAGTTTGATATGGTTAAGATGCTAATCCCTGCAGCAATATACATGTACCACCAGGATCTTACCACCAGGATTTGATGGGTCATAGAAGAATGTGACCACCCAGCTCATAATGCACAAAAAATCACAGATTAAGATTCTCTTCAATGGACCAAAATGTGTCATTTGGGTTGACAGATTGAAATTTCTAAACTTTGTCTTACCCAGTAAATCTCTTTTATACCTGCTGTGAAAATTTGGCTGTGAAAAATTGAGATGCAAACAGTTTTTTCTGGACCATATTTTTACAGACAGGAGCTGCTTTAATTGGGAAATAGAATGTCGTCATATATATGCTTGAGTGACTCCGTTTATACAGTATCCTCTGTTCTGTTTTTTTTTCTATGTGCCTGCTTATTTTAATCACTTTTTAAATTGGTTAGGATGTCCAATTTTACTAAGTTACATATCATTTTAAAGCTTAGAGTTTACTCTTTTGAACTGTGTAGAAGATACAAATTCAATTTGGACTACGCTTTGTGGGTTTTGAGCTGGACGGTCACATAATATTCAAATATTACCATCTTCTGACATCACCCTTCAATCAAACCCATAAATTTATACAGTTTGCTTTTCTGATATAATGGAGTAAGCTGTATCTATCAAGATGTGTCAGAAGACTGCTCCTGCATGGACATGGTTTTGTAGCCCTAGATTCCTTCTTTACTTCTGTCATTGGTGGAGAGCTGCATCACATAGTGTAACATATATCACTTACTGTAATTATTCTTCCCCCAGAACTTCTAAAGTCTACTTTCATTGTGATGCAAGTGCAAAGAACAAGGCCACATATATTGTGCAGGGTGAGCTGAGTACAGGAACTTATGTAAGTATGAATGAGGAAGAGTAAATCAAAAAGATTTTTGAAATGCTTAAATGACATCATTGGTTTAGAAATGTAGAAATGCTAAGAAATTCACATTTCACCTCAGTAAAAGAAGTAATTAATTTATCACAAGATTTTATCATGTACATTGTCCGAAATTTTCGTGTTAGACCTTTTACCATAAAATACAAAATTTGAGCCCTTTTGACGTTTTTCTCTTTGTTTGCTCAGTATGAATGCGTGAGATGAAACGTGAATAGGAATAGTGATTTTGGTGCATGAATAAGATGTGAAAGACATCGATTATTCCATTACAAAAATCATGTCCAGAATTATAGTGCGATTTTGCAGAGGGGTTAACTTGAAGTATATTATCCAAAAAACGCAGTGAAGGTATCTATAGTTTGCTGTACATTTGATGACTTACTGTACGTACAGTGGATTTGTGTTGACTCTCTCTTTTATTTCTTTCTTTTTTTTGCCACACTTTTTACACCAGCTTGATAGGGTTTCTGTTTGAAACCCCCCCCCCCCCCACACTTTTGGCTCAGATTAATTAAGGAAAAAAAAATCATATGAATAAACTAACTATGTGTGCCACATGTGCACATTCGACTCGGTGGCTTGCCAGCTTTTCATATTTTGCTCGAAAGTACAACCGTGCAAAATCCGATAAATTGCAGTAATATGCTCAGCCCATTGAAAGCATTTCAGTGCCATAACTCTGTTTTTCAATGAAGTCACAGCAAAGTTTGCAAATTTCTCAACAATTCTGCTCTAGTGCATTTCTATCATATACTCTTGTATAAAAAGTTACATGACTTTGAAAATAAAAACCCAGAATATAAAAGGTGCTCATGCATTGTAGTGTCAGAATAAATGTGGCACACTGGAGGTTTATTCCATGGCCCACAACGAGTTCAAGCCACTGTTTACCATTTGGAGCAGTGACTAAAAATGTTCAAGTTATCACACTTGATGCAAAGAATAATTCAGTTGTATCACAAAACATCAGTCCACCATATAAATATTTTGCAATAAATCACCAAATATAAGGAGATACACTGTACTAGTTACTACTAATTTTCTCAATCGACCATAAGTGTAGACGGTTATTCTAGAAACAATTTTGATTAGACTTTTTCTCACGTTTTGTATCTTTAATAATATACACAGTGTACTTAACATGGATTATACTGATTAACATTTTTACATTGCTTGTTTCTATCCTTAACTCACACTTTAGAACTATTTTGAAGCACTAAAACTTTTTTTTTTTTTGGGGGGGGGGTTCAATTTCATCTGCAAGTGGTAAATGGTGTCTTTAAAGAACAGCAAAAACCATGATTTCTTTAGGATTTCACCTTGAGATTGCATAATGTACTTAAATCATACACGAACTGTATGTGCATGGATGCAGTGAAGCAAAGCATGCCAGGATGATTTGCATTTGATTTAAAAACAACAACTAATTCAAACTGGTGTCTTTCTCTTGGCCCTTGCTTGTCTGCAGACATTTACAGTAAATACCTGCCTTGCCTGTGTGAATGATGTAGCTGGATGTATGACAGGCAGCAGTGGACTGACCGCAGGAGGGGTAATATGTATTGTGTAAGTCACGTTCCTATTCTTATTACTCTATCAAATTTATCCCCTCATATGGTAAGTGTGCATATATATATATATATATATATATATATATATATATATATATATATATACACACACACACACACACACACACACGCACACACATACACACACACACACACACAAACACAGATGTAATGCAAGAGATTGACATTTACTTGCATATTCCTAAATGTGCCTGGTTGATACCATTTGCTGACTATTGCTAGTCACCTATATGTGATGAAAACCTAAAATGGTATTAAAGCACCTCCTCTAAACCTGTCACATTTACACCTCCATTATGGGAATATAATCATTTGTTGTAAATACTGATCAAAGTATATATTTTCCAAAATATTTCTGCCAGAAATCAGTTTTGTGTGTTTAAAGATAATAAAAAGTTTTGGTACCTCAAAAGTTTCCCTGAATTTCTGTGTTTCAGGTTAAAGTACCTTTCAAATAACTAACACTGTGAGACTTACTCGCCCCAAAGTGCTCTCATTTCTTAGTAATCATGCAATTAACTGCGACCAGCAGCCCCATACGCATAGCGTAATGGGGCTTCGCATTGTAGCATTCAGGATCATGACAGATTTAGTATCCAGGTAATATCAACTTAAAATCCAAAAAATTCTTCAATTTGAAGACTTACCAATTAAAGTTGAAGTCTTGGAAACAGGCTTCGGGCAACATTTGGTTCTGCCAATAGTCCCTTTCTGTTCGAATTGATGACTGAATGTGACTCGGTCGAGAGGACCTTGGGAGAGCCACATACACTGATTACTACGGCCAGCGCATACGCACACATCACATGCGAACAAATTCAAATCCACGAACGGATAAGATGTTTGTGTGCGCATGCGCTGGCCGTCAATGTAGTGTAGCTCTCCCAAGGTCCTCTCGACCGAGTCACATTCAGTCATCAATTCGAACAGAAAGGGACTATTGGCAGAACCAAACGTTGCCCGAAGCCTGTTGCCAAGACTTCAACTTAATTGGTAAGTCTTCAAATTGAAGAATTTTTTGGATTTTAAGTTGATATTACCCGCGATACTAAATCTGTCATGATCCTGTAAGCTACAATGCGAAGCCCCATTTAGCTATGCGTATGGGGCTGCTGGTCGCAGTTAGCTACTCGGTATGCGTATGGGACTGCACGCTGCTGGTCGCAGTTATCATGCAATAATGGTTTCGTACAATACGTGTACTACCTCGCCGCCGTACGGTGGCGGCTCTGGTACGAAACCATTATTGCATGAT
This sequence comes from Diadema setosum, assembly GCA_033980235.1. Taxonomy (NCBI): domain Eukaryota; kingdom Metazoa; phylum Echinodermata; class Echinoidea; order Diadematoida; family Diadematidae; genus Diadema; species Diadema setosum. The sequence continues at coordinate 34,591,564 of CM067075.1, read as the reverse complement.
TACTAAGACATGAGAGCACTTTGGGGCGAGTAAGTCTCACAGTGTTAGTTATATGAAAGGTACTTTAACCTGAAACACAAACTAAGACAAGGAAATTCAGGGAAACTTTTGAGGTAATACCAAAACTTTATATTATCTTTAATAAAAATTACTAGATGTTATGTAGTGGGGGCGCTGTGGCATAGTGGATAAGACTCCTGACTCTCGATTGGAGGACCCGAGTTCGAATCCCACCCAGTACTTATGTTCTTGGACAAGATGTTTTTACCCAGTAAGTCGCTCTCGACCCAGGTGTATAGATGGGTATCTGGTAACGCTAGGGTAATAATGATAGCAGGGCCCTCTGGTAGAGCAGTGGCAACACTGAAGAGGCTACCCTGGGTAAATAATACCTTATTATTATAATTATTATTATTATTATTATTATTATTATTATTATTATTATTATTATTATTATTATTATTATTATTTTTAGTATTATTATTATTATTAATGGTATAATTTCAAGGATGTATGAACAGTTGTTTGAAAAAATGCAGAACAAATAGAATAAACAAGGCATATACAGTCAAACCTGTGTTAGCGGCCACCTGCCTATAGCGGCCACTGAAAAATCTTCCGCATGAAATTGCTGTATTATAGACCCTTTGTACAGCAGCCACCTGCCTAGTGCAGCCAGCGGTCACTCATTTTGTATCCCATGGTGAATATCTACCTGCGTATAGTGGCCACAAAAATTTAGCTGAACCATTAAATCAGCCATGAATATGTTGGCTTTAACGTTCATTGCATGAATACTACTGAGTCCTAGCTCAGTCACAATCACGCAGACATGATCGACAAAATTAATGCAGCTCTTCGCCATGAAAAGCCGTCTTACCATTAACTTGACTATATAGATTAGATCTGGGCTTCAGTATTGCTGCCCTGAATAGATGCTACAAAGGCAAAGACAACTCCTAATAACATCTTAGAATTTTACCAAAATGCCAACTAATTAGTGTTGAAATGAATATTAAAGGACAATATGGTACTCGTCTGGGTATTGTTTGTTGTTTACGTCAGCTTCGCATATTATCAATCCCCTCAAACTCACTCGTGAACACCATTCATGCAAACCGGTATGAACCAGAGCAGTTCCTCAGTCCTGAAATGTTATTTTTGAAATAAAAAGAACAGAAGTAGGCAAAAAACAGATTAAAATGAAGTAAATTGTACAACAAAAATCCCCATGATATAGCTGCACATGCAAACTTATTTGTTGTTGTTGTTTTTTCAGAATAACATGCAGTATTTTCTGCTATTATAAAATGCAAGTATTGAAATTCAAAATGGCCACCAACCTGTCTATAGAGGCCACCTGTCTATAGCGATCACTTTTGTTGTTTCCCTTAGGTGGCCGCTATAGACAGGTTTGACTGTACAAAATGAAAAATACAACTCAACCTTTTGTTAGGAACCTTTTTTGCCTCTTGTATTCTGTTGTGTAGATTCACCGTACTGGTGGTAGTCTACTTTGTGGGCGGTATTCTCTTCATGAAGTATGTCCGTGGTGCCCAGGGCAAGGAGGTTATTCCAAACTATGACTTCTGGTCAGACTTTCCTGCACTGGTCAAGGTGAGAGAAAGACTGTCTTTGCCCCTTCCTGTTGATCATCTATCCCATTTTCATTTCTCGGGTTAGAGTGGCCAAATAGTGAAATGTACATGTTGATTATATATTTCTGGACAGTGTTGAGCTAAAAGTGGAATATCTTCCCTGTTTTCACTCTGCATACAATGTTTTGCATATACATGTTTTATGCCTTTATTTCAACAATTTCAAATAACATTAAATTATATACACTGTATTTTCAAATGCTCATGGTAAACTTACAGATTTGATTTCATTATTTTTTTTTCTTTTCACATGAACAAAGTGATTTTGACTGCGATATAGTGAAAGCACATGCACCGGCATTGTATTAGTTTTCAGGTGGTGATATCAATGTAATAGCCATATTTTTTTTTTTTTTTTTTTAAAGAAGAAAAAAAAAAGTAAGAAGTGAATATTCTTTGCCTGCGTTACGTTTGTATAGCAGGCAAATGTTGTTTTGTTCGTTAATGTATTCATGTTTACGCATTCCATCGGAGCCAGAGAAGCGGACGTATGAATAGTCCGGAATGCCACGGATGGCTTGTCAGAGTAAGGTTTTTAATGTTGGGCATATAGTGGCGTTAACGTGTGTAGAAAATCATTCTAGCTTGCATCTTCACCATGACCAGTTTAATTTATTTGTAATAATTCGGTATTAATATATGCTCCTTAATTAGCCACAAGTTTTTCCAGAGTTTTTTGCTCATTGAGTTTTATCTCTGTTTTTTTTTCTAGTCATCGTGCAAGCCATTCCTTAATATACCGACGTATATGTTTTCATACTTACCGTTGTGCTTCTGTGAGGTTAAGGAGAGGTGTAAAGGAAATTTTAAAGTGTGAGTTGTGTTTGTAAGATGCTGAAGTTATAGAACAAACTGATATTTTATGAATAGAAATCCTAATCCCAATCATACGGTGAGTGTCTCTATGACAAGCCCCGTCTTTTAAGGTTTACACATTGAAACTTTAAACCTACTACAGAAGTACTCCAATTCAAATTTAATAGTAGTTACATATGTTTTTAGAAAATGTGTGTTTTTTTTTATGTTGTGTTGAAGCACATCAGACCCTGTTCATTCGCTGTCTTCCACAGCACTGCAAAAAAATACCAGATAGAATAAGCTCTTCTAAGAGTGTACTTTTATTATCAGTAATGGTAGGAAGTATTTTGATGTAATAATGATAATGATAACAATAAAAACCCCAATAGTAACCAATCAATCAATCAATCAATCAATCAATCAATCAATCAATCAATCAACCAACCAACCAACCAACCAACCAACCAACCAATCGACCGATCGATCGACCGACCGACCGACCGACCGACCGACCGATCAATCAATCAATCAATCAATCAATCAATCAATCAATCAATCAATCAATCAATCAATCAATCAATCAATCAATCAATCAATCAATCAATCAATCAATCAATCAATCAATCAATCAATCAATCAATCAATCAATCAATCAATCAATCAATCAAACAGGTATCAGCCAATCAACCAATCAGTAAAACAATCAATCGATCAACCAGTCAATCAGTCAATCAATCAGCCAATCAACCAATCAGTCAAACAATCAATTGATCAATCAATTGATTAATCAATCAATCGATCAATCAATCAATCAATCAATTAATCAATCAATCAATCAATCAAATTGATACGTTATTACCTGTATATCATTTTGTTTCCAGGATGGTGTCATGCACTTGGTAGGACTATGTCGAGGAGATTCTGCATCTGGATATGAGTCCATTAAATAATGTGAGTAATGTAAAGGTGGAAATTTTCACAATGTGGGAATTTTTGTGCAACCAGAAGCTAGCCTGAAAGTAAAAGCATGCAAATAATTTTGCATATCATATGCTCCAAAATTAAAAACATATGAAATTCATCTGGCTGAGGGCTAAAAACTATCCATGCAAATATAGCCACTTTTGCAGTTTGCTGTGCATTATCGTAAAAATGAAAGTGACTGTTTATAAATAAGAATTCAAATTCGAAACTGACATTTATTTCCTTCAGTACCGAATCAGTGCTGTGATAATTTAGTTACAATGAGAATTTATGCACAATAAAGGAGACAGCGCATTTCTCATGCTGACCTTGATTACTTATTTCTTGCATTTAGGACCAAATTTTTTTTTATTTTCTCTCACACACAAAAGGATAATTTGTTCCAAATCTTTCTTATCATTTTCATGGTAGCACTTCAGTGAATAATTTGACTTACGAATGATGCTGTGAGAATTAAAATCAAATGGAACTTTTCAGATGATGCTATGTCTTCAAAGTTATTTGAAGACTGAGGTCTTGACCAACCTGTCAAGAAACATTCCATTAAATTTTGTAAATACAAAAATATGACGTGTTCACCAATATGAAGGGTGTATGGCATATTCAATTTGACAGTTGACTGCTTTTTGAATGTAACATCACCAAAGTGTATTTGCTATAGTATGAAATCAGAACATCTGATGTACAACTCCAAAATGCTAGATGCCTCTATTTATGTGAAAATGTTCATTTTCTTAGATGATTAGGGGATAGGCCTACTGTTACAGTTTCTTCTTGTGCCTGATATCCAAATTTGCTTCAAATTTTCATCAATGCGTTGCTTTCTTTCTTTGCTTCTGCCGTCAAGCCTATGTTAGCGGCCACCTATTTGTAATGGCCACCTGCCATATGTGGCCACTAAAAATCACCCCCCCCCCCCCCCCCCCGAGAGAAAGGCCATGTTAAAAATCCTGGCTATAGCATCCGCCTGTCTGTAATGGGTACTTTTTGGGGGAACCGTGGGTGACTGTTAAAGACTTGTTTGACTATATTTAGATACATATATGTTCATTTGTTTCCTTTGCTTGTTTTTTTTTTTTCCTCCTGGCTTTGCTCTCCTACAGGTTTTCATCTGTACTGCTGCAACTCCCATCGAATCTCAGTACCTGATTGTGCCTTCTTCCATTTTTCTATTATGTGTAAAATGCTATTAACATTTTTGAAGGCAGTCGCAAAATTTGCAAAAATAAAGAAACTTACTAATAGCTAAAGCAGTAGTTTGTAATGGGGGAGGTGAGGATTGATGTAATAGTCTCCCCAAAAATGATTAATCGTTTCTATAGAGTCTAGAGACCATTCACTGTGTGATAACAGTTTGTACTGTATCTTGACAGAAACAACACTTTGTGTTAAAAATAGAAATTCAGTCACTAACAAAAACTTAATTAGAGCTTACAGCACACTACACTACATCTTTTACAAGAACTTCTAATAATGATATGAGGTAGTATACGCCTAACAATGCCAAGATGACAATATCTATCATGCTGGAACTACCACAGTAATCTGACCAAATGAATGCAGTACGGATAGCGCTAGTTAATAGTCCATTAATTTGGCACTAATGTGTGTTGCTGGTCACTGTCATGCAGCCATGTGTCCCTATATGTGTGCCAGCTAGTGGCATCAAGGCACAGGCAAGTTATTGTCACATATTATTTCAGGGTGCATTTACAAAGTCAGAACGATGTGCTCAGATGAAAAAAAAACAATGAAAAAAATTGCTCTGTTCTAAGACTTGCATCGTTAAAGAGATTGTTCTATTTAGGGCCATTTTTGATGTCACTCTTCATAAGTGCAAGAATTGCAAGAAAGCTATTTCTTGGTGTATTATTTTAGGCAGTGTTGCATGGTCTCTGAATGATACAGAGTTTGTAGATTTTTAGTTTAGAAGACTTCCAGTGTTATTCCATGTAATGTGAGCAAGAATTTTTGCTGTCAACTTCAGGAACAGTGTATTGTTACAAAGTTTCTATTGGTTTCTCAAAACTTTGCTATAGGTTTGTATCAGTTTGCATGGGTTTTTATGCCTCCGCCACGAAGTGGTGCCGGAGGCATTATGTTTTCGGGTTGTCCGTCCGTCCGTCCGTCCGTCCTTCCGTCCGTCCGTCCGTCCGTAATGAATTTTGTGGACAAGGTAACTATCGAAACCTGTTGAGGTATCCTAATGAAACTTGGCATGTATGTGTATTAGGGGGTGAAGTTGTGCCTATCAACTTTTGGGTGCACATGCTCAAGGTCAAAGGTCAAAAGGTCAAGGTCAAATACATAAAATGTCACTATTTCCAACATATCTATTGAATGCCTGAAGATATTTTCTTGAAACTTAGTGTATACATGTATTACCCAATTCAGATTCTCTGGTGAAAGTTTGGGTCATGAGGTCAAAGGTCAAAGGTCAAAAGGTCAGGGTCAAAGACATAAAATTTCACTATTTCCACCATATCTATTGAATGCCTGAAGAGATTTTCTTGAAACTTAGTGTATACATGTATTACCCAATTAAGATTCTCTGGTGAAAGTTTGGGTCATGAGGTCAAAGTTCAAAGGTCAAAAGGTCAAGTAAAAATATTAAAACTTCTTTTTTTTCTCCGTACCTTGGAAAATTGTTCAAGGTATCTTCATGGAACATAGTATATACATGTACTGACTGGAAGTGATTATCTAGAGAATGTAGGGTTCATGGGGTCAAAGGTCAGGGGTCAAAGGTCAAGTGCAAGACTTCAAAATTTTACTATTACCCTCATATTTATGCAATGCCAGCAGGGTTATTTTTTTACACTTGGTGTATGCATGTGTAACCTAATAGAAATTCTCTGGAAAGTTTTTTTTTTTCTCTTTTTGCCTCAAAGGTCAAAAGGTCAAAGATCAAGTGAAAGTGCTGAACTATCTTTTTCCTCCATATCTCCGAAGTGGCTCAAGTTACCTTGAAACTTAGTACATATTATGCATGTTCTACCTGAAAGTAATTATCTTATGAATTTTAGGGTCAAGGGCCAGATGAAAATGGTAACAATTTACTATTCAATTCAGAAATTGCACTTTTTCTCCACACCTGTACCTTGAAAATTACTCAATGCCTTAAATGTATGAATGGGTCAAAGTCAAGTTAAAGTCCTTAAATCCCTAGATACATGCTCTCTTATTCATCCAATTAAACCTACGTCAAGGAAGGTGAACATTCAACACATTTGTGACAAACTTGTCATTCCAATATTTTGCCAATTTTGTGGAAATGTAATCACACAGTGTCCACATGTACTATCTAGACCTATTGGGAAAATCATGCATTATGGCGGAGGCATACCAGTCGCCAAAGCGACATTTCTAGTTCTTTTTCTTTTCGGAAGGTACCGTATGCTTCATCGCAGCATGCGGTTTTTACAGATTTAAGCTCTCCATTTCTTTCTATTCTCTAGTCTTGTGGTTACTGATTAGCAACTGACTATTAAGTAGGGTAGGTATCATAGTCATTGATGCAAGTGGCCATAGCTGTGTATTGTTAGCGACCAGTGATGGCATGAATATGTGACCCGCTAAAACAAAAGGATCCTCAAGTCGCTGACGGCTTCGCTGAGAAAATCGAGTTTGAAGTCACATCATCTAAATTGGTCAAAACAATCGGATTTCTGTTTTTGGCATAATGTTGTAGTCTAATGTTCTGTCTATCATCGTTTTTTGGGCCATGATTTTCCGACTTTCAACGTAACAGAAACGTGTCCGAACATTTGAATTTAGCGCCACAGCTCGACTCCGCCCCTAGCAACGAGGGAGTAATCTTATTGGTCGGTGCGTGACATCCTGATTACTGATTGGTTGTGCATAGACCGCTGGCGCTAAGCTTGAATGAACATCGCGGAGGTTGCTAGGAGTATACCTTCTATTGTCAAGCGGTGAAAACTGTCTCGCCTCCCCTTGATCATGATAGCTTCGGAAGGAAAACTTTGAAGGCATTTTTCTCGAAACTCTGATTTCCACAACCACTTGACATGCGCGAATAAAATTGTCAATATCTCCGCAACCAAGTACTTTTATAAGTCGTGCTATGTATGAAATTAAAGTAGAAGAGTAAGGAAATAATGTCATGCTGTTTTCAGAAAATTGTCGTCCCCCGACTTTCGGATCCTTTTGTTGTAACAGGTCACATATGGTTCCTGGTCTAGAATAGGACTCTCGATTTGATTGTGCAATGTTATTTCATACAGTGTCATCTTATAGAGTAAACAAAGGACAGCGTGTGCTATTTCCACGTGTGGTTGAAGGATGAACAAGGTTATTATTTCAAAATTGAGGGTCAGAATATTATGGTTTATCCCAAAGTTAATATTTATTAGAAATATGTACAAATTCAAGTGAAAGCAGAAACATTAAAGGTAGGATATCAGCTTAATGAAAATCTGAGTAGAATTGAAGAATAAGAAAGTCATAAACCACTTGACTGTTGGCCATTCCAGAATGGCGTTTTTGTTCACATCCCCGTATTAAAAATTTGCCAGCACACTACAGCCCATGTAGAATGTTTGAACAACAACAACAAGTACAGTACAACCAAAAGTGTTTAAAAAAGTGTACAAATTTCTTGAGTTAGTGTGATTCTGTTTCTCTATTTGGAAGACAATTTAGTAAGATTCTACTTTTCTCAGCATTCTTGGGGTAAAGTAATGGGGTATGGGGATGTTTCATGTGCAAGTAGTGTCATGGTATCACAGCTATAAAATGTCCATATCAGTCAAATTTAATAGACATCCAAATGGTCAAACCCCCATTTAATTTATCTGATTTTACTCAGATTTTCAGAGCTGTTGCTTTTGTTTCTATGCTTTCATTCATGATACCTCTATTACTGCTGTTGGATTATTTTCCCCACTGACATCATTTTCCAGGGTATCCAAAACATTGTCAGATTTTGTTCAAATTTTCAAACCTATTTTTGTTTTTGTTCCTCTGCTTACATTCTAGATACCTCATTTACTGCTTTAGGGTAACTTTTCTGCTGGCATTATTTTCCAGGGTATCCTCATTTGCATATATATTTGAATAGTTTTATTCATTTTTATTTTTCATAACCCACACAATATTGTATCTCACCTCCTGTCTTTTTAACAGAGGATGGTGTGACCCTTTCAGCTTTGAATAATGGATTAAAGTGGTTGGTTGAGTCACGACATTAACAGGAAGTGCTCACATGGGTTATAGATCAAGGCTGGTGCTAAAATCTTTGATTTATGCATCTTTACCTTCCTTTTTTCCATTGACCATTAGCTCTGATCTTGTGATGTTTTTGTTTATGAGTTAAACCATACTTCACCTTTGGGATTGTTTTTATATTTCTTTAACCGTTTTGAACATACATGTAGTTAAAGTTATTGAAACATGTGCTACTTTAGAACTTAATTGTAGCTACAGATGTGCTAGTGGTGAGTAGAATGGCTTGGAATGTTGAACAGTTACTACGGTGTATGCATGTTCTAAAGTATTTGGTTTTTGTACTAATTAATATAGTCCATTCCTACAGTAAATGTGAAAATAAGTAGGTCCTGAGCATTTTGAGTTACATTTCTGAGTCCTGAAAGTGTTAATTGTAAGCAATGGAGGGCAAGAAATGAGTTATTGTAATTTCTATCGATGTTGAAGTCTACTGTCAAGCAATGCAATAGGCATACCGTCATCACTTTGACTCACAGCCTGACATCATGAAAGCTTGTTATTAGCATGAAGTTTTCGAGGTATTTCAAACAATTGGTCACACAATTGGTCACACATTATTCAAATCAGATAAATTCACATAGCTGCACATGTTGAACAGTGTATTTCAAACACATAGAGAATCAGGTATTTCATCACACTGCCAGCACAGTGTAGGAAGAAAAGCAAGTACATCTATCTGCATACACACCCACACACATACATGTACAATATGTATAATTATGATACATTTACACAGACTTGTACCTCTGTGGTGTAGGTATGAATAAGCATGCACATCACACGAATTCTTGCAAAACAAACACTGTTCAAATTTCTGTGAATGCTTGGTGTGTGGATTAAAATGTAATGGTGATCCATGTAATCATAAATGCAAACTACAAATAGGATGTTTTACCTGTGCAATAGCTACATTTTTTAGGACATGATTATATTGATTATAGATTAGAACTGACGTGGGTTTGGTATGTTGTGATATCAAGGGATGTACAAGCGCGGGGGAATTATGTACACAATATAGCATGATATACACTGAGGTTAACTACTTCTCACCAGCATAAATGATAATCTTCAGTTTTTATTGTAATGGTTTACCATAATTGAAGGTACAGATTTTCAACTCGAGTTTTCAGAGATAGCCATTTTTCCACATTCCCAAAATATTCCACCCAACACAAATCATGGCAAATAAAATGATCCTCTATAACATGGTCCTGTCAATGCAATCGCTTACCAGTACATTGTACTTAGTATTTGACTACATATGAATAAACCTGTATGGTTATGTAATATCTTATGCTATAAAGAGCTATATGATTGAATGGTTTATCAGTTGGACAATGTTTTATGTATGTGCCCAATATCATGATAGGCAGAGAGAATGATGTGAATTGTAACTGTTGGCTATTTAGTAGAAATATCAATTATTGCTACAAACTGTAACACTCATACACACGCACACACGCACTCACACAAAGCTGCGCATTGTAATGTGTGATTTTTCTTTGTACTTTCGAAATACTGTGCGCATATTGTATTGTGTATATTTTGACTTTGTATATTTGGATCAGCTGTTTGTACATGTAGGAAAATATCTTTCCGTGACTAATGTCTCAATGGTTTTAATTCACTTTGTAGGCTATTTTATGCGGAACAAAGTCAGTAGGAGACCAGTACGCAAGCTTACACACACATGCATGCACGCACACAACTTCTTGATGACTTTTTTTTTTAAATGCTTGTTTGTTGGAAACTTGACATTTTTTAGGTAAGTTGCTTCAATGAAACTGCGCCTTGAGACAGCCTTGGTATCTCTTTTAGTGTACATTATGGATGTTTCTTGACTTATATGTTTCATTACACAGGTATGGTGTTTGATTTTAAATTATATGTAAACTCGAGTTGTGTTACACACAGACCAATATTCCGAGTGCCTCAAGATGTGTACCCCAGATTTGCACAAATTCACCATAACCTCACACTATTTCCTGTGACGCCAGAAGCACTGTAGTCGTACCCACAGGGTATAAGCAGTGTTACAGTGTGCTGCAGGTATCACAAGCTCTAGTCACAACCCGTCAGTATTGCCACATTTCTTAACAGTCACCTGTCTGTGTCGAGTGTGTCAACGTACATAAGTAGTAACGCTATTTTTATACTTTTTGGGGGGGCTAACCAATAACATTCTTTAATTGGATGGACTATTGAAGTAACTTATGATATGCTACTTAAGAAATGATTCTATGATTGTGTTGAAGCACATAGTAAAGTAAGGTCGTGTAACAACGAAATAAGGTCACCAAACAACGAACGATACACTCAAATGTACCAGCTACTATACTAAGCTTATACATCGTATTGTATTTGAAATGTGATATGTAGTCCCACATGTACAAAATAATGTCTTTATGTTATGCTTTTGTAATGCCTACTGATATAACTGAGAACTGAGATATTATCGGCTATAACGAGAAAAACGACTTGGTCCCGACCTTCTCGTTATATCGAGTTTCCACTGTACAAGTCAGAGCTTGACATTAGGGGTGGCCCGTTGGACTGCATGGGGCCACTAAAGATGGATGTCAGACCACCAAATCAAATCTTTTGGTGGTCCAATTGGGCTCTTTAGATTGAACATTGATTTTTATTTTTCCGTATATTTCTGGCCACTACATATGTCTTTCGGACCATCAAAATTTCACTTGTAAAGATTTGAGTGCCCCTAACGTGCCACCAGAAAAAAAAAATGAAAAAGTTAGTGTCGAGCCCTGTTATAGCTATTCCAGATTATTTCTGGCTACTTAACTTGCATTTCTGTGTTTAATGGCTCGAAAGTGCGATGTTACTTGCATTAGAGGAACATTACGGAGAACTAATTTCGGGAGGTTATTGCTATTGTGTCTTTGATTGGCAGAAATTTCCATGTTTGGTGTTATTTCTTTGAAATCATCTGATGTGTAATGAGAAATTTTTTGAACCATGTGTACACAGTGGCTCTATTCAATAATTATAGTCGAATAAATGGTGAATTATTCTTTCACTTTCTGAAAAAAAAAATATATATATGAAGGAGAAAAAAAAAAACCCTGGAAGTGTCATTATTGTTAAGACTCTTTTGTGAATTGTCTTTTACTAAGCTTGGCCTGGGCCCCGTTTCATAAAACTTGTTATCAGCGACAACTGCCACACTAGTACTTCTGTGACAAATTTGCTCTCAGCCTATCAGATGCAAGGATTTCAGTAGCATGTAACAGCCATAAAAACGTGTCACTGATAACAAGTTTTCTGAAACGGGGCCCAGATTTGTACTTTCAGTTGGCACATTTATTTTGTGGTAGGATTGTTTAAAGTGGAGTGGTACATGTATTGCTAATTATGTGTTGGGCAGAGCAGTATAGCCTGTACCGCGCACATGTGCAGGTGTACTAGTATACAAGTGCATTTTTTTTTTTTTATTTATCTCTGTCTTCTATTCGTCAGCCTTTTGTTTACAATGAATATAGGCCTAAATAATCTACACTTTAGGTGTACATAATTCGTATAGCGTAAGCATCCCCCTTAAAAAAAAACTAAACAAAAACAAAAGAAGGAAAGTGGTCAAAGCAACAATCTTCGTGTACCACGTTTGGTTTTGTTTTGATCGTACAATGATTGTGCGTAACAGTGCAATTACGTTAACATGTATGCATTCTCATTGTTTTTAAAATCTATACCAATGGAAATCTTTTAAGACATTACAATGTACAATATACTAGTATAATTATAAACGAATCAGAATTAGATCATTGATTAGGCACCGAAAAACCGACAAAAGAAATATGTCGATTGTACACCTAATATTGTGTGATAGAATATTTCCACCACCTAAATCAGAAATGAGATTGGAAGAAATGAAGAGTTTGTTTGCAAAAACCGATAAGTCCATTTTTGAAGATTTTGAAGTACGGCCTCTGTCATAAAGTACAAAATAATACCTTTTAAATGATATATTGGTCACTACATATAAAGGTATATTTTTGAAGTTATGGTCAAAAGAAGCAAAAATTTTCTTATTATTCTCTTTATTTTTCTTGACCTTTAATCGCAAATATCTCCATTTGGCAAATATGGACTTATCGGCTTTTGCAAACAAACTCTTCAAATATTTAACCAAAACTTAGATTGGATTAAAATAGACAATGCTCCTTATACATCTACCCTGAATCAAAGACCTCGTTATTTTCAGTGTAAAAATACAAATGTCCATTGCCGCGTGTTCGAGCTAAGAATAATATTATTTTGGTGATTGCATACAATTCAATCATATCCGTTGTACGCATGAACTGCCATTGCGTACTGTGGTAAATAAAAAAAAAAAAATGTGACCATGTCATTATACATTGTACTTGCAAAGCTAGAATGAAGTTCTCTGTACATCTGTCCCTTTCTCTCTCTCTCTCTCTCTCTCTCTCTCTCTCTCACTCTTTCTGTTACATCTCCAGTGATATGCCCATCCTCTCTCTCTTTTTCCCATTAAAACTTTCATTCTAAACATAACGATTGTTCAAGGGTTTCGTATTCACTTGGTTTTTTATTTGTTTTCTTTCTTTTTACACAAATATTCCTTATAACCTATTATACTCTACTGAAAATGAGATCGCGTGTTTATTCACGTGACCCTGATAACCAAGTTACATATGAGTTGCATATCAGTGCATACTATATAATGATTTTTATTCATCCAATTAATGAACCCGTAGTTCAAGTTCAGTCTTACGATCGAGTGCTAACAAGTCATTTTGTTTGGAGGGCAGAGAGTTTGCAATAATCATAGTCATAGCGCATGATGTGGAACGCTAGCATTCACCATTCTTGTTAATGATACAGTGCTGTTTATACAATACATGTAGGTCTATGGCTGTGTGATTTCAACGTGATGCTAATCAAAAACCCAAATCATGAATCATGCACAAAGCTATCTTCACAAGCAGAACGTGGCAAAACGCATCAAAGTAATTTAGAATGCCTGACAAGATGAGATATTCCCAAAATGTAGCAATAAACCCTGCAAAAACGAGTTGTCTGACCATCCTTATACAATGCCATAGACCTATTGACCGATTCGGGTTCGTTGAGGGCAGCAGACATTTTACGGCACAGGGCGCAGCCATAGTGGGTGTATCAGCCGACCCCCTCTGCTCTCCCCCACCCTGGGGCAACATGTTTATCGCGCACTTGTAACAAAGGTTCGCGCACTAAGCAAGCATTCGCGCACTCAGTACGAGACGCCCATTGGCTAAAGCAGTTTTTCATTCTGCGCGCGTGCTAATGTATAGGGAGAGGGGTTGGGGAGTGCGGGGGGGGGGGGGGGGGGGTCGGCTGATACACCCACTATGGCGGCGCCCATGCCAAAAATACACATAGCGCGTCACAGAATCGGTCAATAGCTTCTTCTTCTTCTTCTTCTGGTTAAGTCTGCCTCCTTCAATAGCCTGAAGATTCTTGCAGACTGGTGCTATTTACATTATAATACAATTTATTTACAGATATTTACAAGCACATAGAAAATTTGACGAAAACAATTAGCCACTGTGATCAACCGTTAGACGGTTTCGAAATGATCCCACAGATGGCGCAGAAACAATGTCTGACGACAGGGAATTCCAGTTCCTTACAGTTCTTGGGAAGAACGAATGGCGATGCGATTCAGTTCTCGAATATGGTACCTGATAGCAGTGTGGTTGCGAGGCTCTCGTTAACTGAGTAGCCTGTTTGATAATATAGTCCTGTGCTGAAAGAGGAGTAAGATTATTGTGTATTTTGTACATCATAATTAGCCTGTCATTTTCTCTGCGCTGTTCCAGAGTGGTCCAATCAAGTTCTTGTAGCATTTTGGTGACACTTGAGGTGTTATGGTAGCGATTTAAAGTGAATCGCGCAGCTCTTCTCTGGACCATTTCCACTTGGTGGATTAGGTTCTTGGTGGATGGGTCCCAAAGTGTAGAAGCATACTCAACAATTGGTCGAACCAACGTTTTGTAAGCTGTGGCTTTAACATCAGAAGATTTTATGCGAAGATTGCGTTTTAGAAATGCAAGCACGTTATTGGCTTTATTGACAGTATTATTGATGTGTTGGGTCCACTTCAAATCAGAAGTAATGGTTACACCTAAGTACTTCACGGATTCAACAGATTCAAGAGGGGCGTTATTTAGATGATACACGTGTTGCATGTACCTTACTTCTTTTCCTGGATATTGTCAAAACCTTGCACTTATCTGTGTTCAAATCCATCATCCATTTTTTTCGCCCAGTCACCAATTTTGTTTAGGTCCTCTTGAAGATTTTGCGTATGATGTTGATTGTCGATGGTCATGTAAGAAATTGCATCATCGGCAAAGAGGCGAACCTTTGACGCGAGACCATCAGGCAAGTCATTGATGTAAAGCAGAAAGAGGCAAGGCCCAAGAACCGACCCCTGAGGCACTCCAGATCCTACCGCTACTGAAGAAGATTTAATACCATCCAAAACAACCCTCTGGCTTCTTCCATTGAGAAAACTTTGAATTAGTGTCATGCCGGGGTTTTTTCTTTGTTTTTTTTTTTTTTTCAGCCTTCGACATAAGTTGTTTACGATGCACTCCATAGTTAGTTTTAAACCTACAATGATTTATTTAATGAACCCGTGCATTATGGTGCGTAGTATGGGTCCCTATTTTAGACGAAGGGGAAATAATGAGACTGTTGTTTTTGTATTCACACGCAGTCATTCTTATGAACAATGTAGTCATGCACTCCCAACACAATCATTGCTCTGCGTTTTGACCGCATTGACCAAATAAAAACAAAAGAGCCTCAAAAAACTACAAATTCATATCTAAATATTAAAAAACAACAACACAAAAAGCACAAACAAACTTTGAGTGATTAGTCGTTGATGCGTGTCCTTAAGGTCATCACGTATTTACAGTCGTCAATAGGGTTTGAAAAGCATCAGTTCAGATATGAAGCATCATAGATCGTTATCGATCTCACGACACCGATTTTGATAATCGCCTCGCCATAACGACACAAGAACAGGACACGATGTTCTCTCGTTAAATTGTTAGTCCACTACACTGTACCACATAACGCTCTGCAATTGATAATTTACTTCCCGCCAATTGAATAGCAAATCGGAGGCAGACGTTTCACGATGAAGACACAGCTGAGCAAGAGCATACTCGCTACAAATCAATCTAAAACTGGTTCGTGTTTCCAGTCGCTCCCGGCTTGATTGGCTGCAAGACTCAGCGTCCCGCCGAGTCCACATAATGGCGGGCGAAAGATCTAACGAACATTTGCAGCCGACGCTATGCAAGTACATGTACCTTTTTAGATGGCATCGTAGTGTATTGTATGTCGGATCCCGAAGCATCACTTGACAACCAGTTTCGATCTCTCGAGTCTTGAAAACCAACCATCAGGTATAGCACTCTCGATAGTCGATCGTATTATTGTATTCTTCGATTTTGTTTTGGATTTTTTCCCTAAGCAGACTAAAAAAACAAAGAAGACTTTTTAAGTAGGTTCGGAAACTAGCTTGCTACTAGTGGTTGCCAATGATCGCTGGCAATGTTTAATGATTTTTTTTTTTCCTGTTTACATACTGCATTGCATTGCAAAGACCTGTACAAACCCGGCAATTTACCGGCGATTGTCGGCATTTCGTGCCGGTACTAGTGACCCACAAACATTTTTTAGTTAATCCCGAGAAATATTTGATCGAAATCTGCTCACGCTTATTCCTCTCTGTGATATCACATGAACTCATACTGAACTAGGACGAGTTCGAAAGGTTTGTCTTCTGTCGTCACAGTTTCATATCATGAGGCTTTATCATACAGTGTGAGCACCACATGATCACGACGCTTTTTATTTAGGCCGATCATTTCGAAGGTCGAACGGAAAATTCACTCAGCGGCACCCCTTTTGCTTCCTTTGAAACGTCATCGACATCACCCAGAAAGAACAAACCACAATATGCAGTCAGTCATCATCCTTTCTACAGACACGATCCTTTGAGACGACTATAAAATAAAGTGGATTAATGTCAGTACTGTATCTTATTCGGCAAACACCGGACACCATGCACTGCTACAATCTCGTCTCTTGCGTTTGCGGTTCGAGTACTCGCATTTCAGTCGCCATGTTCAGACTGGCCAGACTGGAGACAGTTGGAATACAGCTCGATTTTCTCTTGTGCCGTCGACATCTCCTGGGTGTGAGGGTGGCCTTCCATTGTTGTCTGACATCGGGATACCGAGCACAGTGGAAAATAAAGATGAAGAATCCCTGGAAAGCCACGCAGATCGCAAAAAGAACCTGCAGTCACGAAAAGAGAATACGTGTAAATTAAGCAAAAGCTATCAGAAGACAGAAGCTGAGTGCAAGGGTAATCTTATATACCATGGAATAAACTGAAATCTTTATTGCAACTGGCTGACAAACTGCCCTTCATCGACATAAATAAACACCGATTCTTCAGTGTTGTCGCTATGATAAACCTATGATGCACCTAAGCATTTCTGGAATAAAATGCAGCTACTGCACCGTAATCTTAATGGATATCAAGAAGGAAAGAAGAGGAATCTTTGTTAATTTTGATTCAGTGGACACATCGATAGATTATCTTTTGGACCTGAAATAGCATTTATGACCACAGTCCAGATAGAGAGCATACGAATGGCAAAAGGAACCACACGTCGTTTTCTTTCTAAGATCCTAAAAACGTTCAGATGAAGGAAACATTTGTTTAGAAAAGTTTTTTTTTTGTAACCTTTTCATCCTATAGTTAGCTGTCAAGCATATGGCGACCAAATTAACAGACACATTCAATGGCATTGAAACAATGAGAGCTAATTTAACATGATATCAGACAACATGAATTCCGATACAATTTATATTTCTATTCCGAGATGATAACAAAAGTTGCAAAACATATTATTATACAATAATTCGAAGAGACCTTCGTTGCTCTTCGTAAAATAATGCGAGTCAGCTGACTTTGTTACTTACGTACTTTGTTTATTTGTTATTTGCAGATTATGCCTGTTGCGATTACCAATGGATTCTTTGGATAATGAACGGGATTCAAAGACGATAATCACAACTGTTTTAGTTGAAATAGCATGCATCGCGACTGGTTTACAATTGGCGCTAATCAAGCTTCTTGAAACGGAAACGTTTACCCTTGTTACCGACCTGAAATGTAATGGCAGCTGCATGTGGTCCCTCGGCTGTGTTTACGAACTGGAAGTTGACGGCAGCCGCGGCGCCAAATATCCATGTGATACCCAGCAGCACCAGTAAAGCCACTGCGCCTTTTAGCTGGTTCAGCGGCGTCTTTTTGCCATCTGTGTAGAGGGAAAAGGTCAGATTAGAACGATGAAATATAACAAGGTGAAATGCTGATCATTGGTAGAGTTAACTAAAAATGGAATCATAATCAAGCATATTGAAGGCAGTGTCATTAGCAGATTGAGTATGATCAGACTTAATAGGAAATATAGACAATTTTCACAAGTGTGTAGGAAAGTGATATTGCTTAGAATGATCAGACTATAGTGCACAAAGTGCGAAATTCAGCAAAGAGTGTGTTAAGTATCGCCTCACAGAACTCCAAAATGTTCTCTTCAGAGTCTGCGTATCTATTATATATATATATATATATATATATATATATATATATATATATATATATATAAACGAGAGTAAAGAGGCGGTAGACGTTGCTTAATCCTCACAAGTGAGTTTACTCAAGCTTTCGGGCTTCCTGTCCTTTGTCAAGAGGTGTGAGGTGCACACTTCACATTTGGCCCGGTTACATGCCAGCAGTCAATTTGCAGCCGGTTGTGGGGAACCGGAACATTTGTGGTGGTGGTTGAAGTTAGGCCTAACTTCATATATATATATATATATATATATATATATATATATATATACAGTCAAACCTGCCTTAGCGGCCACCTGTCTATAGCGGCCACCTGTCTACAGCGGCCACTGCAAAATCCCCCCGAGAGAAAAGCCCTGTTAAAGACCCTGTGTATAGCGGCCACCTCTCTAACGCGGCCAGCGGCCACAAATTTTGTTTCCCGCGGGAGATATTAACCTGTCTATAGCGGCCAAAAACCCAATGGAGCCGTAGCCAAGCCGATAATTCAGCGTATTTTTCTGTTTGGTAGCCGTACGAGCAACGTTCAGTGATCGCCACCGCTGCATTCATCCCTCATTCAGTCATAATAACGCACGATTCTTCACGACAATAAACATGTTACTGTGCAACAATATCATATACACCGGCATGGTTAAATGCATGAAACACGGTGTATGCATACGTACACACAATAATACACTTTGCATGTACATGTAAGCAATGCACACAAAGTTGGATTACCTGTCTACAGCGGCCACCTGTCTATAACGGCCACTTTTTCCATCTCCCTTAGGTGGCCGCTATAGACAGGTTTGACTGTATATATATATATATATATATATATATATATATATATTGCATATATATATATATATATATATATATATATGTATGTGTGTGTGTGTGTGTGTGTGTGTCTGTGTGTATGTCTGTATATGTGAATGTTCGTAATACCATTGGCGTAGATTTTCCTGATGACCCTGAGAACCAGTCCAAAGACGACGCTGTTGAAAAGGACGATGACGACCATGGGTAGAAGAAAGAGGCAGTAGAACGCGATCGGACTGAGACGACAGCTGTATAGGTATAGAATAAAGATAATAGAGAAAATAAAAAATTGAAATGAATACATTTGCATATTGATTAGAATTATACGTTCTTGTACAGCTGTATAGGTGGCCACAATATTAATTTAAGTCCATCTCATGTTTTCACCTTGTCATATTGATCATAAATCCATGTTTATAAGTAGATATAATGTTACTTTAAACCCATCGCATGTTTTCACATTTTCATATAAATCACGTATACGTTTCATTTTTTGTAAGTGGACACAATGTTCATTTACATGCGTCGCACGTTTTCACATTGTCGTATGCAGATACGCGTATACACAAGTCTGAGAAAGACTTCTGAGTAAATCAATCATAATTTGAGAATTTTCCAGAATGAAATAATTGATTGCCAGAATACTCACAAAAACCTCCATCCTACCTGAAAGTACAATTCTCGTGGGATCCGTCAAAGATGCTAACGTTGACAGCAGCTGGTATAACGACGATTATTAGCGGTACGCCTGCAGGAATGAGTTGCAAATAATTATAATGACTATCACAACTTCGACTGCTGCTCATTATAATGATAACAATACACTGGCGTAGCCAGGGAGGGGGGGGGGGGGCGATGGGGGCGGTCGCCCCCCCCCCCCCCCCTAAGATTTGGACCGGGGATTTGGGAGGCGGAAAAAAAAATGCGTGTATACTGTATGCATTCACATGAAGCGGGTCTCCTTTGCAACCTTTCATCAAATAAGATCATATTTGTTTTTTGAAACTTTCACTCAAAGTGTGCACCAGATCGTTGAATTTCAATTCAAAATATGCAAAATATCTCGTGCTTGGGAGGGGGTATCCCCCCTCCCCCTCTGTGCCTCTTTCCCTAGCTAAGTACACTTTTTAGATTTACAAAAAAAAAAAAAAAATATGAATAATTCTGAGTGCACAAGACTTATCACTTATATTCCGAAAACTCAAAGTTCCCTCATGTACAAGGGGAATTTCACCTTTGAATAGACCCTTTCCTCCCTCAGTCTTCCCCCCCCCCCAAAAAAAAAAAAAAAAAAATCAGGTTTTTTTTTTTCCTTTTTGGTGATTTCCCAAATATTCCATCAAATATGCGTATACGAGATATCTCAATTTCAACCTTAAAAAGGCAAAAGCTCCATAGTAAGGGAAAGATGGAGATAACACTCGCACTCGCCTTCTCCCTACTCGCCCCCCCCCCCCCCCCCCGCCATGCATAGAAGTAGACTGTGGCTACACTTTGAACATAAACAGTTTTCCAAATATGACACAAAATGTGCGCACTAAAACGTTAAACTGCAATCAGAAAATCATACAGAATCTGCTTCCACAGACCCTTCTCTTCTGATTGACAAATTTCCAGATATTTCAACAAAAGTGTGTGCCAGATCGTTGAATTTCAGTTCTAAAAGCTTAAAACTGAAAAATAAAAGAAGGCTCCCTTGAATATGGGAGAGGTATCTTGCCACCCATTCATTGCTTGTTACCCACTAAAGACTTGGTACATTTTTGGGAATGACAATTTCCGACTTTTCCACAAAAAGTGTGCACCAAATCGCTTTATTATTCTATAAAAACGCAAAAGCTTCGCGAGCGGGAGGGGGAATCCCCCTTCCCCTACTCTACCTCACTAGACTCTGTACATACACACAGATGATGCACATTCGGAATAAGAGCTAAATTCCGTGATTTTAACACTTCAATGAAAAAGTATTGCACCAAAAATTTGCACCAGATCGCTGAATTTCAGGTCTGAAAACGCAAAAATCACTTTCGTGTGGGGAGGGATATGCCCCTATCTACACCCTCGTGTGCATGCTTTTTCTGTTTGATTGCTGAGCAGACAGCGTTCATGATATTCAGTGTAAGAATTAATACAAGAAGATTATCTAAATGATACCATTTTATAGACAAATTGTTCAATAATAATCTACATCAAAATATACTGCTACCTTAAACAAGTGCAACTGTTTCACGTCGATAAAACGCGCAAAAACATGCATCAAATTGCACCATTAACAACATCAAAATACAAAAAGTTCTTACGGTGGGAGGGGGGACACCCTCCTCCAACACCCTCCCCTCCCCCCTCGCTCGCTCCGCTCGCTCGGGTTCAGTCTCGTTCATGACATTTAGTGAAAAGAATTAATACAAGAAGTGTATTTAAATTATACCATATTGTAGGCAAATTATTCAATGATAATCTACATCAAAATATACTGCAACCTTAAACAAGTGGGACTGTTTCAACTCGTTAAAACACGCAAAAACATGCATAAAATTGCACCATTTGCAACATCAAAATGCAAAAAGTTCTCACCGTGGGAGGGGGAACACCCCCTCCCACACCCTCCCATCCCCCTCGCTCGCTCCGCTCGCTCGGGTTCAGTCTCGTTCATGATGTTCAGTGAAAAGAATTAATACAAGAAGTGTATTTAAATTATATTACCATAGGCAAATTGTTCAATAATAATGTACATCAAAATATGCTGCTACCTTAAACAAGTGGGACTGTTTCACGTCGATAAAACGCGCAAAAACATGCATCAAACTGCACCATTTACAACATCAAAATGCAAAAAGTTCTTACCGTGGGAGGGGGGACACCTCCCTCCCACACCCTCCCCTCCCCCCTCGCTCGCTCCGCTCGCTCGGGTTCAGTCTCGTTCATGATATTTAGTGAAAAGAATTAATACAAGAAGTGTATTTAAATTGTACCATATTGTAGGCAAATTGTTCAATGATAATCTACATGAAAATATACTGCAAACTTAAACAAGTGGGACTGTTTCAACTCGTTAAAACACGCAAAAACATGCATAAAATTGCACCATTTGCAACATCAAAATGCAAAAAGTTCTCACCATGGGAGGGGGGACACCCCCCTCCCACACCCTCCAATCCCCCTCGCTCACTCCGCTCGCTCGGGTTCAGTCGCGTTCATGATATTCAGTGAAAAGAATTAATACAAGAAGTGTATTTAAAACTATACCATTTTATAGGCAAATTGTTCAATAATAATCTACATCAAAATATACACGTACTGCTACCTTAAAAAAGTGGCACTGTTTCACGTTGAAAAAACGCGCAAAAAACATGCATGAAATTGCACCATTTTTCAACATCAAAATGCAAAAAGTTCTCACCGTGGGAGGGGGAAACCCCATCCCTCCTCGCTCGCTCCGCTCGCTCGGGTTCAGTCGCGTTCATGATATTCAGTGAAAAGAATTAATACAAGAAGTGTATTTAAATTATACCATTTTATAGGCAAATTGTTCAATAATAATCTACATCAAAATATACTGCTACCTTAAACAAGTGGGACTGTCGATAAAACGCGCAAAAACATGCATCAAATTGCACCATTTACAACATCAAAATGCAAAAAGTTCTTACCGTGGGAGGGGGACACCCCCCCCCCCCCCCCTCCCACACCCTCCCCCCTCGCTCGCTCCGCTCGCTCGGGCTCGATCGCTTCGCTCCCTCGCAAACTAACCGCCCCCCCCTCCCAAGATGAAATCCTGGCTACGCCGTTGTAACAATATCAATACTTCTGATACCACCAGGACGTTTATTCGTAATGATAACATCATGACACACTTCTGTACTGTTTTTGTTTATTTAACAATGAATGTTTCTTTTTCTTTTTTCAATTTATCGTATAAAGTAGCAAAGCGCAAGTTGTCTAAAGGGCCAGAACGCCATGATCAATAACGCACATCCCTGACGCAGGCACGATAAGAAATGAGACAGTTACACGAAGGTAACAATACACCACGAGTATTGATGCTGCTCATAAACGTCGGAAATCCATCAACGAAGGTCTGTATTCTCAAAAAAAAAATCGAGTGAAAATATTCACTCTTGAAGGAGTGAATACGAAAAAGAGTGAATTTACTCAGAGTGAGATCACTCTTACATACCGAATGGTACCGAAAGGTATTTGCCAATGCCCTCTAAAGAGAGAGATTTACTTAATTAAAGAGTGAGATCACTCCAAAATCTTCGAGGATCCCTGATGTCAGTCCAAAATGAGTGAAAATGAACATTTTCACTCAAAATTCACCCCGATTTCACTCTAAATTTACTCTTTTTTTGTATTCACTCCTTCAAGAGTGAATATTTTCACTCGATTTTTTTTTTAGAGAGAGTAAGTAATTATTAGCTCATCTATCTCTCAACAACAGCAGTAACAACAACGACAACGACAACAACAAATCACTAGTCGCGCGATGGGTAGAAAGTCCTTTTCACTGATCAACAAACACTCCTATTGTACGAAAGGTATTTGTATACAGACACAATTGCTTTCACAATGTTCATTTCATAAAGGAAAACAATAAGTTACAGAAAGCAGATTGTGTTATCTCTCTCTGAAACCCCACTCATTAATAATGGTAATAATAATAATAATAATAATAACAATAATGATATATATATATATATATATATATATATATATATATATATACACAATACAGTTGTATCTAAAGTTAAACTACAATTAAGTATGAGATCTCACCCCAAGCAATGATGCCGGCCTTTAGGACGAAATGGGAGGCGTGCGAAGTGAAGACTTTGACTAGACACGTGTACATGTGGACGGCCTCCACGCCATTCCACATCAGCGAGACGAGGATGATGTAAACGCGGAAGATATTGGCCACCCGGCACCCGATCACCGTGTCGCAGAAGGCCACGGAGGAGATCAGCATGAGAAGGAGCATGAGGATGGCCACGCAGAGATTGACGTGGATCAGGGTGGGGAGACCACGACGGAGATTACTGAAATACGGAATTTAGAGAGAAGATTATAAAACAGTGTTTACATGCTATAGGCCTATGGTCAATGTCCCCATATAAAAAAGGGGGAAAAAATCGGCCAATCGTAATGCCCTTATGTACGGCATGTGGCATCAGGGGGGCATTTCATGAATCGTTTTGTCAGATAGTTCGTCTGACAAACTGTTAACAGCTACTGAAAACCTTGCATCTGATTGGCTGAGAGCAAATTTGTCCGACAAGTTGTCAGACAAAGTGCTTCATGAAATGCCCCCCTGAAGTGAACATGCACTGTTAATACGTCATACAACGTCCCTTCCTTGACGCACCACACGGATCATAATATGGAAAAAATTGTGAACAAATTTTCAACGAAAAGACAGAAATTTGGTAATTCTTTCATTGAACTGCCTTGGAAATCTTTGACGAGCTGTACGTTTAACACTAAATACCTGTGATCTGCATGTCTATACAAGTCGAGACGCACAATTATGATAATGATAAAATCACGTCTAATCGCGCTCTTGAAACAGAGCTTGATACTACTATAATAAAATACTATCATAATAATAATTGTACACCAAAAACAACCACAGAAACAGAACCAGAAATCCAAATAAACATATGCATAGAATGAATGCAAAAAAATATAATTAGAACTCGTTTATGGATGTTGAGGAAAATCGGACAATCCTTTGACGAGTTAAGATTCTTTTTTTTTTCTCATTAAATTCCATTGTTCCATCGTTGGACTTCACAGAACACTGCTACAATTCGTGACGTCACCCATGGACAACGATAGAATTTCCACAAAATTTCTTTAAAAAAAATGAAAGGTTCTCTTGATTTACCTCTGACTTTATTTTAAGGCTAATATTATTTCCCTCTTTATTTCTAAAGAGGTAGACTAGATAAAGGTCAAGTGCTCTTTCATTACGCCATATAGAAGGGTAAAAATAATTATAGGACTTACGGGAAGAAAGCATAGGTGAGGATGGTCATAAGAATACTGATGATGGAAATACTGTAGCCAATGTAACTCGTAATGGTGAGACCAAGGGAGTTCGGGATGCCCTGTGAGAGAGTGAGAGAAAGATAGATAGATAGATAGATAGATAGATAGATAGATAGATAGATAGATAGATAGATAATGAGGAAGAGAGGAAGATTTTGTTTAAGCCTTTTTATCACTCTTTCGGACGGTAATGACTGGTATCGATCAGCGTCAATCTGTTTTCTTTTCTGAGACTGCTCTGTTGCTCTTGTGCATACAGTTATATAATACATGTATATTCATATGTTTATCATTCTATAAGACATAGTCTTCATTGCACTTCGATAGTATAATTATGTATCATTTTCTATCTCTTTTTTTTTCAATAAGTGCATTATAATCTCCTTCATTGATACTGCATCTATGTCGATATCGCTTTATATCGGGCTATTTTGATTGGAAATTTTATCATTATACGGTACAATCACATTTCTAAGTTTAAATACTCTAAGAAGTAATGAAAAACTTACTATGAACTCCAGAGGGCCGGGCGGGGTCTCAGGCGTTGTCTTGAATTTAAATAAAAAGAATACAGAATACCCATACATTATGTACATTCAGGTACTAAATATATTTGTAGGCCTACATGAATATCTATCTACCTACTCCCTATCTATCTCTGTTCATCTATCTATTTATTCATCTGTAAACATAGTAGAGGCAACTAGTATAGTGGAATAATGAAAAAAGAATGATGATAGTTTCAAAAAGTGATCATTCTTTTTCCAGAGGGATCAGTCACGAATATATCCCGAGGAATGTCAATTAATAGTAACACATAAAGATATTAGGACTACGAACGACATTTATGGTAAACTCCTCACGTAACGGGAAGAAATCAAAATCAGAATGTCTTGCAATAAATGAAGCCGGTAACACCCATCAGTCCTTTCAGTGAAAAGAGCATTATTATCATTACGTCAGCTTCATGTCTTACGAGATTATTGTTTACTAAACGATGGTTATTGCATTGCTGTTCACATTGCTATCGAACGACTTGTGCCAGCATCAAAAGCTTGATTTGACGATTAGTCCCTACGTCCCCAAGAATTGGCTCAGATTGAATGGTGCTATAACCCGGATGTCACACCTGAATGGGTGATTGCAAATTGGCGCTAAAACATCAGTTGACGATTAGATGTCGTTTGACAAAGATAACAGCCAAAGGTAACTATACCATTTGGATGTCTTTAAAGAACTCTTTATCTATTATTCATCAACAATCCTTATGAACTTATTTCGTAAGTCATGAAACATACTTCGGGCTTCCTGACTGTGTCCAGGCGTGTAACATTTCACAGACACGATGCTGCATAAGGGTGTTACGATAATAACCGACAAGACCAACGTTGCGAATTCTACCATCGTTCAAAAAGGCCAAAATCTGTGTTCTTACCGGCGCTGGTGTTGGAATCAAATCCCGGATGAGTCCAATGATTTCTAGCAGAGTGCACATGCACACCGTGTAATTGTCATTGGTGAAGTTCAGCGTGCAGAAAGATGAATCCCACTCTATTTCAACTGCGGAGAGGTTATGAGTTGTAAATATTAAAAAAACACACAAAGTTAGTATCATGGATTTAACTTGAAGAGAATGACAGGCACAAAAGAAAGTGCACGTGGGGTGGGGGTAGGAGTGGAAGGGTTGCTATAGTGGAGGCAGTAACTAGAAGGAGTAGGAGGAAGAAGAAGAATGGGGTAGGAGACAAAGAATTGAAAATAGCAGATATAGGGAGGGAAATTGATCACAGGGGATGAATGTTTGCTGATACAATGATAACTGAGTTTGTTTTTGTTACTTTAGTTATGTCACTTACTCTATTACTGTGTGTTTGTTGGTATTATGTGTTTGTTTGTTCGTTCGTTTAATCTGTTCACGGACTTGCATGGAAGAATAGCTTTGCTGAAACAAATTGCCGTGATTAAATAGAATTTTGAAAAGGACATTTTTATTTTGATGAGAAATCAAAAACTTCATAAATACTTTTTGAGCATATTACAATTGATTAATTATTGTCTAACAATTTGCCGAACGATTGTCAAGACGCTATTTTCTGCTTCATTCATTTCTACATGTCAAAGGCCACTGGCGATTCTGGGGAACATTTCGACTGCCAAAACAAATGGAATCTGTCGAGACCATCATTTCAATGAGCTCATAGCTGGTATTTCATTACAGTGGTTCATCATGGTGATCTATTAAAAAACTATTACGACTAAAAGTAACGCCTAATTCAAATTTCGTATTTCGTTTTTATCACCAATTTATTTTCAAAAAATGCTTAAGTTTGATCAATGATCCATGTACATGATTCTTAAAGAGCTCTCTTTGTATATTAACCTGCATACTGCATAAAACGAAAATCTTGTCAAAAAATGATCCAAACACAATTGAAACGAAAAATCAGCAAACCACTCTAAGAACCTGCATCGTGCAAAAAAAAATTAATATAAGAGCAAATGGTTCAGATTTTCAATGCACACAACAGAAATGAGGCCATTAATACATACATGTATGAAAGGATAGATACTTCACATCAATCCACTTTGAAATGTCGAATGAGTTTATGCTCACCTTGGTTGAGCAGGTCTGGCATGGGTTCATGAGCGCTCAGTAGACGGGCAGAGCTACAAGCTAGATCGCCTAGACTTGGCATTTCGTCCTGTTGGAGCAAAGATTCTTTTATATATTATATTACCTACGCATAGGTGACTTATTGAACGGAGGTGCAACATGATATGATCAAAACGATGATAATAATTATTATGAGCAGTTTTCTCCCTCAGATTTGAAGAAGAAAGAGAATATAGTCTTGCCCTGTTTTCACAATGATGTGAACCCCCCCCCCCCCCCCCACAAACTTAGCAGAACAATGAGCGCGGGCGTTAATAGTTCTAAATGACATAATGACATGCTAACAAAGTGTGTAATGCACATACAAGCAAGTCTGATATGTATATATTTGTATTAGTAGCAGTAATAATAATGATAACAATTATTATAATGATGATGATGATAATAATAATAATAATAATAATAACAATAAAAGTGTACACCTCTATAACGCAACAATCCATCAAAGAGATGCTCATGGCGCTTTTTTGGCCTTAAAAAAGGAAGAACAAAATTATTATTGATGCTTTAAATGATTTAACCGAGGATGACTATTTCATATTTCAATATGTCGTACAAATGTATACAATATTATACATTTTTATTCTTTTTTGTGACAAAAATATATATATTTACAATGAATTTATGTGCGTACTTGTGTGTGGATGACTAGTTTATATTTAAATATGCAGTACAAATGTATACAATATTATACAATTTTATTCTTTTTTTGTGACAAAAATATTTATATACAATGAATTTATGTGCGTACTTGTGTGTGGTATACTGTATAGACACAGAGACACGCAAATTTTGAAAGTAAGATACTGATTGAAATTTTTGTGTCTTACCTGATCGTCCTCAGAATGATAGAATGTGATGGCCAGTGGTTCCGTGGTTTCTTCCAGCGGTACCCCGTCCGTGTACACGTGAATGTAGATGAGACCCGCGTCGTCCACGGGCGTGATTTGAGCCAACTCACTCACGAAGAACTTCCCTGGTTTCACATAGCAGTGAGCAGAAGTGTACACGGTTGTTTTTACATTCTTTTTACATTATGTACTGAATTCTGTATGCTTTACTATGTTAACGTCTGTTTTATTCACCATCTTAACAAAATATATCAAGTCAACTTTATCAGGAGTCTTTGTTCAATGGCATTATTCACGAATCTATAATAATGATGATAACAGTAATAATTATAATAAAAATGATAATGATAACAATGACAATAACAATAACAATAATTATAACGATAATCATGATAAAGTTAACGGTAATAGACATTTATATATTGCACAGCGACTATAATAGTTCTCTACAGCGCATTACAAACAAAGTCATGACACTCAAAATACAAATCTAAATAGCATTATTCAAAAGATAAGTTGATAAAATGGATATTAGAGGTATCTACGGTATATTTCTCAACGAGCGCTATTAAATTTACCATGTCAACTTGTTCTTTACCATTATTACGCCACACACACACACACACACACACACACAAACAAAGACACACAAATAGATTTAAGAAGGAAAGGAAGGCTGTGGACATTGCAATTACTGAGAGTCAACGCTTTACTGAGATTTCTCTTTCCTGTTCTAGCATAAGGGATTACGCGATGAATTTATCAGTTCATTCAAAAGGAAGCACTAAAACAGGCGTTTGACATGTTTGACGAAACGTTTCTTCACCGCCCGATTTGCTTGAACAGTCATTTCTTTACAATTATCCCCAATTAATAATCTTGTTTGTGCATACAGTATACTATTGAGAATATCAAAGGGAAGACACAAGTTTCAATATTAATTTTGTTTTAACATGAAAGTATGATCATGTGATCATAATTGCTCACAGGGAAACATGTTGATGATGTTATGTGCAAGGCCAAAAAGGCAGATTTTGCACTGGAATGATTTTATAGGTTTTTTACGATGTTGAATTCTCAATTGAGCATTTCAAACACGCATATATATATATATATATATATATATGTCTAAACATATACACATACATGAATCACCAATATACACATGCATATTCTACAGTAATTTATAAACATCTATGGACACCAGGCACACACATTATGACGTGTTTACATTGTACTAACAAGATGCGTTATTGGTATGAAGTGACATCCATTGCATGATTTCGTAGACTTCTATTCTATACTTTTTGATTCTTGCAATTGAATAAATGCATAAAGTATATTATAAATCAATGATGTAATCAATACACTTTATTCACACAAAGAAATTGTAAATACTCTTTCATATAGCACAATAATCACACGTATGCCCTCACGTCAGCCTTCAGCCACGGTGAAATGAAACTGTACTTGGGTAATTATGCAATTATTTTGTCGTGCATAAAGACTATTACAGTGTATTTGACATTATGTACATCCGATTCATATAAATATGATAGTAAAGATCGATTGAAATTTTATAACAAACGCCTCCATTATTAACTTGTCCTACCATGGACCTACCGGTGTAATAGACTATAGCGGCCGCACGCAGCTTGTAACTCGGCACAGCGAACACATCGGACCACGCGTAGCTCGAAAGATCTTCATCGTCGACTTCTTCAGTGCTGGATGTGTTGCGCCTCCTAGCGGCTGCAAATGGACATTGTATCAAATAGATTAACCCTTTCTGCGCCACGGACTTTGGACAGTGTGTACAATGCTATGAGAGGGTTTTTTGTTGTTATTTTGTTCTTTATTGGCCAATCGGCACTCACAGCAAAGAAAGGGTTACGGAAACTTGACATTAGAAACTTGGGGAAGGGTATGACAACAAAATAATGAGGCAAGAAAAAAAAAAAGGTGAAGGTGTGTGTAAGTGCGTGTGTGTGCGTGTGCATGTGAGTGGAAATGAGAGAAAGAGAGATAGAAGGACTATGCAAAGACATAGAAATAGAAACATTCAAGCAACACATAGAAATTATCTTTATTCAGGAGAACTGAAATCTCACCAGGGAGGAATCCAGCACTATAAGGTAATATTACTGGCTGATTTCAGTTACCTGACGTCATCAATTTTTAAACACCTAATTTCCGTATCTTGTGGTCTTCTGCTTTCCATGCAAGGCAACATTCAGAAATCAAAGTTGTTTACCTCAAACTTCCAGCTTGTTTACCTTAAACTTCACTGATGTATTCTAACAATGTCTAATATTATTTTAACATTCAATCAGTCCACATGATTATGGATTTCATTCCCTTTTTAATAGAAATACATAACCCCCAGATTATAAAAGCAGAATAAATCTACCAACAACTCTTTGGCATCTCTGATCTCAATCTTTACAAACGTACCAGCTATCTTGGCCCATGGGAACTCGATAGACACAATCGGTTTTGAATCGTTGGCGCCAGAACCCATGTCGGGTGACACGATCCACCGTTGAGGGAGGTTTTCGAGGTACTCCGGCGTGGTGTGGTCAACCTCAAGAAACAGGTTTCGGCCGTGATGGGTCAGCTTCTCGCCAAACCAACCCATAGTCACGTGCTCCGTGTATATCTGAAGATTGTCTGCGATACTGAAAAGCAGAGCGGGAAATGTTGACCAGATATTTGAACAAACAAACAAACAAATAAATAAACAAACAAGCAAACAAACAAGCAAACCACAAACACGTTGAAAGGCCAATAATATATACAACTTTTTAAAGAGGAAACCATTTTCAGGATGAAAACCCGTAGGTTTTGTATTACGTGGATGCATATTATGCTGGTGTAGGATAAAGCGATAATTATAATGTGGAACACTTCGGAAATCACTTCCCTCCGATTATTGAATTTGGTTGTCATATTTCTATCATTTTTTTTTTTTTTTCAGGTCAGAGTTTCAAGAATGATCTACAAAACGACAATTCGCTTGGTTTTACTCATGTGTGAGCAGGGAGCTTTTTATAGCTCTGTGGTGTGAGCAAACTTGATTATGGTGTAAATTTACACTTTAAGCATGTTAAGACCCTCTACTCCATGAAGATCAAGTCGTCTGCCGTTACAAAAGTCGATACAAAATATCTAGTCGAAACCATGCCGCTTTTCGGATCGGGGTGTTGGGTGCGTAAAGCCTCCCGCACAATACACGATCAGACCTGCTGCAAGATAGAGAGACGAGCCGAGTCATACGACCAGTCGAACGACTCGACATCGCACACTGTAGCAGTGTAGGCCTACGATCACACTACACAGCTTTAGGCTTGAATACGACCATTCTGGCTTCAGTATGTGACGTCACACTTCTGGTCTAGGGTCGTACGACAAGTAAATCGTAGCAAAGTCGTGTAGTGTGCGGCGGCCTTAATCACCAACCAACATACCTTAACACTGTCGTATGCACCTTGTGTTGAAATAGAGACAATAGGCAGGGAACATTGGAGAAGGGTTGAAATATGTTATATTTGCGTCTCTGATAATCAGTATTACGTTACCATTTTAGCAAGAAACTGCTGAAGATGTGCAAAAAACCACAAGTAGAAAAACTTAACTGCCTAATGGTCCCGTATCGCTCGAAAGGTCTCTCTGCGGTTTGAGGACTAGGACAAACTTGTGGACTTTAGCGATCAGTAAAACAAAGCAAATACTTCGTCTTTAATCTTAATGCGCTCCACAAACCAGGCAAGGAAAATAGTTTTCCAGGAAAAGTCGATTTTCGTTTTCATTATCAGTCTATAGGTTTTACAAATTCGGCAAAATCAGATTTATGGAAAAACATATATGTTATCTCCCTGTACATACATTTGTATCAAGTTGTTAATAATCATTTAAATAAGCTGATGTGTCGGCATGCACCCAATGTTAGAAAAAAAAAATGCTTTGCTTTGCAGCCCTTCTGCTTCCTCTCAATACTAAAAAAAAAAAAAAAATGCCAGCAAAAGCAACAACAAAGGAACATGAGTCAGCTCACAAATCAACCCTTGATAATTATCCGAATGGAAATGGCAGCATAACCTATCTACGAGGAGCTTGGTACATGTATAGGCCAATTATCATGTGCTTTCTGCTTTTAATGATTACGTGCAGCAGCTTTTAATGACTATAGTGCATGCTGTTTTCTTTTATCTATGAGGTTCTTCTTGACCCCTCGGTAGAACAGCAGTGTCATAGGCACAGCTGAGCAGGCTGGGCAATCCAGCCGTATTGCAGTAACTGCTTGATTATCGTTTGTGTATTTTTATGTTGATTTTTATGCGGAAAATAAATTCAAAAGCAAATGTCATGATCTACACTGTCCTAGATTTGAAACAAAGTGCATGGTGAATCTTTGAACAGACTGATCCCAAGGGCTTGCTTCGTACAGATAAATCGAAAGATTGATCTTACGATTGATTAGATTCAAAGAAAGTTATGCGCGATCTGTTATTAAATCTGTGCTTTAAACCAAGCGTAAGTGTCTTTATGAAACAGACTTCCACTTAGAATTGATATTGCGATCGATTCTCTGAGCTGCATTCTTAAAAAAAAAAAAAAAAATCGAGCGTAAGATTAATCGTAACTCTTTACGAAACAGGCTCCAAGTCTCGGCCTTTACCTGAGACACGAGTGATGCGCTCTTCGGAGGACCCACGCGTTGAGATCCAGCATGCGATCGGCAAGACGCACAACTTCGTGACCGAGCTCGGGAACGATGTCGTATAAACCTTCCACACCGGCGCTGATTGACGTATCGATCATGGACGCTACGAGTAAGACGTCGATCTCGTTCAGCCAGAACGTCGGTACGTCGTCGAGGAGTTCATTGGCCTCCCGAAGATGGGCGATCACTGCTGTCGCGTTGCCTGAGGAACCCCCTCCCAACTGCGCAAAAGGAGGAGAACGCTTTTTTTTTTTTAATCATCCACACATTTGCGTAAAGACATTGCGGAACATACATGTACCTCGTTTGTTTCTAATATCTGCCCAGCTTTCATCTGCTATGATTAGTCCCTGTTTCATTTACGGTTTGTAATAAAAATGAAGTGGAATAAAGATTTGAAATAAAGTGAAATGTTCAATCAGGTATACAAGCGATTGTGATTACTAACCAAAGGGATAATTATAATATGAAACATTCCCAAAGGCAAGGGTTTATGGAAAGAATAAGGTTTTCATTTCCTAAATCACGACTTTCACATCAAATGAAGATTTCTAGAGCCTTCTTATTAACTCTGTCACTTTAGCAGACAAATACCGATGGCAGTAAACATAGCATAATGAATCACATACCAGATCAATGATCTCCTCGGCAATAGATTTCCGTATCTCGTCCAACATCCACGTGGTGTCCGAGCTCCAGCGGCAGATATCCGTCACTGGCTCGTCCCAGAATGCACCCTCATAGAAGAGCTTTCGCAGCCCTGTCCGTTCCGTCGGCGGTTGGCAGGGGCGGTAGGCCAGCATCTTTGGTGTAGGGGTGCTTGGGAGGTAATCCTCCAGCCACACCCCGTTGGGACAAGGGAGAAAGGCGTACTCCCCGGCAGGGGTGTAGTCCCACTCGAAGGTTCCCTTCAGGTCGGTCACATTTTGAGGCTTACATAAATCTACAAAACAATACATTACAACCCAAAAGTAAAGAAAAAAAGATGTTATTGTTATCAGTTAACGACAGATATGTTCCTTTTTCTTTTTCATTCGTTCAGTTTGGATTGAAATTGAAATTGAAAAGAAATTAATATGAAAGGTGTGCTCTGTATTAAAATGGTCACCCTTCATCAAAATATCTTTTTGTTAACGTTCACGTATAGTAATGTGAGTACGGGTGGAAACATCATAGAGTGGTATGACATTTTAACCTTGATCTGATAATTTCTTACC
This sequence comes from Diadema setosum, assembly GCA_033980235.1. Lineage (NCBI taxonomy): Eukaryota > Metazoa > Echinodermata > Echinoidea > Diadematoida > Diadematidae > Diadema > Diadema setosum. The sequence goes on along the minus strand of CM067075.1, from coordinate 34,556,863 downwards.
TAGATGTCCTGAAAAAAAAAGAAGTGCAAACTTTGCACTTTTACACAAAAGAGAATCTCCTGTTGATCTTAAACCCTTTGACAATTTGTGAATATTGAATTTTACATTGTAAAGTTTATTTCAGGAATACTGAAAACAAGACAAAAGGAAGAAAGAAGAAGTCAAATAATTGCCATCATTAATTACAATATAATTGTTTTGCAAGTATATAATTGTATCATTGAATGATTTTGTTTTGTCCTGCCATTTTATATTAATTTTCATTCCGACAACTTCTTGCAACCATTCGACAATGAAGCATCTGCTATTAGCCAAATAACTTTGAACAATAGTGATTCGCTTTTAGGTCTCACCTACAACGTCATTACTATTGTAAAACTATTTCACAATGAGCACAATCATAATTACATTTTTCTCACCACGGAAAGATACATGTATTTAAGTCTAGTAAAGTCATTGTCAAGGACTTATCTCGTACCCTAATACGATGAATATCAAACACTTCTAAATCACGTGTGAGCAACCACGTGCGCACCACAACATGTGACAGGACACAGAAGACCAACAATTCTTACATTAATCTTTAACAATGTTGGTAATTTGTCGGGAAACTATACGAGTCCATCCCATTTAAATTAATTTTGATATTTTTATATACAGTTTACATACAGATTGATTGCCAGAACTTTTGGTATCAATCAGAGAAGTTGCATGTGTACTTGGAATAAGCTTTACCATTTTAGCGACATAAGCGTTCTAAATTTTCAACGGCTAATGACCTTTTCAGACAAAGAAAACGCAATGTCTGTTCCTGTTCCGTTCATATTCTGAGTTGCCTTCAATGATCTTTTTTATTTGTTAACCTGTCTAAAAATACAACGTTATCACGTGAGTAATTCAAGGAATGACCAAAAATAAAATTAACAGTTACGGAGATGGACAGTTCTGCAGTTGGAGCCTATTTTCGGGGCCAATAATCTGAATGGCAAATACGTTCTATGCATGCACTTGTCATTGCTTGTCATTGTCAAATCTCTCATCATCTCCTATTGGGTCCACGAAGAGCTGATGGTGATTGTGTGTGTGTGTGTGTGTGTGTGTGTTAATATAGGGATGTGTTGTGCAAGAACTATAGAAGCGATGACTTCCTCCCACACGTCTCACCCCCCCCCCCTTTTTTTTCAGCAGCTGGATGCGCGGTGAAAAAGCAAAGCACTTTGGCATTTTCATTTTGCTTGTCTGCCCGATTTTAACCGTCTTTCAGAACTGCCTGAATTTTGTTCTCTCTCAAATGAAAAATAAAGGACCACGATGACTGAAAGGAAACCAAACAAACAAAAATAAAAATGAATGGTCTCAGTCCCAAACACAGAGATGAACTGTAGGCCCTATCCTGTTGTGTGTGTGTGTGTGTGTGTGTGTGTTTTATGGGAGCTGTCAATTTCGTGGGAAACGTGGCTCTAAGGATAACGATTACCCATTTATAGACATAAGCTTAAGTTTTTAAATAACCGCCGAGTGAAAAAAAAAAAAATCGCTGACGATAAGGTTTTGACTAAACCTAGATATTTGAAAGCCATGAAGCAAGATGTCTTTGTCTAAATTCTCAATAAAATCAAAGCTTCCCGTAAAGAAAATTAGGCAATGGAATGAACAACCTTTGAAATGCGCGCCTTAAGTGATCTCGCTCTCCTGTCTCCTGTCTCTACCTACCTATCAATCAATCTATCTATCTATATACGTATCTATCTGTCTATCTGTCTATCGATCTCTCAATCTATCTATCTATCTATCTGTCTGTCTATATATCTATCTATCTATCTATCTTTATGTCTATCTATCTATCTGTCTATCTAAATCTATCTATCTATAGATTTATCGAATCTTTATAAGTTTGAAAATACACGTATATGAATAAGATTTGACATGCCATGATTCCTAAGAAGCAGGCAGATTACAGGCTTCAAACGAATAATAAACATACAATGAGAACTTGAATACCTATTAGGCTTATAGTATTCATATGTTCAAAATGTTTTCGGTATTTTTAATGAAATTCTGAGAAATCAGCCCCCCCCCCCAAAAAAAAACAAAAAAAACAAAAACAAAAACAAAAACAAAACAAAACAAAACAAAAACAAAAAACAATAACAACAAACCGACAGGCTCGTTTTGAGTTGAAGAAGGCAACCCTTTTCAAAAGTCTTCACATCCCCCACCCTCCCCCATTTTAAAAGCCGAAATTGTTTTTACATAGGTGGAAACCCGAATGATGTGAAGATCCTTGAGCGTCTGCCAAATGTACTGCGCTAATGATTAAAAAAAAATGTCCAGTTCATTACTTTCTCTCCTCATTACCATCTTTAGTATTTGATGAATATACTTGCTCTCAAACCTGACGCGTTTTCTAGATTAATTTGAACTCTTTCACCCATGCCTTCAGTGTCGATTAGCACAGAAACCCCATAATTAGCACTCTAAGCCTTGTCCAAAGTTCCTTGCACAGACTTAAAGAGTGAATAAAGTTTACCTGGTTACTTTCAAAGCTGCATGCAATGATTAGTTATAATTTTGTTAAAAACGTCATCATTACTTCGTAGTGTCAATTTTGTTTCTACTGCAAATTTCCAACTGCAGATGCTTCTCAAACGGGAAACTTCTAATTTGGGAGATGTCAATTTGTGATTTTCAACCAAAAATATATGTCTACTTGGAGCTATCTGCAATCAGTATTCCACAATGACGACAAGCTGATGCAAAGTTTAAATGCAAACACATGTTGATAAAATCTTATGAATTTGAAATATTTGAGGTCAAAGTTGCCGAGGGGCAAAACAATAATTGATTAATATATTGATTAATAGATTAACAATATTAATTTTATGTGATAATTCTAATATCAATGATGATGATGATAATAATAACAATAACAATAATAAAATTTTACCTTCAAAAATATGCACCGCGTGCAGTATTATTGTGAAGGTTTTCATTTTCTCTATTATTTTTGAAGATGACCTTACCTTCATAAATTCAAAAAAATATCGATTATCTGCTTTCAAATTCAGATTCTTCAGTTGTTATTACTGCATGGAAGCATAATACTCTCAAAGCAATATAACTGCTTTGATGTCAAGATGGCACCAAAAAAAAAATTGTTAATAAAGAGATGGTTGATAGTAAGATTGATAATTACCTCTATCTAGGATTTATGTGTGCGTGTGCGTGTTTGTGTGTCTTGAAAATTATTAGCGGAACAAATTTAGCTCCTTAAGAACGGCTAATTTGATGCGCAAATAGATAAGGCTTGTGGCGGAGCGGTGGAAAATGATGTACACTCTTAGTGCGTAGGCTGACCACTAGCAATAACTTATTACACCCTGTGGAAAACAAGAGGGACCAAAGTTTTCTTCGAGGTACATAGATTAAGCCTATATTTAGAACGATCTTATCACAAATCTCATTTAATCGACTGGTTATGTTTTGACTGGTTTTAAATTTATGAAACGTCGGTAGTCTTCGCCACAAATGGATATTCACAATAATAAAAAAAACCCAAACAAATAAAAAACAACAACTGATAATCAAAGCAGCACCTCAAAGGTATCATTGATGATAACAAAGACACAGCCCTATAGATGATGTTGTAGGACGATGTACACATTGCATAATCTGATAGGATGTTGCCATGCAATGTAGAACATCGGGCAATTCCGTTTACAAAAAAGGAAAAAAAAATGTATTCAATGAAATAAATTTGACTGAGCAAAAACAAGTCAACACGAGTGCGTGTCATAGGAAAAACTATATGAAATATGCCGGTCTAATGACGTACAAGAAATAGCCTGAAACCCTGTCATCTAGCATGTCTAGTTATTTGAACAATCTTCGGTAACAGCCTGGTTAAGATTCAGGCATTGGATTTCTAAATTCATACCATATCATTGTTTCCTTAACTCCATTAAATTTATTGAAAGGCAAATATCCATCGTAAAACCGCATTGAACAGATATTGCTTTATTCAAATCTGCGAAACAGTTGTTAATTAACTATCTGGAAGGAGACCACTATAGTGTTTATGGATCTTTCCGAAGCATACTGTCCACTTTTCAGCTTAAAGATTGACTGTTTTCAATCATATCTGTTAAACTGAAATCAGTACGTTGTATTCTAGCTATTACCTCATCACTCAGGGTTCAATTCTCCGACCAATACATATACTGTTTTGAACTGTAGGCTATAATGATCATCATCATCTTCTTCTTCTCGAATGGGACAATCAACCTGGTTGATACCGTTTACTGACTAGTATTGCTAGTCATCTCGATCGAACTATACCATGACATTCATCTTTCTCTTATATGCCAATAGCATATTTCTTCTGTATACAATTTCAAAAAGAAACAAATGTTTGCATTTGTAATCTGCATAGCGGAAGTTTTAATAATTCATGCTTTAAAAAGAGGGTGTGAAACAGGAGTTTGTCTGTAAAGATAGCTTCAGATCATTTAATAGTTTAACGATTCTGTTAATTTTCTCATTAAAATAAACGTTTTAGAACTAACTGTGATGAAACACTAGTTTGATAATTAATTCTTCGACGTATGCATTGTCAACTTCAAATATTGTCTGTCGTTACAATTGCAAATTTCATGTAAAAATTCACTTTCATCACCTTATCACCGGGAGTATACGTTCTATTACGCAGAATGATTCTACTATATTGTATTAGAGTCCTAGTATGCTACGTATGTATATTCATTCTCTTATCTGTTGGTATTTCACAATTGATATGCACTTTCAATTTTTGATACGTTTATAGTTTACTTGGAAAATGTAAAATAATGGACAATGAAACAAAACAAAAAAAAAACACAAACAAACAAACAAACAAACAACAACTGCGTTATTGATTTTGTCTGCCAACACTCGTCATGTGACGTCTTTATTGGATTTTAAATGGATTGAAACCTATAATTTTTGTAACATCTGATACTTCAAGTTCAAGTCCAAGTTCAAGTTCATATTTATTCGGTTTTTTTTTCACAATATACAAACATAAATCTCACTTTCAACTGCAACTTTATCTCGGAGAACACGTATTCTTGCCTCTCACAAATACCGATATCTTTACAGAAGAAGGTAACGCGCACTGATAAAATCTAATCGCATCAATTTCTCCGTTAGGCTGTCTTGTAACAGAGGCTGAATTATGATATTATATTTCTTACGCAATACACTGGACCGGAATTGTGAAACAATTTAAAATTTGCAGCTATATTTTTATCTGAATCTAATAATAGATAAAAATGATGTGCAACAAATAGAAATTTCTGGATTCATACTTGTCATTGCTTGTAGTTTGTGTGAAAACACTAGCCTTATGTCATCTACTTTCGTGTTTTTTTTTTCCATTTGTATCGTGTAAAGCAATACTGAGCGTTAAAATAACGATAAAGCGCCTTATATTGGAGGGTACTAGAACTGGTGCCAGTGGAATTTTAATTTAGGGATCTCAAGACTGAGAGTCTGATGATTTTGTCCAGTAAGCAACAACAGCCCAAACAAGCCCCTCATACGAAAAATTAGCTTTAGTAAGTGTAGTAGGCCTACATGCTTTCAATGATCACATATTCGTATACCTGTTTTATTTCAAACCTCAGACAATCACATATTATTTTTAACTCTTAGCATGCTTAGTCATTTCTTCTTTCATTGAATTTTACTTATACAGCTTCAACACTATTCCGAGCTGTAATGCTCCAGCTTTTACTACTAAAGAACACAGAAGGCTACATGTATAAAAGGAATATTTACGATTATCAATCATAATTTGTTTTATACATCTGTTTTACAACTGTAACGATTCAACGGAAAACATTGCTATTTGAGATATGTAATTGTTATATTTGCTTCTCATGATTCAGTGTTAACGATATGGTTTCTTTAATACCTTGCATACTCAAAGGTAATGAAATAACAATTTTTAACATTTATTCGCCGGTGCAATCCTTGTAAAGGATTTGATGGAATGTAAATCATAAGCGATGCCCGGAAATTGATTTTTAAGAGTTGTTTATCATCATGAATAATATGAACAATATACGTATTCTAAGAAGTCTTAAACTAACTGAATAGCAAATTAGTTATTCTATTCTTCGTCCTGACTTCTGTACAAGCCATTAGCCTTTTAACAGGTATTGCTGAGCAAATAGTAAAGATGGCAAAGTTGGCAAAGACATCACTATCATATCGTTTTGCGAATATACAACTTCGATTCTTTCTCGTTCGCGAAAATTGATCAGCAACAACCAGAAATCCTTTCTCACAGTTTCTCGTCTTTTGTAGAGATAGAAATGATTATAAGTTAATGATTTTGCAGGAAACTTATTTTCTTTAAATTGGTCTGGAAAGTTTTAAAGGAATTCTAATATTAGCAAGATACCGGTGAAAATTGAGCAGAATCTGACAACAAATTAGCCGTAAAAAGGGGTTGACGAAATATCTAATCACGTCATTTCTTGTGTTTAATTTCCAACAAAGATGCAATTGCAATAAGACATTTGAATACATGCACGAATTACATAAAATCAGTACAAGATAGTTATCAAGGAAAATAATGCAAACTGGAAATTTAAAGCAACAAACATGACAGATACGACTTTTATGACAAATACCAAATGAAAATGGTTGGAAATGGAGGGGACAGTACTGCTTAAGGGCGTGGCTGTATAGTTTACAGTCTTCTAATCCCGAACAACTAAATTCCGAACTAACATAACTATTAAGATTGACACAAAAAAGAAAATCACGCATACACAAACACACACACAAACACGACATTGCACGAGGAAGCTCTCTTGTAAAAGAAGAAAAAATAAACTATTATCTAATCGCGTACGGTTGTGATTGCCTTCGTCACGTCATGACGTCGCTTTTCAAGAGTTGTCGTCATTTAAGTCAACTATTTACGTCTCTGGACTTGTGTCGTGTTTTGTTTCGTAAACACCACCTTTTTTGGTTTTTCAATCTAAAACATCATCATAACAGCGTATCAGGGGCGGATCGAGGAATTCCGTAAACAAGGGGCGCCTTTACATTAACGAAGAGAGTCAGAAAGCGGGATCCTTTTTGTGTCGAACAGAAAAATAAGTTTATGCACGTGATATCATAGTCACGTGACTGAACAGAATTTTCCAGTTGGAGTGAATTCCCGTGTTGTCGGATTGTATTGTAGATGACACTGAAATGGAAGCGTTTTTCCTAAAATCAATTCCATTACTTCTATATGCGTTCACTTTATTCTAATGAAGCCCGCGTGAAGTTACATTTTTTTCCCCACAAGCAGGCGAAGGTCATTTAAAAATAAATGACTCCCCAGAGAAAGTGATATGGAAATGATATCTTGCTGCGTATTCCTTTATTAGGACTTATCATTCAAATCAAAATTCTTTTTTTTTTCATTTCCACATAAAGTAATAAAAAGCAATATACATAGCGCTTACGAGTTCATATTCTAAATAACTTTGCATCATATAAGGTTCAACAAAACATTGATACAATTAGTACCAACTTTGTTTTAGATAAATACACAAGTAAGAAATACGATTCAATTTGTTCACTCCATTTGGAAAAGAGAAATTCACAATTCTAAAGCACCGCAGACTATTCTTTGTTACGAAACACAATTCTATATCATTCTATATCTGTTTTTCTTTGTGATTTGACGCTCCACGGGTATTTGCACGATTATCTAAGCACAGTTCGGGGTCTCGGGTAGTCTAACACCACAGGTATAAAGATAAGGGCTATAGTTGTTGCACCGGTATACTAGCTTATAGGGTCTACATACAAATATTAATTCCATCATGCAAATTTAAAAAATCTTCCCCGAAATGAGGTGCATCTTGACACACAGCGAAAAGGGAGGAAGGAGAGGCGGTGGTAAGAAAAAAACACAACAAAAAAAAAAACAAAAAAACACACACACACACACAGACCAAACAAGAAATTGACATCAACTATATAAACGTTTAATTCTTGACGTTAAACATATCAATGAAATTATATGACTACTAATGTAAATAATTATTGCTGTTAGGATGGTTGCACTGTAGTGTATGTCTTGATCAGCATGTTATGTGAAAAGATGGGTGGGTAGGCTACTCACCTAGTCTGCACTCCTGTGGAAGTCCCTCGTTTTGTTCCTGAAGATCCCGTATGTCATCGGGGTCTCCGAGGGGTGGCAGGTCCTCTTCGAATCGGCTGAGATTCACGTTGTTCAGCCACTGCGACACGTTGAGACCGACAATGAAGCGAAGCCTGTCCATCCCGATCAGCGTTTCGATCGTCTCGTCGGCGACTGTCGCTCGATCATGACGGCGCTGCCCCATCGGTTGGCGGTCATTCGCCCCCTTGCAACACTGGGTATCGGAGTTGCAAGCCACGGCGAATTGCAGAAAGAAGATCAGTGCGATGAGAACAGCCTTCGCTCTGTGCCGTCGACAACTTTGGGAAAACACTTTCGCTTTTCTCCTTTCATCTTGGAGTCCGATCGCACAAAAGTTTGATATGTCCGCGGGAACAATAATTTGAGACCTCATGATATTTCTTATTTTCGTATTACGAATGAAAGCTAATCGTTAGCAGTATGCTGATCAACCTACAACGGTATTTCAGTTTGTCTTTCTTTTTTTTTTAAACCTTGTTTTTACCCTGTGCGCCCGTTGATGCGACCTAAGTAAAAGTAACTCTCAGTGGTACAAAATTGACAGAATGGACTCTGTTAGACGATGGACAGACAATATGCTTGTAAGTTATAATCCTTGCTAGAATTTTGGTGGCAGATACTGATGAGTGAACCAGACGTCAGTGAGCTCCAACAAAAGTTCATCTACCAGCTTTAAGAGTATACAGGTATAAGAGAATGCTTTTTGTGGTAAATAAATAATACTTTGCATTGCATACATTCAGCCAAATATGGGTTCACACTTTTCACCTTCGCTGTTCTGTGAGGAAAAAAAAAAGAGTCTCGATGCAATATTCAATATCCAAGAGTTTCTATTCGCAGCATGAGCTGAGTCAATAAATCACGTGTAGAGCACAGATCACTTAGTCAGCCTACAGGTACTCGTTCATTAATCACTACGCCGCTAACGTTGTTGCCCTGTCCGTCTGTTGGATATCCTTCTATCTCGCGTCCTCGGAACAGAAGTGCACTAAGTTGCTGATGTCACCTTTAATGGATTATGTTACCTCAGGATGCAGACTTCGTAGTTATATTTCCCCTCGTCAGAATGCCATCAACCGAACAACTTGTCTTCATGAGAAATAATACACCATAAGAGGCTTTCTACCATTCTGAAGAAATCAGAATCCTAAACTCCTTTGCGACACTTAACTGGTACTCAGCGGGCTAAGTGCGCGCACTGTGCACTCTGATGTTATCTAAATGTGCTTAGTTAATGGTTAGCAACACTTGAAGATTTAAAGCAAATACCATAATCTTTTTCTGTTGTCTTTCCCCCCCCCCCCCCAACAGCACGTTTCTGTGATATGGTAGCACGAACTCAGTGATTTATTTGAGCTGTATTCTCAAAGTCGGCAGTGTTCCCTCGTAGTTTTTGTAATTTCTTTTTAATATTATGTAACAAATGTTTACCAGTGGTTGTAGAAAGGGCGAAATGGACGGAGGGCTGGTGGAACTGATGCAGTCGGTAACCATGGCTACGTTTTGGTTCATACTTGCCATGATGTTTTGTATCGGGGATTTGGGGCAGGTTGCTGAAGATGATGGTGATGATGATGCTACTGTAAGTGATGTTCGACCTATACTTTTGTAACACGGACGGTGGTAGTTGTGGTGGTAGTGGTGGTAATGGTGAATGTTGGTGTAGCGGGGTGGAGGTGGCGACACTGGTAATGAAGATGATATTGGTGACCAAGATATACCCATGACTTTGAGAACTCTTTCATTCTTGTCTTTTCTATTTATTTACTTATTTATTTATCTATTTATTTATTCATCTATCTATTTAATTATTCATCTATATATCTATTTATTTATTTATTTATTTATTTATTTATTTATTTATTTATTTATCCCCTACTTATCTATCTATCCAGCAATCTATGTATATATCTTATGTATTCATTCATTTCTATTTTTATTTCATTTCTTATCTACTTTTTTTTTCAAGGTGGGGGGGGGGGGTGGCAACCAACCTATGTGTGCAACAGTACAGTTACTGGCATTCCTGGTTTGGACATACGCTAGGAGTTTGCCTTGGACTTTGTGGGGGGCCAAGATACACCCCAAAAATGCCCATGAATGGTAAGACAGCAACATTACGTGAAGCATTCCTTGGACAAAGTCCAACTGGTTTCCAGCTACAGGAAACAAAGAAAGACTGAGAGAGAGAGAGAGAGAGAGAGAGAGATGGGGGGGGGGGTTAGAAATGGAGAAGGGGCGGGGATGGGGTGGAATACTGTAACATGTGTTCAGGGCTAAGAATTCAGGGACATTTACTCATTTCCATCATGTTTTTTTTTCTCAGTTTATTAGTTTTAGTTGAAAAATATAGGGAAGCCCGCCATATAATGAATGATGGAATCAGGCAAGTGTGCGTGTGTTTACATAATATGGGTAACATAAACAATCACTCTCCCTAGGCACAATTTTTACAATTTTTTTTCCATGACAACATTAAACTGTACATACATCCATCATCATGGTCAAAATGGTGATACAACGTTTTGCTCCTGCAACAATTACTCCGATCTTATTTTCGCCAAGACCTTAGGGTTAGGGTTGTGATGGGGATTTAGGTTTAGCTTGATATCAGGATTAAAGGGATTGTATAGTTTTGGTTGAGACCTAATTTCAGGTTTCTAACATTTTTTGGTGAGATAATAAGAAACCTCTTATGAAATATGAAAGAGCATGTAATTCTATGACAAATTCAATGTTTATTTGATGAAAATTGGTTTTCAAATGGCCGAGATATCCAAAAAAGAGCGATTCTAATAAAGTGTGGGACCCACACTTTATTACGATCGCTTTGTTTTACTTTGTTTTTGCATGTTTCAGTCATTCCATACCCAATTTTCATCAAATAAACTTTGAATTCCTCTTAAAATGGTATGTTCTGTACTACATCATAAGCGTTTTCTTGGTATCTCACAAAAAGTTAAAAGCCCATTTCTCATCTTCACCAATACTGTACCATCCCTTTAAAATTATGTTTGAGGGTAAAATTAATGTTTGGATTAGCATGCAGATATTTCATGTGAACAATTATTGTTGCAGGAGCAAATGTCATGGAACCGGTCATAATACAGCATGTAAAGTTGTTGTAATCAACTGCACCTGGCATGCCATCTTTGTTGCAAGGCAATTTCACCTTTAAGCACCTACATAATCAGCTCTCAATAACCTCCTGGGCTGTAGCTCACAGTATCTTTTCATCAGCTTCAGTTGATTTCTTTCACTCAACCAACGAATTGCAGTCAGCCTGCTTCGGTGTATACAACGAGTGCCACAGTCCAACAACAAGGTCATGATGACACAATAAGGATTAAGGGAATTACGTAATCTATATTCACTGGAAGTTACATTCCAGACATTTGCACCCAAGAATCAGCAAAAAAGATACTCCAGTCCACTGGACGTGCCAACTAGCAAAAAAAAAAAAACCTCAAAAAACAAAAACCAAAAAAAAAAAAAAATAACCAAACCAATCAAACAACCCCACCCCAAAACAAAACAAAAACAACAACAGCAACAACACTGTAATGGTAAAAAGTATACCTGCCACAAACTTCATGCTTTCTAGGTTTTTTCAAACTTCCCCAATGAGTAATGGTTATGAAACGTGCTCAATTTGAATTGGATTTATGTGCTTACAGACTTGAAATCTGCTGGATTATAGGTCGCAGTATGAAAGTGTTAACTTACATCACCTCATTTCACTGTATATCATTATCATAATGATGATGATGATGATGATGACGATGGTGATGGTGATGAAGATGCTCATCATCATCGCTGTCACTTTTATGATCATCACTATAAAGCATGTTGACACTGATTGACATCCCTCCTTTCTCACCCACATGTTACTGAGAACTTCCAAGATAAGTGTAGTGAGAACAGCTACACTGGTGATTACTGATATCACAGGGAATGCAACTCGCAGCATTTTTAATTATGTAAATAGAAATGTAGAGAAATGTAACAGTTTGTGGTAAAATAAATGTGCATTGTTAATCATAGGTGAGATATTTGAATCAATACTGTGTCTAAAGGGCTTTTAGCCCTTTCACTAGTTTCAGACCTGCAAATGAATGCATGTTCACAATGCAAAAAACAACCAAAAACAATCAAACAATCAAACAAACAAACAAACAATCAAACAAACAAACAAACAAAAAAACAAACAAACAAACATTACTATGTATCATGTTTTATCTGGTACTTGCACAAAAGTCTTCTATCCAAAGAAGTCTTCTTATAAAGATAAGTTTATTTCAGTACATTGTACATAAAAATAATACACATCTGATTGATTCAGCTGTGAGATATCAAATCCCTGTGCTCCAAACCCTGATACATGATTGTACATCATTCGCAACTACAGTCAACCTTACCTAAGTCGAATCTACTGTATTTGGACTGAAGAAATAGCTTTGACTGAGAGAAAATTTGACTTGTGAGGGATTAAAATCATAAGAGTATAAGAGAAGAGGATGTTTGACTTAAGGTGATTATTTGACTTCAATATGCAAGGTCGACGTAAGTAAGGTTGACTGGAGTTCCTCTCTGAGTTAGATACTATCCCTTGGAACAGGACTAGTTTGTTGATTTATAATGAGTTTCTTGAATTCATGAGCGTTATTTCATATTCACACTTCTCAGTCTCCTGTAATTTACTTTCTAATTCAGAAAGTATTACCTATAGGCAAGCAAACGAATCATGGATATTAGAAATCACAGTGTTTGATGTCAAAAATGTTTTACAACTGCAGATGTTGTGGAACAATACAGAAAACCTCACTTGAGTCGGCATCGGACATCATGTTAAATTGACAAAGCCCATAAGTCAACGTATGAATCACTCACAAGAGTTTTACATATTGTATGTTACTTCTTAAAGGAAGGAACTTTTGTGTAAGTCAGCCTTCACAAGTCGACTCTTTGTACATATCAATATGATTTTGTGGTCCCACTAAAGGAAATCCTTTGATGTCTCTTGGCAAATAATAATGGTATGTGCAGGTTCCTTGTACATGTGTGTGTCTGTGATTATCATGCTGCATGTTTAGCTGTTACTGATGACTGCTCCAGGCTTAAATTCAAACTGGAGTGTGTGTGTGTGTGTGTGTGGATGGGGGATTCCCCCATAAGTTTTTTTTTTGTTTGTTTGTTTTGTTTTGTTAGTCTTTGTCTCTCTTCATTCCAGCAGCAGTGACAATGATGTTTAATAAATGATAATAATAACAATAAAAAAAATATTGTTGACCAGGAGAGAGGGCATTGTTGAAGTGATTCCAATGAGTGTTGCAATCAAGACATTTGGAAGGGATGTTTACGTGTAGCTAATCATATATGTCAGCTCATTGATAAAGTTTATGTAAGTGTTATAATGCTTATGTAAGTGTTTATGTTAAGTTGACACCTGCATATAGATTGACACATTTTCTTGTGTCCAAGGTACAGCTGACTTAAGTGAACGATCTAAGTTTACTGTATGCTAATGCATTACAACTGTTTGAAATGAGGTAACCATGTGTGATGCATACAAAGTGTCAGAAAGGCCCCAAGGGTCAGAGTTTACCCACTTGTACCATCTTCCACAGGCTTTTCCAGGTTCTATGCTAGCACAGCTGGGAAGACTGGCCTAAATCAAAGCAGGCGTCTCACTGAAAGATGTCACATTTACCGACATCGAGCCTTAAGAAATGCCAGGCTGACTTGATCCAAAGTCCTGCAACCTATGCAGTCTCCCTTGGCAAGCACAGTGCTCTACAATACCACAAAATCTTGGCAATGTGAAGATACATTCCAAAAAGCATGTGGCCTGACGCTGAAGGAGCTTTTCCACAGATCCATGTCCATTCACGTGTGAGCAAAGCCTCAAGCTGATTTAACCTTGGGCAAGATTGCACTGATATTATGTGATACTGTCGAAACCAAATGGTGACTACATGCACACAGTAGAGATGACTGGTCCTCAGACAAACTTTCATCCACATGAGTTTAATAGTGAGCTTTATTTGATGGTCCGCACAAGACTTGGCTGAGTGCACCAACCAATACAAACTGAAATCTCTTGAGGTCTGAACCAGGTGAACATCTGTATGGTAGAATCTGCGTATCACCTACACAGTATCCACACTAGTCGTCACCTGTCATGAATCAGAGCATGGTGAGGGCGTCGTGTAGAAGCCTCCCTCAGGCGTACTCACACTGGTGTCCGCACCCTGTCGGGCAGAAGCGACTGGTCTTGAACCATTCCCTCATGTGATTGATATGTCCTCCGTGTGAGCATCCCTGGCACCAGGCATACAGGCCTTTGACTGGTAGATGGCTGCAGTAGGCAGGAATACATCATTGCAGGGGTGAGACATGTTTTTTTTTTTTTTTATTACTATATGTATACTATATGTATCTACATTTGTATAAACCTAATAATCGAGCAATCTATCAATCTATCTATGTATATATTTATCTACATTTGTATCTATCTATCTATCTACCCACCTATCTATGTAACATCTATCATCTCTTGATTTATCTATTTACTTATTTATTCATTTATTTATTTATCTATCTATCTATCTATCTATCTATCAATCTACAACATATCTATCTATCTATCTATCTCTTTGTGAGCAAGTAGGATACTTGTTTTTTTATGTTTTTTATTCCCACAAGGACATTGTAACTGGTTGATACATTAAACACGGAATTAAGCAACATCTCGAAATGGTTTAGAAGTAATAAGCTTTCATTGAATATTGATAAGACATGTTTTATACACTTTCATACGTTGCAATCCCAACCCACCCTTCCTCAAAGTATTTTTATTGATAATATAAACATTGCTGAGAAACATTCAACCAAGTTCCTACTAGTAGGAGTGACCCTAGATAGCAATCTATCTTGGAATACTCATGTTCAGAATATTACAACAGCAATATCTAAAGCAACTGGTGTTTTAAGAAGAATAAAATACTTAATTAATGATCAAACTTTAATTATGTTATACAACACTTTATTTTTACCATATGTAATGTACTGTAATATTGTATGGGGCAACAGTAGCAAAACAAAATTGAACACAATTTTTCTTCTCCAGAAAAAGGCTCTTCGTATATGCACACATTCAAATTTTTTGGCTCACACTGATCCCATATTTTATCGCCTAAAAACTTTGAAGGCCCATGATATACATCTATACCTAACTGCCATATTTATGTATAAACACACTCGAAACTTATTACCATATTTTCATAATACCCTAGTAACCAATGACCATATTCACTTATACCCTACCCGTCGTTCCCATGATTTTCATTTAAGTAATCCGAAGCTTTTACTTGCTCAAAAGTCAATTAGACATCAAGGTCCGGATACATGGAACACTCTTCCTGAGGAGTTGAAACAGTGTGCCTCCTTGTTTTCATTTAAAGCAAACTTAAAGAAGTTCATTTTATTACAGTATACTTCAAATACGAACTAAAAACAAACAAATTATACAATTAATGTTGGTCTCCCGATAGCAACAACGCATATCGTCCCCTCTTTCAGTAAACTAATTTTATTATTCTAAATTCCAGCCTATCTGCCATTGTGCACCTTCAAGCACCTGCACACACATTCACCACCACCACCATCACACACTAGAGTTTATTTTCCCCTGCTACCTTCGCAGCAGAATTTATATCGTTACGAATCTAGTACGTCCTTATCTTTTCCTCCGGCCGGCCATCTTTTCAAGCAATGCTTATAATGGCGGCCCTCTGCATAATCGTTTCTTAACTATAAATGTTATTCTTATCACTGCTGCATAGACATACATATTGTATATTATATTTCTTTCATATCGTTGTTTATGCAAGTCAAAAGACTGTGTTAAATTTATTTTATATATTTCCTACATGTTCATGATTATGTACTTATAATACGAGTATCGTGGTTTATGCAAGTCAAACGACTTTGCGTTGAATTTACTTTGTATACTTCCTGCATCTTCATGATTATGTAACTTATGTATATTGATTTGCAGAAAATAAAGTATCTATCAAACAAACTTGGAAAGCATTGTTTGATGTTGCAAAGTTCTGACAAGTTCCATGGACAGCTCACTAAAAGTCACTAGTAAATGTGTGTCGTATAAATGTTCAAATACAGCTTCTTTGTGTGTCTGTAGATTACTTTCATGGATTTGAAAGTACAATAGTAGTGATGGAAAAAAAAATGTGGAAACACACATCTATAACAAAGCCAGCTTATACTATAATTTTTCTCTTTCCTTGGTGAGATCCTGTGCTGAGGATCTTGTTGCAATTTTAGCTCTTTTGTCGGATCGTTGATGGAGTAATAAAGAAACCAAATCTAACAAAAATATCACATACATGTATTTGGTGTTGGGCAATTGTGGTTCAACTTCACTCAAGGGAATTGCAGTAGGGCCTACATGTATTTGACAATTTTACTCCACAATACTACTCAGAAGAATAATTACTGACAACAACCACAATGCAACTAAAGTTGCAAAAAGGAGTATCTGTCATCTGCTACTCTGGTACATGGACAAAAATGATACTACTAGCAAAAGGAATTGATGGGATGAATACCATATTGAGCACGGATTGGTGAGGCTCTGACGATTCTTCTGAAAGCATGCCCACGAAAACTTCTCCAGCGGCTTATTGCACCTGTTACAGTATGTCAAGATTGTGGTCGAATTCTGTGGAACATTAAAACAGAAAGAATACTACAGTGTATTAAGAGCACTTCTCACATAGACAAGACTACCATGCCTGGACCTCATATATTGATTTTAGCACAGATATCCTGAGAGTAATTGCTGATGAAAAAAACAAACAACAAAAACAAAAAACCAAAAAAACCCCAAAACATTATATGTGACAGTGCATCACAAAACGAACACAAAGTCACAGCCAATGATTTTGCGTGAGGACCTCAAAAAGGTGAAACAGGTCAACCAAGTCAATCTTGGAGTTTTTCATGCTTTCTGAAAGAGCTATTCTTTGTCTAAATAATTCTTAAGTTTGTGGTCTTAAAACGAATTGGAAAGTGTGTTTTCAGCAGTTTTTCTACAACCCTTTTTTCGTAGAGTAGTGCGATTAGGTACGTCTTTTTTCACTTCTTTAAAATCCTTTGCACATCCTTAACTTTCAACTCTAAATAATAACTTTCGAATAGATAAAGCTACCACCTTGAAAGTTGGCATTTATTACATACAGAATGTGTTAATTAAGCATGCTCAATTTCAGCTAAAGCTGATAATTCCTTCATTGTTGATGCTACAGTAGTTTACATCCTGTTTTTTGTCTCATTCATCGCACAGCCAGCACTGTTTCTAAAGATTAAGCGCTTGAATAGACCCTTTACTTCAGAGCCTCTTTTCTCAGTTCACACCTTTCCAGAGTGTGTGCTTTCCTTCCAATATTTAGATAGGTCAGGAGAGTCCATTTAAATTGATTTATACATCATTTTACAGCTTAAAGTCTGCTCTTTCAGAATCTGCCCTTAACTTAAAATCCATGTCTGGCGACTTTTTGTTGGTTTTGTGATGCAGGGTCACATATATACAATGTATGTTTAGATGCCTATAGTATCATACTCATTTTTTTTTTCCACTCAATTGTGACATTTTCATATCTGAAAAGCTGTAAATCTGACTTTACAGTCAAGTCTTATGGTAAATCAGTGGATCCAGTGTAAAAAGACATGCTTTAAAGGCAAAAATCATATTCTGGTTTAAAAATGGCAAATTTTTGCACTTTAAGTGTGCTAAATCACATGTTTGAAAAACATACTTTTTGAAAAGTATATTTTCTCCATTTTGATGAAGGAAGAACATAAAAACATAAAATGTGAAAACATACAAAATGGCAACTCTACCATTGCCCTTCCCATTTAAAATTCTCATAAATCTTTTTTTTTTTTTACCTCCACCAAGGGATGAGGTTATGTTTTCATTACCGTTGGTTTGTTTGTTAGTTACATGTACATGTAGTTAGTTTGTTTGTTTGTCCATGTGCAAAATAACTCAAAAAGTTGTGCACAGATTTGGATGAAACTTGCAGGAAAGGTTGAGAATGACACAAGAAACAGATGATTAAATTTTGGTAGTGATCAGGAACTTTTTATGGATTTATGAAGGATTTTTTATATTTTGGCAGGAAGGGTCAAGAACTTGGGAGTTCAAGCTGCATGTTTTTGAGGTTTTCATACGCGCACTAAAGTGTGTGCTCCAGTTTCTGCTAGGGCGAGGCGCACTGCACAGCTGAGGGTTTATGATGTAACAAAGGCTTCTACTGTATATTGGGAAATTGGATGATTTCTCAGCACGCATACGTATGGGTGGAAATCACTGATCTCTATGGAAGAGCAAGATCATCATTGGAAAGTAGGTGCCTGGCGGAAGTCTGCGCTCTCAGAGTGCTTTCCTTTTTTTTTTCCATCTCATCCCACCATGCAATGCCAAGAGGATATGAGTAATAAACACTTTCATAAACTCCCATAAACAGTCCAAGGTTTCTTTTATTTATAAAAGGAAGTCATACAAAGTTCTAGTGTAAACATCATGAATTAAAACCCTGGCAACCACAAAAGGGTCACAGAGGAATCACTGTCCGCACCCCTGATATACAGGCATGAGTACATGAAGGAAAGAAGTACAGAGGACACAAGAGCCCTATGTGAGTTACCTGGTTGAGGGTCTCCACGCTGGGGTGTCTGCTCAGCTTAATGATCTGGTTGGCCACACACCACAGTTTGAAGCGGCTCAGCAAATCTATGTCAGGAATCAATCATAATATTTTGATTATAGTTTTTATCATTCCTTTTCTTTAAGAAAGTCTGTGTGGGTGACAAACAGTCTATTGTGACCCTGCATCACAAAACAAACAAAAAGCTGCCGGACATGTAATTTAAGTTAAGAGCATATTCTGAAAGAGGAGATTCTAAGCTTTAAAATGATGTATAACTCAAATCAAATGGACTCTCCTAACCTATCTAGATATTGGAAAGAAAGCACACACTCAGGAAAAGTGTGAACTGAGAAAAGAGGCTCTGAAATACAGTGTCTATTCAAGCGCTTATTCTTTACCAATTCGTGCTGGCTGTGTGATGAATGGGACAAAAAACACGATGTAAACCATCGGAGTAACAACAATGAAGGGATTATCAGATTAAACGGAAATTTAGCATGCCTTATTACCACAGTCTGTCCTTAATTAATGCCAAATTTCAAAGTAGTAGCATTATCCTTTCAAAATTTATAGGAGTTGAAAGTGAAGAGTGTGCACAAGGTTTTTAAGAAATGAAAAAGGGGACTCTAAAGACATACTTAATCACACTATTCTGTCAAAAAGTGATCGAGATAAACTGCTAAAAAACACACTTTCCTGCCCGTTTTATGATCCTAAATTTTAGCATAATGTAGAAGAAGACTTGCTCTTTTAGAAAATATGAAAAAGTCAAGATCGGCTCGGTTGACCCATTTCACCTATTTTCAGTCCTCACACAAAATCAGTGTGTGTGACCTTTTGTTCGTTTTGTGATGCACGGTCACAATTGCTCTCTACATGATGACTTGGCATCAGTTGTTACAATTCTCTCTTATCGTGATGTCTAGGCTTGATGACTTGGTAATAAAGTGAAGACCCTGTTCCTGTCTCTTTGATATGAAGAAAGAGCAGAGACAATGAATCAACTTGTGTGATTAAAATGAGAGGGCTAGTACTGTTGACTAGCCATTATATTGAGGGCTAGTACTGATGACTAGCCACTATACCATGGGCTAGTACTGAAGATGATCACAACCAACCACTCACCAATGTAGGACATGAACCACTGCTCCTGAGTGTCAGATGCGATCTCGTTTCGTATCCTGTGATCCAAAACGATGAACGCTGATACTGCCATCTGGATATCACCCTGTAGGACAAAGACAAATGTGTGGAGAACACTGCATTATAGGTAGAGCTGCATCTGAATGAAACATCATGTATCATGACATGATGTAAACTTTGGTATGATCATTTTCAAACCTACCTCTCTCTCCTCTCACTAGCCCTCAAAAATTTTGATCAAATTTCATCAGCACTTATTCAGCATTACTTTCATACAACAGATCAACTTTGGGTTCAAACTGCTCACAGTGTACTTGCAGTTGTGATTTAATAATGATACAACCGACAAAGTCCTTATCATATCTCATCAAACGCTTTATAAGGGTGTATGTAAATTGCCCCTAGAGCAGACATGGAATTTTATACTTTTTATTGTATTACCATGTATAACCTCTATCTACAGATAAATGGCGCTATATAAATGCTGTTTCATCATCATCATCATCATCATCATCATCAACATTATATTGAAATGCTGTGACATTACACAATATCAGTAAAGGCACTCTCAACTACACTTTTGCAGGAATGGAGGTAAACAACGATCATATATACAAACACTGTAAATCAAATAAATTCCATATGTATGAACTTTACATGCCAGACACGCTAAAATCACTAGATATGCTTCTGTCTGTCCTTCGTACACTAAATCTACTAACCCCCACTTGTCTTTTTGCGTTCGATATTCTCAAATTTTGGTCAAAAATTCTCTAAAGTTTGGTCAAATGTATCACATTCTTGATAGGTCCTTGACATCAAGGACAGCAAGCCCCAAATGTACAAATGATTATGTGATCTGGTGAGGGTTGTTACTACATCTGAGCCTGCCTTTGTGAAACACTTTACAACTGATGCATCCTCCAAAAATTGCAATAAGTCAGCAACTATCACTCTAATGTGATCTCCTAATACACGTAGTTGCTTGTATCTGTAATCGTTTTCAGATGCAAATACTTGTCATCACAATGTCTTCATGGGTCAGTATGCGCAACCATTCTAAGGTGCTGAAAGTGTAATGTCTCTATGTGACCCACTACAACAAAAGGATCCTAAAGTCGCTGACGGCTGAGCCGAGAAAATCGAGTTTGAAGTTGCATCATCAAAATTGGTCAAAACAATCGGATTTCTGTTTTTGGCATAATTTTGTAGTCTAATGTTTTGTCTCTCATCTCCCAAAATCTCGAAGCTAAATGATCAAAGGAAATGCAAGAAATCAACATTTTTCTGGGCCATGATTTTCCAACTTCCAGCGTAACAGAAACGTGTCCGAAGTTTTGGATTTAGGGCCGCAGCTAGACTCCGCTCCTAGCAACGAGGGAGTGATCTTATTGGTCAGTGCGTGGCATCCTGATTACTGATTGGTCGTGCGTAGACCGCTGGCGCTAAGCTTGAATGAACATCACGGCGGTCGCTAGGAGCATTCCTTCTATTGTTAAGCGGTAAAAACTGTCTCACCTCCCCTTGATCATGATAGCGTGGGAAGGAAAACTTTGAAGGCGTTTTTCTCGAAACTCTGGTTTCCTTAACCACTTGACATGCGCTAATAAAGTCATCGATATCTCCACAACCGAGTGCTTTTATGAGTTGTGCTATATATGATATTAAAGGAGAAGAGTAAGGGAATAATGTCATGCTATTTTCAGAAAATTGTCCTACCCCAACTTTCGGACCCTTTTGTTGTAGCGGGTCACCTATAATGTGTAGCACAGGTCAAGTATCATTTTTAGAGACCAGTGTGGATTAAACAAAAAAAAACTCCCTTGCGTAATACTGGGGCATAGAACAACCTGCTCTGCATAGTCAGTCAGCGTGGCAACCACGATGGGGGTGAACTTGACAGAGAGCTGGAGCTCAGGGAGTTGTCGGGACGGAGCCTGGTTGAGGGAGCGGGTGGAAGACAAAAGCTGAGAGCTGACGGTCATGGCAGCTGGCTCCAGGTCTAGTAGTGGCCTGGAGGGTTTGTAGGAGGAACGAGGTACAGATAATGATGATGAGTTGGAATTAAATAAGAACAAAGAAGTAGTCATGTATTTGATTAATGAAAGTTATGGCTCCATCCATTAGTATAAAAGAAAAAAAAAACCACTAAGAACACAAACAATAAAAAACAACAACACTTTATTACAATCTGTATACTTCAAGCAGAAGCCAGGTGGGTTGTCATTTTTCTATGTGACACATGGATACACCCAATTTATTACTCCTACAAAATCATTCAAGACATTGTATGCAAAGCATCAAAACACACAGGCCCGTATTCTACTGTAGACCAAGGTTTAAACCCATTTTAGACTCACCTATGGTTTAGCTAGACCCGAGGTTTAATTTTGTATTCTGCTAGCGAGGTTTAGTTAAACCCAAGTCTATTTCGGGTTTAAATTAAACCCGAAATAGTCTTGGGTCAAGCCACCATGGTGCCCTCTATGGAAGAAGAAATTCTCCCTCTCTGAGTACTTTTCTCTCCACAAATCCACTTAAATTTATTATTGGCAGTGTATCTGCCACATGAGCGTGACTTTCTTGGATTTTGAATAGTTTTTACGGGTATTTATGTCGAATAAGGGCATGCTGTATTTTTGCTTGCGACGACTCGTGAAGCACTGTGCATATACTGTACAGTTTGTGTACGTGTGCGACGCACATCACAGGATACATGGTAAGCGTATAGCGTAGCGCTATATATTCTTGGCTAGCTAGCTTTGAACGCTCAGTACCAGCAGATCCATCGCGCCGCGCCGGCCGGCGGCACGGTTGCTGTGTGCGCTGGATGGGACATGGCTTTTTATGTCGATTGAATCGTGAATTCGGAATTAACTGGCAATTGATCAAACCAGGACTTTGAGGTAGGAAATTGAATAAAAGCTTTTCTATTAAGGGGCTGTACACGTAAACCACTTTCTTTTATTGTCAGTTAATAAAAATGGAAACCATTCTAAAATTTAGAAATAGATCTAGATCTAGGCTCCTACTACTATCAACCCTGTCTCGATATTAGAAGTAACGTTAGATTTTACCTACCGTACCACACTAACCTAACTTTTAATAGATCTAACGTTAGTCATAACGTTACAATAATGTACTCTAGCTATTCGAAAAGGTTCTACTAACGTTAGTAGGACCCTACTCCTACTAACTAGTCCTAACGTTAGTCCTACGATCGATCTAGGTTCTCGATCTAACACTGTAACAGTTAAGTTAGTCTATCTAGGCCATAGGCCTATGCCAAATCGACCTCGGGCTCTACCCTCTATTTAGTCCTACATTGAGTTCTTGGTCTAGTCTTCAGGTTATTTTCATCGTAAAGCTTATCTAGACTAACATATTAGTACAGGTACCTAGTACTAGGTAGTAGTATTGCTACAATTTAGATCTCGAGTCTCCTCTAAGTGTACAATTTGCTACAAGTAGGGCCTACTATAGATCTAGTACGTAGTAGTATGCGTATCTCGTGTGTACTCGTGTGTGGCCGGCAAGCTAGCTGCTGTATCCAGGCAGCCACTCGTTTCGTGCCATTGGCATTGATCTGTGTGCTGGTACCCTTACCAGTCATCGTTAGACTCGATTTAAACTCGAAATAAACCTCCTCCAGGGTAGGTTTAATTTAAACCCAATTTAGACCACAGCTGGACTTAGTAGAATACAAATTAAACCTGGGTTTAAACCTGGGTCTAAACTGATGGTTTAAACTCAGGTTTAAACCCCCAAAACCCACTTTAGACCCAGGCGTGGGTTTAAACTCGGGTCTAAGTTTTTAGCAGAATACGGGCCACAAAGTCTGGAATGAGTTTCATCATTCAAATTCATGAATTTCATCATATTTGGTAAAACCACAATGCTCATAAATCATGACAAGGTACACGTGTCCTCTCCTGTTTGTCAGATTGTGAACTTCAGATGAATTAGACATTCCTTTTTTTGTATTCTTTATATCTTATATCTTGGTGAGGTGATTCAATTACTTTCTTTTTTATATCATACATTTTGTAAGGTTGAAGGAAAAAGTCAAATACTGAATTTACCCAAAGCAGAGCATTTATCTGTGAAATCAAAGTCAAATGCATAAAACCTTGTCAAAAGTTATTCACTATGATGATGGGAAGGTCCAAACTAGCTGCATGTGATGTCAAAACAGAATGAAAATCATATCTAGCCTGTTGAGGATGCTTTTATGTTGCTAATGCTGAATACACTCTTCTCAGACCCCATCTCAGAGCTACTTGCGACTACTCTTGAACGGTTTAAGCTTAAAATCACTCTATTCACCTGGTGATTTTATCAGATTTAATGGATATAATCTGTTCTAAATGCACACTGACAAGCATCTGATGGACCATTTTTTTTTTCTGTCCAATCTCTTTCTATAGAAGGCGCCATACTTACTGCACATTAGTTGTCGCAAAGAAAGCATGCATAGGGTGGGCTGTGTTTGGAGTTGTATCCCATTATAAACCTCTTGTACAAAATATATACAAAATTTAATGCATGAATGAACTAGTCCGCAGTCAGAATTATGAGATGCTTTATTGGGACAGAATGATTCATCGATATGAATTCTTTAATAAAGTAGTTCTGGTCTACGGACAACCAACATATAGACCTGACTAAGACTTGAATTTGGACCAACTTACACGGCTGGTGAGTCTGGCCTGGTCCTCTCCTGATGAGCAGCATCTGGGGTTGGAGGTCTGGATAACAAGATAAAAATTTGTGATTATTTTCATCACTATCCTTGTTTTCCATTGTTTTTGTCTTCCCTGTCATCCATTCTTTGCTATTTCTCCCAATCTTTGAATGCGTTTCTTGCCAATTTTTATTACACTTTAATTCCAAATGTCTACTCTAATCTTACATCTCACTTTGGAAATAAATTCTTTGATGGCACTGTTGTTGTCATTAACTTATCATTATCAAGTTATATCTTCATGAACATGCTGAACAGAAATCACTCTAAAACAGCTTAAACTTTATAGACAGCAATAATATTACTGTTTGTCCACTTGTATATCTAATATGATGTGTCCAAAGTTCCTGGGAAGTTGACATTTGACTGATTTCTGTTTCCCCTCTTTCCTAATATATATTAAAAAAAAACAACATAAAAAAATGCTTCAATATGCTTGCGTTATTTCTCATTTCCAAGCTGTATTGCAGCTGCATGAAAATGTTAAAAGAATATGCTACAGACAAATTTAACCCCTTTCATACTGAATTCTGAAACCTCATAGACTCAATACACAGCTCACCAGATTCCCGAAGTGAACAGGTTAACGGATGATTATTACAGACCTGTCATGAGATGAGACACATATTAGGTCTTCATGCATTGCGGTGGTAGAGAGAGGAAACTAAGAGTATGTGTGTGTGTGTATGTGTGTGTGAGTGTATTTCATACTGTCGTTGTTTTCAGTTACCATCAATGGCACATAAGTTAAACAAAGAAATGCGTGGTACGGGAGTTCTACCTGTCAACTATCTTGTGCCTCTGTGCAAACGCCTCGATCGGCAGGCTAACATCATCATTCCATCCATGGAGATCGTCGTCAAACACGTTTCCTGCCTCCTCCTCTTCTTCCTCCTCCCCGTCGTCGTGTGGAAAGTAGAAGTCCACACCCCCCAGGGCGCCATCGTGGGAGCAGTGTCTGCGTTTGGTGTGCCCCACCACCCCGTACTGGAGGTGGTCGTGCTCGCTGTCGCTGATCTGGGACTCGTTGTCGTCGGTGAAGCCGGTAGCCGAGTCGATGGCACTGGGACCTGTGTGGTTGTGAAAATCATGGTTGGACGCCCCGAGGTGGGACATACTGTACTGGGCAGACGGATGATCTAAATACATCAGAAAAATAAGAGTACCATTTTTGATAAATTGAAACCTGAAAAGCGCATACAGCAAACAGATCTGTGTATTCTTATGCCTGTTTCGATAAGAATTTAACAACTGGTGAGAGTATACAGCTTTACAGAATCTCTCTATTTTTACAGTGTCTGTAAATCTAAATATCAATCACGCATAAAAACAACTTCTTCTTTTGTTTCTTGGACCTATTCGGCTCTGTTGATAAACTCTGTATGTAGCTTTTCTTGTTCATTAAGCATCCAAAATCCTTTTCAACTTTTTCACCTCGGCTGAAAATATATGGATGTCTGAATATTTAAATTAATGTTTAACCCTAACTAGGCCGGGGGGGGGGCCTCCGAGGCCCCCCCCCCCCCCCGACGTTCCGCGCGATATATCGCTAACGTGAAAAGCTATCGCCGCGAGGTTTCATGACTTTTTTCTGTCGAGTCTCCCGCATCTTTTGACACCAAATTTGCGATGCCCGGGCGCGCGGTTCCGAAGTTTCGCATAAATATGTACATGCATGTCAGACCAAAAATTGCTCAAAAACGTGAATTTGTGTACAATTTCAATGGAAACTGTGCTTCCAGTCAAATTTCATAAAAGCATGATTATTTTGGGGTTTTATTGATTAAAATCAATTAATAACATATGTTCTTGTTCAGAACAATGTCGCGGACAAGTTTCATCGAAAAAACAATGAAAAACATAAAGTCGAAAAAACAAAGAAATACATAAGAAATTAAAAAAACAATAAAATACTTAAGAAATTTTTTCGGATAGCTCAATTTTTTTCTTATATATTTGCTTAGGACACTAAAAAGAATATTTACACAAAAAAATGTGCCCATTTCGAGCTTTATTTAGTGATTTATACCAAATTGTCCGATTTCATGCATCATTATGCATAAATTAGCATAATTTAGCATAAATGACAATTTTTTTAAAATCTAACTTCGTAGTACTTTAGATTACACCATAGGCAATGTGTGTGCCAATTTTCGTCGCGATCACGCGGTCGACGGCCGAGATCTGGAGGGGGGGCCTGGGAGGCCCCCCCGCGGCTCTATGATCTACCTATTAGTAAATAGCCCGGCCTAGTTAGGGTTAAGCTGTATTGAAAATCTACTGTACCAGCTTAAATTTCACTCTAAAGAATGGTGATATAGCATTTTGCATAACATTCCAAAGACATGTTTGCATACAGCAGTATTCAACAGGCTCATCAAAAATGTAACACTGTATTCCTTCACTTACATGTAATGAGGAAAGATTGATATTCTACAAAGAATTCAGCACAATTTGTGATTTAGCGATTACAAATACAAGTGACAACAGTAGAAATGAATGAAGAATATCATAAAAAGTACATTCCCTAATTTCTCTGACAAATTCAGCCATGGTACAATGTAAGGCTGGTCATACCATCCAATATGCTCGTTTGACAGTTTCCTGAGTCCTATCAATCTTTAGCAGGTCAGAGTGCAATAAAACAGCCGCACACTGGGCAAAACAATTACCTTTATCAGAGTCTGCCGGCAGGGTGGGAGGCTCAGGGGGCGCAATGCCTTTGTTGGTGTAGACAGGTGGCACTGCACAGGTGGTGTCTGTGTAAAACAGTCTCAGCATACGCCATGTCTGGGCAATCTACAGAAAAACCCACATTCCTAAATTAAGATGATGATGATGGGGACAATGATAACACAACATGATGCTGTGTGTTGTCTACCATATACTACTGCTACTTTTTCAGCTTATTACAATAAAATAATAAAAATCATAACAATTACAGTAGCAATCATAATAAGATGATAGTAATGATGATGATGATGATAATCATATAATAATAGTAACAGTAATAATAATAATAATAATAATGGCAATAATAATAATAATTATAATAATAATAATAGCAAGAAGAAGAAGAAGAAGAACAGCAAGAAAAAGAGGAAAAGAGGAAAAGAAGAAAACGATATCATGAAAATGTATTCAGATTAGTTTTGAAGATCTTGTCATTGATTTCCTTAGATTGTTCAGTTAGTTTTAATTGAAAAAGGCAGAATCTCAAAGGTAAAGTGTGCGGGAGTCATACAGACTTTCGGATCCTTTTGTTGCAGCGGGTCACAAATTACAAATGGCGTGCTTCCAAAATTTATGTACAATGAAATGAACTACCCTACTCCAGATTGATAAATAGCATGAAACATAATATCCATGATGTCATATTGAAGAACACAATGCAAGGCATACAGTGCAAAATTTCATGATTCTCCTCGAAATATCTGGTAGTTGTTGCACACAAATGAAACAGTTTACTACTTCAACAACACTGCTCACATACTCTACAAGCATGTCAGAAAACAGTTCTACATAACATGAATTGGCAGGATGACTGCAGTATAATAAGCACACTACCTGGTGTCTGCCGAGTTCTGTCGCAACCTTTGCATTGTGTTCACACAGCTCAGGAAAAGGCTTCCCTGTGAGGAGGTAGCGTTTGGCAGTCTTGCAGAAGGACTCTGAAAACTGAGAGACAAAATGGACATGGCATATGGGTCACTACCACCTTGATAGTACTGCATGTCCAGGGGGACATGACTTTGTGTCTCAATATCAAGAATTTTAAGGAGAATAGATTACCTATTTTTTATTTTTGCGTCATCTTCACAGAATAATATTACTGTTGATGGCTAATAATGTAGAAATATTGCTTTGGATTACATCAATAAATGCACTGTTCTAAAACTTAAATCAGTAATTTTTGATTTTTTATTTAAAGATATACTCATTGAAATACAGGATCTTGCCATCCTTGGGCTGATTGATGATGACAGTGGCACTAATAATACCAGTGAAGGTGTTAACTAAGATAGTAGTGAACACAAAATGATACAGAGATGACTATCATAATTATGACAAAAATTTTGAAAGTCTACAACCATTTTCATTTTCATGATATTAAATTATGAAGAGAAGAAGAGAAAAAGGATAGCAGTATACATATAACTGAAGCATAGAGATGGAAAAAACTCTCGTACTTATTTCACCCTGTAACTGTATTCAACTTTTACTGCTGGACTGAAAACCTGAATAATAATTATCAACAGCACAGTCTTGTTGTACTTCAAGAGCAACTATTCGTCTGAAACTATCATACGTACATGAATACGTACATGAAATTTAAACTTGCTGATGCTTAATGCTACTAACAGAGTCCTCTAATGATTTGTTTAAAGATAAGCAAGAGTATTTTCAAAAAGTAGAAATGGACTCTGACTCAACAATGTTTTGTATCACACCATTAGGTAGGCCTATCACTACTGAACAAAGCAGGATACTTGAATGTGTGGGTGGGGGGGGGGGGGGGGGCGCTGAGGTGACAGGGAAGAGGGTGGATGGTAGGCAGAGTTTCACTGCTCATAGTCCATAGAGATACCTTGATTTCTTTGTTTTCATGAACCACAAGACCACTCTCATAGCGCTCGTAGTGCTCTGAGACCTCCGGTGTGCGGCGGAACATGATGGGCATGATGGTGGAGGTGTAGTTCTGCTGGGCTTGGATGCTTGCCTTGCTGGAGCTCTTGTTGAAGGCGTGGCCTATGTTGTCATAGATACTCATGGACACACCCACAGGGTTCTGAGGACAGTGAAATGCAACTTCACAAGATTTTTTTTTTTTTTCCCAGCATCCTCATTTATATTAACCCATTGAGGACGGACTGATTTTGCTACAAAATGCATTTCCCAAAGACACCTGCCCGAGTATACTCGGGACTTGTCCTCAATGGGTTAAAAGTGTCATCAGGATGTCACCACAGATGATCATTAGGGAGCTTTAGATTTTGACGCGCGGACGTTTGAGACGACGCTTGCGCTGGACGTTCTCCTCTCCCTGTGTCGTGTAGAAAAGTAGCTTTAGATTACACTGGGACGGAACGTATAAAAAATAAAATCGCGCCCCCATATGATCATGCATGAAGTAGTTCTCTATGTTGCAAACTGCGCGGACGTAAATATATCCCAGTACGCGTAGTGAAAAACTCAGGCGAAGCAAGCTAAAAATAGATCGACTTGACGCGCGCTTCTGTGCACGCTCAGAACATGTTTTTTCCCTCTGAACGTCCGCGCGTCTAATATCTAAAGCTCCCTAATGAGACATCTAGATTGAAGTCTGGGGCATTGACCTATATCTCTGCTGTATATCAAATCACATTAGTATGACTTTTAAACACAGTAACATAAATTATTACCCAGAAAAGGTTAGCAATTCAATAATGTAATGGCAAGTACAATGTAAATTGCTCTACTTGTGCAAAAATTTCTCATAGATACAATGTAGGTACAGCGTCTTCCCAGGATGCATTTAATTTTGACTGAACTGTTTTCAGATGGATAACAACCCTCCCCCATCTCTGGGTGAATTGAGCAGCAATCAGAAAGTTTTAAAAGTACACAACCATCAACTCTTGTCTACAGCAGCCTCATGTTTATAGACACCACTGCCACAGAAATTTACCTCAATTACTAGATGGATTAGAGTATTGTATGTCACTGACTTGCTTACCACAATCACATGATTTCTTGATGTGACATGATCCTTATATCTTGGTGAAGGCATAATGTGACCTATACTTATACCTCTATGATATAAAACTGTCCATGTCTCTGAGAATAAGATACAATTTGTAGATTGTCATGAGGTACTGAATGATAACTAAGTTTGGAAGCCAATAATAAGTTTTTTACAAGATCATTTTATTCTATTATTTTGTATTAGAAGTGTGGAAATATGCATACAAGCTAAATCTATTTGACTCTGATACGAAGGGCTCACCAGAAAAATTACTTCACTTCAACCAAGTGCAGGAAATGCTAAGCAACAATAATGTCAACTGCAATGTCCAACTGTCATTGTGACAGGTTACAGGGGAAAGGGTACCAACATAAAACTATAATACATAATGTGTTTGAGGGCCAAACAAGTAGTTACTTCTCATCTTCATGACGATATAATGCAGTGATGAATTAATTGAATTTTATCAATCTTCAGATTTTGCCTCTGACAAAGATTCTGCTAGGATCAAAAGCTCAGGTCCCCTTTGACTCCATTGGCTAACCACTATTGGATAAGCAGTTATAAGCAGCTTTTTTGCTACAATCTTCAACACTTGCTAGTAAAGACCACAAGAACTTACAGCTGTCTCTGCTGGTCTCTTGGCATCCTTGAATTTGTGCTGGAAAAGCATACAGTCTTTGCTGCCACTGAGAAATACATGCGGGTCCTGACGCCATGCAATGTCTGTGGGTAGACACAGGATATGATCCCATTGAAAGGCATCATTTCATGTCTGTTTACACAGCATATCCCTCAAAAATTATAGACCTATTTGGTTTTAAAGCACTGTCATTTACATGTATGCCAGCCATAATGGGGGGGGGGGGGGGTGCAAAATTAAAGAAAGATGCTTTCATGGGTTATGCAATGAGTCAGATGCATTGCTATGTCAGTGCATTAATCAACTACTGTAAGGCCCACTGAAGCCCCAACAAAGTTATGGCTGAAATAGACATTAACATGGAAAACAGCAACAAAAACCGAACACATTTACAACACTAGATTCTTCAGTAGCATCTTCTTTCAAAGCATTGTGAAAGCCCTTACTGACAGTGTTTACAAAACCTGAAGTTGATGTGGGTATATAACATTTTTACCAGAATGTGCTTTGAGACTGAAATTCTAAGAACCTCTATAATAATATACATTTTTTTTGTCAGGTCATACAATATCCATATATTTCTTACAATTTTGCTAGCCATTTCCAGATTTTTCTTTCACAGTGAATTTTCTACTCTTGTTCTAGTCAACATGAACATGATCAAAGATTAACATCAACACTATAAACGCAATATACATAAATGGGAACTTACTTCAGAAAAATTTCTCAGAGGTTTCTACTCCCCAATATCAAAACTGTACAAGAGTTTTAACACATAATTCCTCTGCAGACAGGATGTAATTTTGCCGTAAAGTAGCAAGCAACTTGACTTTTGCCTTCTACCTGTGACAACGTCTTTGTGTTCCTCAAAGACGGCAAACGGCATGTAGGAGCGGCGGATGTCCCACACGCAGATGGTCTGGTCTACAACCTGGCTGCAGCTGGCGATGTGATACTTCTTCTCAGGACGCCATTTTATGTGGCTGACAGAGGCGATGGCATAGATAGTATACTCTGGTACTAGTCTGTGTCCAAGGTTGTCCCAATTCCAAATCTGTAAGACAACAGGGATGAAGTTCTCAATGTTGTAAAGAAGCTAAATACAATGTACATCTTCAAAGAGACTAGTTAAAGGACAAGTCCACCTTCATATA
Organism: Diadema setosum; assembly: GCA_033980235.1. NCBI lineage: Eukaryota > Metazoa > Echinodermata > Echinoidea > Diadematoida > Diadematidae > Diadema > Diadema setosum. Next base: position 34,524,488 of record CM067075.1, on the reverse strand, counting down.
CATGTGATTATTTGAGTGAGTACAACAATATTAGTAGAACACGTCAGTGAAAGTTTGGGGAAAATCGGACAATCCGTTCAAAAGTTATGATTTTTTAAAGTATTTGCGCAGTAACTGCTGGATGAGAAGACTACTACAGTGCATGATGTCACATGCTACAACGATATAAGGAAAATAAAAAGAGAATTTCACAAAACTTCACTTTTTGAATAAAGTGCACATTTCTTCGACTTGTTACTGACGTATGCTAAGGGTAATATTATTCCCCATGCCTTCTGAAAGAGAGAAGTTGAGTATTCTTTTGTTATGCGAGAAAAGTGAAAATATGTTGAATTTTCTTTATTCTTTCTTTATATCGTTGTACACATGTGTCATCACAAGCTATAGTAGTCTTCTCATCCAGCCGTGACTAGGCAGAAACTTAAAAAATTCATAACTTTTGAACGGATTTTCCGATTTTCCGATCCGATCCGATTAAACAAACAAAAACAGTAAACATGTACCTACACACAGAAACGTCAGAAACACTCTTAACCTGTTGAGGATGAGTCCCAAGTATACTCGGGCAGGTATCTATGGGAAATGCGTGGTGTAGCAAAATCAGTCCATCCTCAATGGGTTAACAAAAATAAAAGCTTTGAATATCATGTTTAAACAAAATATACCTTTATGAATTAGCACAGTGGCAACTATTTTGAGGAAAGAGTATGGATGATACAAAAAGGAAGATTTCTGTAAGAATGTCAAGTAAAATAGAGGGCTCTTTGTTTTCTTCTTCCATGCCATCGTCCTAATCATGGACCATCTTGAGATCCGATGTCTCTGGTATAATCACCTTGATAACCTTGTCTCTGCCACATGTTGCTATCCATTGCTTCTCCGTCGGATGCCAGTCAAGATTGAAGGCTGGACCATTGTGGACGGGGAAGTCCAGAAGCACCCGGTCTGTCCTGCGATAGTCCCAGAACTACAGCCAAACACAAGGAGGACAAATGTGAATGCCTTTGAGAGAACTTTGCAATTCTTTAACACAGACATCACAAGCCTCCGTAAAGATCAATCCTAGAAGTCCATAACTGTGATTGTAGATGACTGATGCTAAATCACAAATATGGTCATTATGTCGATTGGCAAAGATGTCTAAAAACTAACTGTAAATGAACAAAGATATGAAGAGTTTTATTGCAAAACAAGCTAAACCCATTCTTATTAAGTTGAAATATCTATTATTAAAGCTGTTAAAAAAGAAAATGATAAGAAAATACAGGATATTTTAATCATAACTTCTAGAATATTCCTTGCTATGTTACAAGTGAAGTAATACTGGAAAGGTTTTTAATTTGCTCTATCTGATGATGGACTACTAGGAAATGTTTAAAAGTGGTACTTAGCTCATTTTGCAATAAGACTCTTCATATATCCCCCTAATTGCTACTCTGTCACCACAGACTTTCTGTCGGACCAAGGGACATTGCTACACCAAAGTAGGCTTGGTAACTTAGCAACTAGGCCAAGTTTTGATGAATTACTGAATTCTGATAAAAAAACAAAACTTGGCATGTTAAGGTAAATGCCTGGGCACATATCAAGTTAAGGCCCAATTTACCTGAATGTGGCCATTGTCCAGTGTAGCTGCAATGTAAAAGTAATGAAAAGGATTGCATTGGACATCTCGTATGCTCTCAGACTGTCCGGTCCCGTACGTCATTTCACACTGGTTTGTTCTCAAATCCTGTGTCAACAAAGGAGAAAGAAAATAAAAACTTGATGAAGACAAAGTCGGAGCAAAAATTGGGTGAGAGATAAAACACAATTGAAGTAACAGTATTTGTCCCTGTACATCTTACTCATGTGTAGTTGAAGCTTTCATAGAATCTTACACTTACAGCAGGACCTTGATTATGCGAAAGAAAGTTTTGACATTATTTCACTGGACTTGGTGTGCGGTTGTATATGGAAGGGTCATTTAGTTCATGTCATTTTGAATTCATAATGACTAGTCCCAAGTATACTCAGGCAGGTGTCTATGGGAAATGCCTGTTATGGCAAAATCATCCCGTCGTGTGGAAGCATGCAAGAAGCTCATAACACCGACTTTGTCCCTGACAGTTAATACAAAAGGGAGTTTTCTATTCATGACAATAATGCTAATATAAAGATAGTGAAGTGGTCCAGAACCACTGTGACTTTGAGATCGATTGGAAAATGCTGTCTTTAGCATGAGCAGAACAAAATTTTGTAACTCATTGGTGTTTCGAAGAATTAGCATTGTGAATCGAAAGCTCTCTAATGACTGCACTACACTTACAAAGTACTTCACGGAGCCATCTTGTGACCCGCTGAAGAGCATATACCACTCTGTGGGGTGGAAGGAGACCTTGTGCACGGTTCTCTTGTGGTCATTGAAGACTTGCTCCATCTTGTTTCCCTGAGCCTTGCTCAGATCCCAGGTGATGACTGAACCGTTGGTAGCTCCTGTGGCTATCATCTCTTCTGCCAGGTGGATTAATTAGATGTGCAAGTTGATAAAGAATTACCTTGGACATTACAAATACACAAAGACACACACAAGCACACATATTCTCTATTAATTTTCTAAATGTATGTATCTACCTGATTTTTTTAATCTATCAAGAGTTACAACCTCATTCATATCATCACTGTGACCAAAGAGTGACACTGATCACTTCTCGAACAGATACTGTAAAAGTGGATATTTTCGTGTGACTCACTCTTCACGCTCAGCTGGGCAGGAGGAGTTTTGTGCGTTTTTAATTCCACGGAATCAAGACATCAACTACTGGAACACATGGGCAGCAAAAATACTTGCGTGCTTTTATTTTTGCGGTAGTTTCTGGTCGCATGAAATGCGCGAAAATTTCAACACCATGAAAATTTCCACTTTTACAGTAATGGGAATGTTTATAGAAAAACAAGAAGAGGTATAGAATGCATATGTACCATTTAACCTCATGTTACTAATTTCATAGTTTGTCTTCTTTCTCACACTCCCTTGCCATTTCCTGAGATTTTATTTCCTCGGTGTTTGCATGTAGTGCTTCTGGAAACCAGCTAGATGGTTAAGTAAAGCAGCAGTCTCAACCAGTCTGACTGATGTAGATCTCTCTGCCATTGTTTAAATTAATTTATGATGGTCTAGTAGTGGGCAGGTTAGTAATGATTTTGATCACAAATGATCTAGTTCTTCCTGAATATCTTACCAAACCCTTGTTAATGTTTTACACAAACCTCTGCTGGGATGCCACACCACATCGTTGCAGCTGAAGTTGAGGTTCATGCGCCCCACCCTGAGGTCCATCCTCTCCCTGAAGCACATTTCCTCAATGTGGAAGATCTTGAACACTAACGGGAGCAAAAAAGCACAAGGGAACAGCATGAAATAAAATCAAACATACATGTACTGGTCAACTCTTATTCTTCAAACTGCTGCCAACATTTGAAATATTACACTAGCAGTGACATGCAATTCTTACTTTACAGCGGGAGTGAAAATATGATTTGGAATATCAACATGAATGGGTACTTTGCTACAATTCCCACAGTGTCAAGGATAATAAAACAACTTTACAATGTATTCCCATATCATATTCTCTGTTTTTTGTTGTTGTTTTTTCGGGGAGGAGGGATTGCAAGTACATGTAGCTGATATCTCCATGTTTTGAAAAAGTGAGATACTCTACCATTACAGTCAGTGTGCACACCAGAGTCTTAACCCTAATCAGGCTGCGCTTTTTTGGCTATGCTATATGGGGGGGGGGGGGGGGAGGGGGGGCGGATCTCGCCTATGGAACGCGTGATCGCGCCGAAAATCGGCACACGCGACGCCCGCGACGGATACTATCAAAATGTATGGTTGCCTTCTCCGAAAAATTTTTCTTATATTTTATATCAATTAATTATTGTAATTTATGCATAAAATCAGTTTGGGGCTCTAAATCACTTATTAATGCTCTAATTAAGCTAATTTTTTTTTTTAATGTTTCTTGTATTATTCTCCTGAGACATAGGATAAAAAAAAAAAATTTTCGAACGGGCGTCGCGTCAAAACGGTACGCGCGGGCGCAACAATTTTGGTCTTAAAAGTTGCGCGATACTTGAAAGAAAAAAGTCATGAAACATCGCAGCAGGAGCTTATCGCGCTGCGAAGATATTGCGCGAAACGTCGAGGGGGGGCAGAATCTGGCCCCCCCCCCCCCGCCTGATTAGGGTTAAAAAAAACAAAAAAAACCCCCAAAATAACAACTGCTACTCTGTACTTTTCCCCATTTATTATTATTATTATTATTATTATTATTATTATTATTATTATTATTATTTGTTCTTTCTTTTACAGGGAATGTGGGGGGGGGGGGAACACTCAAAGATAAGAAAGATGGATGCAGTGTTGGTAGATGGTGTAGAGACAGAGAGGGAAACTGAGGGGGAGGACTGAGTAGCAACAATCACAGTTCATTATTCATGGACTTACCCTGTCTTCCTGCAGCGACAACTTGAGAGGCATCCTTGTTGAGACTGATGGCATTGATTCCTCCATCAAGTTTAATGGACATCGTCTTTCCTGCACTACTCCTCACTGGTAAATAGAGGGGGAGACAGAAAAAAGGAGGGAACAGAAAAAATATCAGTCCAAATCATGTTGCTAATGAAGACGGTTCTTCTGAAGTCTTCAAATCTACACTGTAAAGTGTATATGAGTACTTTCACAGCAGTGTTGTATGACTGTGTGGTGCTGTTCTGAAGAATTATAAAAATATTGATTCACTGTAAATATTTCCCCTGCCCTCCAGTTCAGCTCTACTGGACAGGAACAAACACTACACCATAGCTGAGAAAGTTATAAAAAAATGACCATGTACAAAAAAGCAAACAAACAAACAAACAAACAAACCGACTATGATGACCACCTAATTTGGTTTGAGCATTAAAGTCCTACTGCAATGAATGTTGCAGAATCATAAGAACCAATATGCAAAGTTCAAAATTTCCTTTTTTCTAATGTCGTAAGGTTTTCTTCTTTGTCCATGATGAACTCATAACTATCTGTATTCATATTTTGGATACAAAATTTATCTTCTGGTGATTGGTTGACAGAGCTTCATGTGATTTGCAGCTTTGCACCATCACTCTGTGAAATGCAACAATTTCTAGCAAAACAATTGTGATGCCACAAACCAATTTTGACATTGCGCACTACTAGTACTGCCACTCTGTGAAATGTAACAATTCTAACAAAACAATTGGGACGTCATAAAAACAATTCTGACATTGTGCATTGCAAACGTAACATTTTTAACAAACATCACAAAGCAGGTCCGACATCGTGTGCAGCGACAATCCCTTCCCAACATCGCATCCATCATGACTTCTAGCTTTGCATTTCCCCCATTTCCCCTTCTTTTGTTTCGTTTGATCCAAAACATAAAACAAATATACTTCGCCTAAGTTCGAGTTTCTTGTTAAAACTATAGGCCTCAGTGCCTCAAAAAGAAATATTCCCTTCGGGGCTGCACCCCTCGGTGAATAGTTCTTTTGGAGTCACCTCTGCCCATAGTTTTCACAAGAAACTCTCAAGGCAAAGTATATTTGTATACTATTTTCTGCATTAGTGTAAAAATGAGCAAAGGAAATGGGATTCCATTGATGGGATTCCATTGATGGAATCCCATTTTCTTTGCTCATTTTTCCACTGATGATTTATATTCTTCTGGTCAGTTTATTCTGTCTTTATTTGTTATTTTCTCCATGTCAGAAAACATCAATTGTCTCCAATTGATGACTTATGAGGAAGAACACTAACATCTTACACATCCAGATCCTTGTAAGACTCGTTTTACATTGCCTGCAGTTGTGATAGGAGGGACAGCAGTTTGAGAGTAGTAGCTATTTCTCCAAGATTTGAATTATAAGCTTTCATTTTGCATGTTATTTGTGAATAAACTGCCCTAGACTAATTTTGGATGCAGAATTTGAAGTACAACTGTAGATAATGAAATTCAAGGTAGAATTGCTCATCAAACTTCACCTACAAAGTGTGTTACTTACAACTGTACAAGCTTACCCAGCCAAATCATTGGTAATGATGTTACTTCAGAGTGTGTTTTTCGTATTTAAATACAAAGTTTTCTTTTTCTTTTCTTTTCTTTTTAAACCAGATAAGTTTCAATTCTCCCTCTCTCTCTCTCATCTGTGAGGTCTCAATTATTATGTTCAATGTAAAAATTAGCTAGTTGATAAACTTTTTAACATGTACAAAGGCAATTTATGATATTTACTAGCCGGCACTTGTCATTATGCACTGGAAAAAAACTCTCAGAATGGCATGGATTAACAAAACAAGTATAATGTACACTTGTACACAAACTCGCTTTTTTTCTGGCTTTTCATGTTTTTTTTTTTCTTCTCCTTCTTTTCAAGCTCTAAATTGCATATTAGACATTCTAGTCTAGTGCAATCTGGTGAATACTTATAGACCTAGAGAGTATAATAGTCTAGCTATGTTATTTTGAGTTATTCTGATAGAAACACACTCTCCTACACTGTGATTTCTTTAGTACGTGGAAATCATTTTTTTTTTTTTTTTTTTTTTTTTTTTTTTTTTTTTTTTAGGGTTTGTTTGCTTGTTAGTTTGATTTTTGGTGAGGCGCAAGGAAAAGCATGTGTGACTGTGAGTGTGATGGAGACAGCTTATGCGTGAGACTAGTAGGTAAAATTGGGCCTTTGGGTTGGGATTTGCATTTGCACTTCTTAATTTCATGGAATCTGTGAATGGATGACACTCATGCAACATTTAGGGAGTACATTAGATAAGTACAAGTACTGTACTTAATTATGCTTTGCACTTCTAGATTAGTACATTGTACTACATGCAGCATTGGTGAAACTTAAAACTGGCTACATTCAAGGTAGCTGCTGCACAGACGACCCTAAAACGTTCGTGTTACTGGTTGCCGATTACGTTTAAAGCATTTTACACACTGTGCTGTGGATGTACAGGTACATGTACAATATCTATGCAGACCATGTAAATTCATTCAGGGGTCTACTGTGTTAATACCATACACTTATTTGGTGCTCCGTATTCAGTCTTCAGAGATGGCAATTCAGACAAAAACAGCACTTCATCATGACCATATTTACAAAGTTCTGAAAATTTATGAATTTTGCAAAATTATGTGAATTTGAATTTTATGTGTTTTTTGAAAAAAGTTATCAAAATGTGATCTTTTAGCACTATAAAAAATTGAAATATAACTCTGAACTTTATTTTTGCAACATTTGAATAATCAATGCCTTTTACATCTTTCCCAATTCATGCACCAGAAATCATTCACTACAGCTATTCATACCCACAATTCACCATACTCCATGACCATATACACAATCATATTGACTCTTGAGCAGATGACAATGAGAAAAACTACAAATTAAACTTTAGATCTAGGTAATAGGTTCAAATTTTGTACTGTGCGGTAAAATGTCAAACATGAACACAGAGACTTCAACCCAATGCACCTTCTGATCTGGAGATTCTCCCGTCTGAAACCCCTAGCAAACGGGAGACTCCAACTAACAAGTTGATGTGTGCGAAGCGCCAAGTTCCTAGGGTTCTACTGTATCTGTAGATGCTCTTGGACTCTGGTGCATGGTGCTATTTAAAGCTTATTTTTTCAACATGCAATAGCAATAAGTAAGAAATCCTTTCCAATGCAATGCCAAATTGGGAAACGCAGAGCCAGGGCGGGAGAAATTAAATCTCAAGCGGGAGAACGGGAGATTTTTCAAAAATGGGTTTTCAGCGGGAGATCTCCCGTTAAAAACAGGAGAGTTGGAGTCTCTGTGAACATCCAAACAACTTAAGTTAAATTCACACAGTAAAATCTTGTGATAAATCTGCATCTTCTTCCAAATCCGAGTACTGGAGTAGGTCCTACGTGTAAGTTTAAATACCTAAAATGTGAACCTTTTAAGTTTACAATTCCTACATTTTTGTGTCAAATAATTGGGGGCATTCCGACCCAGAGGCCATACAATGCTTTAATAATATTAAAATGATAATAATAAACTCAGTAAGATAGGTCTGCAAAGTCCCATGTGCATAGAATGTCACTATCCCTTATGCAGAGATATAGAACTAGATGTATACGTCTGGAATTACCATGAGCTGTCCACTTATACCGATACTAATTTAGTAATTACCACCAATTCACACGCATGCCTAGACTAGAACTAGAAGTTGTAGAACTTAGAAGTTTTAACATTAATCTCATCAGTGCAGCAGCAGTGGGGTCTTTTAATAACATGATATTGAAGGCATGGGACTGATCAAAGTGAAGTTGTTCAGACACTACAGAAACAATCAGCTGTTGTCGAAGATTCGGAGACAAAATGAGAGGTAAATGACATCTAACGTGGCAAACTTTTACCTCTCTCCTGTGTTCCTCTTGACATTTTGATCAGTTTCCACGGCTGCTAGACCAACTCAAAGCATTTTACATTCTATCTTTGCTTCGTTCAGTGACAGTCCGTCCACAGTCAGTGTAATCGTAGCCTTTAAACAAGGCGACTCGCTCTGCGTGCCCCCGTGTAGCGCGTTTACCCCACAAACCTGTTGGCCGGCGAGTGGAGCGAGCCGCCTTTAGGCTGCGTTCACATAGAAGTATACTATTCGGGTATTCGGGCTCGTTTTTCGAGGGCACGCGAATAGCTTGAATCGAACGATAGGATTTCCTCACACCGGTTCACATAAGAGGGCACTATTCGAAAGTACGAATAGCTGCGAAAAGTATAGCAAAGTGGGAATCGAGCTTGTTCGATTTTCTTGCAGCGTATACCGTCTCTCGTTTATGAAATAATGACAATTTTGGTCTGGATTTGCCCTTTAGCAAAAATAAGCATGTAGACTGACATTCTGATGCAGTTTAGAAATTGTTAATAAGATTTGCTGCGATGTAGGAGTAAGAAATCCTCACTACATGGTATGGTGAGTTGACGGTGCGGGTGATGGTGTATTCGGTGCTCGAATAGCGAATAGCGAATTGCGAATACCGAATACCGACTACTTCTATGTGAAAGCAGCCTTAGCCACTCGTTCAGTAGCCTTTAAACAAGGCGACTCGCTCTGCGTGCCCCCGTGTAGCGCGTTTACCCCACAAACCTGTTACGGCTCCACTCGCCGGCCAACAGGTTTGTGGGGTAAACGCGCTATACGGGGGCACGCAGAGCGAGTCGCCTTTAGGGATGTGTACGCAGAAAATACACACGGCACCAAAGCAAGCCGCGCGCGCTTGCTAACAAATTTATATTCTTTGACAAATTTGCGTACAAATTTGTTAGCAAGCGCGCGCGGCTTGCCTTGGTGCCGTGTGTATTTTCTGCGTCAAATTTGTACGCAAATTTGTCAAAGAATATAAAGCAACAACAACGACAAAAGTACACATCCCTGAGGCTGCTTTCACAATAGAAGTATACTGCGAACCTGGCATCAACATTAGGTACAGGTCGGATGGAAAGCTCTTTAATCTTAGGCGCTTGAAGGCCATCACGAAGGTGAAGGAGACCGTCATCAGAGACTTCTTGTTTGCTGACGACTGCGCACTCAATGCCAATGGTGAGGACGAGATGCAGTTGCAGATGGACAGATTCTCCTCAGCCTGTGACAACTTCGGCCTCACCATCAGCACCAAGAAGACTGAAGTGATGTTCCAACCAGCTCCAGGGAGCCAGTACCACAAACCACAAATCCAGGTGAACGGACAGACCCTCCAGGCAGCAAAGACCTTCACCTATCTGGGCAGTACCCTCTCCAACTGTGTCACAATTGATGCTGAGATCAACAACAGGATTTCTAAAGCCAGCAGTGCTTTTGGGAGACTCAGAAAAAATGTTTGGGAGAGGAGAGGGATCAGCCTTTCAACAAAGCTGAAAGTCTACTGTGCAGTTGTTCTCACCACGCTTCTCTATGGCTGCGAAACTTGGACTTTGTACCGGAGACATGAGAGGCAAATCAACCACTTCCATATGCGATGCCTCCGCAACCTCCTTCGCATCCGCTGGGAGGATAAGGTTCCGGACACAGAGGTACTGAAGCGGGCAGGCATCCCCAGCATCATTACCAAAATCCGCAAGGCCCAGGTGAGATGGGCAGGCCACGTCACCCGCATGTCTGCACTGTAAAAACATCGGTGTTAGATTTAACACCACGGGTGTTAAATCTAACACCGATCAAACTTCAATAAAGGACCACACCCACAGGTGTTAAAAATGCACTGTGATGGTGTTGAAAAGTGTTCACCTGACACTTCGTGGTGTTAATTTGACACTGTACCTGGTGTTATTTTGACACTGTACTGGTGTTAATTCAAAAATGACACCACATGGTGTTGATTTGATATTAGTTGGTGTTAATATCAATGGTTTAACACCCGTCCAGCTTCAATAAGAGACCACACCAGCTGGTGTTACTTTGGTGTAAATTTATTTTCACATTTTTTCAAAAATCGAGTATTTTATTGTAAAATTCTTGATCGTCTTGTTTAAATTAAAAATCAACAAGAAGTGCAGTTACTAAGAAACTCTTCAAAAAACAGTTTAAAATTTGATAATGACACCCGGAGGTGTTGATTTAACACCATAAATGGGCACCGAAAATTTAACACCAGCTCGGTGTTCACTATTTAACACCGGACTTTTTACAGGGTGACGACCGCATCCCGAAAAAGCTTTTCTATGGGGAACTCGCTGATGGGAATAAGCGTAAGGTGGGAGGACAAAAGAAGCGCTTCAAAGACAACCTGAAGTTCTACCTAAAAGACTTCTCCATCAACACCGAGTCCTGGGAGACACTTGCCGCAGATCGCCCTTCCTGGCGCCACGCTATTGCTATAGGGGCCCGTAGAGCAGAGGAGCAACGCGTCAAGCAGGCAGAGCACAAACGCCAGATGCGAAAAGCAAGAGCAGCCAACCCCAGCAGTGTAGCCCCTACCCACTTCTGCCCTATCTGTGGGAGAGGCTTTCTTGCCCAGATTGGCCTCATCAGCCACCTCCGAACCCATCAGCTCCCATCGAGCCAATTGATGTCATTGGTCATCCTCGACAACGAGGGACGAACACACATACTATTCGGGTATTCGGGCTCGTTTTTCGAGGGCACGCGAATAGCTTGAATCGAACGATAGGATTTCCTCGCACCGGTTCACATAAGAGGGCACTATTCGAAAGTACCGAATACCTGCGAAAAGTATAGCAAAGTGGGAATCGAGCTTGTTCGATTTTCTTGCAGCGTATACCGTCTCTCGTTTATGAAATAATGACACTTTTGGTCTGGATTTGCCCGTTAGCAATAATATAAGCATGTAGACCGACATTCTGATGCAGTTTAGAAATTGATTATAAGATTTGCTGCGATGTAGGAGGAAGAAATCCTCACTACATGGGATGGTGAGTTGACGGTGCGGGTGATGGTGTATTCGGTGCTCGAATAGCGAATAGCGAATAGCGAATACCGAATACCGAATACTTCTATGTGAAAGCAGCCTGAACGAGTGGCTAAAGGCGGCTCGCTCCACTCGCCGGCCAACAGGTTTGTGGGGTAAACGCGCTATACGGGGGCACGCAGAGCGAGTCGCCTTGTTTAAAGGCTAGTGTAATCGATGCATTGATCCCTCCGCGATCACGCGATCGCGATCGAGAGCTCCACACCGCCTCCAATCTTGGGGAAACTAAAAATCTATCGGGGACTCTATCCCTAAACCTAACCATAATCCTAATCCTAACCCTAACCATCAAACCCTAACCCTAACCCTAACCCTAACCCAACGTTTTTCCCATAGGTTTAACACGCGCCATGCCCCAATCTGTTGTTGTTGTTATTTTAAAGATCGAAAGAAGAGAGAGAGAGAGAAATCTCTCTCTGTGCCCAATCTGTGCCGTCTTAAAAAAAAAAAAAAACGCTCTCTCTCCCCAATCTGTGCCGTCTTAAAAAAAAAAAAAAAAAAAAAAACGCCCCCGCCCCCGCTTTCGCCGATCCGATTCGCAGATTATTTATATATACACATATCTTGTAAACAATAAGGAGGATTAAAGGTGATAAGTTGATGTATGGGGGAGCCATCCATGCAGTGGAGGGATTGCATGGAGAATTGGAGTGATGTGGTCACATCTTTTTGTAAGGGCCACAAACCTAGCAGTAATAAATTCTTTGTAGTGCTGCAACACTCGACGCAGGGAGACCAAGAAGACTGATCCAGTTACGGATTTTACCAATTTTACAAATAGGCCCTATTCTACCCCAAGCAGCAGAACGACATTACTTCTCAATTCAATTCAATTCAATTCGTTTGAATGTTGTTTAAAGGGGAAGGCTAGTAACTGATCAGTGGGAATCGGTGGAAATGCCGGGAGATGATAGTTCCAATCCTTATGGGATTCATTCAAGAGTACATTGTATATCTATTGCTGTGTGAAAATGATTTGCTTCAGAACGGTCTCATATTCAAGTCAAATAATGTGCAGATTAATGCTCCGTCACTGACCAGGGACGCTAACCTGGAAGCATTAAACTGCACATTACTTGAATATGAGACCATTCTGAAGCAAATCAATTTCACACAACAATAGATATACAATGAACTCTTGAATGAATCCCATAAGGATTGGAACAATCATCTCCCAGCATTTCCACTGATTCCCACTGATCAGTTACTAGCCTTCCCCTTTAAAGTTCAGATGCTTATCTACAATAACTCCGAGATCTCTGACGGACTGAGAGATGGGGATGGAAGTCATGGAACTATCTTCAAGGAAAAAATATATAGGCTAGTTCTCATTTGGATGCATTGTTGGAAAACGAGATGTGTCGCCGTGATACAATGATGGGAATGCATTATGAGAAGGAGGATGAGACCAAATCTCCATCAAACGAAATAAAAAAAAAGAAGAAGAAGAAATACAAAAGCCACCTCCAATCAACAACCGAACAACATAGTCGAAGGGAGAGGAGGCTGAAGATGCAGAGGGTTGATTCATCATCAGTAAAATCATCCCTCTAAAATTCCCTACAATTGTGCGATGGATGTTAATAAAATAGGCCTCTGGGATTTTCACAACAACCCTGCAAATCATGCAGAAAATTTCTGGATTGTCATTCATTGTTATCATTCTCACAGAATGTAACTTATGATGGGATTTCTCATTCTTCTCATGTTTTGCTCACTTAAAATTGCCATTTTATGTTTACAGTAGGGTCCTACAGCCCCCATGAGTGAGCGTAATAGGCCTACAGTAATTCATTCATTCATTCATTCATTCATTCATTCATTCATTCATTCATTCATTCATTCATTCATTCATTCATTCATTCATTCATTCATTCATTCATTCATTCATTCATTCATTCATTCATTCATTCATTCATTCATTCATTCATTCATTCATTCATTCATTCATTCATTCATTCATTCATTCATTCATTTATTCATTCATTCATTCATTCAAGGAAGGAGACCGGCGGTGATGGCGCCGCAGCAAGCAGAAGGCCTACCCAAAACACATTGATCATGCACACACATTACCCGTCGCGTCGTGTATAGAGCTAGTGTAGAGCAAGCGAGAAGCGCTCAACTTCATACTCAGTGCAAAAACTATGCGGAGGTGTCGTCCTGTGATCACGTCGTTGTGGTGGAGTAGGGTCGTATCAGAAACACTTTATTCTCCTTATCGTAATCTGGCTACAAGTTTTCATCACACAAGTCCACCTATCGTAATAAGTATGAGTGATTCCGTGTTTAAGGGTCAAATATTAGTGTATTCCATCGTAGGTTGTCCGCATTGCAAGCGGGCCAAACAGACATTACGCGGCTTGAGCTTGCCATTCAGCGATGTAAGCCTGGATTCCTACGCCGAAAGTGTCCGGCAAGAATTGAAGGAGAGAACGGGGAAACGAACAGTGCCGCAGGTCTTCTTCAATGCCACTCATATTGGTGGAAATGACGATTTACAAGCGCTGGTAAGTATCAAAACACTGGCGTTGTCTATGGAAATCTTTGAAATCAACAAAATTAGAATCATGGCTAAACGTTTATTAATTATTTTGTATGCATTTAGAATCTACACAATTGTCATCTTATTAATGATTTAGACTTGTAGAGGTCGCGTCTAAAATACTCTCTATGTCTTGTCACTTTTCTTTGACACACAGGCCAGAGCATAGCTTCAGAATCAAGTTATATAGCCCATGTTGTTACTAGTATCGTGGTTATTGTCACTTCTCCAGAGACCATAAACGATGTAAAGTGACAGAGCCTCACTCAGTCAGAGGGGTTGTATTGCCATTGGCATTAAACGCCATGTTGGTGAATCCTGGACTGAGGGGCCTGCACCGGTCACCCCTCTCTATTTTTTGTCAAAACAAAAGAAATAAAAAGGAAAAAATGGAGGGGGGGGGGGGGTGTGACGTGTGCACCCCCTTTGATTTGGGTGGCCAAAAGGACCTTCCCCTTTAGGGAATTCCTGGATCCGCCCAACTGCATGATTGATGTTTAAACAGTGATCACTTCAGTTGTATCCCAATAATCAGTACGTTTAGTAAATTTGTTCATTTATAAGTTAATGTGTTTGGGGTTTTCACAGGATAAATCTAATAGTGACTGCCTTTTGTTTTAACCTGATGTTTCTGTGAGAGTGGGAAAATATACTAAATTTCGGCAACACCTACTTCAAAGGACCTACACATACACTGTATGGAAGCGCTATGTACAAACTTGTGTAGTAAACTACTGATGGCTAAGCGCATCTTGTGATTGACAGATCATATTACTTACGTTGTATTACATTAGACAGATTCACAGTTTTGAAGTTTTTTTTTTTTTCTTTTTTACTTTGGTAGGCCTATATTTACTCTTCAATATATTGAAGCAATTAATCTGAAGAAAAATAGTGGAAATGATGACACATAGCATATACTGTACAATGTATGTTCATTTGCAACATAAAAGTGATGAGTAGGGTACGTATCAACTCAAGTCAACAAGTAAAATTGCACTCAGATCGAGAGGCCCTGCAACTGTTGGTCTTAATGTGGAGTATGTGACCCTGCACCACAAAACAAACAAAAAGTCGCCAGACATGAATTTTTAGGTAAGACCATCGATTCTGGAAGAGCAGACTTTAAGCTTTAAAATGATGTATTGATAACTCAAATCAATGGACTCTCCTAACCTATCTAAATACACGGTATTGGAAAGAAAGCACAAACTCAGGAAAAGTGTGCTGAGAAAAGAGGCTCTGAATTGTACAGTGTCTATTCAAGCACTTAATCTTTACCAAACCGTGCTGGCTGTGCTGAACTGGACAAAAAACAGGAAGTAAACCGCCAGAGTAACAACAATAAAGGGATTATCAGATTAACCTGAAATTAAGCATGCCTCATTAACACATTCTGTTCATAATTAGTACCAACTTTCAAAGCAGTAGCACTATCCTTTCAAAAGTTATTAGAGTTGAAAGTGAAGAGTGTGTACTTGAGGTTTTTAAAAAAATGAAAATGGAACTCTAAAGACACACACGTAATCGCACTATTCTACCAAAAATGTTAGAGATCAACTGCAAAAAAAAAAAAAACACACTTTCCCGCCCGTTTTATGATACCAGATTTTAGCATAATTGTAAAAGAAGACCTGCTCTTTCAGAAAATATGAAAAAGTCAAGTTCGGCTAGGTTGACCCATTTCATTTATTTTCAGTCCTCAAGCATAATCAGTTACATGCGACTTTATGTTCGTTTTGTGGTGCACGGTCACATGATGGTGTTGTCATGGTTTTTTTTTTCATAGTATTTTTTTTTTCAGTATAGTAGCTGACTGAAATGCAGACAGTTCTTATGATCTATGCTCTTTGATTCTGTCTACCGTGTCTATTTAGTGTTTTGCAACAAAACAAGCTACATTGTATGTTTAAAGGGGAAAAAGTGAAGAGAAATCCACATACTGTAACAAGTTGACTTGATGTAAACACAAAGACTGCTAGATGAGAAACCCATTCTTTTGTACATTTTCATGTACATGTTATGAAGGCATTGAATGATGGTGTCACTTCTTTTTTAAAAGATGAGAACTGAGAAAAGAATGGAGACATTGAGTGGGACACTGTACAAACAAGACATGATGTTCTAGTGATCCAATGTTAAATTCAGACAAAAGTTGTCACTTTTTCCTGTGTACTACACTGTATTCAAGTGAGTTGTCAGGGTCAGGGTCCTCTTAAAAAAAAAAAAAAATCTCTTAGACTATATTGTTCAAGATTGTTAAGATATTCGTCATAAGTTTCATTCATTATCATGTCTTGCCGAAGATGCCCACAATCAGTGGTTGATTATCATGGCACTAGGTGTTGACTGTCGTCATCTTCTGATGTGTTTTTTAATGCAACATTGCCTTCTACAGATTGACAACAAAGAAAAGCTGCAATCCCTCATTGACGATGTCAAGAACAATGAGCCTCCTGTGGATGCACCCAAGGTCCCTGACCCCAGCCTCAAGACACAGGACCCCGAGGGTATCAGTCACTCAGTCTTTCAAACCAATTGTAGGATGGAATATAACATGTACATGTAGCTGTACAGGAATTAACAATTAAGTGATTATTACCGTGCACTACTGTATAGCAAACATGATTATAACAAAATTCCTGTTACAACAAAGTAAAAATTGATGTTGCAATGTTATCTGCTCAGTAGAACTATGATTTTTTGTTTGGTTTATGACAAAATTTCAGTATTATAACGAAAGAAAACTGCCGCTCCTGAAGACTTCTTGTAGTGTGGTAATGTGAGACTGAATCTGAAAGCATTTTTGCATATGTACACAAAATGCAGACTCACTGTCACCTGCCTTGTACATTAGTATGGACAATGTACAATGTACTACCCAAATAAGTGAAAATTTAGATTGAATCATCCTCATAACATTTTACCTGCTCATACACTCCCCTGTTGATATCTTTCCAAAACATAAACAAACCCCATTGAAGCAAACCCCATTAAGATACATTGTAAACTGTTTATGCAATGTACAGAGCTCTGCATTCTCTGAATTTTGCGAATCGGGTGATATTTGCAAATTCAAAAACCAAGTAAAACAGAAACTCTGATTCCGATATGAATGTGATGTGAAGCATACATTTCTCCGTTCAGTTGTATGCTGTATGCCACGAATGCAAATTCATCTACTTGCAAGATTGTTGAAAGTCCGGATTTACGAAACTAGACTGTCTGTATGGTGTATACAGTTATTGATTTGTTATTCCCTCACACGGACCATTGCTCATTGATAGGGATTAACATACAAAGGCAATAACATAATCCTTGTCACATTAGCCCTGTTGATAGTTGATATGTAAATCTCTACATATTATGACCAATGTGTTGCCAGGTGAGATGGACTTTACCTGTGAGCTGGACAAATGTGCCCAGCTGATCCGTGACCTGAAGATGACTGACCTCATCAGGGACCACAGGAAGGGGCTGACTACGTACCGGAACACTTTCCAAGGAAACCAGTTTGTGGACTGGCTTGTCAAAACACAGACCATGGGTAGGGATATTCATTAACTTTGCTATTTCGTTTTAATGGACCAAATTCACGAAGGTGGTTAAGATTTGTACCATGGTTTGGACTTTTACCGTGGTCTGAAATACAGTGTAAGCATGAAATAGACGTAATTTTGACATGCACATATCAGCACACATTTGTTTAAACTGGACGTCTGTTGGCGTACACAATCTGTCAGTCATATCTACACAGAAAAAAAAAAAAATGTAAATTATGGGCTAAATTTAAACCACCTTAGTGACTTCAGGCCATTGGGTGTTTAGTGGCATTTTGAAATTCCCTTTCTACATATTTACCTGTTTAGAATTAAATTAATTACTTACAACTTTATTATTAAGTACAATGTGCCAGGTAAGTTTTGTGTCTCGAACAGTTAACAACTCATACTACGCACAACTGTACATCCCATGTTATAATTTGCCAATGCAAAATATGTACACGTGTGTAATGATGTGCATGTCTTAATAGATCTTGTTCTCTATATCATACAAATTCTGCTGTATACTGAATTTACTGAGCTTCCTCTTGGGCTACTGTATACAGTAGTAGAAATTTGTTCATGGGTGATATCATTTTTAACTCTTTATGTGCCACGTTCGCACGTCCGACTCAGTCGACGGCGTGCCAACTTCACATATTTCGCGCAAATGCACAAACCCGCCAAAACTGATCGATGAATCGCCAAATGCCACAGTACAATGAAAGCGTTTCACACGATTCCGTTCCTCTTGTCAATAGCTTGCAATTTATGTGGTGAATGACTAACAAGCAGTGTTCCATACTGGATTTGCACGGAAAATTCTAAGTTTCTGTCACTGCTTTGTGTTAAAAAGTCATACATTTACAGTAATGGGCATTGGAAAGAAAAGCAATTATAGATTTGTCATAAAATTTACAACAATGCAAAGCTTGGCATTTTCTCTACAACTTTGCTAACTTCCTTTACAATTTAACAGAAATTTGTAAATGTTATATTGATTTGAAAAATATATTATTTTCTCAACGTATGACTACGTTGGTGTCTCAGAATAATGTGGCACACGGGGGGTTTCCACCATGGCACACAAAAAGAGTTAATAGATCCCTTTGTCATGAACCATGTTCCATTGTCCCCTAGGCAATTTTTGTTTCAAAATTTAATATCTTTCTCTTATTCTGTGTGTCACTCATCCTACATTGAAGAGAGGTCCCAAGCAGTGATGAGGGGACAGGAGATCCTGGACAGAGGGTTTGGCAGCCAGATCAAAGGGAGGGAGGATGGTGTCTTCGTTGATGATGACAAGCACCTCTACAAACTCCTGGAACATGAGGAGAGCTCGGCCCTGAACTCTGGCGTGTCCAGTGAGTGTGAACCAAGACCTGGTAGGCAAGAGAAACATTTTTACCCCCTCTCACCTGTCATCTTTATAATGCTCTCCTTTTAACGATATCTTCTTAGATATATGTGCTTTTATTATCCTCAGATTTATATCAGTATGATATTTTAGATGTTTATGTGTGCTATTAGTATACTATTATTATTATCATTATTATTTCAATACTATTACTTTTATTGTTGACATTATTATGCCTCCGCCACGAAGTGGTGCCGGAGGCATTATGTTTTCAGGTTGTACGTCCGTCCGTACGTTTACGCGATAACTTTAGTAATATTTACTGGAATTTTACCAAACTTGGTCCAAGTATGATGGGGCAATTAGTTGATTAGATTTCTGGTGAAATCGGCTAAAGGTCAAAGGTCAAAGGTCAAGGTCAAATCATGAAATTTTATCCGTTTACGTGATAAATCAAGACTGGATGGAGCAAATTTCACCAAACTTTTGTTGGAGGATGATGTATGATGGGACAATTACTTGATTAGTTTTTCAGTGAAATCGGACAGAGGTCAAAGGTCAAAGATCAAGGTCAAATCCTAAAATTTATCTGTTTACGTGACAACCCAAAACTGGATGAAGCAGCTTTCACCAAACTTGGTCCAAGGATGATGTATGATGGGACAATTAGTTGAGTAGATTTAAGTGACATTGGCAAGAGGTCAAAGGTCAAAAGGTCAAGGTCAAATTCTACAAATGTTGCAATTTCCCCCATATCTATGCAATGCCCGAAGGTATTTTCTTGAAACTTGGTGTGGACATGTACTACTGTATAAAGATTCTCCAATGAGAGTTTCATGTCATAAGGTCAAAGGTTAGGTGAAAAGGTTGCAATATCACTTTTCTCGCAAATGGTTCAATGTATTTTCATGGAACTTGGTACATACGCATGTACTGTCTGGCAGGGATTCTCTAGGGAATTTAGGGGTCATGGGTCAATAGTCAGGGGTCAAGGTCAAGGTCAACTCCTCAAAATTTTACTATTTCCCTCATATACTAGTATATGCAATGCGTGCGTTATTAGTTTCAAAACTTAGTACATGCATTACCTAATGGAGATTCTCCAGGAAATTTCCAGCCTGAAGGTCAAAGGTCAAAGGTTAAGGGTCAAAGGCCAGGTTTCAATGCCCCCCCCCCCAAAAAAAAAAAAAAAAAGATATATATATATTTTGTACTGTTATCACACTCTTTCTTCATACCTTGGAAATTACTCAATGCATAAACTTCCCCAAAATTCCCCAAATATGTATACCTGCACTCTTAGAAAATTATGGCAAACCCAGTTCAAGACATTTCTGACAAACCTGTCATTTCAATATTTTGCCAGTTATGTGAAATGTCATGGATCACACATTGTGAGGACATTGTACTATACGCCTATTGGGAGAATCATGCATTATGGCGGAGGCATCAGTCGCCTTAGCGACATTTCTAGTTTTTATTATTATTATTATTATTATTATTATTATTATTATTATTATTATTATTATTATTATTATCATTATTATTATTAATATTGTTGTTATTATTATTATTGTAATTACTGTTATTATTATATCACTATTATAATAGTTATTATAACAAGAACTAATAAGAAGATATTAAATTTGTAAAAAGAAAAAGAGATAGATATAGTGTATAAAGCTGAGACTTGGTTAGATTCACAATCAAGTGACTCTCTGATAAACTTTCAATATTGAAGAAAATTTTTGTTAAAGGGTGTGTACAGTTCTGGTCGAGGTGAAAATTTAGCTTTTAACATTTTGCGAGATATTCAGAAACCACTCTATGAGATGTCAAAGAGCATGCAATTCTAAGGGGTATCAGAAGTTTATTTGATGAAAATCGGCTTTGAAATGGCTGAGATATCCAAAAACAATGTGAAACAAAGAGATCCTAATAAAAGCGTGGCCTGTCGCCTTTTATTATTATCACTTATTTGGATATCTCAGCCATTTGAAAACCAATTTTCATCAAATAAACGTTGAATCCTTCTTAAAATGACATGCTCTTTCATATTTCATACGAGGTTTCTCATTATCTCACTTAGGAATGTTCAAAACATGAATCCCCACCTCAACCAGTACTGTACAGTCCTTATCTATAATCTGAATGGATTGGCAAAGGTTTCCTTGCTTGTCAATTTTTCTTTTCATCTCTGTTGATATGCCTGTAGGTGTTTTTTTTTATAGAGAAATAACATGAGAAATTAGGGCAAGGAAGAGAGAAGCACTAGAATCAAATGCCCAACCTGCTGACAGTACATGTAGTATAAGTGAATACAGTTGAACCTCTCGTATCCGGACAAGTCGGGACCGGGGCTCATCCGGATACGGGAGACTCAATGCTTTATACATGTACATACCATACACATGTACTGATGTAGCCCATTGTAGTACCACATGTAGTAATGTGTATACTGCAACCTTTTCATTGTGACACTCAGTAACAGACCTCAAAATAGAGGTTCGTGTTTGCAAGAATGCAATCATTTTCTTTTGTAAATTCTTGGAATGATTTACCTAAATAATTATTAAGAAATGTATCAAGTATAATGTAATTCATGTGTGTTTGTGTAGGAGTTCTCAAGGAGTTGGGAATCCCCCTTTCCTCCCGTAATTATAAAAAAAAAGAAGAAAATCACGGCGAGATTGCGTCCATATAATAGAGAGATCCGGATAAAGGGAGGCCGGATAAGAGAGGCTCAACTGTGTGTCATTCTTTTCCTGAGTGGGTATCAATTATTCCCTTTCTTTATGGCTACCCTGTTTTGAGTTATTTCTCTCTGTCTTCTCACTCTTGTTTTTCAACTTTTTGTTTTCAGCCTCTGAGCTTGGTGAAGATCTTCGCAAACTCATTCTGGCCCTCTACAATGAGTTCCTCTCTGAGGACGGGAAGGTAAATTTCAGGATTAAAGTTGGATGTCAGTCGACTTGGCAGATTTTGTATTGGTTTTGCCTTTTTTGTTCTCTTCATATGCCTTCTGTTGTTGTTGTTTTTTTTGCTTCTTTGTATTATGTTTTCAATACATCTGTGAGAGGGGTATTGTGGGTTGACCTATTTTTCCATGAATGATCAATTAATGTCATCAGAACAAAATGTGATTGCCCAATAGAAGACATGTGAGACATGTGAGACACCTGAGCCGAAGGTCCGTACACTTTTTACATTTTCATCTTCTTCTGAAGAACCCCTTGACCAATTTTCACCAAACTTGGCAGGTACATGTAGCATCCCTAGGGGGATAGGACCTCAATTTGTTCAAGTGGGCACCATACCCCACCTGGGGGGGGGGGGGCAGAGGGGCCCAAACCCCCCAAAATTAATGAATCTCAAAAAATCTTCTTCTCTAGAACCAGAAGTGATAGAGCTAAGTTAGTACTATGAATTAGTACATTGATGACTGTAGTTTCAAGTTTGTTAATTGCAGAATCAGGGGTGCCCCTCCTCCCCCCCCCCCCCCCCCTTGGGACCCAGGGGTGGGGAGGGGTGCTAATGGGGCCCAAATTGTACATTTTCATTTTTTTCTTGAAATTGCTATTATGAATTTTCACCAATGTTGGCAGGTAGCATTCCTAGGGGAAAAGAATCTCATTCCCATCAAATGGGCACCATGCCCCACCTGGGGGCCCCAGGGGGCCTAAATTTGGACCAAAATTGTAAGTTTTCATCTTTTTCTTTCAAATTTTCACCAAACTTGGGAGGTAGCATCCCTAGTAGTCTGGGTGCCAAAGCCACTTTTTGGGCCTAACCTTGTTTTACCGTCCACCCAATGTTTTTTGATGGTTTTACCCTATTTCGGGGGTGCTGAGTCCGAATCTGGATGATGCAACTCTTGCATCCTTGAGGGTTTTGAGATATTCAAGATGGCCGCCAAAATGGCCGCCAAAACCGGAAATTCCCACGTATTTCCTTCTAAATGGTGAGATAGTGAAAACAATTGATGGATTTACCCTATTTCGAGGGTGCTGAATCCGAATCTGGGTGATGCAACTCTTGCATCCTTGAGGATTTTGAGATATTCAAGATGGCCGCCAAAATGGCCGCCAAAACCGGAAATTCCCACGTATTTCCTTCTAAAAGGTGAGATATTGAAAACAATTGATGGTTTTACCCTATTTCGAGGGTGCTGAATCCGAATCTGAATGATGCAACTCTTGCATCCTTGAGGATTTTGAGATATTCAAGATGGCCGCCAAAATGGCCGCCAAAACCGAAAATTCCCACGTATTTCCTTCTAAATGGTGTGAAATTGGAAATGATTGAAGATTCTCCCTATTTGGAAGGTGCTGAATCCGAATCTGGATGATGCAACTCATGCATCCATGAAGTTTTTGAGATATTCAAGACGGCCGCCAAAATGGCTGTCAAAATGGCCGCCAATTAAAACCGGAAATTCCCATGTATTTCCTTCTGAATGGTGAGAAATTGAAAACAATTGATGGATCTACCCTATTTCAATGGTGTTAAATCCGAGTCTGGATGATGCAAACGTTGCATCCTTGAGGGTATTGAGATATTCAAGATGGCCGCCAAAATGGCCGCCAAAATGGCCGCCAAAATGGCCGCCAATCAAAACCGGAAATATCTATGTATTAGCTTTTAAATGGTGAGAAATAGAAAACAGTTGATGGTTTTACTCTATTTCGAGGGTGCTGAATCCGAATCAGGATGATGCACCTCGAGATAGTCAAAATGGCCGCCAAAATGGCCGCAGAAACGGAAACTCCAATGTATTTCCTTCTTATAAATGGTGAGAAATTGATAACAATTGATGGTTTTCGTCAATGGCACAGTTTGAACTTGCTGTATATACAGTGAAAACAGCTGTACTGGATATCTTTGAGTTGGTACGATACAAGTGTGCCAGCAAAAATTAACCCTTCAAGACTACAGATGCGGTTGAATAATTGCAAGATTACACTGTTTCATCTACATATAATGGATAAGTTTTAAACACTAACAATTAATGGACAAGACATGTTCATCTTAATCATATTGTGATAGTGATGTAGAGAAGTGTACTGAAATTACCCAACATTACCTGCCTTAATCCATGAGCATTTTTAATCTCTTTATCCATGAACACTCATATTGGTTATTTGATTTATATTGGTGGTCTTGATGACATTGTTGAAGACACAAGTGGGACATTTTTATTGTTATGCTTCAATTTTTTCTTCAATATGATGTAACATTACGTATGTATATATGTATAATTACAAACACACACGAGGGGACGGACAAATCACAGGTAACGCGCCTTGGAAAAAAAAAAACTAAATAAAAATCAAACGACAACATGGAAGGTAATAGTTGATAATCCAGTACTTACGAATATCATAATCGCTCAGAGTGCTTTTGAAATTACCCTTATTGATATCTACTATAGTGGTCATGGATGCAACCATTTCCAATGACCTAATCAGAATATGCGACAAGTTTCACAAGAATACGAGGCGAGACTCGTCAGAATACAAGACAAGTTTCAACACCAAATACCAACATGCCATAATTTAATTTTACTCTATTGATAGCCGAAAAGGATTAACTTTACATCTATGGAGCCATATTATTGGAGACCACAAGTATTATTTCATAACAATTGTGCATAAAGACATTTTCAATCGTATCTTTCTTTGCGTTTGTACGTTTCAGTATGATGTCAATATCACTTCTTCTTTTTTCCAGTACGTGTTAAAGTTCCGTTTGAGACATATCGGAATATCTCAGTATATTACAATACCATTGTGACTGTCATTTTGACTTTCAAAAAATTTTGGCTGATTTGACAAATTCGCTCAACTGAGTTGAATTCAAGAATACGAATTATTGCTTTTCACCCTGCATGGGTTTAATCTCCCCCTTCGCGTTGGAGCACAATACTTCACCATTTCAGTATATGAACATGTTAAGGAGTTTCCGTTCATACAGGACATTTATAGATGTCCGAAAACCTTCAAAGACCTTCAGCACCCTCGAAATAGGGTAAGACCATCAATTTATTTTAAAAATTTTACCATTAAGAAAAAATATATTGACATTGGAATTTCTGCCACTTATTTTGGCTGTCATCTTCGACGTCTAAAAACCCTAAAGAATGGACGAATTTCAACAACCAAGTTTCGAGGGTGCTGAATAGGGCCTAAAATTTACCAATTTTTGACAGTTATTTTGGCGGTCATCTTGGACATCTCAAAACCCTTAAAAAAGAACACGACAGTTGCATCAACCAGGTTCGGATTCAGCACCCTCGAAATAGAGTGAAACCGCCACTTGTTTTCAATTTCACACCATTTAGAAGGTAATATAGGGCTCACATGGAAATTTTCGTTTTTGACGGCCATTTAGGGGCCATTCTGGCGGCCATCTTTATTATCTCAAAACCCTCAAGGAAGTAAGAGCTGTATACGGGAGCTTCAAATTCAGCAAACTCAAAATAGTGTAAAACCACCAACTGTTTTATATTTTACACAATTTAGAAGGAAATAGGGGTTCTACATATGAATTTCCGTTTTTCGCGGTCATTTTTGGCGACCATCTTTATCACCTCAAAACCCTTAAAGGGAAGGTAAACCCAAAGAGCAATGCGGATTGAGTGAAAGCAGCAACACTAGTAGAACACATCAGTCAAAGTTTGAGGAAAATCGGACAATCGATGCAAAAGTTATGACTTTTTAAAGTTTTGGTGTTGGAACCGCTGGATGAGGAGACTACTAGAGGAAATGACGTATGAGTGGACAACGATACAAAGAAAATATAAAGGAAATTCAACAAAAATTCACTTTTCTAGAATTATGAAAGAGCAGTGGACCAACCGTTTTCAGAAAGCAGGGGGAATAATTGCTACCCTTAACATATGTCAATATCAAGTTGATGGAATTTGTAATTTTCATGAAATATGGATTTTTGTAGTATTTTCTTTATATTTTCTTCGTATTGTTGTCCACTCATACGTCATAACCTCTAGTAGTCTCCTCATCCAGCGGTTCCAACACCAAAACTTTAAAAATTCATAACTTTTGCATCGATTGTCCGATTTTCTTCAAACTTTCACTGATGTGTTCTACTAATGTTGCTGCTTTCACTCAATCCACATTGTTCTTGGGGTTTATCTTCCCTTTAAGGATGCAAGAGTTGTATCCTGAGCTTCGGATTCAGCACACTCAAAATAAGATAAAAACCTCCAATTGCTTTCAAATTGTCACCATTTAGAAGGAAATACATGGGAACTTCCGTTTTGGGCGGCCATTTTAACGGCCATGATTGACTATCTCAAAATCTTCAACAATGCAGAAGTTGCACCATCTAGATTCTGATCCAGGGGGCACCCTCGAAATAGGGTAAAAAATCAATTGTTTTCAATTTCTCACCATTTAGAAGGAAATACGTGGGAATTTTCGGTTTTGGTGGCCATTTTGGCGGCCATCTTGAATATCTCTAAAACTTCATGGATGCAAGAGTTGCATCATCCAGATTCGGATTCAGCACCCTCGAAATAGAGTAAAACCATCAATTGTTTTCAACATCTCACCTTTTAGAAGGAAATACGTGGGAATTTCCGGTTTTAACTGGCGGCCATTTTGGCGGCCATCTTGAATATCTCAAAAACTTCATGGATGCAAGAGTTGCATCATCCAGATTCGGATTCAGCACCCTCGAAATAGGGTAAAACCATCAATTTTTTTAATTTCTCAACATTTAGAAGGAAATACGAGGGAATTTCCAGTTTTAATTGGCGGCCATTTTGGCGGCCATCTTGAATATCTCAAAAACTTCATGGATGCAAGAGTTGCATCATCCAGATTCGGATTCAGCACCCTCGAAATAGGGTAAAACCATCAATTGTTTTTAATTTCTCAACATTTAGAAGGAAATACATGGGAATTTCCGGTTTTAATTGGCGGCCATTTTGGCGGCCATCTTGAATATCTCAAAAACTCCATGGATGCAAGAGTTGCATCATCCAGATTCGGATTCAGCACCTTCCAAATAGGGAGAATCATCAATTCTTTTCAATTTCACACCATATAGAAAGAAATACGTGGGAATTTTCGGTTTTGGCGGCCATTTTGGCAGCCATCTTGAATATCTCGAAACCCTCAAGGATGCAAGAGTTGCATCATCCGGATTCGGATTCAGCACCCTCGAAATAGGGTAAAACCATCACTTGTTTTCAATATCTCACCATTTAGAAGGAAATACGTGGGAATTTCCGGTTTTGGCGGCCATCTTGGCGGCCATCTTGAATATCTCAAAACCCTCAAGGATGCAAGAGTTGCATCATCCGGATTCGGATTCAGCACCCCCGAAATAGGGTAAAACCGTCAAAAAACATTGGGTGGACGGTAAAACAAGGTTCAGCCTCTGGCACCCAGACTATAGGGGGATAGAATCTCAATTCCATCAAATGGGGGCACCATGCCCCACTTGGGGGCCCTAGGGGTCAATGTAATCAGAAAAAAAGATCAATGTAATGTGTTTACAGTGTAAATACCAGAAGGTCAAAGTCAAAACACAATGTACAGTATCTAGGACTACATTTGTAGATTGTTTGTTACATAGTGCCTGTGACGTTTGATTGTATAGATCAATCAGTACTATGATAACGTTAACTTTAAAAATGTGATAAACTGAAAGAGTTCAATACTACTTGATCAGATCCATGACATGTGTATTTAAAGTAGCTTCAAAGGTCAAGCAGTAGTGTTTGACAGATATGGTCGTGATAATGCCCTATTCATTGGCAGGAAATGCATCCCCAAAAGAGTGATTAAACATGTTGGAACAGACAGTCTAAGGTGTAGCTGTTTGCTTCTATTGATCCTTTAAATGTTGCCTGTATGTTTGTTTGTTTGTTTGTTTGTTTTTGTTTTGTTCTGTTTTTATTTGCTTCTCTTTATAATTGGATTATTCCGCATCTTGGGTGTGTGTTTTTTGTTTGTTTGTTTGTCTTTTCGCCCACCATCTAATTTTTTCCCATTTTTTGCCTTATCATCTTGATTCTATAGTCCATATCATTGTCTATTTTCTTGATTTTGATTTTGTCTTTTCTTTCCCCTCCCAATGTTTCTCTCTCTCTTCCATTTTTCAGTTGACTATTACATTCACCAACAGCAAATGACTACATTTTGCCTCTCCCATTCTAGCCATACTTATTTTCCTATTTCTATAACAAATTTATCTCCAAATATCTACTCTGCCTCTTTCATCATGTTGCAGAGAAAGTCATTAAATTGTATACAGATGAATTACATTAGAATTGTCACCAATGTATGAGTAGCCAGTGGTCATGCTCTCAGTAGCTGAAAGTAATGTTATGATGTGAGCTGCAAGGACCTACATTGTAACTTGAATATGATAAGCTTCTTTGGCTGCAGAAATCAAGTGCTTTTGGTATACTGGTATGATTTATAATTAAATGGCTACTCGCGGTTATCTTTTGTCCCCTTTGTTTGATACACATGTACCAGGGTGTAAATTACAAGGGTATATCCCAGAGTCCAAAGTTTGCGACCTACAAGCGGCTCACTGGTGAACTGACGCGTGTCGCCGTGGAAACTGCATCGCGGGAAGAGAAGCTGGCCTTCTTCGTCAACATCTACAATGCCCTGGTCATCCATGCATACGTGGAGGTTGGCCCACCCACCAATATGTGGCAGAGGTACAAGGTGAGAAAGAAAAATGATAAAGGAAGAAAAAAAAAGAGACAGACAGACAGACAGACAGACTAACAGAGAAAACTCTCTTACAGCCACCATGTCTGCAAATATCTCTTGTAAATTGTAGTCTTTACTTATAAATAGTTACCCTGCACAAAGTGAATGTCACAATTATATTATCAGCGTGGTTACACAGTGATGCCACATTTTACTTTTATAAATACACTGTTTGTCACAAAGATCACAAAGACAGTGTCGTATTTCTTACTTTTCTACTCATTCCCCAGGTAGCAATTTGTGTGTGCTGGAATAGTATTCAGGATAATTCCTCTTTTCATCAACTGCAAAGGACTGTTTTTGTTTTCCCTGCTCCAAAGGACTCATAGAGTGTGACAATGAACATGTTTTCGAAAAGTGATGTTCAATCATGGTGATGTGCAGTTGCTAAATATTGTACTGGTACTGTAAATGTAGTGATGGGACTACTATGCATCCCCCCATCAAAAAAACAACAACAACAACAAAGAAACAAACAAACAAAAAGAAAGAGAGAGAGAGAGAAAAAAACAGTGCTCTGTTAAGATGTCTAACCTATCTGCTCTTGTACTCCAGTTCTTCAATTATGTTAGCTACGTCATCGGTGGCCACCTATACTCCCTGAACGATATTGAGAATGGGGTCTTGCGAGCCAACAGGAAGCCCATAGGGGCCCTCTCCAAGCCCTTCTCCAAGGGGGACCCACGTCTGAAAGTGGCCCTCCACCTCCACGAGCCCCTCATCCACTTTGCCCTGGTCTGTGGGGCCAAAAGCTGCCCACCCATCAAGACTTACTCTGCAAAGGTATGTCAATGCCACACAATTTTATCCCCAGGAAAAGTATTTGAGTTTACAGATGTTCAGTCATATCAGGGCATATTTTTTATTTTTTATTTTTTTTTTGTTATCTGGGGTAATAAATCTAGAACATTTGTTTGCTGAATTTCTTTTCTTTTATCAAATTTGATTTTGTGGTCTCAATGATGCTAGAATCATAAGCCAAATCATAATTGATGTTGATTCATGTACATTGTACAGGTGACTTCATTCCCTTGTCAAAAGAGATGTAAATATTTACATTTACTGCTTTCACATATTTCTTCAACAGTGCATTCCAGAGGGTGAACAAAATGTTAAAAACATGAAATGTGATGAATATGTTTTTATGCCTCCGCCACGAAGTGTCGCCGGAGGCATTATGTTTTCGGGTTGTCCGTCCGTCCGTCCGTCCGTCCGTCCGTCCGTCCGTCCGTCCTTCCGTCCGTCCGTCCGTCCCTCCGTAATCAATTTTGTGGACAGCGTATCTAAAAAACTGTGAGAGGTATCCTAATGAAACTTGGCATGTATATGTATGAGTGGGTGAAGTTGTGCCTATCAACTTTTGGGTGCACACGCTCGAGGTCAAAGGTCAAAAGGTCAAGGTCAAATGCTCAGAATTATACTATTTCCCCTATATCTCTGCAATGCCTGGAGGTATTTTCTTGAAACTTGGTGTATACATGAACTATCAAATAAAGATTCCCCAGAGAGAGTTTTGGGTCATGAGGTCAAAGGTCAAGGGTCAAAGGTCAAGTGAAAATGTTAAAATTTCACTTTTTTCTCCATATCTCACCGATATTTCAAGGTATCTTCATGGAACTTAGTATATATGCATGCACTGACTGGCAGTGATCAATTTAGGGGTCATGGGTCAAAGGTCATGGGTCAAAGGTCAAGGTCCACTCATCAAAATGCCATTATTTCCCTCTTATCTATGCAATGCCAGCAGGATTTTTTCTTGAAACTTAGTGTATGCATTTATTACCCAATACAGATTCTCTGGGAAGTGTCTTGTCAAAAGTCAAAGGCCAAAAGGTCAAAGGTCAAGTGAAAGTGTTAAATTTCACTTCTGCTTTAAACTTATAAAAGGGTCAAAAGTTGGGTACAAATCCCCAGATACCTGCACTCTTATTAGACAGTATAGCCATTAATCCAAATAAACCTAGTTCAAGGAAAGCGAACATTCAATGCATGTGTGACAAACCTGTCATTTTAATATTTTGCCAGTTATGTGAAACTGTCATCACACATTGTCAAGACATTGTGCTTTAGACCTATTTGGAAAACCATGCATTATGGCGGAGGCATACCAGTCGCCATAGCGACATTTCTAGTTTTGTCATGCCATTATCTTTCAAGTGTATGCAGTCTTGGGCGAGATTTCTTGAGTTTAACTCTGCTGTTACTGCTCCACATGCTTTAGACCACAATATTTTCACCATCAATTCAATAAAAATCACCTACATTTCAGACAGCTTTTCCTCTAGTACTTTGGCATGAGGTAACCTTTCCATGAGCTTTGCCTAAAAGGGTTACTTCTAAAGACCAGATAGTGTGGGGATACCATGTGGTGGGAAGGCTTGCCTGACACTGATATATCTGGAGCACCCCAAACAAGCACTCATATCTGTCTTAAGTGCACACACAGTGAAAAGAATATCGACTGGAGTTGTATGTAACCGTACGAGTATACACTTTGATGCACAGATTTGCTGACGGGCAATTCTGTTTTGGTAGGCATGCCGTTTGAGGTGAGATCCTATCGCCAAACGAAGTTGATGGGGTGCTATACCCCCCTAACGATTTCTTGTTTGAGAGTGGGAGTAGATGTATTTGCCCACTGCAAAAAGGCTTTCTACTCATGCGTGGCAAACCTGGAGGCCAAGCCAGGGTTTAATTACTGCAACAGCTGTCATATTACATAAGAGCATAATAAGGATATCTGCCTGTGGCAGACCATTCAAAGTGCACTCAATTTTCTGTATTCTTTCTAAAGTTTTAGATTTTATATTCTATTGAGAAATTCTATAGTCATCCATTTTGAATTTCGAACGAAAAAATTTGACCCATAAATAACGAAAATACAGGAATAAGAAAGAGAGCATTGTAGAAGTTTGTCGACACACACACGCACCATGGAGCTACATAGCCCATGCCAAAACCAAAACAATCTCCTCCTCTTGCGGGTGCCCCCCCCCCCCCCCCCCCCCCCCCCAGGCCAGGGTCAAGAAACAGGTGTTTTATATCTTTGGTTTTTAAGTCCTTGATTGCCAAGATATACACTGGCATTGTCTACAGAGGTGTAGCTTCTTCAAACGAGAGATTTGCCTCATGGGCCTGTGCTTTTTAGGGTTTTAGCATATGTGACCCTGCACCTCAAAACAAACAAAAAGTCGCCAGACATGAATTTTTAGTTAAGACCATATTCTGAAAGAGCAGACTTTAAGCTTTAAAATGATGTATAACTCAAATGAAATGGACTCTCCTAACCTATCTAAATATTGGAAAGAAAGCACAAACTCAGGAAAAGCGTGAACTGAGAAAAGAGGCTCTGAAGTACAGTGTCTATTCAAGCGCTTAATCTTTACCAAACCCTGCTGGCTGTGCGATGAATGGGAACAGGAAGTAAACCACCAGAGTAACAACAATGAAGGGATTATCAGATTAAACTGAAATTAAGCATGCCTCATTAACACATTCTGTCCATAATTAATGACAACTTTCAAAGCAGTAGCACTATCCTTTCAAAAGTTCTTGGAGTTGAAAGTGAAGAGTGGGCACAAGGTTTTTCAGAAATGAAAAAGGGATTCTAAAGACACACCTAATCACACTATTCTACCAAAAATGTTCGAGATAAACTGCTAATAAAAAACACTTTCCTGCCCGTTTTATGATACCAAATTTTAGCATAATGTAAAAGAAGACCCGCCCTTTCAGAAAATATAAAAAAGTCAAGTTCGGCTAGGTTGACCCATTTCACTTATTTTCAGTCCCCACGCAAAATCAGTGTGTGCGACTTTATGTTCGTTTTGAGGTGCACGGTCACATATTGTCAGCTGAGAACCAGAAGGCCGATTTAAAATTCTAAGATTTTAGCATGAATAAAAATGAAACAATCAATTTTCATGAAATAAACAGATTACTTAGTCAAGAGTGGGTAGATTTACAAGCATTGTTCCAAATATTGGGTAGAATAGTACCACTATCGTTTTGATTTGTAACATTTTACAGATAGTGTAAAAAGAAACAAATTCAAAATTCACACCGTAATACAGAGGAGATCATGCTCTGTGATACCAATAACTCAATATCCCCCAAAGTATATTATAACGCTGTTCTGGCTCTCAGGCGATGATACACAGCTGCAGGCAGCAAATGATGATGGAATCAATCAGGCCACCATTCTTTTCCAACACTACCAGGTCTTTAACCCGTTGAGGATGAGTCCTGAGTATACTCGGGCAAGTGCCTATGGGAAATACGTGTTGTAGCAAAATGAGACCATCCTCAATGGGTTAAGCTTGCTTTATTTTTGCCACTTTACCCACACTTTTGGCTGCAGGACATTGATAAGCAGCTGACACTGGCAGGAGAGGCCTTCCTTGAGAGCTCCGACGGCTGCCAAGTAGACATCAAGAAGAGGGAGCTCCGCTTCAGCCGGATCTTCAAGTGGTACAGAGAGGACTTTGGCAAGAATGACAAGGAGGTAGGAGAACAGAGAGTAGGGTTCATCGTTAGTGATGACAAGGGGGTGTTTCATAAAGCTGTTCTTACAGTTACGAATGACTTTAAAAGAACGACTGGTGATCAGTTCTGATGTGCTATACTTATTAGAATTTCAATATTTCAGCACAAGAACTGATCACCTGTTGTTCTTAAGTCATTCGTAACTTTAGGAACAGCTTTATGAAGCACCCCCTGGGAGGCATTTCATGAAGCAACAAGGTAGGAGAACAGAGAGTAGGGCTCGTCATTAGTGATGACCAGGGGGATGTTTCATAAAGCTCTTCTTAAAGTTATGAATGACTTTAAAAGAATGACTGGTGATCAGTTCTGATGTGCTATACTTATCAGAATTTCAATAATTCAGCGCAAGAACTGATCACCTGTCGTTCTTTAAATCGTTTGTAACTTTAAGAACAGTTTTTTCAAAACGACCCCCCGGGAGGCATTTCATGAAGCATTTTGTCAGATATTTTGTCTGATAAACTGTTAAATGCTACTGAAATCCTTGCCTCTGATCAGCTGAGAGCAAATTTATCCGACAAAGTTGTGAGACAAAATGCTTCATGAAATGCCCCCCTGATGATCAAGGGCTATCAAGAATTAATGTTGTTCCACCAAATTTCTGATAGGGTTAGATCTTTTGGGAGCCTGATCAGGCAACTGAGATTCAAAGAGGATTGACATGTTTCCTTGTAAATCGTGCCAATACACTTTATTTTGGGATGACCAAAATATCACTTATAAAGATTTTGGTAGCCGAAATTGCCCGCTGGAGAAAAAAGGTTAGTGGCAAAAGCATTAATTTCAATAGAAAACTATGGGATGTATTGATATTGATTCCTTTAAAGAATTGTGTCTGTAAGTTGTGGTCCGACTGTGTAACAGGGTCATTCTGGGCGTGTGTATCATATCATTATAAAAGAAAAAAATTAAAAGGGAAACATGTTGACAAATTGAAAGCTTTTTAGAGAGTAAATGTGACATACATGTAATATGGCCATTTGGTACATTTTCTTGGTTATGAAGTTTATGTCAAGTCAGCAATGTCACCAGTAAGATTGTGAGATTGTAAGATTTTATTGACTCTATCGACCCCCCTTCGGGGTATACAGTAGTGTTATTGTAGCTGAAACTACATGAATCTACAGTGTGTGAACTTGAATGAATCCACTTCCATCTCTTTCCTTGGGTTTAGCAGAATTGAAATTTCTGTGTTTTGAAGGTTTTCAGTGATTTTTGGTTTTCATTTGTATTTGTTTCAGTTAACCATGCAAACAGGAAGATGATGGACCACCACATAAAAACAGTTCTTGGAAAATAGCTGTGGAATTTACATGCATCTAATTATATATTATGTGAAGACAGTAGATCAGTTTTCTAGACACCTCAGAGGCAAATATCATAAAATCTGCATTGTTTTGTTTTGTTTTTTAAATTTCTTAAGATTCTTGACCTGGAGAGTTGTACAGGGGGCAGTATAAAGATGTCAAAATTTGATATCTGAACAAATTTGAAATGTCATTTTTTCATCCAAATCACCTTGTTAGAATACTTGTTCTTGCAATGAATTTGGATCAGGGTATCATGGTAGGCTGCGTACGCTGTATCATGCCACACATGAATGTAGCGACAAACTCACCGTGCAATTTCTTTACTGGTGTAGAAATGATCTTCTCTCATATGATATTTTACATGAGTATCCCATTTCCTTTTTTTCTTTTTGAAGTGAACAAACTGTTGCTAAAGCTAGAAATTGCTTTTATACTTCCTCATTTCTGAACTCGGGTTACTTTTTGCTTCAAATAAGTCCATATTTTCCATTTGAAAACATTAGTTAAACATGACATGGTAAATACTCAAACCTGGATGCTCTGTATTCTCCATGAAGTGCAGAAGGTCTATCATTTTCCTCATGTGTTTTACTGTAAAAGTGGATATTTTTGGGCAAGTAATTTTTCACACTCTGCTGATTAAGATAAATTTTGTGTATTTTTAATTCCACAGACTCAAAACATTTAATTGTGGTACATGCAATAAGCAAAAATATTTGTGTGTCTTCTTTTTTGCACTCAACTAGTTTCTGGTTGCGCAAATTTTCACACTGAAGAAATGTCCACTTTTACTATAGTCGGTCAATTTTTCTACAAGTTCTCAAATAAATGGCTGTGTCCGCTGCAGGTTGCCACATTTGTGTCCAAGCTGATTGGCGATGGTAAGAAGAAGGAGCAGCTGTCAGAGGTCATGGGTCATAAGGACTTCAAGGTCAGCTACATGAGTTACAACTGGGCGGTCAACTCCCAGCACTGATGTGACCTCTGTTCCCACGCAGTCATTGATGGTCATCAACAGCTGACCATACACAGCCACATGGCTATTCCTGTCATATGCCACAAGGTCCCTCCATGGCATTGTCATGTATTCCCCCATAGACATGTGACATAAAATGTCAGACATGTCCATGTTGTATGCAGTGTCAATTTGGGTGACTTGATATCAGGGTTTTCCATACATCGTACATATGTCTTACATAAACCACAGATGATATAATTCATATATGTATTTATATATCTCCTCATGTCTGACTTTTATAGATTCACCTTTTATATTATTTGGGGCAGTATAAATATAAATATCATCTATATGGATCATGATTTCAGGCTTTTTGGGGCACTCTAAAGAATGCATGTGGGTTTTATGGCACAATTTTACTATAACTTTGAGCATTGTTGAGGCAAGTGGACAACAGCAAGTGTTCTTCATATTTTCTGGCTTACATCCACTATAGAATTTCAAATAGTTGTTATGATTGCATATGTCTGTGGCTATGGGTTTTGTGTTTGATGCCAAAGTATAAGTAAACAATGGAGACTCTCTTACAAATATAAGAACCAAACCTGGGCATTCTTAAGAGTAATATGATAGATACCAGTGGTTATTGTTGATGTAAGGTCATTCATTTACATCTTGAAGCTCAAAGCATATAACCTAATCATATTATGCTGGTGATTAGAATCAATCTGCCACCTTTTTTGTGCTCCACTCCATAAAAGCGAGCCTTAGATTTGCAACACAAACGCTTAGATGATGCAGCCTCCATGGTTAATAGACAATGAAAACAGCTGTTTTGTGCATGTGCCGAACACCATATTTTGCCTACGGATTAGTGTCATCTTTAGTGTTTGCGTCACAGATCCAAGGCCAGCTAATGAGCACTCCCTTAGACTGCCAATGTGCGCACATGTTCTATGAAGCTATATTGGCTCAACCATAGTGTAGCTACGGACTGGATAGCCTTCTATGCTCGGGAGTAGAGAGGTGACTTTATGGATGAAGTGACTTGCCAAAGACACGAGTATTGTAATGGGTCTTGAATCCTTGACCTTCAGTCTAAAAGTGTGTAGCACATTCCTGTAGACCACCATACAATGTACACCTATGGGAAGAACACAAGGTATTTGACTGGATGGTAGACAAATATGCATTGCAAAGGAGTCCTACCTGATACTTTTTCTTAAAGTGTGTGCTCTTAGAGGGTTCCACTCACTTCTTTTACATTCCTTCTTTGTGCCTGTTTCTTATTGACATATTACCTTCAAGCACATATTTACTCACACTGGAATTACATGCATTTCTGTGTGCATGTTATGGGTTTGGTTGAATGTTGAGTCAGAGGGTGCCTGAGTTTTGTATCCTAGCAAAATCATCATCAGAGGCAAAGTGGCAAACATGAAGGGTAAGCAGACCCTTTTATAGACTACAGACATTAAACAACATTATGCACTATCTGGGAAGGGCTAGGGATACTGAACAATGAAAACACATGGGATTAAAGTTTGGTGTCATGAAGGAATTGTTCACGTGATGGTTGCAAATGTGACCCTGCACCTCAAAACAAACAAAAAGTCGCCAGACA
This sequence comes from Diadema setosum, assembly GCA_033980235.1. Lineage (NCBI taxonomy): Eukaryota > Metazoa > Echinodermata > Echinoidea > Diadematoida > Diadematidae > Diadema > Diadema setosum. Next base: position 34,487,336 of record CM067075.1, on the reverse strand, counting down.
TGAATTTTTAGTTAAGACCATATTCTGAAAGAGCAGACTTTAAATTTTAAAATGATGTATAACTCAAATCAAATGGACTCTCCTAACCTATCTATATATTGGAAAGAAAACACAAACTCAGGAAAAGTGTGAACTGAGAAAAGAGGCTCTGAAGTACAGTGTCTATTCAAGCGCTTAATCTTTACCAAACCGTGCTGGGTGTGCGATGAATGGGACAAAAAACAGGAAGTAAACCACCAGAGTAATAACAATGAAAGAATTATCAGATTAATCTAAAATTGAGAATGCCTCATTAACACATTCTGTCCATGATCAATGCTAACTTTCAAAGCAGTAGCACTATTCTTTCAAAAGTTATTAGAGTTGAAAGTGAAGAGTGTGGACAAGGTTTTTCAGAAATGAAAAAGGGATTCTAAAGACACACATAATCACACTATTCTACCAAAAATGTTCGAGATAAACTGCTAAAAAAAACACTTTCCTGCCCGTTTTATGATACCAGATTTTAGCATAATGTAAAAGAAGACCCGCTCTTTCAGAAAATATGGAAAAGTCAAGTTTGGCTAGGGTGACCCATTTCACTTATTTTCAGTCCTCACGCAAAATCAGAGTGTGCGACTTTATGTTCGTTTCGAGGTGCACGGTCACAAATATAACCTAATGGATGGAATGCCAGGTTGAAGTACAAACCGGTATGTGTTCTTTCAATCTTAGATATATTAATATAATTTAGATTTAAATCAGCATTATCAGTTTAGAGCATGTTATGCTTCTGACACTTGTGTTATTTTTGTATTCTTCAGGGAAACAGCTGCACAGAATAGTGACACAGTGGAGTCACATTTCTGCACTGCAAAATAGCTGCACTAGGAAATCATCCCAAGCAAAATTATGCTGCATACGGTAGGGTACACTTTATGAAACCTACTGACAATGTATTTTGTAAGTAGTCTGATAAATATCTTTTTTTTTTTTTTTCTGGGGGGGGGGGGGAAGAAGGAGGTTTGTTGGTCAAAGAAGTGTATATACTTTGATAATACTTTATTGAAAAAAAAGAAAGAGTATTTACATCTACCTGTAGAACTGTTGAAATGGCCAGAGTGCTGATACATGTTAACTATCACTTAACACTTTGTAGATTTGTAGGTTTGTATGAGTTCTACTTATCTCAGGGATAGAGGCAAAGATATGCAGTCAAACATGTCTAAAGCAGCCACTCATTAATTTGAAAGGTGTCTTCGTTATACATGTATGTGCTTGATTGCTTTTGTTTTCTGATACACGTATGTGATGTGGATAATTACCTCCACCAAGGGAGGAGGTTATGTTTTTATTGGCAATTGTTTGCTGGTTTGTTTGTTTGTTTACGTGCAAAATAATTGAAATAGTTGTGAACGAATTTTGATGAAACTATACAGGAAAGGTTGAGACTGACACAACTAACAGATGATTAAATTTTGAGAGTGCTGTGGAATTTCTGTGGATTTTATGAAGGATTTTTGATATATTGGCAGGTAGGGTCAATGAACTTGGGAGTTTAAGTTGCGCATTTTTGAGGTTTTCATACACATACTAAAGATAGTGTTCTAGTTTCTGCAAGGGTAAGGCGCGTCGCACGCATCTGGAAGTTGATGACATAACAAAAGACTTCTATATTGGGAAATCGGGCGACTTTCAGCATGGATACATAGGGTGGACATCACTCATCTCAATTGAAAAACAAGATCAGTGGTGTAAATGAGTTGCTTGGCAGTTTTCTGCACTCTCAGAGTGCTTCTCTAGTTTTACAAAGAAGTCGTTATGAATATCAATTTTAAATCGGGACATCTCTGGTGCAAGACTGTTTTACTGCTGAAGTGGCTGTTTTCATTTACAGAGTTCAGTATTTGAGTCATCCATGTACTGCTTGTCATGAATACACATTTGAATGTTATCGACAATTCTTGTAATAGATCCCATAGATGCTTATATACAGTGATTGACAACAAATATTTCTATCTCTATTAAAGTCAAACATTTTGTTTTTGTAGCTGGTAACAGGGTTCGATGTATGCGATTGTGAACTACAGCAGACATTGCACCATTTCATCCAGTGCTAGGCTGGATCCAGCATATCTGAGAGTCTATGTGATGGACTGTTCAGCAAGCCATTTTGAGCTACTACTAAAACTGAATAATAATAAGCTGTTATTTTAACAAGAGAGTTTAATTATGGTGAAGTTCTTGAAGCTCAGTTGGAACGCGAGTTTAGGAATGTGTGAAAATGTCGCCATGGGTTATGGTAATGGTGCACTTATGATAGCCTTGGTGTCAATTTGCAAAAACGACATCTTGTGAAAGTATCTGTGCGTGAATATAATAGCTTGTACAGTACTCCTTTGTAAACACACAGATTCTGTGACTGCTGTAAACTTATTCAATACTCATTTTTGTGTATCTGTTGTGAAGCTATTGAATTTTCATCCCCTATAACACTTTTTTTAAAAATACAAAGTATGGTGTATCTATTATGTCCAAATGTGATAAACATGTTTGATTTTATGAATAATGTAGTTAAAGTGGTGCAGCAATTATTGTTCCAAGATATCCAGAATACACTTAACTGAGATTCTAGAATTAACATTTGATTTGCTCAGTCTAAATTTATCACTTCTTGTGTTTTTCACAACAAACTCTCGGAGTAAGTCGAGGCAGGTGAAAACTGCTGGTACCAAAATGGGCCTGAGATTCATTATGTTGAAGAAAACCAGATCCCAGTAGTGCCCTTGTGCTTTGTTCTTGTGTATTTGAAGTATCTTTGAGAGGTATGTACAGGTGTATACTTCTACTAAGAAAGTGGGAGAGCCCATAAAAAAACAACAACAACAACCAAAAACAACAGCCACAACAACAACAACAACAACAACAACAAAACATTCAACAAAATGAACCCTCTAGACACAAACCAAAAAGAACACTTGTTTTGGAGTGTTGAGCATATTTTGCCCTCTATGATTTATATCAAATTCAGTTGGGAATACTCAAAGCATTATTTAGTGTCCAAACAACTCAATGTACAAACTATGATTCTTGTGATTGAAGAAATTCCACTGTCTTGCAAACTACCATATCTGTATTAAAGGAAATACATGTTGTACTTCAAGACAGTTTAAAAATTGGAATTTGTGATATAGTAGAATATGTTTTTGTGTGGTTGTTTTTGTTTTATTTTGTTGTGTTTTTTTTGGCCAAACAGCATTTAGAGAAACTACAAAATTGAGTTTGGTATGATTATCTACTTGTGCCATAAAAGTGAATTGTGCATTTTGTTTTGTTTTGTTTTGTTTTGTTTTGTTTTGTTTTTTTTTTTTTTTGGGGGGGTAGTTATTTCAGTGCTTGTGATATACTTATTTTCTTTGACCGTTTTGAAATATCATATTTTCACTTTGTGATTGTGTAGAGCTATCAAAGAAGGAAGATCTTGCCTAAGTTTTATTGTCACGAATGTCTGTACTGCTTTGCTGGTTGATGTGTGGATGCAATTTTTTAAATTCATTAGTCTTTCTATCAAAAAAAAATGAAAAAATGAAAAATGAATGTGAATGTCCAGACTTCCTTTCATAATTTATTACAGAAGAAAAATACTTGTGAAAGACACAATGTAAAAAGAGCTCAAACGCACTCATCCAATATCTTTCTGTATATGGGCAAACCAATTCAATTTGGAAATATTTTGCCCAAACATCTGCAATGGTATGCCAGACCACTTTACGTAATTTCTGTTCATGGTACTTTTATTTCATTTGTGTGTTTGGATGAAGATGTAGTTGAGGAAGTGAGGTATATTAGAGTACTATTCGGAGCTATGTGTTTGATGTTGTGGAATAAGTGGGTCTTTGACTGTTTGTATACTAGGGATACTTTATATGTTAAGGTTAATTGTGTGTATAATATGAAAACTTATGACTGCTATAAAATCTGTAAAGATTTGGTTATTGGGAGCCAGGGTACATGTGGAAACATGTGTTTGAAAGTGAACTGGCAGCAAGAAAATATTATGTATTCTTATTGAGCTGCTATGGTTTTTTTACACTCTTGGGTTTGATTGTCTTTCAAATAATGATATCTCTTTATACAGTACAAAACAAACTCTTATTTACATATGCATATTTGTATCACAGTTTAATGAATTCTACAGATTACTGTTAAGATAGTAATTCATGTTTTTCGTTTGTTTTGCTTTTTTACATCTTGTGTGGGGAAAAACATCGAGCATTATGTTAACTTGTCTATGCTGATATTTAGATTGATGCACAGTAGCAATATGCATATGTATACATTTTATCTACAAGTGTATTTCTATATTTTTGACTGTTGCTCAGTGCTACAGTATGTCCTTAAAAAAATGACAATCAAATTTTCGCATTGATTACAGTCACCTAGAATTAATAAACTGTCTAAATGCTACTTCAGGGTCTTGAAATATAACATCTTAGCTCTATTTTGTAGAAAACCCCAGTCAATTTGGTTAAGCGGTCACGGAGAAATGTAGAATGTTGGAAAGCATGTCATGAGTCTGATTCTTCCAGAAGTTTAGCACGTCAATGCTTTTGTGTGTGAATACAATAAAAAGAACTTGGAGGGAAGAGATTCTTGACACCCTCTACAAAATTCGTTATTTCTCTTTGACCACTGAAGCAAATCGGATGGGTTTTTTTGAAGATATGGGCAATGAGTTATATTTTCATACCCTTAATTTGTATTTGGATTGATTCAATATTTTTAAAGATATCATTGCGAAGGGTCCTGTTGTATTTTTTTATTTTTTTTTTTTTGGGGGGGGGGGGGGAGGGGGGGACATATACGGATATCTTGGCTGTTGGAATTTAGGCATGATTATCATAGTTTTGTCCATTGTTCTTGGAGATGATCAACCTATTGTATGATTGATGTCTTATTACATCCATGAAGGTAAAAATAAAGAGTGTGTTAACCCTAACTAGGCCGGGCTATTTAGGTAGATGATAGAGCTGGGGGGGGGGGGGGGGGGGGGGGGCCTCCCCCAGCCCCCCCCCCCCCCCCCCCCCCCCCCCTCCAGATCTCGGCCCGTCGACCGCGCTATCGGGACGAAAATTGGCACACACATTGCCTATGATGTAATCTAAAGTACCATGAAGTTAATTTTTTCAAAAATTATCATATACACTAAAGTATACTAATTTATGCATAATGATGCGTGAAATAAGACAATTTGGTATAAATCACTAAATAAAGCTCAAAACAGGCACATTTTTTGGTGTGAATATTCTCTTTAGTGTCCTTAGCAAATGTAAGAGGAAAAAAAATGTGTTTTTTTGAATTTCTTATGTATCTTTTTTTGTTTTTTTTCGACTTTATGTTTTTTCATTGTTTTTTCAATTAAATTTGTCTGCGACAATCGTTCCGAACAAGGAAATATGTCATTTCATTGATTTTAATCAATAAAACTCATTGAAATTGTACACGAATTCACGTTTTTGAGCAATTTTTGGTCTGACATGCACGTGCATATTTTATGCGCAACTTCGGAACTGCCCACCTGGGGCATCGCAAAATTTGGTGTCAAAAGATGCGGGAGACTCGAAAGAAAAAAGTCATGAAACGTCGCGGGCGATAGCTCCTCGCGATAGCGATACATAGCCCAAAAACGTCGAGGGGGGGGGGGGGGTGCCTCGGAGGGCCCCCCCCCCCCCAACCGGCCTAGTTAGGGTTAATGGTGTTTAAGAATGGCGGAAATAGAGATACATTATGTTTCTTGCCTGATGACATGGTAACTTGCAATACAAATACGCTTTGTCTATTGAGAGTACTTCTTTATCAAAATACCTGACCACTGTTTATCTACCGGTACTTTATGTACATATGTATATGATTACTGCCACATATTGATTAAAGATTATATTTTGAAGTTATATTACTATTATTCTGAGTACTTTGGTTTGGTGAAAAATTATGCAAAGGAGTTTATCATGTATATTAGATTCATCTAGTGACAGATCCAAAATTATTGATCAGCACTTTCTAACAATGTTTGCTAAGTAGGTTATGGTACACAGTAGTGCGAATCAATATTCTGGCGATCTTCTGTAAGATGCTTTTTAACCTCATGTTGGCACTAATTTATC